>JAKSZT010054396.1:11955008-12093462 GCA_026826555.1 Tolypeutes matacus
AAGGAAGGAAGGAAGGAAGGAAGGAAGGAAGGAAGGAAGGAAGGAAGAACAAAAAACAACAAGCAAAAACAATGAGCAAACAGATGGGAGAGCCATCTCGGTGGAGGGGTGGGGGGAATAGTATGGTACTGGCACATGCACTGACATATAGACCATAAACTCTCACATCTCTAGCCAAATAATTTTTTTTTAGGAGGTACTGAGGATTGAACCCAGGACCTCATAAATGGGAAGCAGGAGCTCAAACACTGTGCCACACCCACCCCGCCCCCACCCCAATGATTTTTAACAAGGGTGCCAAGTCCAATCAATGTGAAAAGAATAGCCTCTTCAACAAATGGTGCTGGATAAACTGGATATCCATAAGCAAAAGAATGAAGGTGGAATGCTACCTCACATCATATACAAAAATTAACTCAAAATGGATCAAAGAACTAAATACAAAAAACAAAGTATAAAACTCCTAGAAGAAAACATAGGAAAGCATCTTCAGGACCTTGTTAGGCAATGGTTTCTTAGACTTTATACCAAAAGCATGAGAACAAAAGAAAAAATAGATAAATGAATTTTTATCAAAATTAAAAACCTTTGTACGCCAAAGGACTTGATTATTAAAGTAAAATGACAACCTCCCAAATGGGAGAAAATATTTGGAAACCATATATCCAATAAGGATTTAATACCCAGAATATATAAAGAAATCCTACAGTTTAACAACAAAAAGGCAAACAACCCAAATAAAAAATGGGCAAGACTTGAATAGACATTTCTCCAAAGAGCACATACAAATGGCTCAAAAGCATATGAAAAACTGCTCAACATCATTAGCCATTAGGGAAATGCACATCAAAACCACAATGAGGGGAGCAGATGTGGCTCAGTTGAGCACCCACCTCCCACATGGGACATCCCGGCTTCAGTTCCTGGTGCCTCCTAAAGAAAACAAAGAAATAACAAGCAGACAACATGCAAAAACAATGAGCAGCCAATCAGCAAAAACAAACGAACAGCAAGCAAGTGTGGCTCAAGCAGTTGAGTGCCTGCCTCACACATGGGAGGTCTCGGGTTTGGTTCCTGGTGCCTCCTAAAGAAAACAAACATACATCCAAGAAACTTAAATCTTTGGGCTGTCCATGTGCCAGCTGGGTGCTGAATCTCAACAGAGTTGCAACACCTACTCTCCAGTTCATTGGTCTCACCCAGGACAACTAACAAGGAGGTGATGATGGACAACCACCATACCAAGGAACCAAGAGAGTTACAACTATAAGCAAGAGAGTCCCATCCATTGGCCTTATGGGATCAAAGCCCCCCTCAGTTAGAGGTGGAGTGGACATCACCATCCCAGAATCCTCAGGATTGGGGAACGAATTATGGACTAAAGTAGACTTACTGGTATTCTACTATAGACTTATTGTGATTGTAGCAATGGAAGAAATTATATCATTGATGTGGAGGCAGTGGCCACTGGAGGTTCTGAGGGCAGGGAGAGGGAAAAACAAGTGTAATACGGGGGCATTTTCGGGACTTGGGAATTGTCCTGAATGACATTGCAATGACAGATACAGGCCATTACATATCTTGCCATAACCTACAGAACTGGGTGGGAGAGAGTGTAAACTACAATGTAAACTGTAACCCATGCTTAGTGGCAATGCTCCATAATGTGTTCATCAATTGCAATGAATGTACCACACTAATGACGGATGTTGTTAATGTGGGAAAATGTGGGAGATGTGGGGAGTGGGGCATGTGGGAATCCTCTATATTTTTTATGTAACATTTATATAATCTAAGTATCTTTAAAAAAAATTAAAATTAAAAAGGGAAGGAAGGAAGGAAGGGAGGAAGGGAGGAAGGAAGGAAGGAAAAAAGCAATGAGCAGACAACAACAAAAATAGCAAGCAGACAATGAGTAAAAACAACAAGCAGACAACAAGCAAAAACAAATGAGCAGGGAGAGGATGTGGCTCAAGCAATTGAGTGCCCACCTCCCACATCAGTTCCCGGTGCCTCCTAAAGAAAACAAACAAACAATGAGCAGACAACAAGCGAGAAAAAAAAAGAACAGACAATGAATAAAAACAACAAGCAAACAGACAAAGGAGCCAAGAAGGAAAACAAAACAAACAAACAAACAAACAAAAAAACCCCACAATGAGATACCATTTCACACCCACAAGAATGGCTACTATTTAAAAAAATAGAAAATAAATGTTGGAGAGGATTTGGAGAAATAGGAACATGTGTTCATTTTTGGTGGGAATGCAAAATCATACAGCCACTGTGGAAAATAGGCAGTTCATCAGAGAGTTTAATATAGAATTACCATACGATTCCAGCAATCCCACTTCCAGGTATATACCCAAAAGAACCGAAAGCAGAGACTTGAACAGGTATTTGCACACTGATGTTTGTAATAGCATCATTCACAATTGCCAAAAGATGGAAGGAGCCAAAGTGTCCATCAACCAGTGAATGGATGAAGGAAATGTGATATATACATACAATGGAATGTTATGCAGCCATGAAAAGGAATGAAGTTGTGATGCATGCAATAAAATGGATGACCCTTGAAGATCATGTTGAGTGAAATAAGCCAGACACCAAAGGTCAAATATATGATCTCACTGATATGAAATAATTAAAATAAGCAAATTCATAGAGTCAGAAACTAGAATACAAGTTACCAGGGGCCCGGGATGGTAGCGAATGGGAGTTAATGCTTAATTAGTAGAGTTTCTGTTTGGGGTGATGGAAAAGTTTTGATAATGGATGGTAGTGATGGTAGTACCACATTGCAAATGTAATTAACACCCCTGAATTATATATTTGAATGTGGTTAAAAGGGGAAATTTTAGATTGCATCTATGTTACTAGAATAAACATGTTTTAAAAACCAGAGGAGTGCACAACACAAACAGTGAGCCCTAGTTTAAACTACGGACTCTAGTTAATAGTATAATTATAACGATATTCTTTCATCAATTATAACAAAGTACCACACTAACGCAAAGTGATAATAATAGGGAAAACTGCGCGAGAGGGAATATATAAGAACTCTTTATTTTCTGCATGATTTTTCTCTAATCCTACAACTTCTCTAATAAAATTTAAGAAAAAAAAAAGAAAAATTAAGTATTTGATAAAACTATAATTGAATAAGAGTGAGAACCTCTGCTAAAATAAAAATTAAAACCATTGGTTTGGATAATCCCCAAGTACCTTCTCAGCTGAACAATCCCTTGATGCTGTTCACTGAAATTGCAATTCAAAGAGGGGCAACCATTTACCCATCGGGTGTACAGAGACCAGGTCTCCAGAGAGTTGCAAGCAAGACCCTAAAAATGGGTATTCCTCAGTCCCAAAGATTTGGCCCCAAAAGATTTGGCACCAACTTTGCTCTACAACCCCCTTCCAAATTTCCATGCAATTTGAGAGCTAATGAAGATGGTATTTTAAAGTGTCCTGATGGGATGGGAAAGAGAGGGGTGATGATCCTACCAGGCTCTGGGAGTTTTTATCAAGTTCATTCAGGAAGGCCTGGCCCCCCTGCCAACCTGGACTCCTCTCCACTCAGGGGGCAGCTGCAAGCTCCAGGCAGAAGGCAGATTTGTTGATATTTAAGGGACTGGGGGATTAAATTGAAAGGCTCCCTCCATATAGCCTTACCCTCTGATGGCTGGAAGGCCACCCCTGAGTATTATTAAATCGATGATTATGTCACAGGCATTTCATGGCCGTTCCTCTGGAGCCGCCAGGGTTGCAAAGCCATTATAAAATGAGAGATGGGGTTCAGAATGGAAGCCTCAATCCTTCTTCTGTGGTGTGTACATACACCAATCTGCATGTCGGATTCCCCTGACAAAGCCGAAATTTAACCTGGGATCCAACCTGAGGGTTGTCATTAGCTGACCTTGGGCACGCTCTTTCAGCTCAGGACCTCAGCTTTCTCTGCTGCAAAATAGGGACCCCCAGTTCTACTTATGGTGTGGCGAGGACCCCCTAAGAGAAGGAAGGCTGGAAAGCAAAAGTGCCCCTCAGTGGGGTTGGGGTGTGGCCTGTGGGCTGCTGAAGCCCAGGAAAGGGCTGATGGAAAATGAGCCCCTGATCCAGGCAACCCTAGTCTCCCATGGGTGAGACAGGACATCCAAATCAAAAGGAGAAGGAATAAAACCAGTAAAAATCTCCTAAGAGAAAGGACAAGAAAGAAAACAGAATGGAGTAGGCATATCACTTCATGAAGGGAAAACTGAGGTCCAGAGAGAGGGTACTATAAAGAACACGTCTACCAGTGTCAGGGTCGGTGCCAAGCTCTTTGCAAGCATTGCTTCATTTCATCATCACAACCCCAATGCAATAGATGTGTAAACTGAGGCTGAGAGAAGTCAAGCAATTGACCCAAGTGTCCCAGCTGGTTAGTGATGCCAGGACCACTGCTTTGTTCTCTGGTTCTGCTCTTTGTTCTCCTCTCTTCTTAGAGGAACTTTGTCTTCCCTGGCAGTCTCTTACATTCAGTGTTAGCATCCCAGGGCTGCCATAACAAAATATCACAAACTGGGTGGGTTAAATCAACAGAAATCTATTTTCTCACATGCTGAAGGCTGGAAGGCTGAAATCAAGGTGTCAGTGGAGCTGTCTCTGAAGGCTTTTTGCCTCTTCTAAGCTCCTAGTGGTGGCCAGCAATCCCTATCGTTGGCATTTCTTGGCTTGCAGATGCATCACTCTAATCTCTGCCTCCATCATCACATGACCTCCTCCCCTGTGTGTCTGTGTCTCTGTATCTAAATTTCCCTCTTATAGACACCAGGTATGTTGGATTTAGGACCTACCCTAATCCAATATGACCTCATATTGACTAATTACATTTGCAAAGACCCTATTTCCAAATAAGGTCTCATTCGGGTTCCAGGTGGACATAAATTTAGGGGGATACAATTCAGCCCAGTGCAGGTTCCTTTGTCTTCCAGAGTTCCACAACGCCCAAGGCTAAGGGCCTAGCTCCCAGGCCTCACCTGAGCTCCAAAGGGCCAGCAGTCTTCCTGACCCATCTCAAGCTTAATGTAGCCAAGTGAAGCCTCATTTACCTTAAACCTGATCCAATGCACTTCCCAGTGGGGGCCTCCACCCAGCTGCCAAATCAAGAACCTAGCCACAGCCTGAACTCCCCTCTTCCTCGGTGGGGGTCTCAGCCGTGGTACCTCCCACGCCACTGTTGACGTCAACCCTCTCCTCCCCACCAGTCTAGGCCCCTCACTAGAAGGACTCCTTCCCTGCACCTGGGGTCTTCAGTGCCACCTCCTTTCATCCACCCTCCACACCTTGGAGGGGATGGGCCTAAAATGCAAATGTGATGCTGCCATGCTACCTCCCATTGTTGTCAGGATAAAGGCCACCCCAGCGCAGCACCTGCCCCTTCCCCAGGTCACTCTTCTAGCTCTTCCTCCCTGCACTGCACTTCTGTTCCAAATCCCAGCATCTCTCCAGGTGCTGGGACTCCTCCCTGGCCCTTCCCTCTGCCTGGAACACTCTCCCCCCGCCGGCTGTGTGTCTGGCTAACTTCTGCTCTGACTTCACTCTCAGCACCGAAGTCACAGCTAGGAGGTGTGCCTCCAGAACCCTGTCTTACCCAATCGCCTTCTCTCTCTGTACTTTTCCCATCACACCACTTAGCAGTGATTCTCCCCACCCCAACAATACTCCTTAATAGAGAGAGTCTATCTGGTCCTCCTGTCACAGTGCCACTGCTCACAGCAGGCACTAATAAATATTTCAGTGAAAAAGTATGTAAGTGACTTTTCCAAGGCCACAAAGCCCAAGAAAGTAACAAAACCAGGATTGGCCTCTGGAGCTCCCCCCAACTTGACGGGAATTCGCTGCTTTTCTGTGCCCTGCCCTACCCCACCACTTATTAAATTCCTGACATCAAGGGTCACAGAGTTGACACTTTAAGAACCATCTTTCTCATGGGAAGTCCCGGTTTGGTTCTGGTGCCTCCTAAAGAGAAGGTAAGAGAGAGCACACAAGGAATGGACACGGAGAGCAGACAGTGAGCGCAAAAAAAAAGGGGTGGGGGTTAATTAATTAATTCAATCTTTTTTTTTTTAATCTTTCTCCTGAGGAAGCAAGGCGCCTCGCACAGGGGAGAAGGACTTGAAACCCCCAGTCCCGTCTGTTCCCAAGAACAGGGGACATCCCTCCTTGCCTCTTTCCGATGGAAGCATTTGTCTCAAGTTAGCCCTTCCCCAGGTCCTATCCCGTCCCATCCCAATACTCGGGCCTCAGCCAGACTAGACAGTGGTCCCTCTCTCCGGCGACACTGGGAACACTAGCAACCCCCAAACCCCACAGGCTCACGCGCACCGCGCGAACGCCCCTCGCCCGAACTCTCTGGCGCGGACGCCACAACTGCGGTGCCCCTCCTCCCGCTCCCGAGCTCGGCCCGCCTCCCTCCCCGCGCGCGCCCGCCCTCGCCGGCCCCGCCCCGGATCCTCGCTCGCTCGCCTGCGCCTCCCGGGGCGGAGCGCTACTACTGGTGGTCACCGCCTTCAGGCCGCGGATCCCGTTTCCTACGCGGGAAAGCACTGCTGAGAGGTCGGTCAGCTGGCGGACGGGACTGTCATGGAGGCAGCGGCGCGGCGGCGGCAGCACCCTGGAACCGCGGGCGGCCCGGGCGCGCAGCCCGGCGCCTCCTTCCTACAGGCCAGGTGCGTGCGGGCCGGCTAGGTGGGTGCGGGCGGGGGGGGGGGGGGATGAGCCGGGCTCCGCGCCCGGCACTGGAAATGCATGCCTCCCCCCGCCACGTGAGGGGGCGAGGGCGGCCGGGTGGAGACCCTCCTGGGCGGCGCGGGCCCGGGTGGAGTGCAGCCTGGTGTGAGCCGGAGGCTGCCGCCGGAGCTGGTCTTCCCAGCGCTACCTTGCAGCTTCCTCCTCGCCCCCTCGCCTACGCCCCGCCTCCGTTTTCTGCTCTCTTCCTGGGATTTCTGAGTCCAAAGAGGCTCAGCGCTTCCTCCCCAGCTCCGCCGTTGCCCGAGTGTTAGGAGTCCCCCGCCGGGGTTCGGGGTCCGGTTCCGCTTCCTCTCTCCCTGCTACCAGGGTCTGCGCTCCGCCTAGGAGACCTCTCCAGAGGTGGGCAGACTCTGGGTGGAGGACGGCAGGACCGCAAGGCATCTCCGCGCACTCGGTGCTCTGGCGCGTCTGCAAGCCCTAGCCCCACCTCCAAGTTCTCCCGGGTCCCCCCACCCCTGAATAGGACCTTGGATTTGTTCTTAATCGGGAGGCTCGCTGCCTGCACCGAGGGAACCCACCAATGTGAGACTTCCGAGAGACAGCGGAGAAAAGTGCTTGCCCTCCCACCCACACCCACCCTCGAGAAGCAAGACAAACGGCTTTTATGTTTCTTACACGACTGTTTTTCCCTTCTTTCGCCAAGAGAGAGAAATTATGGATTTTTCTTGTTGAGAGGGAGCGGGCCACGGAAGGGTGTGTGTGTGTGTGTGTGTGTCCTTTCATTCTTTCTCTCCATTTGTGTGTGTGTGTCCTTTCATTCTTTCTGTCCATACTGTCTTCATCCTGTTTTACTGATCAGAAACATTCATTGCATTCAAAAGGCATTCGTTAAGCACACCTGGTATGCCCAGCGCCGCACCAGGCACTAAGAAGAAACCGCGAGGGGCTGGTAAGGGCTGGGAGGAATAGAGTGGAGATGAGAGGTAATCTTTGAGGGCTTCGTGGAGGAAGTAGCACTTGAGCAGAGCTTCAGAGGACTCAGTAGAGGACCAGGGGAAGAAAGGCTATTCCAGCTAGGGAGACAGTTTGGAGAACGGCAGGGAGTGCAATGGTGCTGGAGCTTTGTGATCCTAAAGAGAAGCATACTGATTGTGAAGGACCTTTTATAGCCTTTCATATCTTCAGGGCTTGGACCAGAGTGAGTGCCTACAGCACAAAATTGGCACAGTGAGCGCCTCCTTAAAATTTGGGCTCTGGGCACCTCATTTGCCTCACCCTGGTTCCTGCCCTAAATAGCTGGTTAAGGATGCAGCCTAAGGGGACAGAGGTGGCTCAAACGATTGGGCGTCCGTTTCCCGTATGGAGGGACCTGGGTTCGGTCCCCAGGACCTCCCAGTTAAAAATAAAATAAAAAGTATCCACAACAAAGCTACTTGAACTAATAAATGAGTTCAGCAAAGTGGCAGGATATAAGATCAAAACGCAAAAATCAGTAATGTTTTTGTTCACTAGTACTGAACAATCTGAGGAGGAAATCAGGAGGAAAATTCCATTTTCAATAGCAACAAAAAGACTCAAATACCTGGGAGTTAATTTAACCAAGGAAGTACAGGACCTATATGCAGAAAACTACAAAACAATGCTAAAAGAAATTTAAAAAGACCTAAACAAATGGAAAGACATTCCGTGTTCATGGATTGGAAGAATAAATATCGTGAAGATGTCAATCTTGCCCAAACTGATTTATAGCTTCAATGCAATACCAATCAAAATCCCAACAGCTTACTTTATAGAATTAGAGAAGGCAATTACCAAATTCATCTGGAAGGGTAAGTGCACCCGAATAGCCAAAAGTATTCTAAAAAAGAAAAGCAATGTGGGAGGAGTTTCACTGCCTGACCTTGAAACATATTACAAAGCTACAGTGGTCAAAACAGCATGGTACTGGCATAAAGATAGACATATCGATCAGTGGAATAGAATTGAGAATCCAGAAATAAACCCTCACCTATATAGTCAGCCGGTTTTTTGACAAACCTACCAAGCCCACACTGATGGGAAAAAACAGTCTCTTCAACAAATGGTGTTGGGAGAACTGGATATCTATAACCGAAAGAATGAAAGAGGACCCCTATCTCACCCCCTATACAAGAATCAACTCAAAATGGATCAAAGATCTAAATATAAAAGCCAGGACCATAAAACTACTAGAAGAAAATGTAGGGAAACATCTTCAAGACCTTGTAGTAGGTGGTGGTTTCTTGGACCTCACACCCAAAGCACGTGCAACAAAAGAAAAAGTAGATAAATGGGACCTCCTCAAAATTACACACTTTTGCACCTCACAGGACTTTGTCAGAAGGGTGAAAAGGCAGCCGACTCAATGGGAAAAAATATTTGGAAATCACATATCTGATAAGGGTTTAATATCCAGGATATATAAAGAGATGTTACAGCTCAACAATAAAAAGACAAATGACCCAATTAAAAAATGGGCCAAAGACTTGAATAGACATTTCTCCGAAGAAGAAATACAAATGGCAAAAAAACACATGAAGAAATGCTCAAATCACTCATGATTAGGGAAATGCAGATCAAAACTACAATGAGATATCATTTCACACCTATCAGAATGGCCACTATTAACAAGACAGAGAACTACAAGTGTTGGAGAGGATGTGGAGAGATAGGAACACTTCTTCACTGTTGGTGGGAATGCAGGATGGTACAACCACTATGGAGGACTGTTTGGCAGTTCCTAAAGAAGTTGAATATAGACTTGCCACGTGACCCTGCAATACCACTACTGGGTATATACCCAGAAGAACTGAGAGCAGTGACACGAACAGACATCTGCACACCGATGTTCATAGCCACATTATTCACCATTGCCAAAAGTTGGAAACCACCCACGTGTCCCATCAACAGATGAATGGATAAACAAACTGTGGTCTATTCACATGATGGAATATTATGCAGCTGTAAGAAGAAATGAAGTCATAAAACATATGGCAACATGAATGAACCTGGAGGACATTATGTTGAGTGAAGCAAGCCAGACACAAAAGGACAAATACTGTATGAATGCATTATTATGAACCAAATATATTGTGTAATATATTGTTTGATTCACACACACAAAAAAACAAACAAAAAACAAAACAACAAAAAAAAATTTACATGTATCCATTACATTTAATTGAGAAATGTATATATTTATCCATCTGTGTTTACTTTTTAGTTTTTAATTGCTTATGTTTTCAATTATTAAATGTACAAAATAAAGTTAAAAAAAATAAAATAAAATAAAACTCATCACCAGTCAAAAAAAAAAAAAAAAGGGAAACGGATGTGTCTCAAAAGGTTCGGCGTCCGTCTACCATATGGAGAGACCGGGGTTCGATCCCCGGTACCTCCCGGTAAGAAAAAAAAAAAAAAGAAAAGGATGCAGCCTTTATTCCACAGACACTAGGGAGCCATGGAAGGTTTTATGTTTTGTTTTGTTTTTTTTTTTAATGTATTTATTTATTTCTCCCCACCCCCTCGTTGTTTGCACTTGCTGTCTCTTCGTTTTCCTTGATTCTTTAGGAGGCACCAGGAATTGAACCCGGGACCTCCGATATGGAAGGGAGGCGCCTACTCACTTGAGCCACCTCCGTCCCCTGCTGTTGTGTCTCTCATTATGTTTTTCTTCTTGTGTCTCTTGTTGAGTCATCTTGTGTCATCTTGCCACACCGTGGCGCCAGTTCGCTGTCTTCTTTAGGAGGCACTGGGAACTGAACTCTGGACCTCCTGCGTGGTAGGTGGGAGCCCAATCACTTGAGCCACATCTGCTTCCCTTTGGAAGGTTTTTGAGCACTGATGCACTCAGAGGCAATTTTAGAAAGTTTGTGGTATGATTTGGGATGAGAGAATTTGGGGAGTCTTTTCCCCAGCTACTGAAGGATATGTGGACTGAGGGGTTTTTGTATTTTCTTTTTTATTTAGAAACAATTTGCTGAGCACATACTGTGTACTTTAAATCCATTAACTCATCTAAGTCTAAGCCTGTTGCTTGCTTCCTCCTTGAGGAGGTCCTGGCCCACTTGCAAGCTCTCCTCTTCCAGGGAGCCTCCTCTGACTGAGGGATGTCTCTGTTCTGGATCCCCATCAAGTTGGGAGTCTTCAAATTTCCTGAACCATGGAACCCTAATTATAATAGCCTGTGTATCTCAGATATGGTAACCACTTTGTCTCATGTGTGGCTCTTCCTTGTCCAGCATCTGACTCAGTCTTCACAACACCTGTGAACTGCCAGGTGTCGCTTTCTATGTACAGATGAAGATACTGAGGCCTCGAGAGGTTGCATCATTTGCTGGCAGGAACTAGGACCTAAACGCATAGCTTCTGACTCCTGGTTTCTGCTCTTACTACTCCACCTGCACTGCATGAGGGCCTCTCCGAGGTGTCTCTACCATCCTTGAGGGGTGCCTTTAGACCCATTTCCAGTATAATTGCTGCTCAAAACCAAAGGCAGAAATTTCCTGTTCAATTCCTATGGTGTATGGATTCCTTCTGCTGCATCAATGATTTGCTTGCACACCTCTAATGACCAGGGGCTCACTACCACTCAAGGTAGCCCATTCCAACTTCCAACTGCTCTGTTAAACAGCTTTTTGTATTCTAATCAAAGTAATACATGCCCATGATTAAATCAAATATAGCACAGAAGTGCTAAAAAAATAACAGTCCTCTGTCCTACCCCTCCCCAGCACCAGAGACAACCACATTAGCTTCTTTTATTTATCAGAGTTAAATTTATATTTCTAAACAGCAAGCTTATAATAATAATAAACATGTATGTAGTACTTTCTGTGGGCCGGGATCTATTCAAAGCTCTTGGCATATATTAACTCAACCATGACCCTTGAGGTAGAATTTCTCACTCCCGTTTTACAGATGAGACAACCTAGGTCCAAGATCTTGTTAGTGGCAGCTGAGATATGAACCCAGGCAGTCTCCAAAGTCCATGTTCTTAAGAGCTGCATTTGACTACTATTTCTTGGTTTATCAATTTTATTTATTTATTTTTGCACTCCCCCCACCCCCACCAAGCTGGCTCCCCCATCTGTCTGCTCATTGTCTCTACTCATTGTGTCCATTCGTCTTCTTTAGGAGGCACTGGGAACTGAACCCGGGACCTCCCATAACTTCCTACTATGATTTAGCTCACTTATACCTCCCCCATCTTCCCAAGATGATTCTTTTTTATCTTGTATACAGTATGTACTAATTTCCTAGGGCTGCTATAACAAAAAGTACCACAAACTAGGTGATTTTTTAAAAAACACAACTATTCTCTCATAGTTCTGGAGGCTAAAGGTCCAAAATCAAGGTGTCAGCAGGGCCAGGTTCCCTCTGAAGGCTCTAGGGAAGACTCTCCCTTGTCTCTTCCTAGCTTCTGGTGGCTGCCAGCAGTCCTTGGTGTTCCTTAGCTTGTAGCTGCATCATTCCAATTTCTGTCTCCATCTACCCATGGCCATCTTCCCTCTATGTGTGTCTGTGTGTCTCCAAATCTCTCTCTCTTTATAGGGACACCAGTTTTTAGATTTAGGGCCCACCGTAATCCAGCAGGACCTCATCTTAATTTGATCACATCTGCAAAGACCCTATTTCCAATAAGGTCACATTCATAGATACTAAGGGTTAGAACGTCAACATATTTTTGGAGGGGACACAATTCATTCCACAGCAGTCACTACTTTTAGTGTTGGTTACCCTTGTAGCCTTAGGGGATATGCATGCACTATTATTTCTTTTTTGTTTAACTGTAGGCAGTATCTCTTTGATTCTCCACTTTTAAAAGGAGTATAGTGTCTAACTTTACCATTAGCATTTAATGCTTTTGTTTTTCCTGGAGTTTCTAGTTGCCTTTTTTTTTTTTCTCCTCTCATTATTTGCCTTCATTTTGTTTTTTGTTCAAACTTTCCATTATGTCAATATTTTACCATTCTTTATATAGAATCAAAATCAGCCTTCTGGGGTCAGGGGGTATATGGGAGCTCCACTTGCTGCATAATTTTTCTGTAAACCTACAACTGTTCTAATAATTTTTTTAAAAAATCAGCCCCTCTTAGTCCCCATCCATGGATCCCTACTTGACTCCCCCAGACAAGCCCCTTTCTATTCTGCCAGGCTGTCCTGCAGATGTAGCTGACTGCCTTGAATATTTCAGCTGTATAGCATGCATTCCCTGACTGTTGTGGTATCAGTTCCCCCATATGGTATACTTGTAAGTTGTAGAGGAGAGAAAAGGGAAGGCTTGTTTCAGGTTACCTGCCATTGTGCTTTCACCATTGTTCTTTGGCAGCAATTCCTGGTGCTTGAGACCTGGGGCTGGCACGAGCTAGGGGCTCAGTGTGTGGAGTATGTGGACGCAGGAACTTGGAACAGGCTTGCGGTTGCTCATCTCTTAGTCAGGGCTGGGGAGGAGGATGTCTTTGCCCTCCGTGACTACCCTCCCATGGTCAGGGTCCCAAGAGAAGGAAACCAGTTAGGTGCTGATGAGTTGTGATTCCCAAGCTGGCTGGCTGCCTTTTTCCTGCCCTGCTAAGCTAGGATGGATGAATAACAGGGATCCCCAGAGACCAAGGTACCTCCCAAAGTAGAGAAAGAAAGTTAACGAGCCCTAGTGTGTGTCGGGTACCCACAGCTTCCAGACACCCAAACCTGAGTGCTTCCCCAGGTTTTCAAAACCCCTTTCATCCCACTCATTGCCCATTTTAAGGGTTTCCAGAGAAAAAAGAAGAAAAACCTTGAGGTGACTTGTCCTCCTTTTCCACCCAGGCTCTTCAGGCCCAGAGGCTATCACTGTCTCCTTTTTGCAGACCTACTCTGATAGTCACTAAGGGAAAGGGGGCAGGTGGGGGGGCCTCTCTGCTGCTCACTCATCTCAGACCCTTGAGCAGACTTCACCATTAGTGTCTGAATATCTGCCCAGTCTGCGACCCAACTGGTCCCTCCCTTCTCTTCCCTTCTCATCAGTGAGCCAGGCAGTTCAACTCCATGCACTACTTGTATCTGTACCACTTCTACCTCTAGACCTTTGATCCTGCTATCCTGATGCTCTTCTACCTAGTTAAAGCTACCCACGCATGCTTCAAGGCTCCCTTCCTTCATGCAGTCTTTGCAGATTGTTCCAGGTTGCCCTATTCACTTTCTATCTTGATCTCCTGTTAGGCCAAATGTTTTATTATAGCAATTGGGAGCGGAATAGTGAATTGTCAAGAACATACAGCTAGACCAGGTTTAAATTCTGTGCTACTCAGGACTCCTGGGTCACAAGTGACAGAAACTCGGTGAACTACAGCACCCTTAGCAAAAGGGAATATGTATTGGCTCATATGACCAAACTCCTGACCTGGGGGATACCTGAACACCGCCAGGGCTTTCTCTTCTCTTTCCCTTGTCCGCTCTGCAGGCTGCTTTGTTTTCACCTCACTGGCCCTCCAGGCTGGAATCTTGGCCATAGGCAGCCCTGGGCTCGCATGCTTAAGAGTCCCAGTCAGAAAAAAAAGGAGCTTTTCCCACCAACTTCTGTTAGAAAAGTCCTATTGGGCCAGCCTGATCACAGGCTCTCCCTGTGATCAAGGAAACAGCATCTCTTACCAGCGGAAGCAGGGAGTGAGAAATAGAACAAAAAAAGGAGTGGTCGCTGCAGCACTTTAATAGATGGGAGACCATGGCTAAGTCACTTAGCCCCTCTTAGCCTCAGTATCCTCATCTGTAAACCAGAAGGGTAACCGTTCCTGCCTCCTGGTAATGCTGTGAGGCTTAGATGAGGGGGTGCAGGTAAAGCTCCTTGCGTAGCACACAGCTGGTACACAAGTGGGGTTGGGGAGACTGAGTAGCAGTGATAGGAAGATTTAGTTGACCTAGGAAAGGCTACTCTTCTGTCTTGCCTTCCACCAGAGGATGATAAGGGCCCCCGAATGTTTGTCTCCTTGGTCTCCAGGTTCCTCTGCCAGCCCTATGTGAACTGCCCCTGGAATTGCTTTTAAAGGATCCTATAGTATTACAGAAGGAAGAAGGCCAGTAGCTGCATTGAAGAGGAATGCCTTAGTGGTGACTCTAAGCCAACGTTTGCCACTAAAAAGAATGAGTAGCTTGTAGTGATTGTTTTAAATCACTAATTACTGAGCATAAACCAGGTGCTGAGCTAAGAACTCTGGAGAATACAGGTACATGTCACATAGCTCCTGCTCTTGGTACAAATGAGACCATACAACTCACACCTCAGTCATCTTAGGCGGTAGTGGGCTGCTTATCACTGGAGGTCTGCAAGGAATGGCAGGGACACTGTGAGACTTTGGACTCTGATGGAGAGATGGGTGAAGTGAGAGCCCTCACCCCTCCTCCTGAGAGTCTAGGTGAACCGAACTCCAGCCCGCAATGTCATGGCTGGACTGATAGTTAGCAACTGAAGTGCTCCCTGTAGCGGGGCTGAGGGCGCTTTGAGAAAAGGCTTCATCAGGGAAGCCTTCCCAGAGGAGGCGGCACAGACGCTGGCCCTTGAATTCAGCTCATCTAGGAAGAGCAGTTGGCAAACCCCTTTGCAGGAGGATCAGGCACCTAAAGTTGCATTGTCAGGTGGTGCTCTCTTCTCGCCATGTCTCTCCCATCAGTTTGTCTTTGCCGACTTCCTTCTTAGCTTCCGCTTGGACAGGCTTTCTCCACCTGGTGAGAAGAGGGACACCTTCAGCTCCACGGTTACCTCCTCGTGGAGGAGGAGGGACTGGGAGAGGGAAGCCCTCTGCATCCCAGTCTCTCCATAAAGCAGAGCTCATTGGAGGGCTCTAAATCTCATTGGAGGGCTGTGGTTGGCCCAGCTGGGGGTCACATGCCCATCCCATGGGCCTATGACTGTGGGCACAAGGATGGGATAGAAATTAAAAGTATAAGCTCTGGGAAGCGGATGTGGCTCAAGTAATTGTGCTCCCGTCTACCATATGGGAGGTCCAGGGTTCGATTCCCAGGGCCTCCTGGTGAAAAGCAAGCAGTCCTGCATGGCAAGCTGGCCCATGTGGTGAGCTGGCCCACACAGAGTGCTGGCCTGCACAGGAGTGCTGGCCCATGCAGAGAGCTGGTGCAGCAAGATGATGCAACAAAAAGAGACACAGAAGAGAGGCAATGAGAGACACGGCAGATCAGGGAGCTGAGGTGGTGCAAGAGATTTAGCACCTCTCTCCTACTCTGGAAGGTCCTGGGATCGGTTCCCAGTGCCGCCTAAAGAGAAGACAAGTAAACAGAGAAGAACACACAGAGAGCAGACATTTTTAAGTAAATCTTTAATTTATTTAAGATTTAAATAAATCTTTAAAAATAATAATAATAAAAAAAAGTAGAAGCTCTGGAGCTCATCGTTTAGTTTCACATGCTTAGCTGTGTGACCTTGGGCAAGGTACTTGACCTCTTGGGCCTGAGTTTTTTCCCTTGTAAAATGGGGATAACACTTCAACTTCAAAGGGTTTCCATGACGGGAAGCGGCTGTGGCTCAATCAGTAGGGCTCCCGTTTACCATATGGGAGGCCCCGGGTTCGGTTCCCGGGGCCGGGTTCGGTTCCCAGGGCCTCCTGGTGAAGGCAAGTCCGCCCGCACGGTGTGGTTAGCTGACCCAGCGAGCACAAACAGCAAGGGGGGGATAAATGAATAAATAAATAAAATCTTTTAAAAAAAAAAAAAAAAGAACAAAGGGTTTCCATGAGGATTAAAAGGGTTAAATGAGAGCTAACAATAGTGCCTGGAATCTAGTAGCTGTTCAGTAAAGGTTAGCAACCATCATCCATCATCGTGTTTCACATATTTCAGCTGCATTTACATCCTTTGCCTCATTTGATTTCCCATCCTTCCATGAGTGAGGAAATCCAACAGTTAGTATCCCTGTGTAGCACTTTCATTCCTGAAGCACAGAGAGGCCGAGGTCGGGGCAGCTGGAGCCCACGCCCAGCACACTTCCTTGACTACAGGGCCAGACCCCAGTATTTCCAGCAAAATCTTCTCCCTGAAACTTAATCTTGTGTGCCTCTCCCAGCGCCCAGTCTTCTTAGTGGCCCATCTCTGGGGGAGGAGGAGAGAAGAGCTGACACCTGCCATCTGGTTCCTTCCCAGGCACAGCTCCACCAAGGCTGAAGAGGCTGCCCGCACGGCTCCCTTCCACCTCGACCTCTGGTTCTACTTCACCCTGCAGAACTGGGTTCTGGACTTCGGCCGCCCCATTGCCATGGTGAGTGTGAAGTGATGGGCGGAGCTCCAACCAGCGGTGAGGAGACCTAGTGTGATGAATTTGCTGCATGACCTTACACAGTAAACTGAGAGAATAGTCTAGAAGCTTTCAGATCCTTTAGCTCTGTGACTGTGGCCAGTGAGGCAAATGCCAGCAAGCAGGGCCCTGCCCCTCTCAGCCCACATCTTAAGCTGGTGGACCATGTTTAACTAAATCACCAAGCCAGGCAGAGGAGTATGGGAAAGGAAGTGGAGTATTCCCTCCGTCCTTCTTCACAGTCTGGGGATATTATTTTTCTGGAGGTAAAGGGTATAGACTGATATTGCATATTATATATGACTCTGACCCTCACATAATTTTTAGAGTCATCTGGTGGAACCATCTCCTTCCCCGCAAGGCTTCTTCATACATCAGTATACAGTAGTGGCCTCCACAGAGGAGATTAATAATGGAAGAGCACTGAAGGCGCTCACTTGTAATTAACAAATAAATGAATAGATGAAACATTAAAAAAAAAATGCAATGTGAAAAAAAGTCATGAGGTACCATCATGGACCAAATTGTTAACTGTTTTTTGATAAAAATAATAATGCATACTAGTAATAATGCAAATTAGTATTAAATCTAGGTAATTAGGGGAGCAAACATGGCTCAAGCAGTTGAGTGCCTGCTTCGCACATGGGAGGTCTCAGGTTCGGTTCCGGGTGCCTCCTGAAAAAAAAAACAAAAACAAGCAAACAAACAAAAAACGTAGATGATTAGTACCTAGAATATACTCTAACATAAGTGCTCAAAACATGTTTGATTGAATAATAACAACTAAAGTTAAGATAGCAGTTAACACAAGGAGGGCTTACTCTTCTAGGCACCATTCTAAGCTCTTCACGTGTTGCAACGTATTTAATTCTCACATCAAGCTTATTTTAATCCAGATTTTATAGATGAAGGAACTTGAGGATAGAGAGGGCAATAAACCAGCTAAGGTCACACAACTTGCAAGTGGCAGAGCCAGGAGCTGAATTTAGTCACTCTTGCCCTAGAGTCTACCCCCTTCCCAATAAGATTAAACTGTCACGTATGTATCCAGAGCCCTAATATGTTCATCCTTCCTGACCCAGTAATACCTCTTCCAAGAATCTGACCCAAGGAAGTGAGTAATCAACAAGAAGAGAACAATCTCTATACCCAGTTATGTTCATTGCAGTGTTATAATAGCCAAACATTAGAAATGACTTCGGTGTCCAGCAGTAGGGATGGGCAAGTTGGTTTTGCTGTATCCAGTATAGGCAATGTTACCTATAGTTAAGCAGGAATTACGGAGTCTATAGAGCCAATGGAAAATGTCCAAAATTTAATGTTTAAGGAGAAAAAAGAGATTGCTAAGCAGCATCTATACTGACTGGTTGCAAGTCAGTAACTATTTTGTATGCATGGGGTCAAATATTCCTAAGCAGCATCTATATTGACAGGTTCCAACTAAAGAAGAGCTGTCCTGGCCGCGGTGCCAGGAGGAAGAGGGGCATGCTGGTTCTCCTTTCTGCAGACTTCTGTAATGTCATAATCGTTTTTAAATATAGGAAGAAAGATATTGAGCCCTGGGGGTGAACTTGGGCAAGTCACTGTCCTTTGGGCTTCAATTCTCTCTGAGCCTCCTTCCTTGAAAGTCCCAAATGTTGGGGGCAAATGAGCTGCCTGTGAAAGCAGTGCTCTGGGGAGGGGATGGTGAGGAGGAGAGATGGGGCCAGGACCCAGCTCGTGACATGGTGTTCCCCACTCACTAGGCCTCAGTCTCCACTGGCCTGATGGGGTCTCCTGCTGGATGAGTTGCTTCCCCATCCTGCCCGGCATTGCCGTGACCACTGTAACCCTAAGTGGGGATCGTTGGGAGAGTCTCTTAGGCTTGCCCAGCTGGGAGAAGGTTCTGAGAGCTGGAACAAATAAACAGATTCTGGCTCATGTTATCCCCAGGCTTTTCAAATCCGGGAATGATGTTCCCAAATTTGTAATAACTTAGAAGAAAAACTTCTATAAGTTATAAAAGTAATATATAGTAGTTGTAACAAGTCAGTGCATACTTAGGTATGTAAAGAAGTGTTAGGCTGTCCCTACTCCCTTCCGTTGCCACCCCTGCCAGTGTGGGGGGCATCCTCCATGCCTCCATGCCTCTCTCTGCTTGTACACACACACACACACACACACACGGCTATTCCTCCCCCTGTCCGTTTTTTCCCAACCAAAATGAGAGTTTACTTAACTCATTCTGCAATTTGCTTTTTTTTTTTTTTTTAACCTTAGGCTATATCATAGATATCTGCTCATATATATAAGTTTATATGAATGTATAAGTATATCCATTTCTGTTGATATTTGCCTTCTCTAGTAAAGATGTACTATAATTCATTCAGCTAGTCCTGTTTAATTAAAGAGTCAGCATCTTTCTGGTATTTTACTATCACAAAGAGTGTTTCGGTTAACATACATCTTGATATAGATAAAGATTGGGATATAAGCAGAGAGAGAAATTGAGCCTCCTATATCCTGGGGGTGGGGGCTCATTTTATTCAAAGAAGCATTTCTGAGTTCAAAGAGATGCACATTTAAATTTCTGATTGAAACTTTTCATCATTGCACGTGTTTTCGGTCAGCAGGTACTGGAATTTTGGTGGGAGGAGGAGTGGGGGTTTCACATTGACCTCGGCAAGGCCCAGATTGGCTGGGGTTGATGGAGGGGAGGAGAGAGGGCATCCCAGAAGAGAAGCCCTGCCCCGCCTGCCTTCCTCCCCAGGCAAGGTAGGGTTGGAAGAATTGAAGCTGTGTTGTAGAATGTACTTATTTTCTGCTCTGATTCATACTGTATACTTTGTACCAGAGTGGAAGTGGTCCCCCTGCTCAGTGGATAGAGCCTCTGTCCATACCTGGCCTGGGAGGCAGGCTGCTGGCCTAGCAGTCAGGAGATCTTGTCATCATCATAAGATGTAGGGTGCCAGAGCCCTAAGGCCCCTAAAAGTCCAAGTTGATTCCCAGGGCCACCCCTTTTGTGTTACAGATGGGGAAACCAAGGCCCAGAGAGGGGAGGGACTTGCCCAGGGTCACCCAGCAAGTTGGTGGCACATCTGAGCCCCAAATAAGCCGCCTAACTCACAGGCTGGTATCCAGGGACATTTATTTAGTATCCACTGGGAGAGTGGCACAGGGTCAGGTGCCACGCTTGTGTCTACTGTGTGAGCAAGGTCAGGTCCATTTACCTTCTCTGGGACTCAGTTTGTCTGTCTGGAAATACCTGTGCCTGGGGTTGCCAGGAGGACGCTTAGAGGGTCATGGAAAGAGCTAAATGAGTGAGATGGGGGGTTGGGGGCTGACTCCCTGAGGACCCTGTGGGTCTGGGCCTAGGTGAACACCATGTCCCCCGCCTCCAGCTGGTGTTTCCTCTCGAATGGTTCCCGCTCAACAAGCCCAGCGTCGGGGACTACTTCCACATGGCCTACAACGTCATCACCCCGTTTCTCCTGCTCAAGGTATGGTCCCAGGCTCCCTGCCTCTTAGGCCACCCCCTCCCATCCCACCCTCATTCCTCCCTATACCTAGTTCCCAGCTGGAAATGGGTGCTGAGCTGGCCAGCTCTGCCCTTGCCTGATGCTGGGGGATATAAGAAGGATGTGTCACCTGCCTGGGGATCCCAGGGGAAGCAGGGACTGCCTCTGGCCAACAGGGATGGAGAAAATCTCCCCAAGGAGAGACATTTGCTCTGAGCCTCAGCCTGTTGTGTTTGGGGTTGAAGTAGGGGAGATGTTGAGGGCAGAAGGATCTGAAGACAAGGCCATGCTTGGGAAACCATAAAGCATTTGGGGAAGCCAAGGCAGAAGAGTGATCAGGGTGCCCACAGACTCTGTCCCCTAGCCTAGGGATCGCTGACTTGAGGATGTCAGTGGGAGCACGGAGCTGGGACTGCTCTAGGACTGCCAGCTTTGCACTTTGCCAAGTAGGAGCTCTTAAAACAGCTGCCACCATCTCCTACCCCCAGGGTCCCTTCAGCAGGCTGGCCCAGCCACCCAGGGCATTGAGCCTGTACACAGCTGAGGGCGTGGAAGGGCTAAGCAGGGGTCTGGAAGCCTGCATTGAAGGCCGAGCTGCTCCCTGCGGCTTGTGGCTCCTGTGTGACCTTGGGCGATGAACTGCTTCCTCTGGGAAAATGGGGCGCTCTTCCCCGCTCCCCTGTTGGGTTCGTAGGGATCATGTGAAAACCTGGAGGCTGGTCTGGGCCCCTAGAGAGACCCAGCAGTTTCTGAGTGACTTTCCAGCTTGTGGCATCTGTCCCATCCCAGGAGGGAGGTGAGGGAGGGAAGCAAGGATGTCCCTGTTGTGACGGCAGAGGGGTCAGGTTATTGGGCCTGCAGCTGACATGCCCCACCTTGGAGCACAGCTCATCGAGCGGTCCCCACGGGCCCTGCCACGCGCCATGATCTACGTCAGCATCATCACCTTCATCATGGGCGCCAGCATCCACCTGGTGGGCGACTCCGTGAACCACCGCCTGCTCTTCAGTGGCTACCAGCACCATCTGTCCGTTCGTGAGAACCCCATCATCAAGAACCTCAAGCCAGAGACACTGGTAAGGCCACCTCCTTGCCTGCGAGCACTGCTGCCCAGTCCATCCTGGGAGGCCAGAGAATTCCCTGACCCCTCGCCCTGCCTGACCATCAGCCATTAAAGGGAGCCTGCCAGGTGAGGGCGCCGTCACCCTCACCAAGTTAGGATGCCGTGCATTGTTAACTGGCTCGCACCGGGAGGGGGTGAGGCCCTGAGAGTGGGGAATGGAGCCGGGGGTCCGTGGCCAGAGGGGCGCCCTCCATGAACCAGCTTCCCCTTTAACCCTGCATGCCCATCCCTCCCTCAGATCGACTCCTTCGAGCTGCTCTACTATTATGACGAGTACCTGGGCCACTCCATGTGGTGAGTGACGGGTCCATTCTGGGCAGGGAGAGTGCACAGTGGCCAGACTGACTACTCCGAGGGGTCCTGTTGCCTGGCTAGCTCTACCACCAGCCTCAGGGACACTGGACAAGGCTGCGGATCGCCATGTGTCAAGTGGGGCGGTTGGAATGGTGTTCTCTTCCCCTGCGAGGGCCCTGTGCACGGGGCCCCTGGTGAGGCTGCTGGGGAGGCTGTTTTGTGGCCTGGACGCCTTCCGCCGCCTCCAGCCCTGCAGTGCCCGCGGCAGCCACTAGAGGGCAGCGAGCAGCTGTCGTCCCTCCCTCGCCCAGCCTGGAGCCTGAGGGTGAGGAGGCCCAGCAGCCCTGACACACAACCCCCCAGGTGGTGATGTGGGCGTGGGGATAGAAGAGGAACCCCCACACACACACACACCAGAGACAGGGCCATGATTTGGGGGGATAGAAGCAGGGAGGAAGCTGGGGAAGACCAGCTAAACCTGGTTGGAAGGGCGGGGTGCTATTTGTGCTCTCCTCACCTCACATCCCTCAGGGCATCCCCTAGGCCCCCACCTCACCCCCTAGTCTGGAAGAAACTTCAGAAATGTGGACTCAGCCCCAGAAGATCCAGGGCCCAAGCTGGGAGCAACCTGAGCCGTTATCTTTTCCAGCTCTCAGCTTTATACAGGACAAGCTGGGGCCAGGGAGGGAAACAGCTAATAAGTGACGGAGCCCGGGACCCGTGTGGCCTCCTGAGTGACGTGGGCTCACTCATGTCACACATGCCTTACACTTGTGTGTCCAGGGTCTGTTTCAGGGCATGAAAAGTTGATCTGCCTGCTCTCCCTGGCCTTTGCCAGAAGACCTTTCCCTTAGAAGGCTGGAGCGGGGAGGAGGGGAGAATAACAGAGACCTGGAGAAATAGAGGGAGGAAATGGGGGCAACATGGGGAGAGATGCTGTGTGTGTGAGAGAGAGTAGCCTGCATGTAGGGAGGAGAGACGGAAGTTTTGGGGCGAGGCAGTGTATGTGCGTGGCATGGGGGTGAGGCTGTAGGCCGAGTATGGGTGAGCAGACTCCCTAGATCTCCTTAGAGGCTGCCAGCAGGTGCTACTCTATTTTTTCAACCCGGACCTCAGGCCTCTCCACCCTTAGCCTTGCACTGTGTGCCCATTTCCAGGCCAGTGTGGGGCTGGGGCAGCTTGGGGTGGGGGTGAGAAAGAGGTGCCCCTTCCCTGTAGCCTACGGGCCTCTGAGTTGAGCAGGCCTCATCCTCCTGGTTCCGTGCCTGTCCCACCCTGGATCCGCAGCGCAGGAAAGGCCAAGCAGGGCCAAGTGCTTTGCCCAAGCCAGACATTTTGTAAACCATGAGGTGATGCCTCACAGGACGGCGTTAGGCCCTGGCTGAGGGGATAGGGAAGAGGGCCCGAGTGAGGCAGTGGACAGGGCTGCTGGGCAGGCCCCTGAGACCCTGGCCTCCCTGTTTCAGGTACATCCCCTTCTTCCTCATCCTCTTCATGTACTTCAGTGGCTGTTTCACTCCTACCAAAGCCAAGAGCTCGATGCCAGGAGCGGCCCTGCTCCTGGTGGTACCCAGCGGCCTGTACTACTGGTGAGTAGACATCGGCACCTGGGGGTGGGGAGGCCTGGGCAGGCACTTAGTGAGCCCCAGAGGTAAAAATCCAACCTCACCACAGACTTGCTGCATGACCCCAGGTGAGACTCTCCCTACGGGGCCCCTGTTGCCTCTTCCGTGCAGTGGGGAATCTGACAGTGCCTTGTGTCCTCTTTGTTACCAGGAGTCCAGGCCTGAGTGTGGCAGGGAGGTGGGAGGGAGGGGCAGGGTTGCAGGGCCTCTCCCTCCTCTTTGCCCCACCTTCCAGCAAGCACCCTAGCACCTATCGCCACCTTGGGACCAGCAGAATCCACCTCCAGCCCCAAGCCCTGTAGAGCCCCATGGACCTCAGTTTCCTCCTCGTGAAATGGGGATGTTGAGGATCCAGGAGTAAAGAAAGGAGCTTTGTTGAACTATCACACACCATGGAACCATGCAGATGACAAGGGGCAGACGGAGAGGCTCTCCATAGCCTCAAGAGCCCCTTGTCTGTTTTTCTTTGGGCCCCTCCAGCTCTCTTTTCCCATTATAGATGACCCTCCTCTTATCCCTCCTCTGTCATTTCCATTCTGGAACAGGTAGCCCCCCCCCCCAGGGGGGATTGTGGGTGTCATAGGAAGGACCTGGTCCTAACCTGGTCAGGACCAGCTCCTTCCCTAATGGGACGCCTCCCTGGAAATGAAAAGGGGCCAGCTCCAGCCCACTCCCAGGGCCTGCCCCTTGACTGGCTGAGAGAATCCACTCTGAGCCCCCTGAGGACAGGATTAAAAGGAGTGTGTAAAGAACAGCAAGAGGGAAAGAGGTTAGATAGGGTGAAGCTTCCTGCCCAGTTCTTCCCCATAGAAGATTGGTTCGGTGACAGCTACAGGAGTAGCAGCAGCCATTTGTTGAGTGATACAGCTCATCTCAGTTATGCACAGCCCCTACTCCCACCCCTTATAGGTGAGAAAACAGATACCGTGTAACTTCCCCAAGATTACACAGCCACTAAGTTGCAGACCTGTAGTCCCCTGAGTGGGATGGGTCGGCTTTGTAGTTCTCCTCAGAGGCAGGGGAATAGACCAGATGACCTCTCAGAATCTCACCAACAACAGATATCACTGTGCTCCAGGTAATGTGTTACTTACTGGCTTGGATGCTGCAGGAACCCTGGAGGTCTGAGACTATGTCCCAACCATCGAGGAGATGGCACTGACAACCCCATCAATTTGGAACTGCATTCCCAAACTCAGATGCCTAAGGAAGCAAGCTGGTAGCATAAATGCATCAAGCAGTCTACAAATGAAGCAAAAGGGAGTGATGGGGACTGTAGCAAAGTGCCTCTAAAGGGGGCAGCTACAATCCCCGGGGCCTCCAAGTAAAAACAAAACAAAACATAAAGGGGGCAGCTGCTTCTCCTCTAGTCAGTGGTCATGTGGGAATACAGGCCTTGTGTGATCAGAAAAGGCAGATATCCACATTTTCCAGTAACAACCTGATGTTTAAATATTGGCAACAAGCTCAAATGTTTAGAAAAGTCTGTACAAGCTGAATCAATATGCTCCACACGGGCTGCGGCTTAGAGCAGCGCAGTTCACAGCCCTCTTGCTCTTTGAGCTGTCCCGCCTCTGACTGGGAATGCAGCCTGGTGCTCAGAGCCAGGCAGGGATACAGGATGGGATGGATTTGCCATGACACCCTCACCCCCCCCACACCCTCTGGCCTCTTCAGGTACCTGGTCACCGAGGGCCAGATCTTCATTCTCTTCATCTTCACCTTCTTCGCCATGCTGGCTCTCGTCCTGCACCAGAAGCGCAAGCACCTCTTCCTGGACAGCAATGGCCTCTTCCTCTTCTACTCCTTCGCCCTCACCCTCCTGCTTGTGACGCTCTGGGTCGCCTGGCTGTGGAATGACCCCATACTCAGGAAGAAGTACCCCGGTGTCATCTATGTCCCTGAGCCCTGGGCCTTCTACACCCTCCACGTCAGCAGCCAGCACTGACCAGCCACCAGTGCCTTGTCAAAGGGAGATGGGCCGTGGAGTGCGTCGGCCACCCTGTGTGTGGGGATGTGTGTGCACGCGCACGTATGCAGCCAGTGACTGAGAGTGTGGGTGAGGGCATGCATTGTGCCGTGAACAGGGGTGTGTGTGCAAATGGCTTGTACACGTATGTGGAATGTGCCTTTTTAAGACTCGATGGCTTTGGTCAAATTTCTAGTTGGTTTGGATCCTTTCAGGGTCAGATTTCATTTTAGGAAGAGTGTCTAGGCCAACATCCTGGCCCTGCCTTCCTGTGCCTGACTGGAGGTGGGAGCCAGATGCCTTCTGGTAGTTGTGCAGGTGAGGCCTGGGGTGGGGGTGGGGCGGCAGGAGGGGAGGATCAGGAAGGACTTGGCATATCACCCCCCACTTGCTTCATCCCTCAGGCCCACCCCTGACCCCAGAGGCTAGGTTACATATACTTCATGAACCTTCCGTGTATTCTTGAGCAAATCACACTTAATCCCCCCCAGGCCTCATTTGTACCAGAGGGGCCCACGGCTCTAAGGTGGGTCAGGGGACTGGGGTTGCTGATTTCTGGGGCAGCCTTGGGACATGTGGTTCTATCCTTGAGGCCCACCTGCCTGTCACTGCCCACGCCCACCCCGGCAGGTGTACGCCTACCCCAGACCCTCCGCCAACCTCAGGCCCTGCAGGGTATTGAGCCACTAACTCCCAGTGGCAACTCTTCCAGCCTGATCTGGGGGCCAGGGATGCCAGCTCTTCAACAATCTCCTTCCCTCTGCCAGAAGCTTCTGCCTTCCTACTCCCACTTTGGAAGAATTGAGGCACCCCCTGTGTCAGCCTGACCAGAAGGTTTTTGAGCTTCAGCTGAAGGCAGAGTTCTCAAAACACCTCCACTCCTCCCTTTGCCCCATTGCAGGAGTGGGATGGACTTCTTCGGGCTCTTTCCAGTCAGCCTGAATCACATGCTTTCTGCCAGTGTCCCTGCTCCCAGAAAAGGGATACCTCCTTCCCAGCAGATTGGGGTCGGGGGGAACCCCGGCCCCTCCCCCAACTTGTCTTCTCCCAGGTCTCACACAGCTGAAGGCACCACAACCTTTTTCCCTGGCCAGTACTGGCCCACGCCTGCTTATGGGGCTCAGGCACCTGCCTGGCCTTACCAGGCCCCTGCCTCCTCTCCTTGCACTCTCAGGTAGTCTCGTGCCTCAGATCCTCTTATGTGGTGGTCCCCTGCAGCCTCCCTTAGGGCTCCCATAGCCTCTGGGTCAGTCCCCATTGGCTGGCATAATTGCCTGTGCAAAGCCATGTCTGGCTGGCAGCTACTTGCTTTGGGGATGAATTTAGGATGAAGGAGGAAGTCCCCTGGAGGGGAGAGAGACTGGCCGATTTGGGGCCAGAGCTGTTGACTCTCCATAACTGCAGCCCTGGGCAGGCTGGGCAGACCCGAAGGGCCCACCCAAGCCTCTGGTCTGGGCAAGGGCAGGCATCCACTGTGGCCCTCCATACCACTTAGGCTCACAGGGAATAGTAGTCAGGGGACAAGAAGGACTTCCTTGACACCAGCCCTAGCTCTCATCAGAGGATCCTGTGGGTTAACTGGGCTTGGAGTGGGGAGTGAGGGTGGAGGATAAGGCATCCCCAGGTTTGCCCCTCAGGGGAGTCATGTCGGGCCTCCCAGCCCTGCTGCCTGTCCATTCCAGAAGCAGAAAAAGAGAGGGTGCCCCTTAGGGGAAAGATGGGGAGGCTGGTTTATTCGAGGTTGACACTCAGCTTTGGGTAGGTCTCTTGATCCCTCGGGCCCTTGCTCTGGATATTCAAAGATGCTTGGCCTTGTGAGTCACCAGGGACTTGTTGGGGCTAATGTTACCAGACAACACACAAGAATGGCACCGCTGGACAGGAGGCATCTTGCTATGCCCCCAGGAAGAAGCCCACTTGGCCAGCAAACATTTGATTCCTTCCTTACCTGGAGGACCCTGCTCCTTTAGATCCCTGCTTCAGGACAGTTCTGCACAGAAGGACTTAGGAACATTTTGTGAGCAGGGACTGGCCAGCTGTGTAGGTCTGAAGCATATACAATTGGGGAAGGGGGGCTTGATAAGAAAAGTTGTTTTGGTTCTTTATTTATTATGAATAAAATTGTTTTAGTTTGCTAAAAGCTGCTGGGAGCAATGCACCAAAATGGATTGGCTTTTACAATGAGAATTTATTAGGTACAATTCCGAGGCCAAGGAAAATGTCCAAAGCATCAGGCAAAGCTCTCAGCTCTCTGCCTGTGATCCTTGACTCCTGCCACATGCAGGACACAACAGCAGCTCTGCTGGTGCCTGCCTTCTCTGGGCTGCATTGCCTTCAGCTTCTAGCTGCTCAGTCTGTGGCTTTTTTCTCTCCCAGGTTCATCAACTTCTGAAGGCTTCTTCTGTCTCTGCAGCTTTTTATTTCTCTGTTTATAAAAGACTCCATGGGAAGCAGATATGGCTTAAACAATTGGGTTTCCTCCTACCACATGGGAGGTCCCGGGTTCCATTCCCGGTGCCTCCTGGAGAAGGCAAGCTGGCCCAACAAGATGATGCAACAAAAGAGGCACAAAGAGGAAAGACAACGAGAGACACAACAAACCAGGGAGCTGAGGTGGCTCAGGTGATTGAGCGCCTCTCTTCCACATGGGAAGTCCCGGGTTCGGTTCCTGGTGCCTCCTAAAGAACATGAGCAGACACAGAGCAAGTAACAAGGAGGGGTGGGTAAAGAAATAAATCTTTTAAAAAAGGGACTCCAGTAAGAGGACAATCTAATCAGGGGCACTTAATTGAAGTAATTTAATCAAAAGATCCCACCTACAATAGGTTTACATGCACAGGAATGGATTTGCTTTAAGAACAGGATTTTCTGGGGTCCACACAGCTTCAAACTCACCAAAATTCAGGCACACAAGTGAAGAGTTAAAATGGAGAAGAAATCACTGCAAATTATTGGTGCCTCGGACATTTATGCCCTCTTGCTGAGATTTCTCTGGATAGTTTACTAGAAACGCTTACCTAGAAATACTGTTGATTGCAACCTGGTTTCACTCCACTCAGAAAACTGGAAGCCTATGGTTCTTAAAAGTGTAGCCCCTGCCCATCAGGATCAGGAACTTGGTGAGAAATGCAGAACCTCAGCCCCATCCAGTTCTCCTGAGTCTGCATTTTGCAACTCTGCTCCACAACTCCCTGGAGCCCCCGAAGACTCCAGGGGCCAGGGAGGGTCCTGAAGCAGAAGCTTCCTGAGTCTTCGGTTCTGGGGTTCCCAGGACTGACAGGAGCAAGACTGGGCAGGCCTCTGAGGGCCACCTCTAAGCCCTTCACCCAGCGGTGAAGACTCCACCCAGAGGGCTCGGACTTCTCTGGGGGCCCAGGGTTGGTCAGCCTGATTGTGGGAGGGGAGGAGGAGCCTCTTCAGGATCTTTCCTCTAGGGTGGGTCCAAGCTTGTTCCCCAAACAAAGCAGGCACAGGGTGGTTGGCGAAGGAGCATGTCTTGCAGGATGCCCGTCTCTGCATTCTTAGGTTGGGGGTGGGGAGAGGGCCAGAGGCCATCACCAAAACCCTAGAGCTCTTCCCATAGAATCCTTAAAAAGTGTTGGGGCCCAGGAGGCCCTGCTTGAGGATTCCTTGAAGAGACTGTGACCCCGGGGAGGAGTTCCTTCTTGCCTAAAACCCTTCCCAGGGCCAAAAGGGGTGTGCAGGAGGGGAGGGGCTAAGAAGTCACTGGAAGGCTCCCAGCCAAGAGGCCAAGGTTTAAGAATAAGTGGGTGGGAGCAGATGTGGATCAAGCAGTTGAGTGCGCACCTCCCACATGGAAGGTCCCGGGTTCAGTTCCAGGTGCCTCCTAAAGAAAGAGAGAAAAAAAAAAAGCAAGCAGACAATGAGCACAAAACAAGCAAACATACGAGGGAGCCATGGGGGGTGGTGGAGGTGTAGATTAAAAAAAAGAAGAAAAGGGGTATTGGGGATATTTGTTTGTTTTTCTGTTTTGTTTTGAGGTATAACATGCACAGAATACAGTTAAGGGCATGACTTCTAAGAGGACGGCTGGATGGATTTTGGAATAGAATGTCCTTATGTGCGCCCTCCCCCCCCCCCCAATGCAGGCTTTTGTCCATATGTGAGACACCCCTTTGGAGACAAGTGAAAATATAAGGAGAGAGTGTGCAAGGGCCTGTCAGCTAGGGTGCCTTTAGGGGCACATAACCTTGATCACCAGCACACCTGACCTAGACCTCAAGGGAATGTCTTCTCTCCCCTGTCAAGCCAAAGGCAGGGGTACACCTAGAGATTGTGGCAGCCCAGAGCTAAGGCCGGGCCCCCACATACCTCTGCACAGGCCTCAGCTCTGTGCCCCTCCTCGTGCCCTTCCCACCTGCTTTTCTGCTCAGAACCTCTCCTCCCTGCCTTCTGTGCTAGCCAGCCTCTGCAGCAGGGGCTCTTCACCAGGGGTCCGCGAGCTTGAATTGAAATTCAAAAAAGCATTATTCCTGGGTGGACGTGTTGGTGCAGGTGTGATATATTTATTAAATAATACACAGTAGAGTGTGGACTTAGTAAGGGGTCCGTGGTTTTCACCTGACTGGCAAAGGGGTCTCTGGAACAAAAGAGGCTAAGAACCCCTGACCTACAAGGAGGACTCAGAATCTTCAAGCTGAAGTTTTCTGGATGGAGGAATGTATTAGCCAAAAGGGGTGCTGATGCAAAATATCAGAAATCAGTTGTTCTTTATAAAGGGTATTTATTTGGGGTAGAAGCTTACAGTTACCAGGCCATGAAGCATCAGTTTCTTCCTTCACCAAAGTCTGTTGCCACATGCTGGAGCAAGACAGCTGCTGATGTTTGCCAGGGTTCCGACTTCTTGGGTTCCTCTCTTCCTGGGGCTTCGTTTCTCTCTGGGCTCAGCATCTCTGGTTCCTCCACAAGGTCAGCTGTAGCCTATCAGGCAAATGGCTTGTCTCTTATCCCAGGGCCTTCTCTCCTTCCTCACGACCAAGCTCCTCTGTGCTTACTTCCACGGGCTCCAGCATCAGAACTCCAACACTGTCTTTTGCCCTGTCTTTTATCTTTGAGACTCCACCCACCAAGGGGTGGGGCTCAACCCCCTCCTGAGGTGACCCAACAATGCCCTAATCATTACTTAACCATGCCCAGATGAACAGACCTGTTTACATGCATAATGCAATATCTGTTTTTGGAATTCATAACTATTTCAAACTGCTACAAAGAACAAGTGTGAAGAGGTGAAGCAGGAGACAATTTGTGGGGGAAGAGGACTTTCCACATGGAGGTAGTCAGGAAAGGAGGGATGGAAAGAGAATGGACCAAAAGCAGGGCCCCACCGGGCCCTGTGCCCTGTGCCTTTGGACAGATTAGTAAAGGATCCCTCCTCTTCTGGGCAGATGCAGCTCCTCGTGAGGACCCACTTGTCCCCTCGGCCAGAAGTCCTTGTATAGGCACCATTCACAACGGACCCTGGAATTTGAGCCTATAGACAAGCTGGCCTCCAGCTCCACGTTAGGGAATTGGGGTCTGGGAGATGCAGGGTGAAAATCTAGCTGTGCCCAGCACAGCAGCTATAGCAAATGCCCCCACCCTGCCCTCATTTCCTTTATGGGGGAGGGGAGCAGCACAATTTCAGAGGAAACTGAGTGTCAGCAGCTTATGCTGGAAGGGGTGGGGCTGCAGTAGGGAGAAAATGGGAAGGAAGAAAATGAGGGGCCTTCCTGATCAGAGGAAAGCTCCACAGGCTTCCCTCCAAGCCCCCATCCTGCCCCCCAAGAGGCTGCTGTAGGGCTGGAGGCCCCAGCGCAGGCACTCCCCTCCCCGACCAGAGTCCCCCAGAGGGAGGGAAGGGAACTGACTCATGTGGAGATTCAGCTGGGCTAGCCACTAGATTCTCAACAGCCCTGTAATGTGACACCATAGGGAAACTGAGGCACAGAGAGGTGGAATGACTCGCCCAAGATCACTCAGCAGATCAGCAACAGAGGAAGGATTGGAATCCAAATCTGAGAGTACCAAAGCCTGTGTTCCTTCTACAACACCATTTTCCTGGCCTCCCTCTTGCCTACATGTGGGTGTGTAATGAGCCTTAAATAAGATACAGTGTGGGGAAGCAGATGTGGCTCAAGAGATTGAGCTCTCGCCTATCACATGGGAGGTCCCAGGTTTGGTTCCCAGTGTCTCCTGGAGAAGACAAGCAAGACAGCAAGCTGGTGCAATGGGCAGGTGCGGCGAGCTGACACAACAAGATGATACAACAAAGACACACAAACAGGAAAGACAATGAGAGAGACAAAGGAGAGAGCTGAGGTGGCTCAAGTGAGCTAAAGAGAAGGCGAGCAGACACAGAACACACAGCAAGTGGACACAGAGAGCAGATAGTGAGCACAAACAACGAGGGGGGGGCAGATAAATAAAATAAATCTTAAAAAAAAAAAAAGATACAATGTGTAAAGTGTCTGACACATAGTAGGAGTTTGTCAGGGTCCCAGCTTCATCCCAGGAGAGACCAGCAGGGCAGAGTCCAGGATCAGCCCCACCCCTTGCCCCCTTTCTGGACCCCCTTTTTAGCATGTGGGGCTCCAAGGAAGGAACAACGGTGTTTGTCGGTTTGTGACACCGTAGAGCACCAGCTGCCCGGTGCAGGGAGTACAGAGCCCCGGCAGAACCTTTCTGCAGGCCCCTTGCTTTCCTCTAAAACCAACCTGCTGCTCCCTCACCTCCCAGGCCAGCGGCTGGGGCATCCGCTGTGCACAGGAAGCTGGAATCTGACCCCCTGGTGGCGCTGGCCCTGTCTCCATGGCAGCCGCGAATTTATTACTGGGGCCTCCACCCAGCTTGGCGAACTTTCGACTTGAAGCTCGGAGGAAAGGGAACCTAGAAGACGGTTCTGGGAGCTACAAGCCTGTGGGTGGCAGCCGGAGGCCCAGCCATGGTAAGGGAGGGTCCGTGAGCGCCTGGCCGGCTGAGGGGGCTGGGGAGGGGACTGTAATGGAGTCCTTCCCTGACTGTCTTCCTCTCTGCTGCAGGCCAAGTTTCTTTCCCAGGACCAAATTAATGGTAGGTTGGACTTGCTCTTTAATTAGCAACTCACAGTGAAATATGGGTCTCATTAGGCAATTTGCTCTGCTCATTTTTTTGTTGGTGGGAAGGCAGGCAGCTGGTGGGCAAGCTGGGCCCACCCCTGGGCTAGGGGGGGCCTGTGCAGAATACGCTGGCTGGTGGAGGCGGGGGGAAGGCTCAGAGGTGGAGATGTTTTTCTATTTGTCGGGGTGATTTACAACTGGGGGTGATAGGAAAGGGAGCTCACTAGGTTTTCCTCCTAGAACCTGATAGTTAGACTTTTGGGAAGGAAGAGGGATTGGGGATAGAGTGACCATTAACTGGCTGTGGTTGAGGGTAACAAAAGAAGTAGGAGGCTTTGAAATGGCTGAGAGAGAAAAAAGAGCCCATCTGCCTCCTCAGGCAGGGTACTTCTATCTGGGCCTGTCTCCCTGTTTATAAGGTGGGGGTCAGATTAGGTGGTCCCTGAGACCCTCTCTGCCCTGACATCAAGCACTTTCTTCTCTGGGTCCCTTGACCTGCCCACCTCGCCGCCAGGCTTCTGTTTCCCTTGGTGTATGGTTCTGTTTCCACAAGGCCACAGGGAGATTTGGGTTACACAGAACCCAACCTGAGTGGATGTATTAGTGTTCTAGGGCTGCCATAGCAAATTGCCAAAGTGGCTTAAACAACAGAAATGTCTTCTCTCACCGTTCTGGAGGCCAGAAGTCTGAAATCAAGGTGTCAGCAGGGCCGTGCTCCCTCTGTGGGGCCTAGGGAACAAGCCTCAGCTCTCCCGGCCTCCGATAGCTCCTGGCTATCCTTGGCATTCCTTGGCTTGTTGCTGCATCCCTTCAGTCTCTGCCTTCATTGTCACACAGCCTTCTTCCCTGTGTCTCTGTCTTATAAAGACAACAGCCATGGGATTTAGGGGCCACACTACTCCAGTAGGACCTCATCTTAACCTGGTCACGTCTGCAAAGACCCTCTTGCCAAATAAGGTCACATTCACATGTACATCTATTTTTGAGGGGTGGGGGCAGATACAAGGGTTACAGCTCAACCCACCACAGTTAGGCTCAAAGGACCAGACCTGGGCCGTGGGAGCTGCAAGGCAGGAGCACAGGTGTACCTGGCAGGAGCGGCCCGGCCGAGTCCAGCCTGGAGTCTCAAAGAGGCACAACCAGCTGCTCCTCAAGGCCACTCCCTTTGGGGGGCCATCCCAAGATTGCACAGCCCTGGGGCCTGAAACTCCACCACTACTCATCCCATCTTTTCAGGTCTCTGCTGAAATGTTGCCTTCTCAGTGAGGCCTTCCTGACCACTCAAGATAAAATTGCAGGCATCTTGGGCCTGTGGTGCTCTCGTGATTCAGGCTGGGGGCCTGTGGACCTTGGATGTGGGCAGGGATTCCAGAGTCCTGCTTGGTCTGGAATGGGGGTGGAGAATGTGGGCTCCAGGTGGATACCTCCCCTTGGGCTCTTGGGACTTCTCTCCCCAATAGGAGAGCCAAGGCCAGCAAGACCAGGGCAGGGCCAGAGCAGGGCCTTTTAAAGCACAGGGCCCAGGACAGGGTCCCTCTTGCCCAGGACTAATGGTGGTACTGAATGGTGGACTCTGGGCTGGAGTCCAGCTTTCAGCCTCAGCGTCCCAGCCCGGGTTCTGAAGCTCACCAGCCCTCCCTCCTTGGGTCTCCAAGGCCCCCAGAAGGGAAGAAGTGTAAGCTGCTCTTTGTAACTCAGCATCCAGCACCAAGTAAGTATCCATTAATGTCCAATGAACAAATGAAAGAGTGGATAGGGATGGCATCTGGAGTGGGAAGAACAGGGGCTGTAGAGGTAGTCAGACCTGGGGTCCAATCACCTCTGAGCCTCAGTCTTGGCATCTGTGAAGTGGGGATAATGATACCACCTCACCAGGCTGCTGCGAGTGAGGGGCAGAGGGGTTGATGCCAGTCGCTGCCCGACACTGGACCTGGCATAGGGTGGGGTCACCCAGATATGTGAAATTCTATACTCGGAAATTTTATTCAACAAATATTTGGGTACTTTTTTTGCACCAGCCCTGTTCTAAGTATTAAAGATACCAAAGCAAGCACAATAGACAAACTCCCTGCCCTTATGAGGTTCACATTCGAGTGAGGAGAACAAGAAAGCAGTAAAATATATAGGATGTTAGATGACAAGAAACCGTAAGGAAGAAAAGTCAGTGTTCAGAGTGGAAAGTAAAAAAGGTCTTGGTGTGGGGTGCAGAGCGGGTGGAAGGAGGGGGGGCAGCCGGGGGCTGGGGCCAGCTCTCCTAGTGTGCCTGTGGCTTATGCCAGTATAGGAATTCAAGTTCAGATCTGGTCTTCCAGGCATTAAAGATAATATTTGTCAAGGTAGGAGACTGACAGTTTGTCCACCTGATTTTAGAACTTTTAATATTTCTAGACATATGGGAGGTGGGCCTCCCTTTGGCCCTGGTCCTGCTGATGTTTGGGGCCACGGCCCCCAGTTACTGATGCATTTTGCCCATTTGTAGTCATTCCAATTCCGGGGCCCAAGGGTGTGACGATAGCCCACCAGCACCGGCAGCCCAGCCGGGATCAGGTTGAGGGAGAACAGCAGGCCCACCCCTCACTCACAGGCAAACCCCAGACAGAAGGACAAAGGGGGTTGGCCTTGAGAAGGCTCCCTCCCTGGATGCCAGGGTCCCCATGAGCTGCACCTGAGAAGAGGGCTGAGTTTAGGCCCCATACCGGAGGCAGCCCTTTCCCTATCCCTCTGAAGTAGCTTGAGTGGGGTGGCCGTATATCCCCACTGGCACAGGGCCAGCTTGGAGGAAAATTTTTTTTCGGGGGGAGGTACCAAGGATTGAACCCAGGACCCAGGACCTTGTACATGGGAAGCAGGCGCTCAGCCACTTGAGCTATATCTGCTCCCCAGTGAGAGTTGGCTTTTTTATTTGTTGTTAGGAGGTACCAGAGATTGAACCCAGGACCCAGGACCTTGTACATGGGAAGCAGGCGCTCAACCACTTAAGCTACATCTGCTCCCAGGAAATTTGATTTTGCAGGAAGCAAAGGTGTAGTCTTTTACCAGGCTCTGGCTTTCCCCCCTGGGTCACTCCAGCCCCTGCCACCTGGTCCTATCTTTGGTTTGTCCTTTCCCAAGCCCAGGCTCTGGAAATTTCTGAAAGAGTAAGTCAGAGCCCCTCCCCGCTCAGCCTCTCCACAGACACCAAGGCGGTTAATTATCTCTAAACCCCACTAGGCCAGCCTGCCTTTCACTAGTGACCCCCCTGAAATCTTAGACACGAAGGGGCACTGGCCATAAGGCTGGGAGGCCTTCATTAAGGAAGGAAGGGGTGGTTTGGGGGTTTCTTTCTGCCTCCCCTTCCCCACTCTGCGGCACTTTGGTGGCCTCTGCCCTGGAGTGGAGGGCACAGTGTGGCCTGATGGGCAGAACTTTGCTTTAGGAGCCAAACTGCCTGGGAGCTAATGGTGGCTCTGCAGGCAACTCAGCTGGGAGGCACTGAGTGGCTCCAGCCTTCATTGCCCCACCTGCATATGGGGATAATATTCAACGAGGTCCTGGGGGTAAAAGTGCTCAGGAATTGGGAAACGGATGTGGCTCAAGAGGTTCGGCGTCTGTCTACCATATGGAGAGACCAGGGTTCGATCCCCGGTACCTCCCGGTAAAAAAAAAAAAAAGTGCTCAGGAATGTGAGCAGTTTATTGTTTTTTATTATTATCAGCTAAATGGCGGCTGGTCCAGTCCTTTGAGGAACCAGCTGGCTGGTGTGAGAAGGAAAGAGAAGAGACACCAAACTGAGCAGGCAGAGCCAGGGCTGGGAGGGCCTGCACAGGGTCACGGCCAGGTTCCCGGGGGTTTACGCAGCTGCACTGGGAACCTGGCCTCAGTTGCCTCAGTTGGAAAACAAATGGGATTGGGCTAGAATCACCTGAAGAGCATTGAACCCATTCATATGGCAGGCCCCACACCTATCACCTGAATCACTCTCTGGTGGTGGGGCCCAGGGACCTTCCCAAGCTCTGTAGCTGGCTTTACTGTGCCTCCAGAGTTGCGAACCAGAGGATAGATGTTGCAGATTCCAGAGTGCCTGCTCTGCTGGGCAATGAGATTATGGATCTAGACGGGCCTTAGCTCTGGTAGCCATTTCATCTCCACCGAGTATCAAGGAAGAAAGAGGTTCAGTGGGCCAGCAGCAAGCCCGATTGCAGTCAGACCTTGGGAGAACTTCCCGACAGTACTCCTTGAACTCTTTAAGAACAGAAGTAGCACTTGTGTCCAGATGACAACTTGAGAGTTCTGCAGCCTGGAGGCAGGGGGCTGGAGCACTTAGAAAGTGCTAGAGAGTTGTAATAATAGCAATCACCATCATCATAAATGGAGAAAGATCTATGGCCTCTGCCAGGCCTTCCCAGAGGGAATTTCTGGTCAACAGTAACCCAGGGCATTATTATCCCGGTTTCCCAGATGAGCTGTGGTATGCAAAGATTCCCTGGGAGTCTGGCTGCCCATTATGGATTCCTGATCTCCCTGGGCTGGCTCTGGAGGGCAGGGGAGCTCTGACTGTGATTTTTTTTTTTTTTAAGATTTTATTTATTTATTCATTTATCCCCCCCTTGCTGCTTGTGCTCGCTGGGTCAGCTAACCACGCCGTGCGGGCTTGCCTTCACCAGGAGGCCCCGGGAACCGAACCCGGGGCCTCCCATATGGTAAACGGGAGCCCTACTGATTGAGTCACAGCCGCTTCCCTGACTGTGATTTTAATTAGCTGTGGGAGGGGAGGGGCAGTGAGAGAAGTTTGGAAGAGAGAGGAGATAGGGTTCCCAGATAAAATACAGGACACCCAGGTAAATTTGAATTCAGAGAAATAACAAATACTTTTTTCAGTATAAGTATGTGCCATGTAATATTTGGGATACACTTATACTAAAAATCTATTCATTGTTCACCTGAAATTCGAATTTAACTTGGCAAGCCTGTATTTTTATTTGCCACATCTGGCAACCCTAGGAGGGGAGGAGGAGGAGTAAGGAAAAGTAAGGGAAGGGGAAGAGAAAGATGAGAGGAAGAAGAGGTGCTGGGGGAAGGGGAGAGTATGGGAGAGGACAGTGTGAGGTGATGGGGGCAGAAAGTGAGTGAGCACGACTGATTTTCCCATTCGGGCTGTGTGCAGAGTACAAGGAATGCTTCTCCCTGTATGACAAGCAGCAGAGGGGGAAGATAAAAGCTGTAGACCTGATGGTGGTGATGAGGTGCCTGGGGGCGAGCCCGACGCCAGGGGAGGTGAAGCGGCACCTCCAGACTCACAGGATAGGTAAGTGAGCCAGGCCACAGTGGGCTTGCTCAGCCTGGCTGGTGGATGGGCCCTCAGCCTGCGGCTAAGGGACCCGGCGGGCGGGTGCAGGGGGTGGAAGGTGGAGGCACCTGACCAGGTATACTGTGCATCACTCAGGCTTCCATGAATCCTCGTAGTAACCAGTGACACCCCATTTCAAGGAGGACAATGGGATCTAGCATTCCAACAAGTTTATCACGAACATGTAGTCAGAACAGTGCCAAAAGTGGTCCCAAGTTTGTTTTCAAACAAAAGCTTCCCTTTATTGGATACTTATCATGTACCAGGCTTAGCTCAGACAACCCAATAAACATTATTTTAATTCCCATTTTATAGGTAAAGAACAAGGTTTAGAGCCATTAAGTCACTTGCCCAAATTCTCAGGCCAGTCAGACCCGCAACCCAGATCTTCTGAATTCAAAGCCCAACCTCCTAAAAGTTATGCAATACTGCTAGGAAAAAAAGACTGGAAGAAAACCCACCTAGGACTTGCTGAGTGGTTCCCTCTGGTGATGGCATTTATGGATATTTTTCATTCCCTTCATGGTTGTTTCCTATATTTCCTACAATGGGAACATTTCATCATAAAATACAAGTTTTGCTTTGTTTTTAAGGAAAAATAGTGTGTGTGCGTGTGTGTGTCAGAGGCTGGGATAACCGTTTGCATTGGTGAGTGGACACGCAGGAAGGACGGACCAGCCCAGAAGTAGAGATGGCCTGGAGCCCAGAGGCCCCTTATCATTCTCTGGCCTCAGTTTCCTCATCTATCAGGTGGGGTTAGCACAGTCTGCTAGGGTGCTGGGGTCCCATGAGGGCATGGCTGCAGGCCAGGCTGGGCCCCAGGTGGGCCACTGAAGACCTGGAGCCCAGTGATGGGATGCTCAGTGGCTTGCTACCTGAGCCCTTCGTTTCCAGCTCTGAAGGAGGTGGTGGTTTCCTTGGTCTCTGTCTCCTCTGCAGCAAATTGCAGTCAGGTGGGCATTCCAATTTCCTGTGGCTGTAGTCCAGGCAGGGCTCGTGCTGCAGCCTCTGGAGGAGACATACAGACTTGGCAAGGCTAGGGTGGAGGCTGCAGAGGAGGGGAACGGTAGGTGAGCAATCCAGGACGAGGCCTTTTCATCCCTGCTCACTCTGTGTTTGGGGTTTTCTAGATGGAAATGGAGAGCTGGATTTCTCTACTTTCCTGACCATTATGCACATACAAATAAAACAAGAGGACCCCAAAAAAGAAATTCTCCTGGCCATGTTGATGGCAGACAAGGAGAAGAAAGGTTACATCATGGCATCCGAGCTGCGGTCAAAACTCACGAAACTGGGGGAGAAGCTCACCCACGAGGAAGGTAATAGCTTGGGGCCCTGTCTTCCAATAGCTGGAGAGGGGTGGGTTGGGGGTGGAGACTAAAGCCCAATCAATGCCTCCAGGATTGAGCAGACCACTGCAGTTGATGCATGCCAAACTATATGACCTGGAGGTAGGAGAGGTGGGGAGCACCCAGGTTGAAGGGACAGCCTGAGGAAAACCCTGCTGGGGCCAGCCAGGAAGCACGAAGGTGGGAGCTTCTCCTTGGGCCTCACCCTGTGTTTGAGCTTTCACTGTGGGCCTTCGTCTAATGCTTACACCCCCCACCCACCCCCCTTTATACTGATGAAATGAGGTGAAATGAGTGGCTTGTGAGTAGCAGAGCTGGGAGTTGATCACAGCTCTAATCCCATCTCAAGCTCTTTTCCCCTGACCTCAGCTGTACTTTGAAGTTGCTGCAGATACCAAGAGCTTTCAAATTGAGACGTTAATTTGGTCCCTTTCCTCATGACTCAGCCCGCTGTAATCGCTCTTCCAGAGCAGGGCTCTTTGCTGGGACATTTGGACAGGTATTTCTGGTCCTGGAGCCCCAGGAAGGGGCCCTTGTCTCACACCTTCCTGCCTCAGAGCAGGACAAGGGGCATGGATCCTCTAGGAAAGCCTTTTGTAAAGCACTCTTCCAGCCTAAGAGGCAATGCCTGGCTAGTCCCTTGATCCTATCACAGCAGCCATCCTGGGTCTGCCCCCAGAGTTCATGTCCACCAACCCCCAAAGGGTGGGATTTCTGGTTAGGTCACTGGCTAGCCTGTGGTTGGATGGGGGAGATGAGGGAGCTGGGGCTAGGGCACCAGTAGGTGGTGGAAAAAGGATTCAATGATGAGTGACCTTTAGTCTTTCATGAAATACCTAATTTGACCAGTGGAGGGTTGCAAATGTGTGGAGTCAGGTTTGCATCCTGGACCACCCTCTTGCTGAAGGATCTTAGATGAGTTTCCCCCTCAGTTTCCTCACTGTATCACTTTTTTTTTATTTTTTTTTTTAAACAGTAGCATTTCTTTTTTTTTTTAAAGTTTTTTTTGTTTTATTTTATTTATTTATTCATTTATCCCCCCCTTGCTGCCTGTGCTCGCTGGGTCAGCCAACCACGCCGTGCGGGCGGGCCTGCCCTCACCAGGAGGCCCCGGGAACCGAACCCGGGGCCTCCCATATGGTAAACGGGAGCCCCACTGATTGAGCCACAGCCGCTTCCCAACTGTATCACTCTTTGATCCTCCTCAGTTTCCTCACTATGAAATGAAATTACAATAGATGATCCTTCCTCAAGTCCCTCCAAGAACCCACATTCTATAAACCATTTGTTTAGATCTTATCTGCAGAGTCACAAAAACAGTGCAAAGCGTTTAAAAAACGGCACGATGGAAAGCATATTCATCTTCCCCCTGCTTTTTCAGGCTATTGCGCTCTCCCCTTTCATTGAGACTGTGTTAATATGAATGGGGAAAACATAGGCTCTTCTCCCTCAGGCCCTGAGGAAACTGCTTGGCCTTTTATGTGCCAGTGTAGTGTTAGCATAAAGGGCAGCTAGGGTCTTAATTCCTGTGCTTAATGATCTCTGTCTAAAGCAAACACTATGACCCCCAAGCTCACAGACATCTCTCATTTGTTTAACCAGCAAAGAAATATTTCAAAGAAACTGATAATGTGTTCCAGACAAGCAGGGATACAGATTTCACTTCCTCTTGCCATATGTGGGAGGCAGAAAAGACGATACCAGAAGTAGGGATCCTTTACCCTGGGTGAGTGAAAGAAAATCTATTAAGAATCATTCTTGGGGGAAATGGATGTGGCTCAAGCGAGTGGGCTCCCACCTATCACACGGGAGGTCCGTGGTTTGGTTCCTGGTGCCTCCTAAAGAAGACAGCAAGCTGGTACAATGGGCTGATGCAGCAAGATGACAGAACGAGTCACAAGAGGAAGGACACAATGAGAGTCACAAAAAAGCAGGAAGCAGAGATTCCTGGTGCCTCCTAAAGAGGACAAGCAGGATGGTGAGCTGGCGCGACAAGCAGGCGTGGCGAGCTGATGTGACAAGATGACACAAGAGGAAAAACTTAACGAGAGACAACAAAGCAGGGAATGGAGGTGGCTTAAGCGATTAGGTGCCTCCCTCTCACATTGGAGGTCCCAGGTTCGGTTCCCAGTGCCTCCTAAAGAAACAAAGAAGGCAAACAGATAATAGCAAATGCAAAAGAGGGGGTGGGGAAAGATAAATAAATCTTTAAAAAAGCATTCTTGGGGCAACTGGAGAAGGCTGTCAAGGTAGACCTCCCTTCCTGTCTACCCAGATGGACCATCAGGCCTAGTCCCAGGCTATTAAATAGTGCCCCTTTTTCTGAACTGGAGGAGGTAGCAGTGGGGCCTGGGCTGGCTGGACTGGGTGACCAGGATCCCTTGCTGAAGCTGGAGCTGATGTTGAGCATCACTGGGACAGTTTTAACCAACTGGCTGATGGGTAGAAGCTTCTCTGTGAAATAAGATAAATTAGTTGCCCCAGCTTTCTAAAAATACCCAGACTTACTATCACTGGATATCAGCTTAGGCACAGAGCATAGAAATTACACTTTAGAGGAGGATGGTTAAGCAGAGGTTAAGCAGAGGATCACAGGGTATTTCCTAACTGCCAGAATTATGGATGGTGGGGTGTCACCACAATCCTAGGGCCAGGAGTGGCAACACAGGGCAACAAGATGGGTTTTGTAGGAGGATGAGGATGGTTCAAAGAATCAAAAGTAGACCAACCCTGAGAGGCCACTGTGGAGAAATGTTGTCTGAAATGGCTTTTCTTGCTAATGCCTGGGACAAGCTAGTATTTTGTCCTGGGAATTCAGAACTAGAAGAAACAAGCCAACAAAGTGATTTCTTTTGGAGCAGCGCCTAAGAACAATGGCAGTTTTGTATGCCCTGAACTTTAGACACAGTTGGATTTATTTTTCCTTTATAATACCTATTCCTCCAAGACACACTTTTAAAAGAGTGATGGTAGCAGACACTATTTGTCACCAAGTCCCTGATTGGTATGGGGTGGGGGTGATGTGGAATGCTGATTTGGAAGAGAAGGTGGGCAGCTCCAGGGCATGTCAATGCTGGGCAAGGCTGACCCAGGATGGAGCTATGGAGCGTTTCTTCTGGGATGTTCAGAGGCTGGGCTGAGGAAGGTGAAATCCAGGATAGAGATTTTTTGAAATATAGGTGCAGGAGTCAGGTATTTTCTGAAAAGCACAGGATGATCTCAGTATCTGAAAGCTCACCAGTAAACCTCCCCATTCCTGCCCCAGGCCCGGCATAATGCCCACTTAGCTCAAAACTGTACTGAGTGGTCTCCAAGGGGAAAAGGGTGGGTTGCCCCCTTCTGTTCACTGGTTTATTTCCTGTTCTATGAGAACAGTCAATTGGACAGACTCAGGAAAGACCTCTGGGGAGCCCCAACCCCAAAGAACTCAATGTCCTATAATGTAACACTATACTCAAACTGAAAAATTAATGTGATTTATTGCAGTGGATGATCTTTTCAGGGAAGCGAATATTGAACCAAATGGCAGAGTAAAGTATGATGAATTTATCCACAAGATCACCATTCCTGCACAAGACTACTGAATGAGGATGAATTCAAGACAGCCTTTCCTGGGCTTGAAAACTTGACTGATTAATTTTTTAAAGGAAAAGTCTTCCTTTCACTCCAGGGAGATAGCAAACAGCAAGCAAGATGGCATTATCCAACTGTAGCAAAGAATAACAAGCAATGAAAATAAATTGCTTCAGCCATATTATTAGCATGTCTTTAATAAATGAGATTTTTATTGATTTTAGTAACTACCATTAGTCTAGCACTTCACAGCACAGAAGGAGCCTGTGGTTTGGAGTTGGGCCTAGGTTCCAGTCCTGGCTCTGCTGTTTTCCAGCTATGTGACTTTGGGCAAATAATTTCACCCCTCAAAGGTCCTCACTGAAGTTGGATTCCTGCTGAGAGGATGGACTAAGAAAATGCCTAGAAAATACCTTTGCAAACTATAGAGCACTGAGCAGTCCTGAGATACCATGGTAGTGTTTCTCCAAGAAAGGACAATCTGCCAAAATACCATTTTCTGTATTCGGGTGCTGGAACCATCTTACACATTTCCAAGAAAAAGCCAATGCTGAGAAATAGCAACAACCAAAGAGCTAAATACAAACTAACTTATGGTAATATTTCTTGGAGCACCACAGGGCCACTTATAAATTCTCATTTTCATCTCATCAGACCATAGTTGAGGATATTCATTCATAGACACAAAGTATAGAGTAAAAACATTTGTGTTCAAATGAGGAAGCATCAGCTAAGTAGTGGGAAGTGAGCTGACTTTACATCCTCACATCAAAGGAAACTAGAGGAGCCCTTTTGGACACGTTCCTGTCAGAGACTCGAGCTTCCTCCCAGGCTGTGTTGTAAGGTGGAGAAAGGGATTCATGGGCTAGGATGGTGTGCTCATGTGGTAGTGGGCTCAAACTGATCTTGGCCCTGACCCTCTTCCCCAAGACTGCTAGAAGAGGGCCAGCTACAGTCTATTTGAGCCTGCAGCCAAGGCCAGAGATTCAGGAAGAGATCTGGAAAACAGTACTAGGGGTACCGGTCCTTTAGGGAGCTCTTCTAGCTCAACTGACTTTGAGTGAGTTATGTAGCCAGGAGGTGCTGTGAGCTGGTGCTGCCTGGGCTTCAGAGGTAGATGCCCAGGCCCTCATCAAATTTGCAGATCCATTAGTATTGTCAGCACAATCCTAAAAAGGGGCTGGAGTCACATACCAGCATACAGAAGGGGTGGACAAGCTATAGGTACAAAGATTTTCACCCTTATGTGCATCAAAATTTGGCTCTCTGGGCTGTGGCTTTGTTTAACGGTGCCTTAATGGCTAAAGCAACACCAAATCAAGAAAGGGGTGTGTCTTTTGGAAAGTTATACAAGACAAATTTTTACTAAGGGTCAGGCACTGGGGAAACTACAGGGAATAAGACAGTCATGGTCTTACCAAACTAGCTCATGATGCTGTGCAGCTCCAGATGCAACCGAGGTCCTGACAAAAGAAATACTTTTTCCCCAATGTTGTAATTACCAATTGGAATGAGTAGGAATTCCCAGGAGCTGCAAAGAGAGGTTTCGTGGGGGACAGGCAGTTAATGGCCCAAATACCAACTAAGTGAAGTTGTGATATACAGCTGTGGGGGGAAGTATAGCTTGCTCAAAACACACAGCTGGTGTCGAGTGGTCATTAGAACCTGGGCTCCTCTTTGCTAATGGAGGCTGTACATTCCTAATTAAGGGTGCTCAGTGGCTAGGACCTTGAGATCTTATAAAGTGTTCTGGTTTAAACCCTTACTAGAAAAGGCTGTTACACTACCCACTACTCCTGTCCTGGTTTCACACTCATTCCTGAAATTCCAATTGGATTACCTAGCACCTTGAGTTATTTACAAAAAAGTCCTCGGTGCTCTTACCACTCAAATGGCAGATATTAAAACGATTTAAAACTAAGCAGATGCTGTGGTTCATTACAAAGCAAGTCATATTTCAATAAGCAGGAGAAATGATTGCAGTACATTCATTACTTACCTCAAAGCATGTTGTAAGAGAATTAGTTACTTGTCATGCTTTGAAATCTCTGGATGAAAGGTGCTTTGGAAGCACAAAGAATTATTTTTTCTCATAGGGGTTGTCGCCTTGTATATCCAGCAGTATATTTTACAGAAGACAAATTAACTGAAGGCTTTCCTTTATTACATCTAAAGAGCTCTACATAAACAGGTAACATTCAATAGGTAAACATTTTTTTTCCAATGCAGGTAATAAATATTTTCACTTGGTACTTTTATACAAACTGACATTAGTCTACTATACATTTTTAAAAGCCATTTTACTGGTTTGGCATGCGGTATGGAAATTCTAAGAGAGAAAGTTTTAAGGCAATGAATCACAGATTTAAGTTCATGGAATTTATGGTAACTTTTATATCTGTTTATATACATTTCCCCCTTTGTTATTAAACAGTTAACAGCAGCACACTCTGGGACCACCAGCTCTTCACCCTCCCTCTTTTTTGAAATTAAAGTTTTGTGTTTTTTAAAATTAAAAAACAGAATTCAACATGTATAGATAAAGTAAAATTCTTACTAAAATAACTTCAAATATGCTTTAAAGTCCCAAAGATCTTTAAGTATTTTACGTATTTAAAATTTAATTATCTTAAAAACAATGTTCTTTCAACAGTTATTAGTTTAAAATTGGATAGAATTTCATTCTGTTTCAGACATCTGACTCAAAGGAAAATCTGCCAAGAAATCACATTTTTCAGAAGCTTAGGTGAATCTTTCCTAAGTCAGTAATGATAGAGAATTGTGATAATGACTAAATTAAGAGAAGTAGAAACATTTTAATGCTCAAAATAAATTAGTCGACCAAGTGTGGCATGGTTAAAGTTCAGAGATTGTTTTAAAAAGAAGTGTCCAATAATGCCCACAAAGTTATTAAAAGCCACTTCAACCCTGCTAGTCAAACAGCTATTTTATCGGATGTGTGCATACATACACACATACACATAGTACTGTACAGAAACACATATACAAACATATGCACACCTATTATGAAAAACCAAGGCAAGGTGAATGCTGGCAACTTGCCTAAAGATTCTAAGGATCACCATCTGTCCATAGACAGGATGTGAGGAGATGAGGGTGGGCTAAGGAAAAAAGAGATGAAATGACTATGAGCTTTCTTCCTTTTTTTTTTTTTAAACTCAGGAGATAAAGATGCAGTGCATGACTGTACCAATAATAATCACTGATCATGAAAGTCATGGTATTAACCATGAGGCCAACAGAGTGATTAACTACTACTAACATAACATTTTGAAAAGTCAACAACTGAAGAAAACAAACTCCTCACAGAGCGGAATGAACTAAAATAAAAAGATAACCGAATGGTTAATTTCACCCACGTAGACATGACCAAAGCCACTGTACATTTCTCCCTATTATCTATTCTTCCCTTAGGTTGGTATAATGCAGGACACTGAAGGAAACTAACTTCCTCCAAAACTGGGCTGAAGAAAGTAGAGGGATGGATTTTCAAATGGATCATTCAAAGAGTTTGTAATTCAGCATCATACACAATGTTATTGATCAGAATTTTGAGACCACTAACAACAATGACAGAAAAAGGAAAGAAAAATAAAACAGGATAAAAAGAAAACTATTCCTTTTAACCTTAGGTAGTTGAATTAATAGAAATGTGTCCTACTGCAATGTGAATTAAGAAACAACTCTCCACAATTTAGTAAATTCTACCCCAATCTGAATTTAGATACAAATTATGGTACTGTTGGCTATTAGCCTAAATTAATATGGCAATGAGTATTCCTAAAGTGTTTATTCATAATACCAGATTCATTAAAAAATATAACTATTTCCTGAATCTGTTGTTTCTTTTTTTAATTGCAAATTGTTTAGTGACTATGCTCAGCCATTTATGTGTGGTATACACATGCGTAGGGGAAGACTATATAACTCGTCAGTCACACACACTTATCTATAAATACATATATACACACACATATACATATCAACACCAACTTTTTTTTTCAAAATTCAAGTCAACAATTTAGTGGCAGAGAGATGCTGTGAGAACAGACATTATTTTTAGATGCCACACAGTCATGTGAACCATTAAATTTACCATACAACTGAAGATACAGCCATCTTGAATTCTACCTGGATTAAAATAGATTTAAAAAGACAAGTTTATACAGAAAATGTGGTCCTTCATCAACTCTGAGAATGACTCACTGACATTAACAGTTGTGATATAAAAGTCCAGTCAGGAAAACTGGCAATTGTTATGCCCTTTAACTTTTCTGTTACACCTGTACTCTCAATTGGCTATAAAAATATTTCCCATACCTGAGAATGTAACACTTTTTCCAATGAAGATTTTGGGACACAAGTAGAACCACTTTTCCTTCCCTTGAACCCTCACTTGTCTCCTAAAAAAGCTTTCAACATATTTACATGTTCCATTATTAATAAGAATAGATCAGACTAATCTATGAATTCTAAAAAAACATCCCCTATGTTTTTAAAAGGTGAAGAAAAACAAAATAAACAAGGTAGATAGGCTAAGAAAATAAGTACACTCAGAACCAGAGAGTAAAACTAAGGATTTTAAATTTCAACAGTTTATCAAAGAGATGTCTATAGATTGACATACGTGGATGCACTGTGCATTGTATTTTCCAAACAGAATTTACTTTTAGGATAAATGTCTATCTTTGTTTTTTTCAGGTGACCATAACCTTACCTTTGTCAGCTGCGCAAGACACGCAACAGGGCCTTCTAAACTATTTTTACTTCCTACTTTGGTATGAAGGATCTTGTTACCCTGTGGCCAAAAAAGCAGGTGTTCACAGACTTGAATTAAATACACAATACTAACAATCCAGATTTAAAATAAAGAACTAACGTGTATTATTCACAGGTCTGCCAAGCCTACTCCTTATCCTGACAGCTTCAGTCCAACATCTTTAAAATATATCCTCAGGGGGTATGTAACAAATAAGGAAGATATGTGATGGAGAACATGCAATTGGGATAGTCAATAAAGATGCTTACATGTGAGATCAAAACCTTCAAAGCACTTTGAAAGAAGCAGGCAACTGATATATCAACTGAATGCAAACTTGGGAGGTGAAGGAACAGCAATGACAGGAAAATACACACAGGCGCACACACTGAACACATACCAAGCTAGGTCCTGAAAATACAGAGGGAATGCAGTGGGACAGATGAGATTTATAACTTAAGGCTGGATAAAATATGCACACACTCACACAAACAGAACCCAACTCTGTCAATTTTAGAAAATGGAAATTAAACCTATTTTTCCCCCAACCCCCACCCCACAACAAAGAAAAGCCCACAATTTAAAAGTTCATACATGCAATTACTTTTCTGTTTTTGCAAATAAAATAATGCCATTTTTCTGAAGTAAAATAAAACCAAAACCATTGGACAAATGATGAAAAAAATCTTCAGAATCCAGAAAAAATGAACTGAAGGTAGGTGCTTTTTTTTTTCTTTTTTTTCTTTTCTTTTCTTTTTTTTTTCTTTTTTTCTTTTTTAAACAAGTGTTTTACCAGACAGGCAGTCTTAGATTTATATACAAAAGTAAAACTGAAAATATAGTTTTGTTCTCTGTACATTTCTTTTAATTTTTTCCCTAAAAAAAGGAAAAAAACACACGCTTGTGTACTTTTCTGAACAGAATAAGGTAAAACAGAGCACAAAGTTCTCTTCTTTCTGCCAAGTTCATTTAATCTGGGGTGGGGATGGGAGCAGCAAGGGCAAGGGAATCAATCCAATGAAATAATGTCTGGTATGATGCCGAAGATGGATGCTGTGTCCGTGCTACTCCTGTTGGTGACAGTGTGGCTATGGCTCTCCCGTAGGCTGTTGGAGGACACGAGGCTGCTGTTACTGCCACTACTGCTCCCATTGGTGGTTGGCAGAGAAGTACTGCCTCCTGCACTTAACTGATCAAGAAACATCTGCGAGGAGGTATACGGAAAAAACCGAGACGAGTGTAAGAGGTCTTGATCATCTGAAACGGCTGCTGCGGCAGCAGCAAGGAGGGAGGTGTTGTAATGCTAGAGGGGGAAATACAAGATTTTTAAAATGTTAATTATTCTTAAAAATTAATAATTTTTATTCTTGGCAGAATAAAGTCTGATTCTATTCTGAACATATTCAAAATCTAGGGTATTCTGAGTATCTGGTGTTTCTGTGATATTTTATAAGACATTTTGCAAAATCAAATGGCCTCATTTAATGATCTTTGACACTGAAACTTTTATATATTTGAAGCTAGACCAAAAAATCTGAAATAAAAATTTTGTTGGTCTTTGTTTTAATTTGTATTGCAAACAATTCTCAAAGTTCTACTTCCAAAGAGGCATATACTCAGAAGCAGCAGGAAAGAAAACAATTGACTCTCTTTCTCTTAAGGAAATATTTGGCCAAGTTAACATGATTCACTGCCCACTTTGTTTTCTTTTTCTTTTTCTTTTTAGGAGGTATGAGGGACTGAACCCAGGACCTTGTACAAGGGAAGCCGGCAATCATCCACTGAGCCATATCTGCTCCCCAATCCACTGTTTCTTTATAAAGCAGTATCAGAAAGCAACAAATAGACAATATTCTTACTATATACTTGGCATAGCCGAAATATAGAGATCTTTATTTAAATTCTTAAAACTTTAACAATATAATGGGTATGGCCACTCTGCAATTTCTATGGAACTTATTATTTTCTTTTCTTGGCTACATATTATATACTTTTAAATATTTTCATGAACAATTAAAATAACAGTAATATTTTTATATAGCATACCTGATTGTCTCCTGATAAGAAAGGAAAGAAATCTAATCCTGTAGGGGAAATAAAATTGTTTTAGTTTTAGGAAAAGAAAAAAAGAAAAAATCCCCCCAAATGCCTCAAAATATTTCAAAAATAAGTATCTATCCTAAATGCTGTATCATTTAGAACTAATACAAAGAGATGAATGAGTAAGTTTTATGCTCTCTCCTATGTCTAGATTACTGAGGCTGAAACCCAATTTAGCAATGATTTCCACTCCCTATGACTTCACCTATGGCACCTGGGCTGTTTTCACCCGGTTAGCTCTAACACTGATCCCCTCAATGGGCACAACACTTTCCACAAAAATACTTGCACTGACTTCTCTTAAGTAACCTTTCAATCTCCTCTATTCCTCACAAGCACCTCATGAGGTATGTAATTATTTTTGCCCTCATTTTTCAGAGGAGAAAGTTTGAAGTTAAAAGAGTTTAAACAAGTTGTAGCACAGATTTTCTGTTTTCAATTGCTCTTTCTCAAAAATGCTCACTTGCTACCTTCTGTACCAGATTCTAATTCAGAGACATTCCAGTGGCACAAGGAGGGAAGAGATCTGAGAGAAGGCCTGAGAGTTGGGGGTGGCGGCTATTATTAGGACCAGCCCAGATCCCTGATTGCCAGGGATTTGCTACAAGCAAGCCCCTTCCAATCCACATTCTTTTCCATTATCACCCAATGTGTAATGTGAGGAAGACCAAGTTAACTAAGGTGAATGAAATGCCTCATTAGGATATCTAAATGGGATAGTATAAGTAGACAGATTTTAAAAATATGTCGGACTTCTGGGAAGATGGCAGACTAGTAAGACACAGGAATCTCTTCTCCAGAAAAATAGCTAGAGAACAGGCTGAAACAGCCCCAAAAAAGATCTTCTAGGGTTTAGGACAGCAGGTGAAGGCTGCACACCACCCAGAGGAGAGAAGGACAAAAGAGGAAAATCATGAGGACAGAACTCTGAGTTGGAACCTTTAGTGTGGGGGAGGGTGCCTGCAGCAGCACCCTCCCCCATACTAAAGACTCTTTAGAATTCTCTGGCCTCTGGGCCTGTGACTACAGACAAAGGGAGCTCCAGGGATCTACCACCCCAGGAAAGGGGAGAGAGAGGGACACAGCCTAAGGCTGACTCAGCTTTTGACTCACAAATTTGGTCTGTTGTGTCCCAAGAGCCCTTCCAGGCCATTGTTTGCCTTGGAGCCTGCAAGGGGCTAAAGATATACAACCCTCCCAATCTCCTTCTCTACTAACAGGGACTGATTGTTGAGAATTCAGAAGGGAGTGGAAATATTTCCTAGCCTGGAAAAGGGAGGGCACTGCCAGAGAAGGCTAGAGAACTGTCTCAGAGAAAGTTTGAATTACAAGGCTCCTAGCAACAAATACACTCTGACCAGGCACTGAATTGAGAGCTGCCAAAGAGTACCATCTCCTGGCAGACCAAGGAAGTGTACAAGAAAATTAAAAATAAGTAGGAGAGGCTTTTTCTGGCCTCTATAGCCTCCCTGCCCAAGGCCCTAGGAAGCAACTCTACAGCTAATTACTGGGTCCAGTGCCCAGTTTTGAGCAACCAGCAGGATAATCCTAATAATGCAGGTCAAGCCAAAAATCAAAGAGCTGTGGTAAGTCATAGCTTCCTGCCTACAAAAGAGAAAGAGACTAAGCAGCTGAGTAAACTACATCCTAAACAGATGCCTGAACACCAGCAAAAAATTACGAGCTATAGTAAGAAAATAAAAATATGTCAACACAAATACTCAGAGTTAGGTTGGGTGGAGATCCACCCACTGTCTACACCAAAAGAGACTACAACATAAGGGCCTGCAAAATGTGTAGCACTGTGGTTCTTAATGATTTTATAATGGGCTGAGTGAGATAAGGGCTGCACTGTCCAAAAGAATAGCTGCTAATCACATATGGCTATTTAAAAATTTATTAAAGATTACGTAAAATAAAAAATTCAATTCTTCAGTCACACTAGCCATATTTGAAGTACTCAACAAGCACACATGGCTAGTGGCTACTATACTGCCAGTACAGATTTAGAGCATTTCCCTCACTGCAGAAAGCTCTACTGAACAGTGCTGAAATGGGGTTCTCATACAATCACTAAGAACCCACTCAACTTTTCCAGGCCCCAAGTCCATCCAGCGGGCCTGGATTATTCTACAGGGTCCTAGAGCCTAAGCTTAGGTTAGAGTCTTGATCAGACTAGCCAGTTTATGACGGCAGACCCTGCCAGTGGGTTGGTTAAAGAGGATCCACAAGTCTTCTCGCCTAGAGGGATATGGGTCTGGTCATGCTGGGGTGGAACTAAAGAGGCTAGGAAGGAAGTGAGATTTGCTGCATGGAGACCTATCTCTCCTACTGGTAAAAACAATAAAAATGATTGTGTTTATGTACAGAACATAGTGAGAAAAGCAGGGACTGACAGGACCTAACATTCAAACAAGGTTGAAAGCCACTGGATTCTTAAACAGCCTTTAAAATAAATGCCCAACAAGAAAGTAACAATTGAAACTTATGACATAAAATATCCACACACTTGTCACACAAAAAATTTCTCATTCTTATTTTAGTTAGTCGTTTGCAAAGCCTTAAGAAAGAGGCTTCCTAGTTAGGTGATTCCCTCCATCCCCATCTCCAACTCAAGATCTTCTTAAAACAAAATCCTTTTAGAAGGGACTCATGCTTACTTTCACCTAAGGGATTTTGCATAATGGCACATTCTTTACTGAGAACAAGCCAACTGATGACCAAACAATTTAAACAAACAATATTCAAATTACTTCTCTTGTATTTAAATAGATCATTAATTAAGAAGACAAAAGCAAGTTGCAGGAAAAAAAAAAAAAACACTAAAAAACAAAAAACCTTTGTGTGTATATATCTTTCTTACATGTAGAAAAAGGTCTGGAAAGATATCTAACAAACTGTTAAGAGCAGCTGGAACTTCTAGGAAGTGGGATTGGGTGAGGTGTAGAGGGAAGTGTTTATGTTTTACAATTGAATTTTCTACAATAAGCACATATGGCTTTTTGTAATGAAAAAAAGAAAAGCTGTTCATAGACTATATGGCCAATATACAAATTATTAAATTACAAAGATACATATGAACTAATAATTCTTTTTGATAATGCAAATGATAACTGTGAACTCAAAATATATTGTACAAATGAGTGCACTGACATTTCAAACTACTTTTAAAAAGGATAAGGTTCACTGGAGCAAAAATTCAAAATTTCAAATATCTCAATTCAGCACTATCTAAAAAATATAACATAGTTACTCACAATGCCTGCTGCATTATAAATGGAATCAGGAAACAGAAAATAGAATGTTCATAAATTTAAAAATTCAAAGCATTATATTCGAAGTCATCCAAAATGACTTGCAGAATACTTTGAAGCTCACAAAACCTAAAGATCATTGCACTAGTTTTACCACTGGTAGTAAAACACTGGCTACAGATGATAGCACAACCAGGGACCTGGGTCTGTATTTATCTCTCAGTTTTCTGGGTTCAGACCCCTATTCCCCTAATCCTTCAATTCTTCCTTAGACTCACTCAGAAAAGGATATAAATCAAAGGCATTCATAATGCTAACTGGCAATGCAGAAGAGCTGGTGACTCACCTTGTAAATCATAAGGCATGGGTGTCATGTGGAAAGGATGCCTGTAGTCTTGGATGAGGGATGTGTTGATGTAGCTCGTGTCTACGGCAGGGAGGCTTGGGGTGCGGGACACAGGAGATGCTTGATGAGGAAGACTTAAAATGCTATGAGGAAAGGTGTGCATAATTTTCATGAGTCAGTTGAACTTTTAAGTTTAACAAACAAAGGATCTCACAATGACCTCTAGTTTTGGGGCTGGAAATAAAAATAAAACGCAAGCAAAGCAATGTATAAACCATAACTATTAAATAATTTGGAGGAGTGGACGTAGCTCAAGTGCTTAAGCGCCTGCTTCCCATGCACGAGGTCCTGATGAGATCACCGGTATCACCTAAAAACAAACAAACAAACGAAGAAAAACAACTCTCTCTGGGGAGCAGATGTAGCTCAGTGGTTAAGCACCTGCTTCCCATGTATGAGGTCCTGGGTTCAATCCCTGATACCACCAAAAAACAAAACAAAACAAAACAAAACACAAAACTTTGTAGCATTGTAAAGAGGCTATAGGGAGAAGCATTCAAAAATCACTTGCTGGGGGATGGATGTGGCTCAAATGGTTGGGCGTCCATCTTCCATATGGAGGGATTTGGGTTCGATCCCCAGGACCTCCCAGTAAAAAAAAAAAAAAAAAAAAATCACTTGCTATCTTTGGAACATCATCACCTACACTTTCAGAATGCAGGGGAAAGGTATGGCTAAGCCAATTCAATGGGGTATGAGTGAAAGGTTATCTACAGCAGAGGACATTCTAAACCCTTTTAAAAACCAGCACTGGAGTTTGGCTAGTAAAAAGGACAGATAATTCCTAACAAAGAAAACACATATAGATTGGGGGAATGTAGCAATCTGAGCAGTTAAGATTTTACAGCTGGTCCACCAGACTTGTTAACTTCATCAGAACAAAAATTGGGACTTTTTTCTGATGACTGCCACCAGCAGCAGCAGACTGCAATAAAAGGCCCACAGAATTAATGGAGGCAGCAAGACAAGCAGAAAACACACTCCAAAATGAATAGGTGATAGAGAGTTTTAAAAGAGAAAAGAAAAGAGGGACCTCTAGAAGAATAGGATGGCATGTTTAACTGAATGATCAAAATAAAAAGAGCCTGTCTTTTGTTTATAAAACTTCATTTATAGTACTTGGGGTGTGGAATGCAATTTCAATAGTACACAGTATTTCAAAAAACGACAAAGTATGATTTCCAGGAACAGAGCTCTAGTTATGGCCATCTACCACATTTATGTGAATGGAGTATGAAGCATAAAATACACTCTCATCAGTCTCATAAAAAATGTTCATCTAATGAAACTTTAATTAAACCTCTACCATCTGTAAAAAGTACCACTTTCCATTAGCTATCTCTTCTGACAGGCCTAAGGGATTACAAAGAGAAGAAAGCAGTTGAAATGCTAGTCTTTTAGAACATCTCAGTATACCAAATAGTACAGAAAATTTCTGCCTGAAGTACTAAACTAGAAGCACACTCAGTGGCTGAAGACAAAAAAGTTTTACTCATTTAGTGATGCTCTGCCTCTTTCTAATTTCTGTGTAGCTCCTTATCTTTTAAATTTGCAATAATGTTCTGAAATACATTTCCACCTTTACACAGCACAATAACAAAAACAATATCTTGGGTTTATGTTTCTACTTATTGACTAATCATTGTTATAAAATGGCCACTACCATTGAATATGGTGTTACCTACTTCTAAAAATGTCACAAACTTTCAGGCTTCCTGTTTTTTTTATCTGAAAGTAGAGAAAGAAATATGTGGCATTTGCAAACACTAGATCTGGGTTCAATTAGTTACTGGCAAGCCAGGAAGTAGTCAATGCATCTAATGTAATCTTTCAAACATAACAAACACAGAACTATTTTGAGAGAAACAAGAAAATAAATAACCAAAGAAGAAATATTAGATTTCTTAAGACTCAAAAGTTTCCTTTAAGGAAAACACATATAGTCAGCAAAACTCCTGCATGGTTTACATATATCCATACATGACTACTATTAATAGTCTAAAGAGAACTAACATATATAGATGACACATTGAACTCATAAATTATATATACAGAGGTTTATGAAACCTCTGTTAATGTGGCAATTAAGGCATTTAAAAAATGGTCACACTATGGTTTGATATTAAATATAAAATACCTTGAAATAAAAATTATATAGATACTTGCTCAAACCACGCTAGCGTCAGAAAATCTGACTTTTCCCCCCTCCTACTCAGATTTATAAAATAAGTTGGTATAATAAGAAGGTCAGGCTTGCTGGTTATTACCAATCAAGGTAGGCTTTCTTTTTTTTTTTTAAAGATTTTATTTATTTATTCACTTATCCCCCCCTTGCTGCCTGCGCTCGCTGGGTCAGCCAACCACGCTGTGCGGGGCGGGCTTGCCTTCACCAGGAGGTCCCGGGAACCGAACCCGGGGCCTCCCATATGGTAAACGGGAGCCCTACTGATTGAGCCACAGCCGCTTCCCATCAAGGTAGGCTTTCATCAGAGGTAATGTTCCCAGGCAGGATTTAAAGAAGAATTAGTGTTTAAATATTCATTTTGTTTAGAATAATGATAATGCTTTTAATCTCTTTCTACAGTAAACTGAGATGAGCTATTCTGGAATGAAAATATCAACCTTTGTAATATGTTTGACTGCATTATGAAGTCTAAAATAGTTGACATCCTCTAACAAGTGAGGAGAAGCTACATTTGTCATGATTGTGCTGTTTTACTGTTGCAATTTTATCTTTTGAGTCACTACAAACATACTCGAATGTGAGATCTTTTAACCTCATCAAAAAGGAAATGCCTGCTCTTGGTCTGGTATCAATTTTCCCCCTTGAACTTTGAAATCTATAATTATGTCATCTATAGACTTTCCTTCACTCCCTAACATTTTTTTCTTGAGGCACTACTCTGTTAGAAGATTTTTTTGAATAGCTCCTATTAAGTTACAACAGGCCATGGGATTCACCTGATATACAACTAAAGAGGGGCACGTCTATTTCTAGATTTACCTTTAGTGTGATGGGCTAAAATTGTGCCACAGCAAAACATGAAGTCTTTTTTTAAGATATATTTATTTACTTTACCCCCCGCCCCCGATGGTTCTCTCATCTATCTGCTCATTGTTTGTTCGCCTTCTCTAGGAGGTACTGGGAACCAAACCCAGGACCTCCAACATGGAAGGCGAGTGCCCACGGCCTGAGCCACATCTGCTCCCCTGAGGCTGCAGCGTCTGCTGGCTTGTGGTGTCTGCTCATTGCGGCAGCGCAGCATCTAGCTCGTCTTCTTTAGGAGGAACCAGGACCCAAACCTGGGTCCTCCCGTGTGGTAGGCAGGCACCCAACTGGTTGAGCCACATCTACTCCCAAACATGAAGTCTTTTTTTTTTTTTTTTTTTTTTAAAGATTTTATTTATTTATTCATTCATTCCCCCCCCTGCTGCCTGTGCTTGCTGGGTCAGCCAACCACGCCGTGCGGCGGGCCTGCCCCCACCAGGAGGCCCCAGGAACCGAACCCGGGGCCTCCCATATGGTAAACGGGAGCCCTACTGATTGAGCCACAGCCGCTTCCCCCAAACATGAAGTCTTGCTGAGAATCTCTGATATGTCTCAGGACTAACAGGCTGCTTTAGAATAAAGGTGGAGTTTTATTCTTGTTTCACCACCCCTTATAAGGTCTTACACTCCCTTACTCATTTTATTATCAGCATGTACTATTTTACATAAAGTAGATACCAGTGTTTCATGAATTGAACAGAAGCATAACCAACTGAAAATATAAGAAACCAAGTTTCCAACATAAATAAGTAATGTGTCAACCCAAGTCATCTTTGACTTCTTTCACTGATTCTTTCATTCACACACATCCTGAGGCACACTGAAAGGATTCATCTGGTCTTTCTCTACTTTCTACTTGAAAAACTCAATTTAGGGATATTTTTACAGCATACATTTTCCAGTTTGAGTAAATGTTCCAAACTCTCTGAGCAGCATCAGGAGTTTGCCCAGTTTCTACTTCTGAAATAGACATTCGGGAGTGGGGTGTGGGTTGTGTACACCGAAGTTTGAGAACCACTGTATGACATAGAGCCATCTTTTGGTATGATGAATACTGCACCCAAGTGACCCCTTTAAAGCATTAGCCCAAACCTTCAAGAATATCATGCACCTGGGGAAAACGCAACCTATACTTTGATTGTTAAATGAAGTTTTACAATCATGAATAATCATTTTATTAATATTATTATTTTTGGGGGGGAGGTCTCAGTACTTACCCTTTATTATTTAGTGGTGATGTGGGAGATAGGGAAGGACAGGTCCTCTTGGCAGATGGCTCTTCATCCTCTTCATCAGATGAGCTATCTATGGTTAGGTCAATCACCTCAACTTTCTTGTTTTTATTTGAAGACTGGTGATGAGATGTCACCTGATGCTCTAATGTGGAGCTCAAGCATCCTGCATGGGAGTGATTAAAACACAAGGCAAAGAAGACCTATGACCTCTCTTCCTTTCTCAGTGTGCCGTTGGATTAATTTATCAGTCATAGTTTGGACACATAATACTGCTGGAGCTAGAGAGTGGAAATCCAGAAGCGGTTCTGTTCCCCTAAGCTTAAAACTACTATTTGTTATTAGATGTTAAAGAATTTTTTTGAAAAGCAATTCTGAATTAGGGCAAACAATCAAAACAATCAAAATGGCTTATGTCCACTTCAGAATAAAAGGAGCATGAGAACAGACACAGTACATTATATATGTTTATCTGGGAAGTACATGACATACTTAAGAATACTACAGTAATATTTTTTTAAAAGTCATAGTCTCCATCCAGGAAAAAATAAATGAAAAAGGAATGCTGACATTCTGTACCAAATCTGTTAAAAATTTAAGGATACTATTTCAAAAGCATGACTTTACAAGTGACTTATTAGATTACGTTACTTTGAAATCTTATATCAGAAAATTTAAAATACTGGCAAAAAAGTGAATTTAAAAGTTCTACTACATGTGAACATTTAATCAATAATTTAATAAGAGTTACTGAGCTATCCATAGACTATTTGGTGTTTTTTAAAAAAATTTATGCATTTCAATATTGAAAATCCAACAGCAGGAAGACTGTGCCACCCTTTTGGAAAACAAGCACTTACCATCAACTCCATTGTAAGAGGCAGAAACTTCCTGAACTTCCTTTTTTGATCTCATAGGTGCCCAAGAGCCATCTTCCTTAAACTGTATTTCATCACAATCCGTACAATACTTTAGGATTTCCATAAATAGGCTATAAAAAACAATTTGTCCCTTGAATATCACATTTTAAATAAAACTAAACTTGAATCATTACTGTTAAAAATATTCCCCCAAATATGAAAATATTCAGGCCTTCTATATCTGGTAAAGTAAAAACAAGGAACATGAAAGTAGAACAGATGAGTTACATTTCTTCTCAAAATATAATACTAAATAACTACTTAAATTATGGTATATTTATGCAAAGATATTATGTAGCTATGAAAATGAGGTTTTTGAAGGTTTTTAATAACATGAGGGAAATGCTCACAGAAAGTAGGAAAAGGCCAAGAAAAGAAAAATCTATATTTTAAATATAAAATTCTGTGTGTGAATAGGCATATAACTAGCAGTTATCTCTGGGTGGCTAGATTATGGCTATTTGTTTTTCTTCTTTACAATTTTTTTTTGCATCTTTTAAATTATCTACAATTAGCATGTTTTATTTTATAAACTAAAGCAATCATACAAAATTATAAAAATATTTTGCTGGGATTAAAAAATGATATTTACAAAGAATATGTAAAATTAAGAGTCAAGTTCTTAGGTTATAATGCTAAATGAAAGGAAAAGATAAAAATCAATAGCATACAATCACAATTATGTAAAAGCAAAACCAGGGCGCAGATATGGCTCAAGCAATTGAGTGCCTGCCTCCCACATGGGAGGCCCTGGGTTCAGTTCCCAGTGCCTCTTAAAGAAAAAACAGACAAGGAGCAGACAATGGGAAAAAAAACAATGAGCAGACAACAAGCAAAAACAATGAGCAAACAGATGAGGGAGCCATGGGGAGAAGGGGGACAAAAACCAGAAAATTACAGACCAAAAAAGCTTTTTTCTTTATATGCTTTCCACTTTTTCAAGTGTCTATATATAAAACGAGAGAAAAAAATCCCACTAGAAGGGGAAAACATCTAAAACTATAAAATATGTAGAGTTGGTAAAATATTATTATATTTAGTTCAGATTTAGGGATCATTAAAATCTCTTAAAAAATTAAACATAACATTTAGGTTATATGTTGTTTCTCCCCCCACACAACTGGTCTGACATCATTCAAGCTCTGGGTTATATTGACATTGCCAAATATATTCTGTTTGTTATGTTACATCTTCAGACTCCTGCATGTTCTCAAATACTATAGGTAAGTTGCCTTGAGAGATTTGCTAGGGAGTACAGGAAATATTTTTAAATAGATCCTCCTTTTTACAAGTTGTTATCTTTGTTCAGAGACAAAGGGGGTGAGGGGGAGGAAGCTAGAGAGTAGGGGAAAATTTAGAGGAGCATTCCAAAATTTCTGATAGGACCGCAAAATCACAGGAGTGTTAAAACTGATCCGATCTCCAGAAACAGTCATTTTAAGGTACAAGGAAAAACTTTACTTTAAAAAGTGACATACCACAACAATGCAAGGTGTTGGTGGTGGAGTGATATATGAGAATTTTCTATGTTATGCACGATTGTTTTGTAAATTCACAACTTCTCTAATTAAAAAAAAAAAAAAAAAGTGACATACCCATCAATAATGAGGTGTTCATATGGAGCCTTCTTATCACAGACAGGACAAACCCAGGTTGGTTTTTTCTCATTCATCTGAATATAAAGAGTTGCATCAAAACACTGCAGATGAGAGCACGTAAGGGCCCGACATGGAATTGTCAGCCGCATTTTACCAAGCTTTAAAAAGAGGAGGAAAAGAAGCGAATATCAGACAATTGTTATTCAAAATTCAAGCTTTGATAAAAATTTCCTGAAATATAATGGGTATGTGTTCTGATTTACAGCATATAATGTTTATTTTATGATGTATTTTCTATGAAACATATCTACAGGTTAAAAAATACAGCATTTGGATATTAAACACAGTGACTCTGGAGAGTCTACACTGATGTAGATGGGGCTTATTTACCCCAATCCACACAGCTCACAGATTGGTTGGGGAAGGGAAGGGGAGAGGTCCATGAACCCTTGAAATTATATGCAAAATCTTATAAGTGTGTGTATTTTTCTGGAGAGTGCTTTCACCCAATTCTGAGAGCAGTAACTAATCCAAAAAAGCAAAGAACCAATTAACTAGGGATTAAGGGGGAAAAAATGTCTTATTAAATACTGCAGGATACAGAGACATAATGACATTTACTATAAAGCCTTATCTTGGAATGAGAATTGTTTACAGAACAAAACTGAATCAGTAGCAAGCATTCCCCACAATGTTTGGCATGAACACCAAATAGTAGCACCGAGGAGGAAGTCAGGTGTGTGTATTCAGCATTTCTTCCCAAGCTGGGCACCATCATAGGCAACTTGGCAAATAAACTTGCTAGAGGCAACTTGGCCTCTAGCATCTGCAGCATGCTACAAGACCTTCCCTTCTTGCCTCATAAACATTGCTTGAGCTACAGAAGTTGAGTCTATTCCATGAACAATGAACAATTTCATGTGGTCCCTAAGCTTTGGCCCACTATGGCAGAGAAGCTGTCCAGAGCCTGCACAAGAAGCTGCCATATCATAACCCTCTTCCCTGCATGACACCTTGTACACTGTAGCTGGATTATCACTGGGGTCCTCACAGTCCACACTGGACATATAGTTTAGAAGTTAGCTTCTTTCAATAGTCATATTATTTGCTAAACACTAGAAAAAGATTTTCCAAATATTTGCCAGCTTGAAAAATATAAAGGCTTGAAAAGGATGTGAGTTAAATGAGGGAAAAGAGGAAAAGATTATTGGCCTAGAATTTCAGGGAAATGTGGTTTCCTAGTCTGCCCAGGAAATTGTCATTTGGGGCTGAAATTATTGTTTTAGCACTAATGATTTACCTTTCTGGGCCTCTTTTTCTATCTCTCAATTAACAGTTTCCTCCTTACTTTGGCTGAATGTAGTGATGAAGAATAAAGAAGAACACAGAAGGTGCTATAAACACAAGAAGGGAGTAGTGATCAGAAGAATGTGTAGGAGGGACCAACACAGAAAGAACTGACAACTCCTTTCTCTGTGCTCCCAGCTCTACCCATGCATTCAATAACATTTCATTATACTAGGTATTTGGGTATGTCTCTTCTCTCTAGGAATATGTCAGACTCATCTCATTATTCTCAGCACTTAGAAAGGTACCTGCTATCCAGCAGGGAGACAGTCTAGTGTACTGGTAAGACTTTGGTGGTGCACACTGAGCAGTTCTAGGAGGCACCATTTACAGTAGGTGTGCAGCTGTACGCAGCACTTTATGAGACAGCCCAGAGGATGAGCTCTGGAAGTAGACTACCTAGGTTTGAATCCCGGTCCTACTACTTATTATTATTATTTTTTTTTAAATATGGAACGCTTCACGAATTTGCGTGTCATCCTTGCGCAGGGGCCATGCTAATCTTCTCTGTATCGTTCCAATTTTAGTATATGTGCTGCCGAAGCGAGCACCCTACTACTTATTAAATCTTGAATGCTATTTAGTCTCTCTGAGCCTCAGTCTTCTAAAATAGGAATAAAAATAGCATCTATTTCATAAAACTGTGGGAATTAAATTATATAAATGTTTACAATAAATGCTATCTATTATTAATCAAAATACACTGCTTTAAATCTCTTTGCAACCTAGTTGGAAACCCACCCAAATCTTAGGCTCAGTCATTCTTCTCTTCTATGCTCACAAAGTACTAAGCAGCCTCATTACTCCTTCACTACACCTCCATGCAATTTTTATGATTTGATTTGCCTAAGTGCCTGATGAAAAGGCCAAAAAGAACTAGCTATTGTAACAGAAAACATGACCTATTTACCATAGCCAGAACATACTGCATTAGTCCAGAAACACTGCCAAACAATCTGGTTGGTGGTGCTAAGTTTTTATATTTTAAGTCAGACCTTAACTTAAATACAAATTCCAACTGAGTAGGTATTTTTACTATTGCCCTAATATTAAATAGAGAAAACCTAGGCTAAAAATCCTAGCCAAATATGGTAATAGTACACAAGGTTCAAGTACTGCAGAACTAGTAGGCTACTTGTGATGGTTTATGAGGACAATAGATAAGGAGATAAGAAATAAAGATAGTCTCAAAATCCAAGTCCTAGGCCGTAGAACTTATACTCTGAAAAGCAGTATTTCAAATGCCTTCAGCTCATATACCTTTTATCCCTAAAATCCCCAGTTAGCTGTCAGTTTATATCTTTTAGTGAGAGAGTAACTCTCAAGACCTTATGGTCAGCCACACTGACTGTTCAGAGTTTTAAAAGAACACTGATACATGAATGGTGCTGAAAGGACATTTACAAATGGGAACACTAAAGCAAAAATGTTCATTTTCAAATGCACTGTTTACTAGCTATAACATAAATGCCTCCTTTCAAAGAATCACATTTATGTGATAATCCTCCTCAGATTCCTGATGTTTAAAAAAAAAAAAACAACTAAATTCCAAATACTGGCAAATGGACAAGGCTTTTTCTCTAAATTGGTATCATGTGAAACTGAGCTTTGAACATCTTCATTTTGTGATTACAAGTTCCCCCTTTTCCCTTTATAGGATGTATTAGATATTTGCATCATTTGCAGATACATGCTTTGAAAATATCTCCCAAATGGGTTTTCTAATGCCACCAACTTTACTGTAACAGTGCATTTGAGCCAAATTATTAAGAGATGGTGCAAGAGGAAACACCCTAGATCAACTTAAAACAGCTTATATCAAAAAGAACCTTAAGGGAAGCGGCTGTGGCTCAATCAGTAGGGCTCCCGTTTACCATATGGGAGGCCCCGGGTTCGGTTCCCGGGGCCTCCTGGTGAAGGCAAGCCCACCCGCACGGCGTGGTTAGCTGACCCAGCGAGCACAAGCAGCAAGGGGGGGATAAATGAATAAATAAATAAAATCTTTAAAAAAAAAAAAAAAAGAACCTTAAAAAGTTAATAAAGGATGTATTTTTTCCTTGTAAAAAGGGAGAAAAATGTGATATTAAGAATAATTTCATAAATTTTAATATTTCATATGTAAATCTCCAAAGTGTTTATTTTTTCCTTCTATCAATGCTAAGTCATTTATATTTGGGTTTTTGGGCATGGGAACTGTTTCACAAAGCAGGTTTCTAAAAGATTCTTTCAGCTCTACTTTAATAAATCAGAACAAAAATATTCCCACATAAGAGCAAAAACGTTTTTAAATTATTTTTGTTGCTTTTAGCTAAATGGCATACAAACAACAGAAAAACATTTATTTTGAGCTTTGTATATCACAAGGACAATTCAAATACACAGTGAGACATCATATTTACATATTTCAAAAGGGACAATCTTTTATTATTCTACAAATTTGGTAAGTAGATGAGCTGTCATTACTGAATTTCACTTTTGAGTAAAAACAGATCTAAAATATTTTTTGCTACTGTTCCAGAATAATTGTAAAGGAATTCTGCCTTTAGCAAAAAAGGAACCCATAAAATTATAGATTATATATATGTGTGTGTTTGTGTGTGTACACACAGAGTGAAAGAGGGAGCTCTTTTTTCTATAATCTGAATTTTGAAAGCAGGTATTAAAATGAACTACTAAAACTGTTGGAAATAAAAGAGGAAGAGCAGGGAGACATGGGAAGAAAACTGAAAGCTGGCCTACTAGATTAAGCAGGGCAAGAAGCAAAATATGATTAACATTTTTTAATGAGATAGAGAATAGTACCTAACTCTAAAACTCAAAACTAGTTCCACCAATAAAAACTTACAAGATTTATATTGGAGCAGTATAATTATATAAATAAAAGCTTCACATAAATATTATAAACATCATATATCTTAGTATAGCTCTAAACACTTAAGAGAATGCTGAAAAATAAGACTTCTTCCAGTGATTTAAATGGAAAATGAAGCTTATGTACTTTTCTAAATTTATCATATTCTCTTAAATTGGTATTTTATAATGGAACAGAGTGGCAAGGAACCATCTGTGCATTGCAGGGGATAAATCAGGATTTTGGGGAAAGAGAGTAGAATAAATGTGTGTGTGTGTGTGTATTTAATCATCTTCTTCCCACCTTCCACTTCCCTGGTCTGTGAACTATTTTTCTAAAAGTTAAAAAGTAACAGCTTCTTTTACAACATAGGCTGTTAAAACAATTATCTGATTAAAGAATTTTTAATAATAATAATATTTAAAGAAGCAAAAAAGAAAACTAAAGAGATAAATAATAATAATATTTTACATAAGAAAAAGACCAGCTGTAAAGAGAAAGAGAAAAGATATAGGGAGAATAGAAATACATGAAATAATAGAACTTGGTGGTTTTCACTAACTTTATTATATTTTATACTGTAACTTTTAAAAAGTTTTGTAATGAACAAGAATAACCTCAGTAATTATAAAAACAGTTAGTTTTAAAGGGCTATGTAAAGTACAATATTAAAAACTAATTTAAGAGCTACTAATTTTTTCATATTGTGTCTGAGGTTTTACAGATTCCAAAAGACTAATATGTGGGACTAATAACAATTAAGATTTCTTTGTTAGCTTAATTCTTTGTATTTTATTAAAATTACAATGACTACATCTTAAATGTGTAGGATTTCAATTAATATTGAAATAATAGCTTTCAATATCAGGTCTGAACAATCCAGTCAAATCAGGAAACAGATGTGTCCTCTCATTCTTCACACATACTTCTCCCACTAATTTAAATATGATTAATTTTAGAACAAAAGGTAATCAAAACATCAGAGTAATTCACTATTAATTTTTCCATATTTTAGTATGAAAGCCATTATCAACTATCACTCTTACTATTGGTGGGCCTAACATCAAACTAGTTAGGAATAAACCTTAATAAAACTTTTTTTTTGAGACTTTTTCACTACAAGTTTAAACATTTGGTAAGACATAGGCCCTTATATTTATTTCATACTGATTTTGACCTCATTTTCTGATTTAAAAATATTTCTGGGTTATTTTTTATATGCATAACAAATACATTTATTCAAGCAGAATAGTTTTTAATTGGTGGAGTCTCACAATGTAGTCAATGTTAACAAAATGGTTAAATTGAAGGTATGGGTCATCATGGCCAGATTTTTATTTAAAAGGATACTATTTAAAAAGATGAAATTGCTATAAATACTCTGAGATAATAAACATTCCTTATTTTAAGACTTTACACTTGAGCCTGAGAGATAGTCATTAAACAGGCAATATTTAGAATTTCTTACTAAGAAAAGTTTTATAGGCTTTTCTAGATTTTAAATCATATGCCTAAATAACACTATCTTTCCATTTTCACAAATGGTAACAAAGGTGGGCATAGTGTAAAAGTAAACAGAATTTCTCAAATATTGGAAATAACTTAATAAAAAAAGGAAATTATGTTACACCTTCTGGAAAGCATGTAATTACTTAATACTTACTGGACACAGCAGAGAAACCCTTAGGCTGGTTGTAGCTATTTCACTGTCTGGATCTGCGGTCAATTTCTCTTTTACTGATATTCATTGAAGAGAAAAGAAACAAACAAATAGAATAAGTTTATTAAAGACACTTCACAGATGCAACATAAAAAAAAAAAATGGGGAAGTTCAAATGAGGAACCATTAATAAAGGAACTAAAAATAATCTGCTCAATTATTTTTCAATCAAATGAATGGAAAAATAAAAACAATTATATGGTCTATAATTTTTACACTAAGCAAAGGAAGGAAAACAATTGGACTGACTACAATTCATGTGAGTTTCCTATTTCTCGCCCATGGAACAAAAAAAATGCATGCAATAACATGGAAATTTCTATAACAGGTTGACATTTTCAACTTTTACTTTTTTATTTTAAACTATGACTATATTATTTTGGCTCTTCTATTTTAAAGGAAATTAATAAACGGCAACTATAAAAACATTTATGGGGAAGCGGGTGTAGCTCAGCAGTTGAGCACCTGCTTCCCATATATGAGGTCCCAGGTTCAATCCCCGGTGCCTCCTAAGGAAAAAAAAAAAAAAAAAAAATAATAATAATAATATTTATGAATTCTTGAGGCTCAGATAACAAGATATTTATTGTAAAACATAATTCTAATTTTAAATTATGAAAATTAAGAAAAAAGTCCAATTGTTTTTTGCCATAAAACTATTTAAATTCTACATTTATTTATCTATAAACTCATTGTGCTATCTTGGGCTTGTAGATCCACTTCTCTGAGATTTTTTACTTATAGCAAAATAATAATCCACACTAGATAATCTCTAAATCTTGTCAATTCAAATTTCCTATGGTTCTTAAGAGAGGAGGCACTAGTAATTTTATCTTCTACTGGCTATTCTGTTACCATCATTCAATCTAATATAAAAAAGGCTATTTACACTTCTCATCTGGAAAGCTGAGGTATCTGTTAACTCTGAAAATCTCAATTACAGATAGAAAATGCCTAAGTATGATATACAAATAATTTTAGAAAAAGTTCCAACAATAACTTCAAAGTCTATATTGTATAAGGCAGATCCAAGAGGAGTGGTTATGTGCATAGGCACTCATGGAATTTCAGAGCTGTGGCACCAGATAGATAACATAAAGCTATGGCAGAGAAAAGTACTGAGATAACGAAGAATGGTTTCAGATTAGATGTCTCTTGTGCTGATAACCATTTATGAAAATTAAGAATCCTGCCTTTATGGTGACCATACTGATTGGACTTTTTGAGATGGTCCAAATCTTGTATATTCTATCCAATTGTTTCCATAAATTAGTGATTCTTAACTAAGGCCCATGTCAGAATTACCTACAGAGCTTTCTAATCTTTAATTTTACCTACCACTAAACCCACTGAATCAGAATGGAGAAGGACTAAATGAATGGAAACAGGGACACTACAGATGTGATTCCAATGCCAGACTAAAAAAAAAAATCATGTAATGGCTTGGAAATTCCAAATTTTCAAAGTCTATATATTTCACAGTCTGCCTCACACCTGAAAAGGCCTAAAACTCTTGGTTTGGAAAATATAGTTATCACACTGCTGATGCTAATTAATACCACATGTAACTTGTAAAAAGTATGCCGTTTTACCATTACAGACCCAATCTTAGTCAACTCTTTCTTGTAAAGATACTTGTAAAGAATAGTAACTTATTAAAGGCAACAAATAGTTGCCATACAAAACAAACATGCAAATAGAAGAACTCTAATTTGATTACTAGCCATTCTGCATGCCTTCTGCAACAACCCCATCAAACATCCACCAGCCCATGCAGTGAGGGAAAAGTAAATGAATTTGGGATCTATCTAAATTTTCACTTAAATGAAACAAAAACATTGTTATAATTCAGCCTAATGCAAACCAAAATTCTCTAGGTCTAGAGCCAATCTAGGTCTCTTATTATAAACCTTAGTCAAGTTGCTTAACCTCTCTATGCCTCAGTTTCACCAGTAACAATACCTCATAGGGTTGTTCAAGGATTAAATGAGTTAATACACATAAACTGTTTAAAAACAACCTGACATTTTAGAAAATACTCAATAAATGCTATCTATTATTACTTAAAAATAAAATTTTTTGTGTGTTCATTTTCTCTTCAGAGTTGAGGGAATTTTGTGAAATTATTTTAAAATCAGTCTGTCAATTTCTATTTTTAAAAAACCTGCCAGGATCCTGATTAGTGTATTGAATCTATGGTCAACTGAGAGGGAACTGACACCTTAAAAATACTGAGTCTTCTGATCTATAAACATGGATTATCTCTCCATTTATTCAAGTCTTTTAATTTCTTTCAGCTATGTTTTATAGTTTTCAGCATACAAATCTTGCACATTTTATGAGACATATTCCTAAGAATTTTGTGTATTTGATATTAGAAATTGTTTAGGATGGTTTAGGAAGTGCTGGTTCAAATCCCCAGGGCATGCAACTGTGAATCTTGACATTCCATGGGTTAGGAGAGGGGGGTATCATGGGCCCTGGGGGGCTGGGGAGAAGGGAACAGTCAAGATCTAATGGGATGTTTGGTGGTCATGGGGAAGGTTTTTCATTACCTTTCAGTAATGGACACAGGACATGGTAAATATCATCAAAATTATTTAACTGTATCATCTAAATTGTAAACTATACTGTAAATCACTGACAAAAAAAAAAAAAAAAAAAAAAAAAAGAAATTGTTTTGTTTTTGAATTTCCATGTCCAATTGTTCTTTGCTAGTAGAGATACCTATTTTTTGTACATTGACCATATACTGCGTCACCTTGCTAAACTCAAATATTAGTTCTAACAGCTTTTTTGGTCAATTCTCTGGGATTTTTCAATGTTGACAATAACATCACATGCAAATAAAGACAACATTGTTTCTTCATTTCCAATCTGTATGCCTTTTTTTTCCCTTTCCTTATTTTAACTGGCTAGGATCTCCAACAATGATATTCTTGCCTTGTTCCTGGTCTTAAGGGTGATCAGGGTGATCAGGAAATGGTGAAGCATTCAAGCCTTTTGCCATTAATTATGATATTAGTTGTATGTTTTTTCTAGGTGCCCTTTATCACATAGAGGCAGTTCCCTCCTCTTTCTATTTTGCTGAGGGTTTTATTATGAAAGGATGTCGAATTTTGTCAAATGCTTTTTCTGCATCTCTGGAGATGATCATATGGTTTTTCCTTCTCAGTTTGTTGAGAAGGTGAATTATATTGATTGATTTTCAAATGTTAAACCATATGTTGTATTCCTGGAATAATCCTGATTTGGTTATTATGTATTATTTTTTTATATATTTGCCTTAGAATGGTCAAAATAATTGTGGAAAAGAAAAACAAAGCTGGCAGACTCACACCACCTGATTTCAAGGCTTACTACCAAATTTAGATTAAGACTATGGTATTGACATATAAGGATAAACACTTCTATAAGGAAAATATAAGAAAATGTTTGTGACCTTGGCTTAGGCAAAGATTTCTTACTATACAAAAGGCATGTACTATAAAAAGGAAAAAAAACTGATAAAGCAGGCTTTATCAAAATTAAAAACTTCATGGGAAAATACAATTATTGTAACTTATGGACTATAGTTAACAGCAATATTGTAATATTTTTGTATCAATGTCAAAGAAAGTACAATATCAATGCTAAGGGTTAATAATGGGAGGGGGGTAACAGACTTTTTCTTTTGAACTAAGGAAAGCGTTCAAAGATTTACTGAGGTGATGGCTGCACAATTCTGTGATGAAAGTGAGAGCCACTGACTGTACACTTTTGGATGGATTGTACAATGTATGGGACTGTATAACACAGGGAACCATGTGATGGATGACAGACTGAGGTTAAAAGAACAAATATGAGAGTATTCTCTCATGAACTATAACAAATGTACAATATACTAATATGTGGTCTTAACAATGGGGGGGTGTACGGAAAAAAAAATCCAAATGTAAGATATTGGCTATAGTTAGTAGTAATATTTTGATGATGTTCTTTCATAATCTGTAACAAATTTTCCACAACAACGCAAGGTGTTGGTGGAGGGGTGACAAATGGGAATTTTGCATGTTGTGCATGATTGTTTTGTAAGCTCACAACTTCTCTAATAAAAAATACATATATAATTAAAAGTTAAAAAAAAAAAAAACCCTCCCTCTCTTTAAAAGACACTGATAAGAAATGAAGAGGCAAGTCACAGAATGGGAGGAAATATCTGTAAGACACATCTATTTTATTAAGGGCTTGTCCAGAATATATAAAGAACTTTCACAACTCAGCATGACTAAAATAAAGAAAACAGGAAAGAAGGGCAGGAAGGAGGGAAGGAGGAAGGGGAAAAAATTAAAAACATTACATTAAATTTAATCACAAGAGAGTATGGAAGAAAAATAACTGAAACAAAAGTACTTATCCTTTGTAGGCATGGGTGTAAAAAACAAAAACAAGACATATAATTTATCCTGCTGTAATAAACTAGCAAGTAGTAAGTCATCTGAGAACTAAACATTTTCTTGTGTTATTGTGATTTGCAGTGGTAACAGTATTTTATTATGTGACTCATAACAAAATCATAGACAGCCATGTTTAAAAATTAATCTTGTTTTTAATCTCTGTTGTCATGAGCTATGTGAGTTTAGCCACTAGTCACATGTGGCTATATTTAAATTTAAGTAAAATTTAGAATTCAGTTCCTCAGTTACACTAGCCACATTTCAAGTGCTGTTGGCTACTATATGGGACAGTGCATACAGACATACAGTGTTTCCACTCTCACAGATTGTTCCAATAGAGAATACTGTTCTAGAGATTTAAAGAAAACAACTCTATCCTCCATTAATATCAGATTGTTTTATATTCTGCCTCTTAGAATTTTAAGGCTGGAAACACCTGAACATAATAATTCCAATGCTTTGTTTTACAGGCAAGGAAACTGAGGCATTGGAACCTGATCTTTACTCTAGATCTTTTCATCAGTTTACTTCAACAAAAATTTGAGGATCTACCATGTGCCAGGCACTGTGTTAAGGCACCAGGAATTCAAAGAAAAGCAAGATTAAATTCCTGCTCAAGGGAACTCACAGTCTAGCAGACTGTATAGACACTGAACGAAATCATCTCTTAATGTGCTCTGATGAAAATATGTTCAGGATGCTATCTGAAAATCTACTCCTCTACTCTGAGATGCTGGGGATGCCTCCTGGAGAAAGTGAAAGATGAAGGTTGAACTGGAATCAGGCAAAGAAGGCAGCAGGAAAATTCTGAGGTATAGAGAATATTGGTAAAGCACTAAGGAAAAGCTGAAAAAGTAATTCAATAATTTTGGAGTATAAAATATGAGAAGAGTGAATACAGATGAGGATGAAGAATAATAGGCAGGTGTCACATCCTGGAAAGCCTTATATACCAGGCTAAAGAAAGTTGGAGTTTTTATTCCATCAGTTTTAAAAAGCAAGGGAATGGCAAGATTAGATCTGTATAAATCCCTTAGGTTGCTACCAGAGGAAAGAAATGAAGAAGGGTCAAGAAAAGAGAGGGGGATATTATTTAAGAATAGTTTGGTTCCCCCCCCCGCCCCCCCCAGATAAAGGCAAGATATGAGGCCTTAAACTAGGGCAGTGATAATAGGAATAGAGAAGAGACAGATTTGAGAACTATTGAGGCTGTAAGTTTAATAGGATTTGGTGAGCTCAGATTTAAATACTTGAATTTGAGGAAGCACTGGAATATTTAAGTGAAGGCAGTTAGGTATACAAGTCTGAAATTCACAGGAAAGATATGAATTTGAGAATTGGTGCTAGTAGAGAATTTCAAAGAGAAAATGGTTGGTATCAAATGCAGCAAAAGTATCCGAGATAAAAACTGAAAAGGCATAATTTAAATTTAGCAATCAGGCTGTCACTGGTGACATCTGCAAGAGAAGTTTCAGTGGAATGATGGGGGTTAAAAACAGACCATTACAGACTGAGGTGAAGGAACAAGTGTAAAATGCTCTTTCAAGAAACTAGGATGAGAGCAATAAGAGGGACACAGAGTCGTATCTAGATATGAGCTGGTTATCCTTTTACAAAAGGAAGGAGACTTGACAAGGGAAGGATGACAGAATAGCCTGTAGAGAGGGAAGAACTGAAAATACAGGGCAAAGAGCGGATAAATAAGAGCACTAGGTCTCATAATACTGTTTACTGAGCATCTCCACGTGGGTATCTCACAGACATCTCAAACACCACAAGACAAGACTGTACTCTGAATGTCCTCAGCAATCTGATCTTTTTAACACTGTTTTTCATTTTAGTAATTGGTACTACCATGTTTAGTGCTTTATTAAGAAGCCTAAAACTCATTCTTAATCCTCCTTTTGCTTCACTCCCTACATATAACCAATCACTATTTTTAGCCTTCAATAGTTCTCAAATCCATCAACTTTTCTCTATTTCCATTTTATCACTTTAGTCCAAGATACTGTCATCACTTGCCTGGACTATTGCAATAGCTTCCTAACTGGCCTCACTGCATCAGCCTGGCCACCTGACTCCCCTCTGCTTAAAATCCTTTAACAGGGGAGTGGATGTGGCTCAAGTGGTTGAGTGCCTGCTTCCTACATGGGAGGTCCTGGCTTCAGTCCCCAGTGCCTCCTAAAAACAAAAACAAACAACAAGCAAACAAACGAAAGGAAAAAAAAAAAAAAAAAAAAAAAAAACTCAGGGGAGCCAGTGTGGCTCAGTGGTTGAGCACCAGCTTCCCGCATATGCGGTCCGGGGTTCGATCCCCAGCCTTGGTGCCTTAAAAAAAAAAAAAATCCTTAAACAGCTATTATGTATATGAATTCGCCCTGCATATATCTCTCTGGCCACTCTCCCCCTTCTCTCTCCATGTCGGCTCCACTGGCCTTCTCCCTTGGCATATTCCCTTCCCATCTTTAGGACTAAACATTTCTTCATCCTTATAATCTCATCTTAAACATCACATCATCAGAGAGGACTATGTTCCTCTGTTGTACCTCCACAGAGTTCCTTGCCTTTCTTCTTCAAGGCACATGTCACAACTGCAATTCACTAATGACTTGTGTGATTATTATTATTATTATTTTTAACTTTATTTTGTACATTTAATAATTGAAAACATAAGCAATTAAAAACTAAAAAGTAAACACAGATGGATAAATATATACATTTCTCAATTAAATGTAATGGATACATGTAAATTTTTTTGTTGTTGTTTTGTTTTTTGTTTTTTTTTTGTTTTTTTTTTTGTGTGTGTGAATCAAACAATATATTACACAATATATTTGGTTCATAGTAATGCATTCATACAGTATTTGTCCTTTTGTGTCTGGCTTGCTTCACTCAAAATAATGTCCTCCAGATTCATTCATGTTGCCATATGCTTTATGACTTCATTTCTTCTTACAGCTGCATAATATTCCATCATGTGAATAGACCACAGTTTGTTTATCCATTCATCTGTTGATGGACACCTGGGTTGTTTCCAACTTTTGGCAATGATGAATAATGTGGCTATGAACATCGGTGTGCAGATGTCTGTTCGTGTCACTGCTCTCAGTTCTTCTGGGTATATACCCAGTAGTGGTATTGCAGGGTCACATGGCAAGTCTATATTCAACTTCTTTAGGAACTGCCAAACAGTCTTCCATAGTGGTTGTACCATCCTGCATTCCCACCAACAGTGAAGAAGTGTTCCTATCTCTCCACATCCTCTCCAACACTTGTAGTTCTCTGTCTTGTTAATAGTGGCCATTCTGATAGGTGTGAAATGATATCTCATTGTAGTTTTGATTTGCATTTCCCTAATCATGAGTGATGTTGAGCATTTCTTCATGTGTTTTTTTGCCATTTGTATTTCTTCTTCGGAGAAATGTCTATCCAAGACTTTGGCCCATTTTTTAATTGGGTCATTTGTCTTTTTATTGTTGAGTTGTAACATCTCTTTTATATCCTGGATATTAAACCCTTATCAGATATGTGATTTCCAAATATTTTTTTCCATTGAGTCGGCTGCCTTTTCACCCTTCTGACAAAGTCCTGTGAGGTGCAAAAGTGTTTAATTTTGAGGAGGTCCCATTTATCTACTTTTTCTTTTGTTGCATGTGCTTTGGGTGTGAAGTCCAAGAAACCACCACCTACTACAAGGTCTTGAAGATGTTTCCCTACATTTTCTTCTAGTAGTTTTATGGTCCTGGCTTTTATATTTAGATCTTTGATCCATTTTGAGTTGATTCTTGTATAGGGGGTGAGATAGGGGTCCTCTTTCATTCTTTTGGTTATAGATATCCAGTTCTCCCAACACCATTTGTTGAAGAGACTGTTTTTTCCCATCAGCGTGGGCTTGGTAGGTTTGTCAAAAACCGGTTGACTGTATAGGTGAGGGTTTATTTCTGGATTCTCAATTCTATTCCACTGATCGATGTGTCTATCTTTATGCCAGTACCATGCTGTTTTGACCACTGTAGCTTTGTAATATGTTTCAAGGTCAGGCAGTGAAATTCCTCCCACATTGCTCTTCTTTTTTAGAATACTTTTGGCTATTCGGGTGCACTTACCCTTCCAGATGAATTTGGTAATTGCCTTCTCTAATTCTGTAAAGTAAGCTGTTGGGATTTTGATTGGTATTGCATTGAAGCTATAAATCAGTTTGGGCAAGATTGACATCTTCACGGTATTTATTCTTCCAATCCATGAACACGGAAGGTCTTTCCATTTGTTTAGGTCTTTTTAAATTTCTTTTAGCATTGTTTTGTAGTTTTCTGCATATAGGTCCTGTACTTCCTTGGTTAAATTAACTCCTAGGTATTTGAGTCTTTTTGTTGCTATTGAAAATGGAATTTTCCTCCTGATTTCCTCTCAGATTGTTCAGTGCTAGTGTACAAAAACATTACTGATTTTTGTGTGTTGATCTTATATCCTGCCACTTTGCTGAACTCTTATTAGTTCAAGTAGCTTTGTCGTGGATACTTCAGGATTTTCTAAATACAGGATCATGTCATCCGCATACAGTGAGAGTTTTACTTCCTCATTTCCTATTTGGACGTCTTTAATTTTTTTGTCTTGTCTAATCTTGTGTGATTATTTAATGCCTGTCTTTCCCACCAGACGGCAAGCTTCTGGGGGATGTGGAGACAGCATGTGTCTTATTTAATGCTATATTCTCCTATACCTGGAACATAGTAGTTATCTTAATATAATTTCTTGAATGAGTAGAATAAATGAATAAAAGATTAACTTTCAGGAGGAAAAGGGACATTTCTTCCTGAGACTGAAGGGAATGAAGCAAGGATGGGTACAGGTGTAGATACACTGAAAGGTAGTTATGGTGGCACAAGATTGAGGAAGAAATGGGCAGTTTAGAGAATCCACATCTGATAGCCCCAATTTTCTTGCATGTTGGCAGTATGCTGAGAGAGAGGGGATAATGTTTGAATAGAGAATGGCGAAGGTTTGAAGTGATTGTTGAAGGGCGAGAATGGCGAAGGTTTGAAGTGATTGTTGAAGGGGGCAAGGGAGGATGAGAAAGGGACCTGACCAAATAAAAGACTATCAAGTGATGCTGGAGTGACAACTCTATACAAAAAGTGGAAATCACAAGATAAAAACCCACTAAATCAAATGAATCAGAGAACGGATTTCCAAATTAGTGAAAAGCCTAAATAGTACCTACTTTCAAGAACACATACTACTTGGCTTGACTAATAAAACTTTGCCAGTAGAATTTATTGATGACTTTTAAAAACGACTTTAAGAATGTAGATAAAATGACTCTTCAAAAGTATCTTCAATACCTGCTAACATTTTCTTCTGTCAAGTTGTTTTAAGCAATCTCTTAGACAATTAATTTGTTGGTAAAGTTATTTCTTTATCAACAGTATAAAGGTTAACAACCTTTATCTTAAGTCAGAACAAATTTCTTTCTGGTGGAATCCAAATTAATGTTTCATTGGTGCCCCAGGCCCTTAAGTAAGGCAAGATATAAATGCCACAAAAATCCCACTCAATCTCAAATTCCTCTCCACCTCCAGTACTATATCAGAGTTGAAATAAATAAGTTTTAGCTCCTTAGTAGCAGCTAACAGTGGTTCCTTGGAAAAAATAATTACAGGCTCACCTTCCCACTCTCCCTGTATATGACACTACAGTGGCAACCGGAGAATACTGAGCTTGAGCAAAAACAGTTTGCCTTATTATTATCATCACCACCATCATCATCATCATCATCATTATTTAATATAACAGCTTTACCTGCCGTATTTCTTGGTATTCCTTTTCTCACCTAGGCTCACATAACTCCATAACGCTTTCTGATTAGATGAGCACTACGTGGCAAATATGGAAGATTCTCAGTGAAATGACCAGAAATGGACTTCAGCAAGATTGTCAAGGAATGCCTACGGAGGTATTAGCCAGAAGTGTGCTTCCTTTGATTAAGAATTGTTTGCATGGGAAGCGGCTGTGGCTCAATCAGTAGGGCTCCCGTTTACCATATGGGAGGCCCCGGGTTCGGTTCCCGGGGCCCCTTGGTGAAGGCAAGCCCGCCCGCACGGCGTGGTTAGCTGACCCAGCGAGCACAAGCAGCAAGGGGGGGAGAAATGAATAAATAAATAAAATCTTAAAAAAAAAAAAAAAAGAATTGTTTGCGGACAGACGGATGTGGCTCAAATGGTTGGGCACCCGCCTGCCATATGGAGGGACCTGGGTTCGATCCCCAGGACCTCCCGGTAAAAAAATAAATAAAAAAAAAGAATTGTTTGCATTTTTAAAAGCTCCACACCCCCCCCCTTTTTTTTTATTTTTCCAGGAGGTCCCAGGGATCGAACCCAGGTCCCTCCATATGGGAGACGGATGCCCAACCATTTGAGCCACATCCGTCCCATAAAAAAAGGGCCCTTTTAATATAGAAAAATCCTTCAGTGAACTACTGAGGACATCTTGATATTCAGAGGTAGGAGATCTTTTAATCTGGCATAGAAATAGACTCTAGAAAAAGATGAAAGCTATACTACAAAGAGAAGTGAAAAGAAAGTTGGCCTTATTACCTTAGTTGTTACCACTAGAGGGTTCCGAACTACAAATCTGATAGTGGGCTTCATCAGTCAACTCACATCAAGGAACCTTAAAGGGTAGCTATCTAACCCCTGCCTATAAAAGTTTTGTGCCCTAAGCACACACTCTCCACCCCCAAATCCATCCATGAAGAATACACCTCTCACAAAGAAGAGAATAAAGAAAGGTCTTTGGAAAGGCCACTGGCCTCTGGCCTTAATCCTCAAAAATTGAGGACAGAATAGTCAATTTGCAGCCCTTACTACATCCCCAATTCAACACATCAAAATGAACCATCTAGCAATTGAAACCTATAAACCCAGACCTGGGAGAGACCTGACAAGTCACATGGTCCAAACCTCTTATTACCTATGAGAAATATGAAACTACGAGGAGTAGAATGAGTTGTCCAAGGCCTCCTAATTGAGTAGTGGCAGAACCTACTCATTATTATTATTATTTTTACCACCACACTGATTCTCTTTATACTTTATTAATACTGGGTTATAGTCAGTGTATAATCCTGTACATTTTTTTTTTCCTGGATAACTTTCAATCTAAAGAAATTCTCTTGAAATATATGCCAAGATTTCTTTACCATCTCCTAGAATTCCCTAAACAATTATTTTATGACACTTTAGTAAAATATTCTTCCACGTTCATGTATTGAGCTTACAAAGTTAATTTTAAGACCAGTAAAATATAGATTATAAAATATAGGTCATGACAAAGATATTAAAACTACTACTAGATATTATTTTACCCTAACTCAACAAAACATGTTCTCAGTGTTTTCAATCTTCTATGACTGGCTCTATTAAATAGACAAACCCTAATATTTCTTGAGATGTGAAAATACTACTCTAACCTTTAAAAAATATTTCAGCTGCATAAATAAAATAAGTTTATCATACGTACTTAAAGCTCTAGAATGATCCGGATTCCTTATTCCCTTTGCTCGTAACCTCTGAAGAAGAACTGTTGAGGACAACTGTTTTACAAGATATACTGCCATGGAATAGTTCTGGAAAAAGAAAAAAAAAAAAAAAGATGTAGAAAATAAAACAACATATGTAAGTAAATAGTACATCTATTTTAATCCCACACTGATAGGGAAAAGAAAACTGACACTTGTTAAAACACCTACTGTGTGCCAAGCACTATCTTAGGTGTTCTCATGAACTTTAATTCATTTAATTTTGACCAAGTAGCAGCTTGACCTACTTTTATGGATGAAGAAAGTGAAGTGCAGAAGTAAAATAACTTGCCTAATTTTGCAACTTTAAGTTACAAAGCCAGAAGTTAAGCCTAAATCTGTTGTGCTTTTTTATAATCTGGCTATCTGTACTTGAAGCTAATTAATTTGAGGTATTTACATAAAAGAACACTGTTAAGACTAAATATAACCCAGTGCTAATAAGCCATCAAAGTCATCATAAACCATATTTGGTGGGTAACATATCTAAAACAGTAGATGTTAAAAAAAAAATTATAAATGAGATTGACTTCCTAATGTATCCTAATCTATACCTTTTAATGTCTCTCTATGCCTTCAACTAGTTCTTGAAAAAAGCCTACAAGGGCCACTATTACTATAAAGTTCAAATACAAATATTAAAGAGGGTTTCAAAGAGAAGGTGCTGGTTTGGCAGGGGAGAGAAAGGGATAAAGGTAGAGTGAAGGGCACGTGGTTGGATAAGAGTAAGAAAAGTGGGCTGAGGTTAATGTAGAGTGGGAGGGAGATCTAAATGAGAAGGACCAGTTTCCATTTGGTATTGGGATCAAGAGGAAGATCAAGAGCTTTGAAAAGAAGTGAAGGAAAGAATAATTACTGCCTTCTTACATTTTATAGCTACACAGACTTTCTGAAGCACTCTTAATATATACTATTTCAGTTAAACCTCACAGAAAACCTGTAAGAAATAAGTAGGATAGACATTTTTCTAAATGAAGAGTTGATAAAACTGCAGCACAAAAAGATTGTTAGCTGTTCATGATCATGCTTGGTGACAGAGAGGGCAATGAAACCCCAACAGGAAAGAGTAGTGATATCAGGAGAATGGACTTTATAACCGAAACCAGGGTAATTCTCTACAGTTCTTGCTTTCACAGTAGTACTTGCTTTGAACCTCATAACACAGTCCAAGGCACAACCTGACTTTCAGTTACTTTCATACTTTTGAAAATACATTCCCCTCCTTTGGCAACAAGAGAAAATACCCTACAGTACTCTCTGTAAGGTTAAATTTTCATTTAAAGTTCAGAAACCTATCTGTGTTCACATGCTGCACATTTTTATGGGGGGGGGGGGGGGCTAAGAGTCAAGAAAAGCTACTTTACTTTTATTAATAAATTTCACAATTTATTAATCTTACATTTTTCCTAAAATTTAGAGCATTCAACATACCAATCTAATATAAATCTAAAGAGCTTCTTTTAGGGAAAAACTGTATTCACCTTTGTTTCAAGAAAGATAAAAACTGGAGAAATGCTAATTAACACTGTGAAACTATGTACAAGACAGCTTGAATCTTCAGAACTAGGAATACCCTAAGGCTTTATATAAATATTTAAGAAAATCAAGTAGAAACCACAACCACGAGTTAAGTGAAAAGGTATGTTCACTCTAGTTGAGACATGTAGCCAAACAGAAAAGAATAAGCAACAAGAATGTCAGATATTAACAAATGCCACTTGTATCAATAACCTAGAATTAAATTTTATATCATACAAAGGGTCAGCAGCAAAAAACAAACAGACAAAAAACCCAAAGCCTAATAGTGGCAAAGTACCTCTTCTAGGTAGAATACATCATATTGTTAACCTCTAACTCTGCAAAGTACTACCTAACTCCAACTACTGATAAGTATATATTACATCACACTGATGTTTCTGTCAAATGCTTTTGTTGAAAGTCTTCAAAACTGTCTGAGTTCATAAGACACTTTCTCCATAATAAATACAAAACTGTGGAACTCAGTGGTTGAGCACCTGCTTCCCATGTACAAGGTCCCAGGTTCAATCCCTGGTACCTCCTTTGAAAAAAAAAAAAAGAAACCTACTATTAAGTGTCCTTTACATCAGTATCTAACATATTTCTCTGCTAACAATGAAAGTTTAATAAATGCTCAATGCAGTGATTACCCTAAGGTAGGACGAGACGTTATAACAGTAAACTTATTTCCTTCAGGCACTGTACTAGCACTTCTATGCATTTCATTAGAAAAGGCATATATATAACATTTCTCAAAGGCAACTAATCACACACATTTATTAGCAAAACAGCAACAGATCCTACATGAACTATTCAGTATAACTTCACAAGCTGAATTAAAACCAGTGATCTAAAAATAACCTAGTAACATCACAGTTCTGGGTTTAGAAAATAAATTTTCTTTTAATGGTTGACTTCCAAAAGAAGGTCTTCAACTTGTACATCAGGACCTACACAAAGAGCTTACCTGTAAACCTCTCAAATTACTGCAGATACTTTCTTCTCTCTGAGGTTTGGAGGCTCCCCACTACTTACTCTAGTGCTATAGATCAGCAACCATATGCTCTACCTGTTTTAGACATCTTTTTTATTTCACAGTAAATACCCCATTCCTTCCCTGGTAGGTTACATTTTTCACAAAAGGAAAGCATTTTCAAGCCTCTCTTCAAAAAAGATTAAAAAAAAAAAAAGAAAGAGAGATGGGAACTCCAAGTTACACTAGAAGTAAAATATTTAAAAGGATTTTTAAAGCCTAACAGCAACATTTTGGCAAAGGAAGAAAATATATAACCGCAATAGATGCCAAAAAGGATTTTGATAAAATTCAAAATCCATTTCTAACAAAGCTATTCAGTAAAAGAAGAATAGAGGGATGAATCCTTGATGTAATTAATAGCCATGTTTACAAATTTAATGTTGTAAACACCGGCAGTTATTCTCCTTAATATAAGGAACACAACAAATTTGCCCACCAGCACCCATATTAACATTGTTCTAAAGGTTCAAGCTAGCACAACAAGAAATAATGGCAGAAATATTAGAATTACCATGATATGTATAATGATACATCTCAAACTCAAAATTGCCTGCCTAGAAAACTTAGTTGATTTCTTATCATCTAAAACACTGGGGAAGCGGCTGTGGCTCAATCAGTAGGGCTCCCGTTTACCATATGGGAGGCCCCGGGTTCGGTTCCCGGGGCCTCCTGGTGAAGGCAAGCCCGCCCGCACGGCGTGGTTAGCTGACCCAGCAAGCACAAGCAGCAAGGGGGGGATAAATGAATAAATAAATAAAATCTTTAAAATAAATAAATAAATAAAAATAAAACACTGAACCAATGTGAATTTCAGTACAAAGCAAATAGTCAAAAAAAAATAATAAATAAATAAAAAAATACCCCAGCTAGTTTTTAAATAAATCAATATTAAAGTCTTCAGAAAATAGAAAAAAAGATACATGATAGCAATAATGATAAACATAGGAATTAATTAAAAAACATGCAGGGTTTATAGGAAGAAACCTATTAAATTATGGAGAAACAAATATAAAAGAAGATTTGAGTGGGGGGCGGATATAGCTCAGTGGTTGAGCACCTACTTTCCACGTACAAGGTCCTGGGTTCAATCCCCTGGTACCTCCTTAAAAAAGAGGATTTGAGTAAATGGAAAAGCATACAGGTCCTGGAAAGAGTACAATAAATACTGTAAATAAATTAAACTCCCCTAATTAATCTATAAATCTAAAGCAATCTCATTTAAATCCCCAGGAAGATTTCTTCCCTCAAATTTCAACAGCTATACCTCTCACTTCCTATCTCATAGACAGAAGAGAAAAGTCATCAGATCAGAATTTATTAATCTCTTTAGTACCAAACATATATACTCATTCAATCCTTTTATCCTCCAATTAAATAAAAGAGCTGTCCCTCCTATCTTCTGAGTTCCTCCAACTATGCAATTCACTATTGATTATGCCTTCTTTTTCTTGTGTATTTACTCTCTTCCTCTCAAGAAGATACCTGCCATCTTTTAAACATGTTAAAGACTCTCCTATTAAAACAAATAACTCTCTCATCCTACATTTCCTTTAGATCATCCTCATCTCTTTCCAAAGCCACATGTCTGTAAAACACTGTCTTCACTGTCTCACCTCCAACTCACAACAATCTGTCTTCTGTTTCCACCAAAATAGTGTATGTTAAAGTCACCTTCATGTTCCTAACCCAAAGGGTATTTTTTACACTTCAACATACTTGACCTCTCAATACCTGTTCAATACTGTTTATTTGTCCCTCCTTTTTGAAACTTTTCTCTTGGGTTTTCATATCCACCCCCAACCTCAACCCCTATCTCTGGCACTATTTCCACATCTACTCTATAGGTTCATTCTCTTTTTTAACATTTAAAAAATTTAGTATTAAATGCTATAGTTCCAAGGTCTTAGGGGTTCTTCTCTACCTACTGGATACAATCCCCCTAAGTAATGTCAGCCTTGCCTATGTGGCTTCAATAACCACCAATATGCAGATGACTCACACATTCTTTTTTTTTTCCTCCAGCCTAAATTTATCCTCTAATCCTTTATTACCTGTTTAGGATGTCTTACAAGGACCTCAAACTCAAAATTTCAAAACTGAACTCATAATTTTCTCCACCCCCATCCTCTAAAAAATAGAACAAAATAAAACAAATCTCAACCCGGTTCTTTTTCAGTATTCCCCTATCTCAGTAGTATCATTATTCACCTGTTACCAAATCAAAAAACCAAGGAGTCATGCATGACACCTCCCTTTCTCTTAGCTCTCACTTCAGAACCATCACTTAAGTCCTGTAGATCCACCCACATTATCTCCATTGCCACAGCTACCACTCTAGGTCAAGATACTACCTCTCGCACCAATACTTCTGCAATAGCTTAACTGCTAAGAGTTGGCCTCTCTGCATAATTCTAGCTTCCATTCAAACTATTTTCCACTCTGAAGAGTGACCTTTCAAGCAGAAATACAGCCCTGAAAACTTTCTGCTTAAAAGAGAAAATTCTTAACATTAACATTACAGGCCCTGCATGGTTTGGCCCTTTCTGATGTCTCTAGCCTTATCTCATGTATTACTCTTCCCTGCTCTTTGCACTCCAGAGACAATGGCTTCCTTTCGGCTCTTTGGAAAAAAGTAGGCTGGCCCCTGCTACTAAGCTGTTGTGTGGTTTTTTTCCTCTGACCCTTTCTATTGAGTGATTCTCTACCATTCTCTCAGCTCAGTCACTACTTCTCAAGGGAAGACCTCCTAAGTTCAAAGTGCCCTTTAATGTATTCTAAAATCATAAGATCTACTTTATAGTACTTACAAGTAGTTCACATTTTGTGTGTGCGTGCACCTGGTCCCTAGAGCTCAGGCTCCATGAGAGCAAGGACTTTTTCTTTCTCCCTATATTACTGCCTGTTTTGAGCACAGTGCCTGAGACACAGTAAGCATTCAATAAATTTCAAATGAATTGGTGAATAGATATGAGCTCCTATTCAAATAGATTAGAAAGCTACAACATAAAAAATCTCAGGAACTGTCCCCAAAAAGGAATGCTAGATTAAGAAACAATATGGAAAGCCCAGAAACACACTTGGGATAAATAAAAATTAAATATATAAAAATGGTGGCTTCTGAAATCAACATTTATTTAGTTAATAGTGTTAGAACCACTGGCTGTCTATTTAAAACTGAAAGTAAAGTTTTATCTAATGCCACATATAAACTTAAGATGGATTAAACATTTAAATGTAAAACATGAAATCTCAAAAGTCTAGAGCAGATAAACTAAGAATGATGAGCCAATAAAGGAAAAAAGAAAACTGGTTAAGATTTTGCTCCAAAATAATTTAAGTCTTCTATACTTTAAATAATTGCATAAATAAAACTAAAAGGCAAACAGACTGGAAACAGATATTTGCAACATCTGACAGAGGGTTAAGTCAATATATAAAGAACTCTTAAAAATCAATAAAAAAGGAAAACAAATAGATACGGATTTAATTTTGAAATAATCACAAACATAAAACATGCTGGATCTCAGTAATAATAAAGGTAGTACTAATCAAAATAGTGTGGGAAGCAGATGTGGCTCGGGGGACTGGGCTTCTGCCTACTACATGGGAGATATGGGTTTGGTTCCCTGTGCCTCCTAAAAAGAGAAGACCAGCACACAACAAATAGACTCGGTGAATGCAAACAATGAGGAGTGGGGAGAAATAAATAAATAAAATAAATCTTTAAAATAAACAAATAAGTAAAACAATGTGGTGCCATTATTTACCCATTAAATTGATAAAGATTTTAAAGATACTATTTCAGTATTGACAGGTATGGAAAAATAAGCACTTGAATAAACACTGCAGGTCAGTGAATAAATGTGTATAACATCTTTTGGGAGGTCAATCTGTTAATGTACACAAAATGTCTTAAAATTCTGCATGCTCTTTAATTCTGCAAAATCCATTTCTGGCAATTTACTTTAAGGAAATTATCGTGTAAATATGAAATTATCATGTATATATGAATAACTGCTAGGATAATCTTCAAAATGTTCTTTGAAACAACAATGAACCAATCAATCAATCAAACAAGTGCCCCCAAAATGGGAATCGGAATATTTGACATGGAAATGTCTAAAAATTATTCAGGGAATAATATGAGCAGATGTGGCTCAAGCGACTGGGCTCCCATCTATCATATAGGAGGTCCCAGGTTCATTTCCCGGGGCCTCCTGGTGAAAGAGAGCTTGCTGAGCTGGCCTGTGCAAAGAGATGGCACAATAAAAAGAGACAAAGAGAAGAGACAATGAGAGACACAACAAACCAGGGAGCTGAGGTGGCTCAAGCGATTGAGTGCCTCTCTCCCAGATCGGAGGTCCCAGGATCGGTTCCCATTGCCTCCTAAAAGAGAAGACGAGAAGAGAAGAAAAGCAGACACAGAGAGCACACAGCAAATGGACAAAGAGAGCAAGACTGAGAGTGTAAAAAACAACAAGGGTGTGTGTGTGGGGTGAATAAATAAAATAAATCTTTACCAAAAAATAAAAATAATTCAGAACAATATGTAATGACATAGAAAGACGTTTACAGTGAATTGCTGAATGAATTGTTGAATGAAAGGATCAGGTTACAAAACACGGGGTTCTGTATGATCCCATTTTTTAAAAGGGATTATGCTGAAAATCCATTGTGAGACAAAAGTAAATCCTTTCGCAGGTAATTTTACAAAATTATTTACATAGAAGCTCAGGAAGCCATGGAGATTAACCCTTCCTAATAAATAAAAATCTGGTAGAAACAAAAATTTACTTACTCTTCCAATTTCTGCAGTCCAAGAAACAACAATGGTGTTTGGTACTGTTGTAGACAATCGGACAAGTGAGGTGATATTAATTGGTCGGCTGGGTCGCTTTGGCTCCACACCATTTTTAGTAGGTGGAAGATAACCCTAAGAATGAAATAATTTATTTCAACTTATTATTTCCACAATCATTTTAACTCCTTTTCCTTAAAACAAATAAAACCTATAAGTAACATACTAGAAGATAAGAATATTTTCCTTTAGGAATAGAGAAGCTAATGTTTACAGGAGTTTCCTGTGCTGTTATTTCTCTAAATCCTCTGTTCAAGGCTCAGTACTCTTTAAATATCCACTCTACCAGAGGTTTAAGCATTCACATGAACACAGCTGAGGTTCTGCTGAAACAGCTTCTTCTTCTCTTCAAAATATATATAGTACAACTCTAAAGCTATCATATCCAACTCCAAATCCCAGACTTTGTTTCTGTAGGTAATCTCATAGCTATTAATTGTACACAGTTGGTAGAAATGTTTCATCCATTCATATAAATATATCAAAACAAAAAATGCTTTCCTATGAAAACGAATTAAAAAAAGCTATGATATCTTATTTGATGGCTATGTTGGCAATGCATCAAAAAAAAAAACAAACAGCTTTTAGAACTTACTGGAAGGCTGCAAGGTTTTGTATTCACTTTCACACAAAGATTGGGTGGGAAGTGATCTTCTTGTGGACAACTGGTTTCTGATAAACAAAACCTAAACAATAAAAGAACAAGTTTAATTATCAAAAGATGACCTCAGGGGATGGATGTGGCTTAAACGGTTGGGCGTCCGTCTCCCATATGGAGGGACCTGGGTTCGATCCCAGGGACCTCCCGATAAAAAATAAAATTAAATTAAAAAAAAAAAAAAAAAAAAAAAAATGTAGTGTTTGGGAAGCGGCTGTGGCTCAATCAGTAGGGCTCCCGTTTACCATATGGGAGGCCCCGGGTTCGGTTCCCGGGGCCTCCTGGTGAAGGCAAGCCCGCCCGCACGGCGTGGTTAGCTGACCCAGCGAGCAAAAGCAGCAAGGGGGGGATAAATGAATAAATAAATAAAATCTTTAAAAAAAAAAAAAAAAAAAGATGACCTCACTAATATTTTTGTTCAAAGGCTAATTTAAAAGATGATCAACTCTTAACAGAAAAGGGGAAAAATTGGGTATTTCATAAAACAAATTTAAAAAATTAAAAAAAAAAAAAAAAAAAAAATCCTGTCCATGTAGTGTTTCAGCAATATACAGTGAGTGATATTGCCAATCATTTATTTAAACATGCTCTACGGAACATTAGATGCCTGGGATACAAGCAGTGTTGGGGGAGGGAAGGTGGGTTCTGTAATTAAATAAATGTAAGAAAATCTGAATCAAAAAATTAAATTAAGCTTCCCTGGGAAGCGGCTGTGGCTCAATCAGTAGGGCTCCCGTTTACCATATGGGAGGCCCTGGGTTCGGTTCCTGGGGCCTCCTGGTGAGGGCAGGCCCGCCCGCACGGCGTGGTTGGCTGACCCAGAGAGCACAGGCAGCAAGGGGGGGATAAATGAATAAATAAATAAAATCTTTAAAAAAAAAAATAAATAAATAAATTAAGCTTCCTTAATACAGAACTTCTCAGACTTTTTAAAAGGTTAATAGTCGGGGGATGGATGTGGCTCAAATGGTTGGGCGTCCGTCTCCCATATGGAGGGACCTGGGTTTGATCCCTGGGACCTCCCGGTAAAAAAAAAAAAAAAAAAGGTTAATAGTCAATATGAGTTTGTGTAAAAAAAAAAATAAAATAAAAAATAAAGAATAATAAAGAAATAAACAAAAAAAAAGAAAAAAAAAAAAATAGTCAATATGACTCTCAAAGAGGAAGAAACAGAATATAGTATTTCCCAAATTTATTTGCCTACAAAATACTTTTTTTTGGTTCACAACAGAACATACTGCAAATACTATACAAGTCTATCCCCAAGACCAAGTACTGTTCACAAAGGCAAGGTTCTCAATCAGCCCCTAAGAAATGACGATGCTGAATAATGACATTTGTGCTACATTCATATGTATTTAGAATACTATTTTAGAAATCCATGAAAACATTTATTTCTAAATTAAATGTACAGTCTTTGGGGAAAACCAAGGATACCTACATAATTTGTACATTCTCATCCTATTTATTTTTATATAGATATAATAAATTACTATATAAAGAATAAATTGTTAATTTGCTATTTAAGACTTCTATTCTTTACTACTGCCTTATTTCCAATAAACACATAAGACTCATTCCACCTTTACAAAATGTTCCTAGAACATTTGAATTATATGGTAGGGAGAACTCTATCTCTGAATTCTGTGAAATATTCATCATGCTACAAATATCTTTCCTGAACATCTACAGCACAGGCTCTTAACTTGTTGGCCTTGGAATCTGTGTGTGGGGAAGGTCCACAAAATGGACAATTTTCTATGTAAAAATTTTAAGAGTTCATATATATGTTCATCTTTATAAGGAGACAATCCATAGCTTTCATCAAATTCTCAAAGGGATTAGGGATCTCTAAAAATGTTAAGAAGTGCTGATCTACAAAGATCTCTCAAAATTTACTTAGCAAGAGGTATCAAAACTTGCACGATCATCTCTATCCTGAGCAGGACCCTCAATTACATGGTTCTTTAAACTGGAACCATAAAAGGCTGCCACAAAGGTTTTAATCACCTATTCCAAAGTAATGATAAATTTAAAACATGGACCCTGGCTGCCTAAAGCTATAGAAAAATAATTTATAAGACAGGTCGATTACTATTCAATTAGGGGAACAATAGTAGAAACTTTCTGTGAAGGAATTTATGGGGGAAGCAGGAGAAATAGGTATATTAATGAAAAGAGACTAGGAGACTAATAGAGAAAACACTGACCCTCATTCTGACCAAATTATTATCATGCTTTAGATAAACATTTACAATTAGGATAGCAAATAGATATATACTCCCCAACTTAAATAATACACTGGGGCCTCTGACCTAGCAATTGGGGGAAAGGGGGGGCGAGCATGAAAAAAAAAAAAAAAAAAAAACCACAATTTCATTAAAACAAAAGAACCACCTAAAAATGAGAAAACATAATACAATATAGTTCTTTTTTTCATCAAGTTCTGGAGACATGTTTCCATTAAAAATGGCTAAACTTTTTTTTTTTTGAGTTATCGTTGCCAGGGATTGAACCGGGAACTCGTATGTGGGAAGCCAGCGCTCAACTGCTGAGCCACATTGGCTCCTTTGAGTTGTTTTTTTCGTTTGTTTGCTTGTTTTTTTTTTCTTCTGTTTTTGTTTTTAGGAGGCACTGGCGATGGAAGCCAAGACCTCCCACGTGGAAAGCAGGTGCTCAAATGCTTGAGCCACATCCATTCCCCTAAACCATTTTTATATCATTAAGATTCCCTTGGTATCTCTGAATTAGGGAGCTGATTTCCCTTAGGAAAAAAACCATACCTGTTGCTGCTTTAAAGACTATATGTACATTAATACACATTAATATAAAATACTGAGGATAGTAACTAGATCTTTTCAGTCTAGAGCTATAGTTTTCAAACTTTATTTTTACTCTTGGGACTCTTAGTTCCAGTGTGAAACAAAACTTATCAGAAGTCAAACATGTCCAGAAATCAAACAGATCAAAACAGCACTACTTTTGGGGAAGGGGGTGAGAGTTGGAGGAAAAGTAGCCAGAATGTAGAGGCCTAAGTGTGGCTCCATGCAACAGTTTGAAAACCACTGTTCTAAACGATGATGTCACATTACCAGTATAAGCAAAATGAAAAGAAAATTGTTGGGTCAGGGAATAAAGAAGATTAAAGGAATATATAATTAATATTGAAAGCATCATATTTTAGTCATTTAATTTATTCATTTTCAGGAACTAAATCTCTGATACATAAAATAATCTTTGTCAGTGCCTTCCAAACCCAAGTCCTAGATTATAATTAGTCTACTAGGACTAATGTTTTATGGAGTAAAAGCTGATTAAATGTAGTCATGTCCTTTCTAGAATCTTCAACTCAACCTCGCCTGCTTTTTTCACTGTTTTCATCACACTCTTTGAAAAGCTTAGATCAGAGGTTTTCAAATTGCACCACAAAGCTCTGAGCAGATGCTTTAGATTAATACCTTTTCTGACCTATTATAATTTGAATATACACCTAAGTATCTGATTATTGAAACTGAGTTATCTGTTGGACTTATCCCCAGGATATAGAGACAACAGCTTACTGAGGAAAACAACTGTTTTCTACTTCCTCTTCTGTCCCTAATTGCAACAAACACAGAGTAGGGCACTTAGGTTCATGCAAGGACAGTCACTAAGCAATTTAAGAACAGCATAAAATGGTTTATATAAGCAAAAAAGAGACATATTAACATAAAAAGATTTTTTTTAGGTATTCTAAGAAATGAGTGGGCTACGAAAAGAAATTGAATAAGAGGCAGCTGTGAATCCATGTTGGAAAATTTTCCATGAGTCTTTGTGAATGTCTCATATGGAATCTAGATTATTTAAATTAATGACAACATAGAGGACAAAGCAAATTTGAATATTTGGGGTTCTTTTAGTTCATGAGACACTGTAGACTTAACCTAAATAGTAGTTCCTTACCTACAGTTTGCCTCTCATGCAAATAAGCCTCTTGCTCTCATAACAAAAATTATATTTCTAAAGAATTGACCACTAAGATATTTAAAGATATTACCTGACGCTTCTTAATAAACCCAGGGCAATCAAAGAGAAGAAATGTAGACAGACATAAGGTACATGATTTGTTATATTATGGATAAAAATTAGGATATCTTATAACAGGAGATCATGTTCTTTCCCTCATCCAAACATCTAAACCCAATACTTTCAATATACTTAATGAAAATTAGGTGGAATTTTAAAAATCTTTAAGGAACATTAACTTTTTTTTTTTGCTTTTTAAATTTATTTTTTTTCTTACCAGGAGGTCCCAGGGATAGAACCCAGGTGCCTCCATATGGGAGACAGACACCCAACCATTTGAGCCACATCCGCCCCCAAGGAACATTAACTTTTAAACTTTGGATATATACTTTTGTAAACACTGTACCTTAACTGGACCTGTACTGTAAAGTCACATTTGGTCCCAGAAATATCCCTAGAAAAGACAGAATAAGAAATATAATTTTATTTTTATTAGAGAAGTTGTATATTTACAGAAAAATCATACATAATTATATATAAAATACCCTATTATTAACACTTTGCATTAGTGTGGCACATTGTTACAACTGATGAAAGAACATTTTTACAATTGTACTATTAAAGGAACTGTAATTATCTTTCAAATATGCACATAAAGGTTGATTCAAAGACAGTTAATCCACTGAATATATTGTGTAAACTCATGGAGTTAATAATTAGAATACAGGTCACCAGAAAACAGAATGAGGTAGAGATTGGAAAGCTGAGGGTTAACTTGTGCAGAATTGAATAGAAAAGGTGAAAGCCCAACATATTTGTAACTTGCAGTACTATTATGTGGATATGAAAGTGGTTTAAAAGGAAAGTCTAAGGTTATGTATGTTACTAAAAGGAAAGCTGAAAAATCTAACATTGGACTGTATAGCAAAGTAAAACCTCATGTGAAATATGAATGAGTAAAATTGCATATATAAGACCATCTTTCTTTGAAACTGAACAAATGGATTTTAATACTACAAGGTGTTAATTATCAGACCAAAAAAACACATTATGCTAAATGAAAGAAACCAGACACAAAGTACAATTCCGTTTATATACAACATACAATTCCATTTATATACAATGTAAATATTTTTTTAAAAAGAATGTAAGCCACCAGAAAATAGAATGAGGTTATGGAATGGAAAGCTGAGGGTTAATCTGTGCAGAATTGGGATAAAGGTTGTTCGTAAATTTTTGGAAATGAATAGAAATGGTGAAAGCACATCATAGTGTGTGTAATTAGCAGAGCTATTATATGGGTCTGACAGTGGTTGAAAGGGAATATCTATGGACATGTATATTACTAGTAGGAAAGTTTAAAAATGTAACATGGGACTGTATAACATAGTGAAACCTCATGTGAAATACGAATATGGGTAATATTGAATGTAAGATTGTATTTACAAAATATAAATAAAAATAAACTAGAGAGGTAGAAACAGAATAGCAGCTATGTATAGCAGGGGAAGCACAGAGAGATTGAGAGGTGATGAGTTTTCTTCTGTCTGGTTTTTATTATTATTGGAATAATGAAAATGCTCTAACAATGACTGAAGTGATGAATACAAAACTATATGATTATAATAAATACCAATGATTGTACAAATTGGATGGATTAATGCTTTATTGATATGTATCAATAAAATTGATTTCTTAAAAAAAAAAAAAAAAAAAAAAAGACAGTTAATCCAGAAAGTTTTTGAATTATCAGGGGTATAACTGTTTTTAGGGTAACTAACCCACTACAATAATGCATTCAGTACTAATATTTTAATGACACTAATATTCACCAATACACTGGGTTTTTGTTTTGTTTTGTTTTGTTTTGTTTTGAGGTGCTGGAGCCGGGGATTGAACTTGGAACCTCGTATGCAGGTGCTCAACCACTGAGCCACATCAGCTCCCTGTTGTTGTTTTCTAATCATTTATTATAAACATATTGGGTTCAAATGTCAAACTGCAAGTTATACTTGAAGACAACTTACATGGAACTACTGATTTGCTGTACTTGCTGTGGTGTCAATGCAAATGCAAAACAGGTTTCTCGAAAGCGCTGACTGTTATCTGATGCTAAAGAAGAAAAGAATTATAGTTTTAATTACCTTCAAATTCATGAACAGAGAAGACAATAGCAAAACATTCACATGCTTTTAATTAACTGGGAAGTATTCTAGAATGTGGAAAACAAGGCAACTAAAACACTGAAAAATAAGAAGTTAGCTGTAATGTCACAGAAGTTGGCATAAACATTGGCTAATTCCAGAAGATAACACATTAGGACTCAAATTCAGAGCATGCAAATTCAAAGAAACACTAATAAAAATATTAACTAATATAAATGTGTGCATCTAAAAAGCACACTTGTATAAAAACATATTGGTATTTAATTTTACTTATAATATAAACCTAAATAAAGATAAGGTACATGGTTTCTGAGCTAAGTTACATACATAGATGTCTTGAGATCTCAGGTGAGATAACTTTTGGTATTCAAGGTAAATAAAGAATTTTATCATCTGTCGTCAAAATATACCATGCAAGTTTTATAAAACAAATATCATAATTTCCCCTACTGCTTAGATGTCCACTTCAAATTTTGCCTGTTGTAACTATCTCAAAGAAGAAAAGTGTTACAAGGAGGAGGGAAGGAAGAGAATAAAGAGAGGGAGTGAGGGAAAGACAGAGGGGGAAGAAGGGAGGAAGGAAGAAAGCAAGAGCAAGTGAGCAGGCAGGAAAACACAGGTCAGTCTACAGCACGGATTTCTAAATTATAACTGTGCACAATAATAGCTCTATTGGCTTTTTTTTTTTTTTTTTTTTTTTTTAAGATTTATTGTATTTATTTATTTCTCCCCACCCCCTTTGATTTTCACTTGCTGTGCCTATTCGTCTTGTTTCTTTAGGAGGCACTGGGAGTTGAACCCAGGACCTCTGATGTGGGAGGGAGATGCCTAATCACTTGTGCCACCTCCGCTCCCTCCTTTGTTGTATCTCTCATTGTTTTTCCTCCCCGCGTCTCATTACATCATCTTGTTGCGTCAGCTCGCTGTTTTCTTCAGGAAGTACTTGGAACTTCTGCTCCCTGCTTTGTTGTCTCTCATTATGTTTTTTTTCCTTGTGTCTCTTGTTGTGTCAGCTTGCCGTGCCTGTCCGTCAGGCCAGATCACTGTCTTCTTTATGAGGCACCAGGATCTGAACCAGTGACCTCTCATGTGGTAGGTGGGAGCCCAGTCACCTGAGTCACATCCGCTTCCCTCTATTGGCTTTTAATATATGTTACATGAAAAAAAAATCAGTGGTCAATATCCTTCCTGTTCATCAATGTTTCCTCAGTGTTTGGCACAAAAAATCAAGGAATGACTATTTACTGAGTAAAGGAATACAAAAATTTAAGAAATAACAGATTAAACCTTAAACTTTACTTTCCCAGTGTAATTTTTCTAGAACAAATGTCATCTATAACCTTGGTTATTACCAAGGAACTCCTGGCCTATGGGTCACTTGAGACCTGTGCAGGAAAAAAAAACAAAAAAAAAACACACAGCTGAATGTGGCTATTCCAATCTCTTGCTTAAATTGGGTTTGATCCTCCTTGCAAAGAACACTTCCTTTACACCTATTAGCAAATCTGTAGTATGCAAAAAACTCAGTATAAATGTATCATTATGAGGAGAAATGGATAAAAGCACTACTGACCTAGAATTTTATCTCAATGTAAGAGTATCATTTATAGCTAAAGGTAAGATTTGCAATTCTGCTTTATTATAAATTTGTCTGAAGCTTCCTTCTGTAATCTTGGGAAGTTTTATCATAAAAAATCTATTCCCAAAGAATAGTTCCTAGCCAGAGAAAGTCACCTTGATTATAAAGCACTGACCTGGCAATGTCCAATAACTAAGAACCAGAATGTGGTAAAGTAGACATGTCCCTGTCAGGCAAAGCAACTTCTTTGCTTCTAAGAGTATAAATCTGTATAAAAATTTCAGTCCAGGAAGCTAAGCCTAATTTAGATTTTTGGCTCTCTTCTAAAATATTGCTAAAATATTTTCCAAGTACAAAAATTCATATTAATTTCTAGGCAAAATTTCTGATTCTTTTTAGAATATGTGACTACCGTAAGTTTCGGGCACACAGATTTAGATAGAGAACATATGACTAAAATAATGATGCTGTTTCTCATGCCACATATAGAAATCAGGTTTATTAATAATACCTTATTTACATGCTCTTTTATATGTACACTGTAATGCTCATGGTGTTGTTACCCTTTATCTTGAAAGCAGCTTTCACACTACATGAGTATCAGGCTTAATTGGTACTACAAAACCAAGAGCCAATGAAGAGTATACAGCTTTGGTTTTAGATACAGAACTACTTAAAAACCTTTCCAAAAGTAAATTGAGCTATCATTAACCCTTTCAGAAAAATTCAGGCCAAGGTTACAGAATTACAGAATCTTCATACTGAAATGAGCCTTAGAAATTACCCAAATAATGACCTCCAATATTGGAGGGATGCATTTCCATGGATAAACAAGACAATCCATAGGGATACAGGAAAAAATATCTATCCACATGTAAAACGGAAGTTTAAAAAGGTTGGGATTTAAAATAAAACCAAAAATCTACTGTACAAAACAACCTAAATTTTTAAATAAAATCTTTAACTTTTTTTTTTTTTTTTTTTAAAGATTTTATTTATTTATTCATTTATCCCCCCCTCGCTGCTTGTGCTCGCTGGGTCAGCTAACCACGCCGTGCGGGCGGGCTTGCCTTCACCAGGAGGCCCCGGGAACCGAACCCGGGGCCTCCCATATGGTAAACGGGAGCCCTACTGATTGAGCCACAGCCGCTTCCCAATCTTGAACTTTTTAAGCCTCTATTTTTCATGTATATTTTATAATATACATGATATTAGTACAAGTGTGTATATTATATATATGTATGCTCAATTATTTTTGCTGAGAGGTGCATGTGATCAAAAGAGTTTGCAGACCACTAATCTGCAGTCCTACCTCCTTTTCAACCCTTCCATTCATTCTCCATTAATGTCTTTTAGAGATAGGGGAGGTGTGCCATTACTTTGTCAGGCAGAAGATGGCTGAGCATAGACAGTTAAATTGTTAATAAATCTTGCAGCCTTATAGAGCATAGCTAAGTATAGTGGAAAGAGATATGAGATAACACAGACCTGGATTCCAAACTGAATTTGCCACTTATTTGCCACAAGATCTTAGGCACTTATCCAATCTGACTCTATTTCTTCCAATATTTACACACACATACACACACATCCTCATAGAGTTAATAGGGTTATTGTAAAGAATATAAATAAGGTAACATATTTAAAACAACAATTTCCTTTTCTGCCCCCTTTCCTACTTACACCCTTACAATTTATCAAAATATATACCGCTATATAAGAATATGGTGATGCATGGGAAAAATATAATTATGGACTATAGTTAACAGCAATATTGTAATATTCTTGCATCAATGTCAAAGAAGGTACTATAGGGAGTATGGGATTTTTTCTTTTGGACTAAGGAAAATGTTCAAAAATTTACTGAGGTGATGGCTGCACAACTCTGTGATGAAAGTGAGAGCCACTGAGTATACACTTTGGATGGACTATATAAGGCATGGGACTGTATAACACAGTGAACCTTGTGAAGGATGATGGACTGAGGTTAACAGTACACATAGGAGAGTGTTCTGTCATGAACTATAACAAATGTACAATACTAATACAGGGTGTTAACAATAGGGGAGTCTATGGAAAACATATACAAAATGTAAGCTATAGACCATAGTTAGTAGTAATACTTTCATGATGTTCTTTCATAATCTGAACAAACGTTCCAAAACAATGCAAGATGTATGGGAATACTGCACATTATCCATGATTTTTTTGTTAGCTCACAACTTCTCTAATAAAAAATTAACTTTCATCCCTTGATGCCATACAGCATTAATCTTATTATCCAGTGACAGCCATTCTTCAAATATGTGAAAAAAGCATTAATGGGCCCATCCCTTTCAATTGTTAACCAGTGAGACTTACAGTTGCTTGAAATCTGTCCAATATATATAATATCCCAGATGTGGTATGAGTAGAACATTATTTTTATTAACAAGTACCATCTATTAAATACTTACTTTATCTGGCGCTTTACAAATATTACTGCTGATCCCAACAATCAAGAAGGAAAGATACTAGCTCCTTTTTCAGATGAAGAAATTGAGGTTCAGAATCATCACACAACTTACCAAAGACTCACATTTGGTAAATTGCAGAAACAGAATTTAAACCAGACCTGCATGTCTCCAAAGCTCATGCTCTTCTCTAACACATGTCTATTAGCTTGCTTTAAAAAAATTACCCTCTTCTCTCTTGCCTTTTGACCCCTGCTCTCACCTTTCCCCCCGCTGCCATGATGAACATGCAAGTAGACCTGGGCATTTATAATCTACAATGGGGAATTGTAGTCTGTTAATTTGCTTTCTTTATCACTTTTCAGCCCTATCCTCTCTACCTGGGACCCACGATCTGTTATTTTCTCCCATTTCTCTCCACTCCCCACCTTAATAAATTATTGGCCTGACTAAAAAAAAAAAAAAAAAATTACCCTCGTCAAATTTTTCAATTACCAGTCTCTATTACAAAATTTTAATTATTGCATTGTATTCCATCTAGAAGGTAAATGAATTTTTTTAGGAGGTACCAGAGATTGAACCCAGGACCTCGTACATGGGAAGGAGGCGCTCAACCACTGAGCTACATCCACTGCCTGATGAGAGTTTTTTTGTTTCATTTGTTTTTGTTTTTAGGAGGTAACAGGGATCAAATCCAGGACCTTGTACATAGGAAGCAGGTGCTCAAATCACTTGAGCTACATCCACTCCCCTGAAATTTTTAATTATTCCACTGATTAGTCATTTAGGTTGTTTCTAATTTTTCATTATTTGAAACAATGCAGTGAACATCTTTGGGTTTATAAGTTTTATTTTTTGGAGTGTGTATGTTGCGGGTGGTGGTATTATTTTATTTGAATAACTTCCCAGATGTGGACTACAGGGTCAAAAAGTATGAAGATTTATATGACTCTTAACACATGACCAGGGTGCTTTTCAAATAGCTGTAATAATATCTTAGACCATCTGCAATTTATGCATCTACTAACTGCACTGTATGCTAGCCAGCATGGGAGTTGTTGCTAATTTAGTGACTTCCGTAGATTCTGGTGCTTCCTAATAGTTTAATTTGTTTTTTTAAGTTATTTCATGCTTATTTACTTGTTGAATTTCCTATCTTATTAACTGTCCAATATTGTACAATGCCCACATGTACAAGTGTTTTATATATAAGATTGTTACAACTTGGAAATGTGTTGTAAATATTTTCCCCAATCTGCTATCTTTTCATTTTGGCTTCATTTGAAGATGATATGAAAGATAAATTTTTAGGTGGTCTAATCTGTCACTCATGTCCTTTGTAAATGCGTCTGTTATTTCTAAGCTTAGATAGTTATTCCCCTTCTAAAGTACAAGCAATACACATTTCAATTCAGTGGCTTGTTGTTTCCATGGAATTATCTAATCCATCTGCAACGTTTTAGTGTGTGAAGTTTTTTAAATCTAAATTTCTTTTTAAAAAAAGAAAAAAAATCTAAATTTATTTTACTTCAAATTGCTTCAAGTTATACCACGACCATTTGTCAAATAATCTTTCCATTCCCTATTAGTATATTGGCTTGGTTTCCTTTATCATATATTAAATTCTTATATTCAAAAGGTTCCAATTCAGGACTATTTTCCCACTGGGGCTCTATTTTTTAATTATTATAATGTTATTATGCCTTTTGTTCTTAATTTTTATTGTGATAACATATATGCAACACAAAATTAATAGTACAATTATAAAAAAATGTGCTCAACTTTGGGAAGATGGCGGAAAGACAGAACTGCTAAAACTGAAGAGAGAACAGAACAAAGGAAGAAAAGAATGACAAAAATTGAGCAGGGGCTCAGGGAGTTCAATGGTAACACAAAAGGCAACAACATATGTGCCATGGGAGTTCCAGAAGGAGAAAAGAAGGGAAAAGGGGCAGAAAAAGTATCTGAGGAAATAATAGCTGAAAAATTCCCAATTCTAACAAAAGAAATAAACTTACACGTCCAAGAACAGTGTACCCCAATCATAACAAATGTGAGCAGACTTACTCCAAGACACGTAATACTGAGAATGTCAAACGTTAACGATAAAGAGAAAATTCTGAGAGCATCAAAAGAGAAGTAAACCAACACATACAAGGGACACCCAGTAAGACTTAGTACGGATTTCTCATCAGAAACCATGGAGGCTGAGAAGAGAGTGGTATGATACAATTAGGATACTGAAAGAGAAAAGATGCCAGCTGAGAAATCTTTATCCAGCAAAACTGTCGCGCAAATACAAAAGTGAGATTAAAATATTCGCAAACAAACAGAAACTAAAAGAGTTCGTAAAAAAGAATGTACCTTTGCCGTAAATATTAAAGGAAGCCTTACAACCTGAAATAAAAAGACAGGAGATGCCTGGAGGAGATTATAGAAGAATAGCAGAAAGGATACCCAAAAGAGTAAACAGACAGATGAAAATAAGATATGACATATGAAAACTAAAAAATAAAATGGTGGAGGTAAATAATGTATTTACAGTAATATCATTCAATATGAATGGATTAAACTCCCCTATGAAAAAACATAGGCTGACAGAATAGAAAACCATGAGCCATCTATATGCTGCCTACAAGAGGCTCACCTTAGACTCAGGCATACAAAACAGCTTAAAGTGAAAGGCTGCAAAATGATATTTCACACAAGAGTAATCAAAAAAGAGCAGGGGTAGCTACACTAATATCAGAAAAAAACAGACTTTAAATACAAAAAAGTTATATGAGATACAGAAGGCCATTATATATTAATAAACGGGACATTTTCCCAGGAAGATATAACGGTCATAAATATCTATGCACCTAACCAGAGTGCCCCAAAATACAGGAGGCAAATTCTGACAAAACAGAAGAGAGAAATATATCTCTATAACAGCTGGAGACTTCATCACATCACTCACATCATTGGACAGAACAACTAGACGGAAGATCAACAATGAAACAGAGAACTTGAACAATATGATAAATGAGCTAGACCTAACAGACATACATAGAACATTGCACCCAAACTCAGAGGGTTATACATTCTTCTCAAGTGTCCCTGGATCTTTCCCCAGGATAGACCAATGTTAGGTCACAATGCAGGTCTCAATAAATATAAAAAGACTGAAATTATACAAAGCACCTTCTCAGATTAGGAATGAAACTGGGACTCAATAATGGACAGTAAAGAGGAAATTCACAAATGTGTGGAGGCTGAACCACACACACACAAATAATCAGTGAGTCAAAGAACAAATTGCAAGTGAAATTAGTAAATATATTGAGATGAATAAAAACAATAACACAACTTATGAAAACTTATAACAAACAACGAAGGTACTATTGAAAGAGAAATTTAAAGCCCTAAATGCAAATATTAAAAAAGAAAGGCTAAAATCAAAGAACTAATTGAACAACTGGAAAACTAGAAAAAGAACAGCAAACTATTCCCAAAGCAAGCAGAATGAAAGAAATAATAAAGATTAGAGCAGAAATAAATGAAATTGAAAACCAAATAAGCAATAGAGAAAACCAGTAAAATCAAAAGCTAGTTTTTTGAGAAGATCAATAAAATTGACAACCCACGAGCTAGACTAACAAAGCAAAAGAAAAGATGCAAATATATAAAATCAGAAATGAAAGGGGCAAAGTTATGACTGACCACAGAAGTAAAATGGATCATAAGAGGTTATTATGAGACACTGTATGCCAAAAAAACTAGACAACCTAGATGAAATGGACAAATTCCTAGAAATGCACAAACTGCCTACACTGACACTACAAGAAATACAAGAACTCAACAAACCAATCACATTTAAAGAGACTTAATCAGTCAGCAAAAATCTTCCAACAAAGAAAAGCCCAGGACCAGATGGATTTACAGGTGAACCCTACCAAACATTTTAAAACAAATTAACATCAATCCTGTTAAACTATTCTAAAAAAAATGAAGAGGACAAAGAATAAAATGGATTGGTATTCCCATGTTACAAAGGAGAGGTTCAGTGTGAACTTGTCAGGGGCACATGGCTGGCAGGGTGCAGAGCTGGGATTCACCAGCATTCCACCTTGGGGTCTATTCCCAGCACCCCTTACAGCAAGCTGGTGACTCTTGCTGAAATACTGGAGCTTCGTCTTGGCCACTTTCTCCAGGGATATCTCAAGGCCCTGGAATATTTCAAGCTGCCCCCAAAGCTTGGGGAGGTCCCTCCATTTGCCAACCTCACTGAATAACACCTTGTCATAACTATCAAATTTTTGTGTGTGTGTTACCTCGGCATCCATCTGACTTCCGTGAAGCCACTGGACACTGACCTTTGGCCCAGTTAATAAATAGCTTTAAAAAAAAAAAAAAAGAATAAAATGGAGGAAGTAAATAGTGCATTTACAGTAATATCATTGAATGTGAATGGATTAAACTCCCCAATCAAAAGATATAGGCTGATAGAATGGATAAAAAAACATGACCCATCCATATGCTGCTTACGAGAAACGCACCTTAGACGCAGGGATATCCCGGCTGAAAGTGAAAGGTTGGAAAAAGATACTCCACGCGAATAGTAAACAGAAAAGAGCAGGGGTAGTTATACTAATATCAGACAAAACAGACTTCACATGCAAAAAAGTGATATGAGATGCAGAAGGCCATTATATATTTTAAAAAAGGGACGATCCTCCAGGAATATATAACAGTCATAAATATCTATGCACCTAACCAGGGTGCCCCCAAAAATATGAGACAAACTCTGGCAAAACTGAAGGGAGAAAAAGACATTTCTACAATAATCGTCGGAGATTTCAACACCCCTCTCACATTATTAGATAAAACAACTAGACAGAAGATCAACAAGGAAACAGAGAACTTGAACAACATGATAAACAAGTTAGACCTAACAGACATATACAGAACACTGCATCCAAACTCAGCGGGTTATACATTCTTCTCAAATGCCCATGGATCTTTCTCAAGGATAGACCACATGTTAGGTCACAGTACAGCTCTCAATAAATATAAAAAGATTGAAATTATACAAAGCACCTTCTCAGGTCACAATGGAATGAAACTAGAAATCAATAACAGACAGGAAAAAAGGAAATTTGCAAATGTGTGGAGACTGAACAACACAATCCTAAATATTCGGTGGGTCAAAGAAGAAATTGCAAGTGAAATCAGTAAATATATTGAGACAAATGAAAATGAGAACACAACATATCAAAACTTATGGGATACAGCAAAGGCAGTCTTGAGAGGGAAATTTATAGCCCTAAATGCCTATATTGAAAAACAAGAAAGAGCTAAACTCAAAGATTTAACTGAACAACTTGAGAAACTAGAAAAACAACAGCAAACCAATCCCAAAGCAAAAAGAAGGAAAGAGATAATAAAGATTAGAGCAGAAATAAATGAAAACAAGAACAGAAAAACAATAGAGAAAATCAACAAAACCAAAAGCTGGTTCTTTGAGAAGATCAATAAAATTGACAAACCCCTCGCTAGACTAACAAAGAAAAAAAGAGAGAAGATGCAAATAAATACAATCAGAAATGAAAAGGGGGAAATTACAAATGACCTCACAGAAATAAAAAGAATCATAAGAGGATATTATGAGAAACTATATGCCAACAAACTAGACAACCTGGATGAAATGGACAAATTTCTAGAAACTCATAACCAACCTACACTGACACAACAAGAAATACAAGAACTTAACAAACCAATCACAGTTAAGGAGATTGAATCCGTCATCAAAAATCTCCCAACAACAAAAAGTCCAGGACCAGAAGGCTTCAAAGGTGCATTCTACCAAGCATTTCTAAAAGAATTAACACCAATCCTGTTTAAACTCTTCCAAAAAATTGAAGAGGAGGGAAAATTACCCAACACATTTTATGAAGCCAACATCACCCTAATACCAAAACCAGATAAAGATTCCACAAGAAAAGAAAATTACACACCAATCTCTCTCATGAACATAGATGCAAAAATTCTCAACAAAATACTTGCAAATCGAATCCAACAGCATATCAAAAGGCTTATACATCATGACCAAGTGGGATTTATTCCTGGTATGCAAGGCTGGTTCAACATAAGAAAATCAATCAATGTAATACAGCACATTAACAAATTGAAGGAAAAAACCACATGATCATCTCAATAGATGCAGAAAAGGCATTCGACAAAATCCAACATCCTTTTTTTGATAAAAATACTTCAAAAGATAGGAGTAAAAGGAAAATTCCTCAATATGGTAAAAGGCATATATGAAAAACCCACAGCCAACATCATACTCAATGGGGAAAGGTTGAAAGCTTTCCCCCTAAGATCAGGAACAAGACAAGGATGCCCACTGTCACCATTGTTATTCAACATTGTACTAGAAGTTCTAGCGAGGGCAATTAGACAAGACAAAAAAATTAAAGGCGTCCAAATAGGAAAAGAGGAAGTAAAACTCTCACTGTTTGCAGATGACATGTTCCTGTATTTAGAAAATCCTGAAGTATCCACAACAAAGCTACTTGAACTAATAAATGAGTTCAGCAAAGTGGCAGGATACAAGATCAACACGCAAAAATCAGTAATGTTTTTGTACACTAGTACTGAACAATCTGAGGAGGAAATCAGGAGGAAAATCCCATTTTCAATAGCAACAAAAAGACTCAAATACCTAGGAGTTAATTTAACCAAGGAAGTACAGGACCTATATGCAGAAAACTACAAAACAATGCTAAAGGAAATTAAAAAAGACCTAAACAAATGGAAAGACATTTCATGTTCATGGATTGGAATAATAAATATCGTGAAGATGTCAATCTTGCCCAAACTGATTTATAAATTCAATGCAATACCAATCAAAATCCCAACAGCTTACTTTACAGAATTAGAGAAGGCAATTACCAAATTCATCTGGGAGGGTAAGTGCACCCAAATAGCCAAAAGCATTCTTAAAAAAAAAGAGCAATGTGGGAGGAATTTCACTGTCTGACCTTGAAACATATTACAAAGCTACAGTGGTCAAAACAGCATGGTACTGGCATAAAGATAGACACATTGATCAGTGGAATAGAATTGAGAATCCAGAAATATACCCTCACCTATAGAGTCAGCTTGTTTTTGACAAACCTAGCAAGCCCACGCTAATGGGAAAAAACAGTCTCTTCAACAAATGGTGTTGGGAGAACTGGATATCTATAACCAAAAGAATGAAAAGAGGACACCTATCTCACCCCGTATACAAGAATCAACTCAAAATGGATCAAAGATCTAAATATAAAAGCCAGGACCATAAAATTACTAGAAGAAAATGCAGGGCAACATCTTCAAGACCTTGTAGTAGGTGGTGCTTTCTTGGACCTTACACCCAAAGCACATGCAACAAAAGAAAAAGTAGATAAATGGGACCTCCTCAAAATTCAACACTTTTGCACCTCACAGGACTTTGTCAGAAGGGTGAAAAGGCAGCCAATTCAATGGGAAAAAAATATTTGGAAATCACATATCTGATAAGGGTTTAATATCCAGGATATATAAAGCGATGTTACAACTCAACAATAAAAAGACAAATGATCCAATTTAAAAAATGGGCCATTTCTTTGATAACGGACTTGGGAATTGGTTTAACCCAATTTCCATTCTTTGAATGTTCCCAGACATATGTTTTCTTCTTTTTTTTTAAATATGGGAAAAGGGAAACTAGCTTGTAATAAATATGTTAATAGTTTAAATACCAAAAAAAAAAAAAAAAAAAAAAAAATGGGCCAAAGACTTGAATAGACATTTCTCCAAAGAAGAAATAGAAAAAAACATATGAAGAAATGCTCAACATCACTCATGACTAGGGAAATGCAAATCGAAACTACAATGAGATATCATTTCACACCTATCAGAATGGCCACTATTAAAAAGACAGATGGGGGCTGGAAGTGGCTCAACTGGTTGGGCGTCCGTCTCCCATATGGAGGGACCTGGGTTCAATTCCCAGGACCTCCCAGTAAAAAAAAAAAAAAAAAAGAGAGAACTACAAGTGTTGGAGAGGGTGTGGAGAGATAGGAACACTTCTTCACTGTTGGTGGGAATGCAGGATGGTACAACCACTAGGGAGGACTGTTTGGCAGTTCCTAAAGAAGTTGAATATAGACTTGCCATGTGACCCTGCAATACCACTACTGGGTATATACCCAGGAGAACTGAGAGCAGTGACACGAACAGACATCTGCACACCGATGTTCACAGCCACATTATTCACCATTGCCAAAAGTTGGAAACAACCCAGGTGTCCATCAACAGATGAATGGATAAACAAACTGTGGTGTATTCACACAAGGGAATATTACGCAGCTGTAAGAAGAAATGAAGTCATAAAGCATATGGCAACATGGATGAACCTGGAAGACATTATGTTGAGTGAAGCAAGCCAGACACAAAAGGACAAATACTGTATGAATACGTTACTATGAACCAAAAATATTGTATAATATATTGTTTGATTAAAAAAATTTTTTTTATGTATCCATTATATTTAATTGAGAAATGTATATATTTATTTATCTATGTTTACTTTTTAGTTTTTAATTTATATTTTCAATTATTAAATGTACAAAATAAAGCTAAAAAAATGTTTAAAAAAAAAAAAAACTACGAGTTATTTCACACCTACTAGAACGGCCACTATTAAAAAGACAGATAACTACAAGTGCTGAAGAGGATGTGGAAAGATAGGAACACTTATTCACTGTTGGTGGGAATGTAGAATGGTACAGCCACTGTGGAGGACTATTTAGCAGTTCCTAAAGAAAGTGAATATAGATTTGCCACGTGACCCAGCAATACCACCACTGGGTATATATCCAGAAGAACTGAGAGCAGTGACACAAACAGACATCTGCACACCGATGTTCATAGCAGTGTTAATTCACGGTTGCCAAAAGTTCGAAACAACCCAGGTGTCCATCAACGGATGAATGGATAAACAAACTGGTGTATTCACATGATGGAATATTATGAAGTTGTAAGAAGAAATGAAGTTGTAAAGCATATGACAACATGGATGAACCTGGAAGACACTATGTTGAGTGAAGCAAGTTAGACAGAAAAGGACAAATAATGTATAATTGCACTACTATGAACTAAATATACTGTATAATCTCATGGAGTTAATAACCTGAATATGGTTCACCAAAATATAGAATGAGATTAGAGAGAGGAAAGCTGAGGGTTAACTTGTACAGAACTGAGAAAAAGAATGTGTGTTAATCTATGGAAATGAATAGAAAAGGTCAAAGCCTGACATAATATTTGTAACTAGCAGTATTATTATGTGGGTATGAAAGGGGTTTAAAGGGAAAGTCCAAGGTCATGTATATTACTAAAAGGAAAGCTAAAAAATGTAACATGGAACTGCATAGCATAGTAAAACCACATGTGAAATATGAATATGGGTAAAATTGCATATATAAGACCGATTTTCTCTGAAGCTGAACAAATCTATTTAATACTACAAGATGTTAATATCAGACAAAAATAATTATGCTAAGTGAATGAAACCAGACACAAAGTACTACATGTTGTATGATTCCATTTATATAAAATGTAAATATAAATTAATTTATAAAGATGAAATTAGATTAGTGGTTATGTAGGGCTGGGGAAGGACTGCTAAGAGGTGTGGAGGTTTTCTTTTTGGAGTAATGAAATTGTTCTAAAATTGTTCTGTGGTGATGAATGCACAACATTGTGATTATACTAAAAGCCACTGATTATACACTTTGTATGGTATGTGAATATATCTCAGTAAAACTGATTAATAAATAAATAATTGTTGAAAAATAGCCAGGAATAGCAGCTATGTCAGCAGGGGAAGCATAGAGAGATTGAGAGGTGAAGAATTTTCTTGTTTGTCTGTTTTTTATTATAATTATTATTATTCAAATAATGAAAATACTCTAATAATTATTGAAGTGATGAATGCACAACTATGTGATTATACCAAATACCATTGATTGTACACTTTGGATCAACTGTATGTCTTATTAATATGTATCAATAAAATTGATTTGTTTAAAAAAGTGTGCTATCATCAATTTTAACAAATGTTCCACACCAATGCAGGGTACTGGTGGTGGGGTAGTGTATGGGAATCCTGTATTTTATGCATGATTGGTCTGTAAATCTACAACTTCTCTAACAAAAAATTTAAAAAAGAAAATGAAAAAGTAAATTAGACAGTCCAATATCCAATAATATGAATTCTAGAAGAGAACAGAGAAAAGAGAGAGAAGAAAAATCTTCCAAAAATAAAAGAAGTGCAGATTACCTTTGCATTGCCAGTACACTGGTTGAAAAGTGACTCTTACAACAATAAAATTAAAGCACACAGGTGATAAAAACAATCCTACATGTTTTGTTGGGGGGAGGGAAACAGGTCACATAAAAATCAGAAAACAGAATAGCTTCAAACTTTTCTATAGCAACAGTTATATGTAGAAAGCAATGAAAATACTAGCACCTTCAAAATCTAAAAGGAAATGATCTCTAATCTTGAATTCTATACCCAGCCAAATCACAAATGAAGGGTGGGAGTAGAATAAACATTTTCAGATATGCAAAGTTTCAAAAACTATACATTTCATGCAGCGTTTCTCTATGAAGTACTAGGGGATACACCACACTAAAAAGGGAGGGGGCACGAGAGAAATGGACATAGAGAAAACAGGAGGTTACCACAGGTGAGAAATAAAATAATACTGTATGATCTCATATGTAATAATTAGAATATGGAAGTTCACAGAGTCAGAAATTAGAATACAGATTACCAGGGGCAGGTGTGGGAGTGGGCAATAGGACATTAATGCATAATTCTTACAGAACAGAGTTTCTGTTCAGGGTAATAGAAAAGTTTTGGTAATGGATGGTGATGAAGTAGCACAACATTGTGAATGTAATAAACACAACTGAAATTGTATACTTGAAAGTATTTAAAAAGGGAAATTTTGTGTTGTACATAATATTACACTAAAAAAAAATTTTAAACCCATAGAACTGTCTAACACAAAGAGTGAACCCTAATGTAAACCATGGTCCTTAGTTAATAATATGATTATAATAATATTGTTTCATCAAATATAACAAAGGTACCACACTACTGCAAAATGTTAATATGGGAAACTGTGGGATGGGGTGGGGTGGCGAAAATGGTAACTATACTTTCTGTAAACCTACAAGTGCTCTAAAAATTAACTTAAAATTAATAATTTATAATTATTATAAAAATTCAAACCATGCAGAAACAAAAATAGTGACTTGTTATTGGTATGTACCTTACCAGCTCTTTTTTCTATGCCTGTGTGCATATATACATACTTTTAGTTTAAGAAGATTGGTTTATACTATCTTTACATCTTTGTTACTTTTATTTTTGGCTTAAAAATATGTTGTGGGGAAGCAGATGTAGCTCAAGTGGTTAAGTGCCTGCTTCCCATGTACTAGGTCCCGGGTTTGATCCCTGGTACTTCCTAAAAACAAACGAAAAAAGAACTCTCATTGGAGAGTGGCTGTAGCTCAGTGGTTGAGCGCCTGCTGCTTCCCATGTACGTGGTCCTGGGTTCAATTCCCAATACCTCCTAAAAATTTTTTGAAAAAATGTTGTGGACTTGTTTCTGTGTCAGTACATATAAAAATCTTATGTAACCATTTATTATCATGCAGTAACAGTAAAGACATATTTAATTCATTTTTATCAATACTATATTGAGGATACAAATTATCTAATAGTTCCCTTTTATAAATAAAGCTTCTATAAATATCACAGAATGTCTGACATGGACACTAATAACCAAATGTATCATTTAGATATATTTCTAAAAATGGTCCTAGGTTATTTTAAATCAGTTTCTAAGCAAATTGATTGCTATAGTGCAAACTTCTCCATTTTGTTTAATATATGGAATACTAATGAAAAAGGATACTTTCTAGATAAGGTGCTTTTTTAGTTTCAACCATGTATCCACTACCTTCAAAATTACTTTCCTAAAATATATATATGCCAAGATTTAAAGACAAGATTATGATGATTAGAGTTATAATTTTAATATGAATAAATTCCACAGAAGAGTAAACTTTTTTTCAAGGAATTCGAGTTCTAAAAAATTTTATATGTTAAAAAGCTCTTAGATGGGGAGCAGATGTAGCTCAAGTGGTTCAGCGCCTGCTTCCCAAGTACAGCGTCCTGGGTTCAATCTCTGGTACCTCCTAAAAAAAGTTCTTAGATTTAGAAATATATATATATATTAAAACATTTAACTTTCACCTTAAAGGAAAGGTTTCTGGGCTTCTTAAATTCTCACGGCTTCTTCCTAAGAAAGAAGTCTTTTTTCTTAGGGTTCTTTTAGTTGGCTCATTTAGTTGGATGAGAAACTAAAGGTTACCAGTGCTAGCCATACTGCAAATATCTCATTGCTATGTTTTGAGATAATAGCAAATATCACTCCTCCAGAAAGTATTATGGGTATAATAAGCACAGCATTGATCATATTCCTGTTTTCAAAGATTTTCATTTGCTCCCCACTACACAGAGTCCACTCCTCTTGATGAGGCTTTTAAAATTAAGTACTGACAATATTTTTTTTCCTGCAAAACCAACCAAAATAAAATAATGAAATAATTACAAGAAACTAGATTTGTAAAATGTTTTGGAACCACTGTGAAAGGTTTTTCACTGTTATTTTCTAGGAACAGGTCACTAGCTTTTAGAATTGCACTGCATTTCAGAGTTCAAATAATATACAGTAAAGGTAAATCTCACATTACTCATTTGGCTTGACACAGTTTTAAAACACCTAATAGTTGCCATCTGGGATTTCCTTGTCTTCATCCCTCCCTTTTAGCTTACAAGTCATTCTTCTTGGGCCTGATACCCCGCTGGAGGTTACAGTTCTTGCTTCTTTACCACCATATTTAAGGCTATTTTCCTTGGGAGTGCCAGTGCCAGATATAAGTTTGTTCGTTGAGTGTTACTGTTGTTTGCCTTTTGGTAAAACTACAGGGAAATCATCTACCATATGAACTTGGCCATTTTTTTTTTTTTTTTCATTTGGTTCTTCCCTGGAGAATCCTGCTTTCTAGCAACTTGCCCATATACTTGATTTTATACTTTGTTCTTACAGGTTTTTATCACCTGTCTTCCAGGTCTATTTACTCCAAATTAGTTCATTACCACTCATTTCTATTTATTTATCTATGAAATACAAGTCTGGAGCTTGGGAGAAAGATATGGGTGAAGATAACTGGTTATGAAATCTCCCTCATAGAGAAAGCAGATTGGAGTTATGGGAGTTATAAGATCACCCGGGAATCTCCTGTGGAGTCAAAAAAAAAAAAACAACAGGACCTTGTGGAACACCAATATTTAAGGGTCAAGTAAAATAATAAATGGGCAGAAATAGAAAAGGAAAAGCAAAGGAAGACAGAATTTCAAAGAAACAGGAGTGTTCAGCCAAGAATCTCAACAAAGCTCAACAAACCTTAAGCATAAGCAACATGAAGAAAACTACACCAAAGCATACCATAATCAAATTGCTTACAACCAGTGATAAAATCTTAAAAAACAGCAAGAAGAAAAAAGACGGGAAATATAAAGGAACAAGTACAATGAAGGCAGCAGATTTTTTTTGTAGAAAACCATGCAAGCTAGAAGACAGGAGAGTGAGATTTTTTAAAGTGCCAAAAGAAAAGAAAAATTGTCAACCTCAAATTCTTTACCAGAGAAATATCTTTTAAAAAATGAAGCCATTATTCTACTCTTAAGCATATATCCAAAAGAACGAAAAACAAACTCAAACAAATACCTATACACAAATGTTTGTAACATTATTCACAATAGTCAAAAGGTGGAAACAGAGGAACAGATAAACAAAATGTGGAATATACATAGAACAGAATATTATTCACCCATGAAAAGGAACGACATTCTGCTACATGGTACAACATGGATGAACCTTGAAAACATTATGCTAAGTGAAATAACCCAGACACAAAATGACAAATATTCTATGATTCCACTTATATGAAATATCTAGAATAAGCAAATTCATAGAAAGTAGAAAATAGAGGTTACCAGGGGCTGGGAAGAGGGGGTATGGGGAGTTATTGCTTAATGGGTACAGAGTTTCTGTTTGGGATGATTAAAACGTTTTCATAATGGATGGTGGTGATGGTAGCACAATATTGTGAATGTAATGAATTCCACTAAATTATACACTTAAATATAGCTAAAAAGGCAAATTTTATGTTATGTATGCTTTACCACAATAAAAAAAATATACTAAAAAATAATATTTTCCAGATTGGAAAAGAAATGAAACTGTCTTTATTCACAGACATTATAAGTATCTATGCAGAAAATCTGATAAGAGTTTATATAACATTATTAGAATAAGTGAATTTAGCAAGGTAAAGATAATATACCAGATCAATTTTATTTCTATATACTAGTAACAATAAAAAATTTAAACAAACACCTTTTGCAAAAGTATCCCCCCAAATGAAATAATTAAGGATAAATTCGATGAAAGAAGTATAAGATCTATACACTGAAAAATGCAAAGCACTGCTGACAGTAAAGACTTAAAAAATGAAAAAATTATATAGAGTTCAAAAAACTGAAAAGATGTATATAGTGTTCATGGACCAGAAGACTCAATGTTGTTAACAACTGTTTTCAAATTCATCTATAGATTCAAAGCAATCCAGTCACAATCCTAGCAAGCTTTTTGGTGCTTTAAAAAATTTATAGGGAAATTAACGTAACCTATGGATTATAGACAACAGCAATATTGTAATATTCCTGCATCAATGCCAAAGATGTACTGTGTTAATAATAGGGGGTTATGGAAAAAATATACCAAATGTACAATATAGATCAGAGTTAGTGGTAACAGTCTGATGATGATATCTCGGAATTTGTAACAACTGTTTCACAACAATGTAGTATGTTGGAAAACAAAAAGTTTAAAACCCCAAAACAAATAAGGATGCTCAATATCATTAGTCGGTGGGAAATGTATATTAAAACCATAATGAGATGCCATTACACATCTAGTAGAATGTCTAAAATTTAAAAGATGATGATATGCGTGCTGGTGAGGATATAGAGCAACTAGAACTCTCATACGCTGCAGGTAGGAATGTAAAATGGCCCAACATTTTTTAAAGCAGTTTGGCAGTTTCTTAAAAAGTTAAACTGTGCACCCATTGGATAACCCACCTATTCCATTCCTAGGTAATTTGCTCAAAGGAAATAAAAGGATATAATCATACAAAGATTCTGGCAAAAATTTTCATAGCAGCCTTATTTTTTCAATAGCCAAAAATTGGAAACAATCCAAATTTCTATCAGTGGGTGAATGAATAAACAAACTGTGGTATATGTATACAATGAAATACTCAGCAAAAAAAAAGGAATAAACTATTGATATACACAACAAGGATAGATCTCAAAATAATAATGTTGACCAAAAAAAAAGATTACATATGCAATGATTTCATTATATAAAAAATTCTAGCAAATGCAAACTAATCTATAGGTACAGGAAGCAGATCAGTGGTTGTTTTGGGATTAGGGTAGGAATGGAAGGGGCAAGAGGGAAGAATTACTAATGGACACGAGGAAACCTTGGGGGGTGGTAATGGATATGTCCATTCTCTTGACTGTAGTGATGGTTTTACATATGTCAAAATTCATAGAATTGTACACTTTATAAATATGTGCGGCTTTATTCATGATGTGTCAAGACTTCTTCAATAGAGCTGTTTTTTTTTTTTTTTTTTTTTTTTAATTAGTAAGGGGAAATTGGCAAAAAAAAAACAAAAAAAAAAAAAAAACACTGGGGAACTGGTACCAACATTTAAAGCTCAAGTCAAGGAAAAAATGGCCAGAAATATAGAAGAAAAGTAGGGGAGAAATGGTTTCCTTCATACCAAGCGAAGACAGAATTCCAGAGCAGGATTGTAAAGTGCTGAATGCTGTGGGAGTCAGTTAAAATAAGAATTGAGAACTGGGCTGAACAACTAGCAAGTCAAAGATGTTCTTAGCTGGAGCTATTTCAGTGAAATGGTAGGTACAAAAGCCTGCTGCAATGGGTTCAGCAACAAATGATTTAAGCCATGGATTTTAACACTTAAATATAAAATCTTTAATTGTCTTCATACCAGTAGAAAATATTGGTCATCTAGATTCATGGTTGAATTATTATATTGTTTTGACCTAAACCTGAAGGTCCCCAAAGTTCTGCAAGACAAATGTTTGAATATTGGGTGATTTGGGACTGATTGGATGAAGTATTCCCAGGATAGTGCCTCAGCCTCTCAATGTGGCCTGTCTGCACCTGTCAGTCAGGAGCTTTCATTAAGGGTAAAAACAGAAGTAGCTTAAATTTTCCACTTATCTTATATTCTGTTTTAGGGGAAAGACAAAACGTTTTAGTGGCATTCATACATTTGGGTACTTACAAAGGTCATAGGGAACATCTCTGATGAATATTAAGGGTTTATTGTACTTAGGGGGAGAAGATTTTCAACAACCACCTCCTCTAGCAAGCATCAATCATTAAAGTTTCATCTGTAAGAAAGAAAGCATTGCTCACAATAACTAGAAGGTATACTTAAATTAAAAATACATAGGGGGGAAGCAGCTGTGGCTCAATCAGTAGGGCTCCCGTTTACCATATGGGAGGCCCCGGGTTCGGTTCCTGGGGCCTCCTGGTGAAGGCTAGCCCGCCCGCACGGCGTGGTTAGCTGACCCAGCGAGCACAAGCAGCAAGGGGGGGATAAATGAATAAATAAATAAAATCTTAAAAAAAAAAATACATAGGGGAGGAAGATCAGGTGCTTGCCAGTCTCTATGAGCCTAGGCTCTAAGCTGGGGAGAAAGCGGGGAAGACTTGGGCAAGTGCCAACAGAACAGTCCTGGCTGTTCCTTCCATATTAAATGTATTTGTATTTTAAGAAGTGTCCTTCCCCCTCCCTTAGCCCACCAGAGACTGCCCTGGTCATCTGTACATCTTTAGCCCAAACCTGGCCTAGCTGCCAAGTGGCATCAGGGAGAAGGGGTGGGAGAGCCAGACTCAGAGCTGCTTTGGGGCTGCCCCTCCCCCACAGGTAGACTGAACTTGAATCCATGTTCAGTGCAACTGCAAGTTTCTTCCAGGTTTTGTGTCATCCCCCCTCCCCCCAAACAAAGTCTCTTAGTTTTACATTGGCTCTGCAATGTCTCTGAGGTGCAAGAGTGTCCTTTTCTGTGTGGGGCCCTGAGTTTGCCTCTTCTGCCAGGCAGTCACCATGCTTCCCCGCCCCAGCCTGTTTCTTTTGGCTTGGTTTGTACCACAGCCCTTTCCTACCCAGGGTTTTAGAGTCCCATGCTCTAGGAAACAGTTGTCAGTTTAAGAAATCATTGGCCCCTTCCCAGCACATTGAATAGGGGAGAAAACAGGCCACAATTTAGTTGCCTAGCACTAACCAGCTCTTTTCTCCTTGGAGAACAGCCTCTCCCTCCAGCCCACTGCTTTAGGATAACACAATGAGTAACACCTAGTCAAAGAAATCAGTCTCTTTGGTTTGTTTTATATTATGTTGTACATCATTTAAGATTAAAAACAAACAAACAAAAAAAAATACATAGAAAAGGGGAGCGGATGTAGCTCAAGTAGTTGAGCGCCTGCTTCCCATATATGAGGTCCCAGCTTCAATCTCCAGTACCTCCTAAAAACAAAACAAACAAAATCAACTCTCATTGGGGAACAGATGTAGCTCAGCGGCTGAGCGTCAGCTTCCCATGAACGGGGATCCTGGATTCAATCACCGATACCTCAAAAAAATAAAATAAAAAACCACAGAATGTACAGAGAGAAAGTTAGGATTTTAGAACTTTGGCCTTTTTGATTTTTTTTTTAACATATTGCTCCATTGAATCAAACTAGACCAAAATGAGAAAGGAATTATGTTGCAATTTACATAAATTTAAAACATTGGAAGGTAAAACTTAGATAAATAAAATAAACAAAGGTTATTGAGATTCTGATGATAGAAACACTGAGCTAATCTAAGTGGCTGTACTTGCAACTGGTCTAAAAATATTCTATTCCACCTTACCAGCAGAAAGAAAAGCTAAAAATAGTCCTTTCTGTTACAGAATATTTCTTACCGTTTTAGGCAAAGTAAAACTAAAGCACCTATCTATAAACGTCAGTCTTAAAATTGTTAATGAACTCTTTGGTTTACTCAAACAAGCAATTAAAAAAAAAAATCTGGACAGCTATGCAATTTAAAAAAATATATAGCTGGAATGATACCATTTCATCAAGGGACTGCCAACTACCATTAAGACAGACGGCTGCAAATAAAACTTGTTTCCTCCAGTAAAAGGCATTTTCTGAAGCATTAACAAATCCACACTACTTTAACCACTTTATCTTCAAAATGAGACTTTTTTATTTACAGAAGGCTATTTAATGACATGACATTGTCATAAAATTAAGATAAATAGCAAAATGCAAATCTCAAACTACAGCATAAGCAAAATTAAATATATATGTACTGAAGATTGAAAAAGGCAGCAATAATTGATTTCTTTATAACTTCTACTTTTGAAATTTTTCACATTGAGCATATATTGCTTTCATAATAATTTTTTGTTTTACATATTTTGAATAAACCAATGTAATCCATTTATTTATATGTCTATACATATACATTCATATATGTATATGTGTATATACATAACTATAATATTGCATTACTAGATTTTAAGAATTTTCATGGTGGCACATTTCACAATAAAACTTGGCTAAAGTTCTTTGAAGTAAAACATAAGTTACATATGAATTTTTCCACACATACACAACAGAATGATCAATACTAATAAACAAGAAACAGCAATTACAACACACAATACTACTGGACTTCAGCTCTAAATGATCTTTGGATTTCATTTTCTCACACCCTAATTGCAGATTTCTGATAAACCCACATTCAGTGAGCTTGCCTAGACTTTTTATTGTCTTTCTCCTTTGGGGGTCCACATCTACCCTTCTTATTTATGGTGTGTTTATATTATTTCTCAGATAGTTTACTCAGTAGCTGGCCTCCTTACTCAAATGGGCTTATAGAGACTCCTGAGCAACTTTGGAGTTAAAAGCATGGTAAACATTTTATCTGGCCCATCTATTCTCTCACAGCTGGCAAGCTATCAAGCTATTTTAAGTCTGGTAGGGTTAAGAAACAGGACTGGGTCAGGCCAAGCCAGCCAAGTGTGAATGATCAATGTCTGAAGGCAAAAATAGAAAAAGGAAGCAGAATACATTTGTGAAGTCAGTTTTCTCTATTTTGCAAAAATTGTCCTTTCCTGTCCATTTTTGTTGTTGCTCTTGCTAATACAAGCCTTCCAAGTCAGCAAAAAATCTATAATTCTGGGGAGCGATGTAGCTCAAGTGGTTGATCCCCGGTACCACCTAAAAAACAAATGAAAAATCCAACTGTCATTAGGCAGCAGATATAGCTCAGTGGTCAAGTACCTGCTTCCCATGTACGAGGCCCTGGGTTCAATCCCTGGTACCTCCTTTAAAAAAAAATGGGGGAAAAAAAATCTATAATTCTAAGTCTCAGAAAAAAGTGACCAGCAAGATAGGAAGAAAATCAAGAGAGTATAGCATCCTGAAAGTGAAGCAAGAAAGTGATGCAAGTAAGGGAACCTGGTCAATTGTGTCAAATCCTGCTAATAGATCAAGTAAGATGGGGACTAAGAACAGACCATGAGGCTTGACCTCACAGATCTTGACAAGGGAAGTTTCAATGATGTTCATATATTGGAAGACTCAACATAGAAAAAATGTTAATTCTCCCTAAATTAGTATATAGGTTTAATGCAATTCCTCTCAAAATCTCAGCATGATGTCTTTTGCAGAAATAGACAAGATAATTCTAAAATTTATATGGAAAGGCAAGGGAACTAAAATGCTAAAAGAATTTTTTAAAAAGAGTAAAGTGGAAGAAATCATTCTACCCACTTGAGTATTATTATATAGCTCCAGTAATGAAGACCAGGTGGTATGGTAGACAGAAAGACACATAGATCAATAAAACAGAACAAAGAACCCTGAAAGAGACCCATAAATACAGACAACTGATTTTACACAAAAGTGCAAAAGCAATTCAATGGAGGATGGATACTCTTCCAACTAACGGCGCTAAAAAATTTTTAAAAACCTCAAACCATACACTTGATACAAAAAGTAACAACAAATCAGTCATATGTTTAACTGTAAAATATAAAACTATACAACTTTTAGAGAAAACAAAGGAAAAAAGCTGCTGTACCTAATGGTTAGACAGAGTTGTTAGATTTGACACCAAAAGCACAATTTAGAAAAGGAAAAAAAATTTTTGATAAAATTAAAACTTTTGTCCTGTTAAAGACCCTGTTAGGGAAACGGATGTGGCTCAAAAGGTTCGGCGTCCGTCTACCATATGGAGAGACTGGGGTTCGATCCCCAGTACCTCCCAGTAAAAAAAAAAAAAAAAAAAAAAAAAAAAAGACCCTGTTAAATGATGAGACATTTCACTGAAGAGGATATTCACAAGGCAAATAAGCACATTAAGTAATAAAAAGATGTTCAACATCCTTGGACATTAGGGCAACGCAAATTAAAACTACAATGAGATAGTGCTACATTCCTATCAGAATGGCTAAAATAAAAATAATCACCAAATGCTAGCCTACAGTGTGGAGAAACTGAATCACTCATACTTGGTGGTCAGAGTATAAAATGGTACAGCCACTCTGGAAAATAGTTTGGCATTTTCTTAAAAAACTAAACATATACACATAAGTAGGTAGCTGCAATTCTGGGATTTCCATCCCAGAGGAAAAGAAACTTATGTCTATACAAAAATAAAAACCTGCACATGAATGCTCATAGCAACATTATTTATGAAACCTGGAAACAACCACAATGTATTTCAATAGGTGAATAGTTGAACAGTGAGACATTCATACCATGAAATACTACTTAACAATAAAAAGAACAAATGGCAAATTTGTAACACTAATCATAAACTCAAAAAAACACACTGGAGGGAAGCGGCTGTGGCTCAATCAGTAGGGCTCCCGTTTACCATATGGGAGGCCCCGGGTTCGGTTCCCGGGCCTCCTGGTGAAGGCAGGCCCGCCCGTGCGGCGTGGTTAGCTGACCCAGCGAGCACAAGCAGCAAGGGGGGGATAAATGAATAAATAAATAAAATCTTTAAAAAAAAAAAAAAAAAAAAAAAAAACACACTGGAAAAAAATAGTTGCAATTTATATCACAAGGGGTTAAATTACATAATTCTACAAATCAGAGGAATAAGCCCTTAACAACTCTATCTAAAAAGAGCAAACAATACAAAAAGTTCAAAGAAAAAGAAATACAGGGGTCGGATGTGGCTCAACTGGTTGGGCGTCCGTCTCCCATATGGAGGGACCCGGGTTCGATCCCCGGGACCTCCCGGTAAAAAAAAAAAAAGAAAGAAAGAAATACAATCATCTCAAATATATTAAAAAAAAAACACAAACGCACTCCTAAGTTGGATTTAAATTAAAAATACAATGTTTTTTAATTTTTTTTCCCCCCCCCCCTTTGCAACGATCAAAAACTTTTATAGCATATAATGTTTTGTGGGGTATTTAAAAAAAAAAAAAAAAAAAAAAGCACTCTCTTAAATGGCCAGTGAGATCATAAATGATCACAAACCTTCTATGGAGGGCAACTTGGCAATATCTACCAAAGTTTTTTTTTTTTTTTTTTTTTTACCGGGAGGTACCGGGGATCGAACCCCGGTCTCTCCATATGGTAGACGGACGCCGAACCTCTTGAGCCACATCCGTTTCCCTCTACCAAAATTTTAAATACATGTTCTACTTCTAGAAATTGATCCTGTAAGATTACTGGATATATTTAGACATAGGCATGGTGATGTGCACAAACACCACACAAGTATATAAATAAATATATATATATACACATATATACACACAGAATATTCTCTGCAGCACTGTTTTTATAAGCAAGAAACTACTTAATGTCAATCCATAGGAGAACATTTAATAAAGCATGGTCCAATCAACCAATTGCATATTAAGCAGCTGATAAAAAAGAATGAGGCAAATATATTTGTAGAGGTAGAAAACTAGCTCCGGAAAGACATAAAAGGAACTGAAAGCAACACCTGTGGCTGAGGTAAGGGTGGGCAAGGGACTTCCTCTTCATTATAAACTCTTTTGTAAAATCTGCTTTAAATACCAAGTGAATGTATTATCTACTCAAAATTTTTTTTAAAAATTACAAAATTAAATACAATAATGCCATATAAGAAGAGAAATACACAAATTACATAGCTCTCTTGCAAAATAGGGGAGAAGGCATAGAAGTAGTCTGAGGAAGCCACTTTGGGGACTACTGCAGGCCAGAAAAGTGCCACATCGTCCAGGAGGGACTGGGACACAGAGACAGAGAAGCCAAAGGGAAAACTGTGAGTTAATACCCCTGCAGCTGGGAACACGGCCCATCCCCCACCCCAGAGGCAAACAGCCTTAGTAAAACCTGCAGCTGAGTGGCCAACAGAGAAGGGAAAGGACAGATTCCTCCCTGGGAAGAGGGAGGGTGCAGCAGAGGGCTGACTATGGTTTCTCTTTGGCAAATGTAACTACCATAACTCGTTAGCTCAGAAGAGGTAGTAGAAATTGAAGGATTCATCTCTGTGGAAGGCTTTGCAGAGGAATGCCATTTGCTGGCCAGCCGGAGAAGTCAGAGAAGACAGAATGATCTCCCCTAATTCTTTCCCAGGCATTGTAGAACTGGTGGGGCCCCATTAGAGGCTCCCTGCCAATTTTGACTACTTTAAAAAGGACATTATTAACATTTTAGAAAAACTTAGACTAAAAATCAAAGAAAAGCTGTGAAATAAAACCACTAGGCAAGAGAGAGAAATTGATCAACAGAGCAAAATCAACATAAACAGATGCCTAGGTATAAACAAAAGATAACCCATACTAAGAAACAGGAAGATATGACCCAGTCAAAGGAACAAGCCAAGAATCTAGATGAGACTTATGATTTAAGACAAGTAATAAATGATGTTCAAACAAACCTCCTTAATCAATTTTAAGGAGATGAAGGAAAATATGACTAAAGAGATAAAGGGTATTAAGGTGACACTGTGTGAGCATAAAGAACAATTAAAGAGCCTGCAAAAATATAAATAAATAAACAATGAATAAGATTAAAAATACATTCAAGGGAGCATTAGAGGTGGGCTCAAGCAGTTGGGCACCCGCCTACCATATGGGAGGTCCCAGGTTCTGTCCCCAGTGCCTCCTAAAGAAGACAAGCAAGACAGGGAGATGATGCGATGGGCTGGCATGGCAAGCTGATGCAACAAAATGACACAACGAAGACACACAACAAGGAAACGAGAAATAAATAAAATAAATCCTTAAAAAATATATATTAGAGGGAGAGAGGATGTGGCTGAAGCAGCTGAGCTTCTGCCTCCCACATGGGAAGTCCCAGGTTTGGTTCCTGATGCCTCCTGATAAAACAAAAAGCAAAAATTAAAAATTTTTTAAATTGAAAAAAAAAAAAAAAAACATTTAGAGACATGTAACAGCAGATTTGAAATGTTAGAAGAACAATTAAGTGAATTCGAAGACAAGACATTTGAAATTGAAAAGACAGGAGAAAAGACAGAGAAAAGAATGCAAAAAATTGGACAGGATCTCAGGGAACTGAATGACAACATGAATTACACAAACATACATCAGAAGGAGGAAAGAATGGAAAAGGGGTAGAAAGAATATCTGAAGGAAACAGATGTGGCTCAAGCGATCAGGCTCCCGTCTACCATACAGGAGGTCCAGGGTTCGATTCCCAGGGCCTCCTGGTGAAAGGCAAGCTGGCCTGCGTGGCAAGCTGGCCTGAGCAGAGAACTGGCCCACACGGAGCGCTGGCCTACGCAGGAGTGCTGGCCCGCACAGAAAGCTGGCACAGCAAGATGATGCAACAAAAAGAGACACAGGAGAGACAATGAGACGCGGCAAACCAGGGAGCTGAGGTGGCGCAAGAGATTGAGCACCTCTCTCCCACTCTGGGAGGTCCCAGGATCGGTTCCTGGTGCCACCTAAAGAGAAGACAAACAGACAAAGAAAAACACACAGAGAGCAGATAGTGAGCACAAAACAACGAGAGAAGGGAGAATTAAAAAAAAAAAAAAAAAAAGAATATCTGAGGAAATACTGACTGAAAATATTCCAAACCTTATGAAAGACAAGAATATCAATATTCAAAAAGAATAACATACTCCAAAAAAATAAATCCTAATAGACCTACTCCAAGACATCTATTATTCATATTGTCAAGGGCCAAAGATAAGGAAAGGATTTTGAAAGCAGCAAGAGAAAAGCAATGTATAACTTACAAGGGATCCTGAATAAGGCTAAATGCTGATTTCTCTTCAGAAACCATGGAGGGAGAAGGCAGTGGTACGATATATTTAAGGTACTGAAAACGAAAACTGCCAGTCAAAAATTCTTTATCTGGAAAAACCAACTTTCAGAAATGAAGGCAAGTTTAAAATCTTTACATTTTAAAATCTAAGAGAGTATGTTACCAGGAGATCAAATTGACAAAGAGATATTAAAGGGTATGTTGCAGCCTGACAGGAAAAGACAAAGGATAGAGCCCTGGAGAAGAGTGTACAAAAGAAGAACATAAATAAGAGAAAATGAAAGGTTTGAAAAACAGACAATAGTAAGATATGACAACAGAAAGTCAAGGGAAAAAATGGACGAAGTAACACCTTTATAGTAGTAACATCTTAGACACAAGGACACAATCAGACTGAAAGTGAAAGGTTGGAAAAAGATTAATCCACGCTAATAGAAATCAAAAAAGAGTGGGTGCAATGATACTAATATTGGATAAAATAGATTTTAAATGCAAAACTGTTATACTGGCAAAATTGAAGGGAGAGACAAATCTCTCTACAAAAATAGTTGGAGACTTCAACACTCCACTCACAGCATTAAATAGAACATCTGGACAGAGAATAAATAAGGAAATGTATTATATAATAACTTGAATAATATGATAAATGAACTAGATCTAATATACATTTAAAGAGCATTATATCACAAAACAGTAGGATATACATTTTTCTCAAGTGCTCATGGATCTTTCTCCAAGATAGACTATATGCTGGGACATAAGTCAGATCTCAATAAATTTAAAACACTGAAATTATATAAAATGATTTCTCTTAATTCATAATGGAATTAGGTTGGAAATTAATAAGAGGCAGAAAAAGAGAAAATTCAAAAATACATGGAGATTAAACAATATACTCTTTTTAAAAAAAATTTATTTATTTTAAAGAAACTTTAGATTACATAAAATGCTACATAAAAAATATAGGGGATTCCCATATGCCACACTCCCTCCCCTCCACACACACACTTTCCTACATTAACAACATCCTTCATTAGTGTGGTACATTTGTTAAAAGTGATGAACAGATACTCAAGCATTGCCACTAACTGTGGTTTACAGCTTATATTATAATTTATACTCTGTTCTGCACAATTTTGTAAGTTATGACCAAATATATAATGGCCTGTATCTGTCATTCCAACATCATGCAGGACAATTCCAATGTCCCCAAAATGCCCCCATGTTACACCTATTTTTCCCTCTTCCTCCCACTGCCTCCCACTGCCACTGCCTCCACATCAATGATAAGAGCTCTTCCATTGCTAGAATAACAATAAGTCTATAGTAGGATAATAGTAAGTCTACTTTAGTCCACTGTTCATTCCCCAATCTTGAGGATTTAGGGATGGTGAAATTGAGAGGGGGCTTAGATCCCATGGGGCAGATGTATGGAACTCTCTTACTTGCAGTTGCAGATTCTCTCTGCTCATGGGCGTTGTCCATCATCATCACCTTGTTAGTTGTCCTGGGTGTGTCCAATGAACTGGAGAGTTTAGGTGTTGCAACTCTGCTGAGATTCAGGGCTCAACTGACACATGGACGGACCAAAGATTTAAGTCTTTGGACATATACCTATCAAGTATAGTACTAACTATAGATTCAAATAGAAGGGGCAGAAGAGCCATGTGTAGGGAAACCACAAATAAATCCAACTCTGCCCCACTGGGGAGCATAAGTTCCAAGGAAACAATACACTCTTAAATAATCAGTGGGTAAAAGAAGAAATTATAAGAGAAATCAATCAGTAAATACCTCAAGACAAATGAAAATAAAAACACAACATACCCAAATGTATGGAATACCGAAAGGACAGGTAAAAGGGAAATTTATAGCCCTCAATATTTATATTTATATTTAAAAAAGAAGAAAGAGCCAAAATCAAGGACTTAACTGCACTCCTGGAGGAATTAGAAAAAGAATAGCAAACCAATCCCAAAGCAAGCAGGAAGAAAGAAATAATAAAGATTAGGCAGAAATAAATGAAATGGAGGAAAACAATAGAGGAAATCCACAGAACTAAAGGTTGGCTCTTTAAGAAGATCAACAAAATCGATAAACCCTTAGCTAGATTAACAAAGGAAAAAAGAGAGAAGATGCAAATAAAATCAGAAATGAGAAGGGTGACAGTACCAATGACCCAAAAGAAATAAAAGAGATCATAAAAGGATACTATGAAAAAAAAAAAAAAAAAAAGGATACTATGAACAACTGTATGCCAACAAACTAGACGATGAAATGGACAAAATTTCTGGAAACACATTATTAAACCACACTGACCCTGGAGAAATGTACAAATAGATCAGCAGACCATAATGAGGCCCAGAAAATTTTAAAAGTTTTAGAGAAAACTCATGTACATAAAAATAAAATCCAGATGGGTTAAAGAATTGAACATCCCAGGAAGCAGATATGGCTCGAGTGGTTGAGCACTCACCTCCCACACGGGAGGTCCCAGGTTCGGTTTCTGGTTCCTCCCGAAAACAAACAAACAAAAAACCAACAACAAGCAAAACAAACAAAAATACCAACTCAGGGAAGCTGATGTGACTCAGTGGTTGAGTGCCAACTTCCCACATATGAGGTCCAGGGTTCAACCCCAGCCCCAGGTACCTCAAATTTAAAAAAAAAAAAAAAAAAAAACCCAAAAATGTTGGAACTGAATCTTTCTATTTATTCATCTTAAAGGTACTAGGGTAGGTAACTTGAAATTAGAAAAAATCCAAAAGCCACGGGTTTAACATACAAAATCAATTAAAATAAGAAATCATGTTAATAGAATAAAAGACAAACACTACATAGTCATCTCAATAGAGGTAGAAAAAGCATTTAACACTCAACAAACTAGGTTCAAGCAATTGGGCTCAAGCAGATGGGCACCCACTTCCCACATGGGAAGGTCTGGGGTTCGGTTCTCGATACCTCCTAAAGAAGACAAGCAAACAACAAGCAGACAGAGGAGGGAACCATGGGGGGGTGTTGATTTAAAAAAAAAACAAAAACGATTAATAAATGAATAGACATATCTATAAAGAAGATATACAAAGGCCAATAAGCATATGAAAACATACTTATTATTAGTCATTAAGGAGATGCAAATCACAATGCAAATCAAAACTGCTTTTGAAACGTCTGGCAGTCCCTCAAAAGTTTAACAGTGATACCATATGACCCAGCAATTCCACTCTTGGTATATACCCAAGAAAACAGAAAACCTATGTCTGCACAAATGTCCATCAAATGATGCATGGATAAACAAATTGTGGTATCGCCATAAAATAGAATTATTTGGCCATAAAAAAGAATGAAGTACTGATCCATGCTACAGCATGGATGAATATTGGAAACGCTAAGCTAAGTGAAGGAAGCCAGTTACAAATGGCCACATATTGTATGATTCCATTTATATGAAATGTCCAAAATAGGTAAATCCATAGAGGCAGAAAGTAAATTACTGGTTTTCAGGCACTGAGGCAGCGAGAATGGGGAGTGACCTGGGTTTTGGGTTTCTTTTTGGGGTGATGGAAATTTGTGAAATTAGATAGTGGTGATGGATGCCCAACGTGTGAATATACTAAAAACCACTGAATTGTAGACCTTAAAGGGCTGAACTTTTTATACTATGTGAATTATATCACCATAAAGCTATTTTTAAAAATCCAAATACCATAAAAATAATTGATACATTTGACAACTCAAAAGTTTTCAACTTCTGTGTAAAGACATTAATTACATGACAGACCAAGATAAAATATTTGCAACACATAATATTTGTTATTAATATTTATGTGCAGGTTAATAAGTATTACATAAAAGGACAAACCAACAAGAAAAAAAAAACACAAAATAGGAAAATGAGCAAATATGAACAATCAATTCACAAAATACAACTGGTTAATAATCATAAAAATGTCTAACTTCAGCAGAAGCAAAGATATGCAAACTAAAACAAGATGCTCTCGTTTTATCAGTTTCTAGAAAATTTTTAAATTATTGATAAAACTGTGGCAGTAGTATCAAAGAATTAGAATGACTAATCTCTGCTGAAAGCTAGCTTGGGTCATGAAAAGGAATAGTTTAAAATTATCTCCCAGTTACCCAGACATCTACCAATAAAATTTTGGAAGAAAGGAAGAATGGGAGGGAAGGGGGAAGGAAGGAATGAAGGGAGAGAGAGATAGAAAAAGGGAGATTGTCAAATTAAGTTTCTCCCCTGTTACACAATCCTGAATACCACAACTGCACAAGCTGGTCAAGTCCTACCCGCTGGCTGCCCTGCAACTCTTATGGCAATCTGGTTTTGTGCTGGGGAGGCTGGGCCAAAATGGTGCAGAATCCACTGGCAAATTCTGAAATGTTGCATTTCAAACACTATATATTAAGTGTGTGATCTTTAAATTCCATTCCAGTAAAACAGTGCTTATTGGATTTTTTTTTAAGATTTTATTTTTTTATTTATTTCTCCCAACCTCGCTGTCTGCTCTCTGTGTCTGTTGTGTGTTCTCTGTGCCTGCTCATCTTTTTAGGAGGCACCAGGAACCAAATCCGGGACCTCCCATGTGGGAGGGAGGTGCCCAATTGCTTGAGCCAACATCTGTTCCCTGTCTGCTGTGGCTCTCATTGTGTTTCGGCATTTTGTCTCCTCGTTGCTTCATCTTGTTGCGTTAGCTCACCATGCCACCCCATCGCATCAACTCACTGTCTTGCTCGTCATCTTTAGGAGGCAATGGGAACTGAATCCGGGACCTTCCATGTGGTAGGTGGGCGCCCAACTGCTTGAGCCACATCTGCTTCCCTGTATTTTTTGTTGTTGTTAAAATGTACTAGTATTTATGCACCTGTGTTTACTTTTTAGTTTTTAATTATTTATATCTTCAATTATTAAATGTACAAAATAAAGTTTAAAAAAATAAATAAAATAGGGAAGCGGCTGTGGCTCAATCAGTGGGGCTCCCATTTACCATATGGGAGGCCCCGGGTTCAGTTCCCGGGGCCTCCTGGTGGGGGTGGGCCCGCCCGCATGGCGTGGTTGGCTGGCCCGGCGGGCACAAGCAGCAAGGGGGGGATAAATGAATAAATAAATAAAAATCTTTAAAAAATAAAAAATAAATTAAAAATATAAATAAATAAAAAATAAATAAATAAAATGTACTTACTTCTTCTAACCCTAAATGGTTGGCTCATTAATCTAGCAATTTAAAAGATTTAATTTACTATTTACAATTAAACAGAAGGGTTCTTTACTGATTCTGATTGTCAAGATTCCTTTCCAAGCAAAAACAGGCTATCACCCTTAGCTCCCAATATTACATTCGATAACACAGACACTCATTTATTAAATAAAAACACACTGGGTGCCTTGAAGCTTCTGGGCAAATGTACAGACACAAACACCAAATTAACCAGATAAAAAGAAAGAATAGTATCTACAAAGGAATGTAAGATTTAAGGTAAATCTTAGATTTTGTTTTGAAGGTCAAAAACTAGTATTGCCAAATTAGGAAGCAAAGTTTCTATGAAGAAATCCACCTACAGAAAAATTAGTACTTTTGATTACCCAAAACTCAAGTATAGAAGAGCACAGCCTGTGTTTAACTGTCAGAAGGCAAATTTTCTAAAAGCAGAATACAGTGAATCACAAAACCTTTGAATGCCTTTCCCAATACTTATCAGAGCCTGCATCCTTGAATTTATATCACCTGATATCCAGACACTGGTTATTATGCATGTGGGGGAAGGAAAACTCAAATATAATATGAGAGGAGAAGGAAACTGTAAAACGTAATCCAATGCCAGAGGAAATCTTGGCAGAAAACACTAGTAACCAATGTTATTAAGATGTAGCAAAAATGTTACCCCCACTGCACAAAACAGGATGAATCATTTTTAACTATTTAGGAGTGCTGAAGTGAGTTATCTGCTGCTTTTTTTCATAAGGCAAAGATCAAGTGTGTGTGAGGGTATGTGTGTGTATAAATTTAAACCTTTCAATCAACTATTCTTATATCTTCCCCAAGTTGACAATAGTTTTAAATTTCTATATAGAAATGTTCTGCTTTAAAAGGAGGTCTGAATTTAACTTTCCAAAATACTGACACTATAAACCTAGTACCTAGGTTGTTGGTCTTCACTAGGAATTATCAGTAGGTATGCTGTCCCACATCCAGTAAGAATTACTTGTATCAGAGGAAAGGAAAACCCAAATATAGATAATCCAGACAACAAACATTCTTGGGGTTTAATGGGAAAGAAATGTTTCACTAACATTTAAACTTAATGACATCCATGTGATCAGTTAAAATGTTTCTCAATGTGTCAGATTCTTCAGTCTGCAACATCCATACTTTCCAAACAATATTAAGACACTTTTCAAATTTAGGAGGATGAAGAGATTACCTCACAGACTAATTTCCAACATTTTGGTGCCTTTTTTTTTTTTGGTGAAAAATCAGAGATTTAAGAGAATGTGCCCCTTCCCCATTGCTTCATTTTATTCCTGTCATTTACTGTCACTATCCTCAATGAGGAAAGGATTAAACTGAATGAGCTCCAAAAGAAAGATGATAAACACAAAACTGTAAGATAAACATTATTTGCTTACCTCCCTACTTCTCCCAATTCTTCCCCTCATTACAATCTTCCCAAAGAGGTGAAAGGGAGATAAAAGTAGATCGACCTCTTTAAAAATTAAACCATGGGGTCTGATGATATCTCATAATCTGTAACAAATGTTCTACCACAGAATGGTGTGTTGGTGAAGGGGTGTTGTATGGGAATTCTACACATGTGCATGACTGTTTTGTAAGTTCACAACCTCTGTAATAAAAATATATTTTTAAAAAATAGGTTGAGTTGGGGGACAAATACATCAAAGGTAAGATAGGGACTATAATTAGTAGTAATATTTTGATGATGCTCTTGCATAGTTTGTAACAAATGTTTCACAACAATGCAAGGTGTTGGTGGAGGGGTGATGTACGAGACCCCTTATGTTATGTATGTTTATTTTGTAAGTTCACAATCTTTACTATACACTTACTGTTTATGCATGGTCATGTATGAATGATATACTTCAATTAAAAATATATTAAAAAAAAAAAAAAATCATGGGAAGTGGATGTGGCTCAAGTGCCCACCTACCTCATGGGAGGTCCCGGGTTTGGTTCCCGGTACCTCCTAAAGAAGATGAGCAAGAAAGTGAGCTGATATGGCAAGCTGACGCAACAAGGAGGCACAACAAGGAAACACAATGAGAGAGACAATAAGCGGGGAGTGGAAATGGCTCAAACAATTGGGCACCTCCCTCCCACATGGGAGGTCCCAGATTTGGTTCCTGGTGCCTCCTAAAAAGATGGTAAGCAGACACAGAGAGCAGACAGCGAACGCAAATGAGGGGCGGGGGATGTAAATAAATAAAATAAATCTTAAAAAAAAAAAAAAAAAAAAAAATCAAACCATAATTCACCAACAAGAGAACAAATAAACTTCTAATTTCACTGTATTAGAAATTAAATAAGAATGGTGCAAAAGAAATTCAACAGAAGCCCTCTTAACTGATCTGGGCTTAACTGGATTAACTGAAGCACTCCACTCCCTCTATAAAGCATACTGACTGACGCTCTAGGAAGCTGAAAACTTGTGACCAGCAGACGACTCTCCAGAACTTCTAAGCACTTCTGCATCCACCACTTGGTATGCTTACCAAGAATTAGAGGTGTTTGTTCTCAAACCTGTTGTTTTTGTAATTTTAATGACAAAACAATTAAAAATTACAAAACCTGATGAATCTAAGTCTGGAAATGAGCAGTCCTAAAGAAAAGGCCTTGACTTTTCAATCTTTTGTCAAGGACTTGACAGTCTTGACAAAGACTGGCAACTGACTATACATTAATATATTTTACATAAAATAACATATTTTAGTTATATATCATCTTAGCATTCATAATTTTTATCAGTAACTATTGATTCCAACTGCACTGTAGAGGGGATATTGTATCTTTCAGTAACCAACTAGAACAATTAGAACATAAGAAAAAACAATTATTTGGTCTCATACTAATCAGTGAGAATTCTCTAATAAATAGACACATGATGTGAACTTACTTAGATGTACTGCCTAAGACCTTTAAAACTCTGAGAAGGAAGATATCCCTGGAGAAGAAATAATTTGGCTTAAACTTAATGTACATCAAACCTTGAGAGGAGTCACCAAACTTTTACATGACTACTCCAAATGAATGCATAGCTATCTGTTCTCTACATAGTAGCCTTTGAAAGAGTTTAAACAAAAATAAAAAAGCACTGTTTAAAAATTTATTTTCTCTTTGAAAATTTACCTGAGTCAAGGAAGATAAAAATAACTAAATTAGTAGCAATTATAAAATTGAGTACTAATGAATTTGTTTACACAAGTCTGAATTAATCAAATATTGCATACTAAAGAGTTGTTAATCTTTTAGTCACTGTGAAAATATTTTGCGTTTTTGCCATTATATTTTGAAGTCAATTTAAATAATAGTATTCTAAATAATTTAGAATAATACAGATATTATTCTAAATAAAAGATATTAAAGGATTGAAGGGAAATATCAAGTAATCTGATCTGAGAATGGACAAAAGATATTTTAATCCAAACTTAATTACTTTTCCTTTACACTTTTCATAATTCTGTAAATTCCACAGCTCATCAACACAATGGTGCACGATGCAAATAAAAAAAGTACCTTCTGACACATGGTGGTCAACATACTATGAAGATTAAAATTTTCTGTGCCCCATTATTTATTTATTTGTTTGTTTGTTTGTTTGTTTATTTATTTTTATTTATTTATTTTTTTTTTACCAGGAGGTACCGGGGATCGAACCCCGGTCTCTCCATATGGTAGACGGACGCCGAACCTCTTGAGCCACATCCGTTTCCCTGTGCCCCATTATTTATATGGGTCAAGATCCTGCTGGTTTAAAGTCAGCTTGTATTTGAGGTTCTCCTTTCCTTAAAAACAAAAGCAGAAATAAACCCATACATACATACACAAATATGACTGACTAGCAGAACATAACAGAAATATTAAAAGAGCTTATCTCTAAAGTCAAAGTGATTTCTATGAATTCTGCTTTAAATGTGGTATTTTTATAATTACGGAAAAAATTTAAATAGAGTACATTAAATTTCTAAGTTATCAATTAACCAAAGATTGTCCCCAGCAGGGCTGGGGACATTCTACCTACCATCATCCCTACTGCAAAGCCACTGTTATGATGAGAGAGTGTGGCATGCCTCAGTTGTGTTTGGCTGGTAAATGGTTGTAATCAACTGAATAGAGTGAAATAAAAGATTCAATCTATTGTAGTAAAATGGATTGGAGATCTAATAAATGTTTACTAAACAACTACCATGTAACAGGTTCATAGTTCACTATTATGGGATTAAATAGAAAAATACTGCAGAGTCTGTACTCTTTTGAGGAACTAATAATAAAAATACTTAATAAGAGGTAAATTAAAGGTTATGAAAAATCGAAAGAAAAAAAAATGTTATGAGAGCATGCAGAAAAAGTAAAACTGATTCTGAATGGGAGAAAGGATAGACAGATATAAGGGGGATAACTTAGAAAGATTAATGCAAAAGGTCAAATGAGAACTGAAATGGACCTCACATAATGAATAGGATTTTGATAATGATAGGCAAATTATACAATGAAACATTTCATTTTTCAACTATCTTTACTTCATCTGAATTCTCCTCAACTATGGACAACAGAAGGAATTCTCTTTAGAATACAGTTCCAAAATGAATAAAGACCTTAAAATTACTTAGTTTTAAAGAAATAATTAAAAAGTGATCTTAAGAATGGATAAGAAATATCTGGTAAAATGGGAGTTACCAAAACCATTATTTTAATTTTAATTAGAAACATGAACCATACACAAAAACATTCTGCTTACATCCGAACAGATATAATCTTTTTATAACGTTAAAGTAAAAATAGGGCTATAGCCCACAGTTAGTAGTCTAAAATTCTGATATTATCTCATAATCTGTAACAAATGTTCCACAATGGTGTGGTGCATTGGTAAAGGGGTGCTGTATGGGAATTCTACATGTGTGTATGATTGTTTTGTAAATTCACAACTTCTGTTAATAAAAACAAAACAAAAAAGACAGGGCTTCAAAATACATTCATCCTAACTCCTGCTGATTACTCATTAAATATTTTTCAGATTCACTGAGCATTCCCCTCCCAGAATATTTACTGAGTCAATAAACTTCCACAAATTACTTTCTGGTGAGATGCTTTTATGCATAATCAAAGTGTTTGCTTTTATTTTAATTACATGATAACAATGAGAAATTAGAAATCTACTTAGACACTACCTTAACCTTCAAAAGCAATTCTATACCTACTGTCCATTTTGTGCAAATATGTACACGACAAACAATGGATTTATTCTTGAAAATTATATTCAAATCAAATTATACTTTAAATGTATAAGGAAAGCTCAATTAAATAAATCTCATGGGAACTATTTTAGCAACTCAACCAGTCACTTTTGTAAATACAAAGGTTTACATATGGGTTATCAAGAACATGGGAAGCGGCTGTGGCTCAATCAGTAGGGCTCCCGTTTACCATATGGGAGGCCCCGGGTTCGGTTCCGGGGCCTCCTGGTGAAGGCAAAGCCTGCCAGCACGGCGTGGTTAGCTGACCCAGCGAGCATAAGCAGCAAGGGGGGGATAAATGAATAAATAAATAAAATCTTAAAAAAAAAAAAAAAAAAAAAAAAAGAACAGACAACATTATGGCATTGTTTTTACTTTTAATTTTTTTATTTGTTTATTTTTAAGGCATACCTTGGGTTGAACCTGGAACTTCGTACATGGGAAGCAGGAGCTCAACCACTGAGCTATATCTGCTCCCTAAAATGGCATCGTTTTTAAATCATTACACATACATACACACACACACACATTTGAAGCTTTCCACCATAAATTTTCAGAGAGAGAGATGATGGAAAAATTATTTAAAATATACTACCTATTCCTTAAAAATGGTTATCATAGTGATGGGAGCACATTATTTTAAGGGTAATTAAGAGTGCTAAATTGTGTATGTGATTATGGTTGAAAGGGGAAGTTTAGGATGGTGTATGTGACTAGAAGGGAAGCTAAAGGATGAAAACAAGGGACTTACTGTATAACATAGTGAACCCTGTTGTGGATGATGCCTGTACAAATATAAGAATGTTCTTTCATGAACTATAACAAATGTACATCACTATTACAAGGTGTTAATGGCTGCTGGTATATGGGGAAAAATACAAATAATGCAAATTATGGACTATAGTTAACTATAATACTTTAATATTTTTTTCATCAATAGCAACAGAGATACTATATCATGCTAAGGGTCAATAATGGGATATAATGGGTAAGAGTTTTTCTTTTTTGTTTTGTTTTGTTTTTTATGTTTGAAGCAATGAAAATGTTCTAAAATTGATTGTGGTGATGAATGCACAACTCTGTGATCATACTGAGAGACAGTGATTGTCACTTTGGATGGATTATATGGTGGGTTGACTAAAATTGTTTTAATTTAAAAATACATATATATATATATATATATACTGCTTATTCTTTAAAAATGCTCATCATGGTAGGAAAAAGAACTATAGGAAAAATAAAAACCAGTTGCAATTTTAACACATTATTTTATGAGATATCTGCTTCTAATTATTTTTTAGGGAAATATCAGATATGCTTACTCATTACTATTATATATTAAAAAGTTCATAAGGGGAAGTGGGTGTGGCTCAGGTGACTGGGCTCCTGCCTACCACACAGGAGGTCCCTGGTTCAGATTCCAGTGCCTCCTAAAAGACGACAGCAAGCTGGCGCAATGGGGCAGGTGCAGCAAGCTGACACAACAAGAGACACAAGAAGAAAAAACATAATGAGACACAAAATAAAGCAGGGAGCAGAGGTTCCTGATGCCTCCTAAAAGAAGAGAGTGAGTTGATGTGTCGGGCAGGCACGGCAAGATGATGCAACAAGATGATGCAAGAAGAGCCGCGGGGAGGAAAAAAACATAATGAGACATAACAAAGCAGGGAGCGGAGGTGGCTCAAGCGATTAGGCACCTCCCTCCAACCTGAGAGGTCCCGGGTTTGGCTCCCAGTGCCTCCTAAAGAAACAAGGAAGACGAACAGACACGGTAAGTGAAAAACAACAAGGGGTTGGGGAGAAATAAATAAATAAAATAAATCTTAAAAAAAAAAAAAAAAGTTCATAAGGATAAAAGAACCCTGAAGTATTAAAGAAATAAGATATTAAAATATAAATTATGGTGTATGTTAAACTGCAAGGCCTATAAAGGTATAAAAAACAATGAAAAGAGGGGGCAGATGTGGTTCAAATGGTTGGGCGTCCATCTGCCATATGGAGGGACCTGGGTTCAATCCCCGGGACCTCCCGGTAAAATTAAAATATATATATATATATATATATATATATATATAAGGCTCATGGGCTGTCAGGCTCTGTGTGCCGGTGAGCCGTCAGGCCCCGGGAGCCATGCAGCAAGATGATGACATAACAGGAGAGAGACGCAGGGGAGAGACAAGACGAGATGCTCCGAAAGCTCTGAAAACCAGGAACTGAGGTGGCGCAGGTGGCAGAACACCTCTCTCCTACATCGGAGGTCTCCAGGATCGAATCCTGGTGAAAACTAGAGGAGGAAGATGAGAAGAGATGGCAGGAAACAGACACAGAGAATTGCCTAGCGAATGGACACAAAACAGCAAATGGGGAAGGGGAGGTGTTTAAAATGGATAAAGTAAATAAATAAACCTTTAAAAAAAAAAAAAGTATATACTATACCTTCAAAAACAAAAACAAAACAAAACAAAAAAAACAACAATGAAAAGACAATTGGTGTAGACAATTAAAAATGAACACCTAACATACATATTCTGGCAAAGTGCCTTTTGTAATAAAAAAAATTAGTTTAAAATTCTCTAAATATTATCCAATATAAGTATAACGTGGCTTGCATTTCTACTTACCAAATTTAAATACATGTGTAGATAATACTCTGAACACACTGACATTTGATATTTATAATTTATAAGTGAAAATGAAAACAGCAGAATACATTAATTATTAACACCAGAAGAAAATGTGGAAGTTGAGACTCAAATAAGAGTCACCAACATTTTTTCCCTTTTAAATTTCAGATGATGTTCACTTCAACATTGTTTTTGTTTTGTTGTGTGTGTTTTTTTTTTTTTTTTGGGGGGGGGGGAGGATGGTTTGAGGTACCAGGGGCCGGGGATTGAACCCAGGACCTCATATGTGGGAAGCCGGTGCTCAAACATGAGCCACATTGGCAATTCTGAGTTGGGTTTTTTTTTGTTTTGTTTTGTTTTTTCCATTTCTTTGCTTGTTGTTTGTTTTTTTGTTTTTTAGGAGGCACCGGAACCGAACCCAGGACCTCCCATGTGGGAAGCAGGTGCTCAACTGCTTGAGCCACATCCACTCCCCACTGTTCTTGTTTTAACAATCCTTTAAAACTATAAAAACCATTCTTAGCACCAAGCCACAAAAAAACAGGGCACAGGCTGGATTTGGCCAATCGGCCATAGTTTACTGACCATTGATTTATAACAAAGTCTAACATTTTAAATATATTTTACTGAAGGCATAAGAGATCCCAATAGGGTCAGTTATATTCCACATTAAATAAAGTTAGAATTATAGCAATTAAAACCACAAGTTGATGGGAAACGGACATGGCTCAAGAGGTTCGGCATCCGTCTACCATATGGAGAGACCAGGGTTCGATCCCTGGTACCTCCCGGTAAAAAAAAAAAACCACAAGTTGATTAATAGATCAAATTCTATTACTATGCTAGACACTAAACAAATGATGGGGAAAAACAGTAAATGAAATTTCAAACATAGATATTATAAAACCATGGTCATGTATTAGCCTGCATGAAGTACAAATACCTATTTAAAAAACCAGCTAAAACTGAAATATAACACATTAAAGCTCAAATCTCCTTTTATGAAAATTAAAACCATTGAAATAATCAAAAATAGTCATTTGTCTTTCATGCTATCAACCCCTGAAAATTCAGAACTGAATTCAGAAGCTTGTACTAATTTATTTAGCTTTAATTGGTTTATAATAAAATACTAATAAAGTAATATAGCATTACTTTAAAAATTTATATTCCTAAAGAGAAAGTTTATATTCTTGAAAACTTAATATTTAGTGTTAGTAATCCATCACTGGAAAATTGGGTCCATCTTCCTTCCATCTAAAAGATAGCTTTTATAGATTTGATTTCATCTAAAATTGAAAGATCCTTATCATCTAGATTCTACTACCAAATGTAAATTTCTTTATATCTATAATAAACTGGGTCAAATTAAAAGTCTAAAATGAAAATCTTTCCCCTTTCACCCAAAATAACCAAATGACTATTACACAATAACCTTACCTAGACTGGTGGGTTTTATCAATTCATCCAGTAAATCATAAAATGGTAATTTTTGAAGTTTTATATCCGGGTGGACTGGGTGAAGAGCTGATGTAAGATGTGGAAGTTCCAGTTCATGTTTAGGTCCCAGAAGAGAAACAGGGAGTAACGGTGATGATGCAGGGTGACCATCATAACTGAGCTGTGGAATGGTAGACGGAGACAAAGTTGCTGGCATAGGACTTGAATGTACGTTGGGGATGGACAAGTCCGCGGGTGCCATGATTTTCAGGGGGAACCGCCGCCTATAGAGTTCTTTAATTTTCATTTGTACAGCAGGACTGCAGCCAGCCTTTAGCAAATGCAGGGCTTTTGTGAGAAGTTCGTGTTTGCGTCCGTGCTTGTTTCTCCCAGCGTAGCCCAACAGTACTTGGAGTTCAGAAACTCTAAGGCTCATTACCATTTGCTTAGAGAGAAAACAAAATGTAAAACATTAGTATTCTAATAATAGAACTTATAATATTAAACAATATTTTTATAACAATACTATATGACAATATAACCCACCTGCTTATGGTGTGCTTAAATGTCACTATCTCATTTACAGTCAATCCTAGTTATTTTAAATTTAAAAGTTGATCATTTAACATAAGTAACCAAAGAAAACTAAAATTAATATTCATAAGTGAACTGACTTCAGCCCAGGGTTATGAAAGAAGGTAAAATATACATTGAGTAGAACTACATATCACCTCATTCCTCTATTTCAATGAAAATGTCAGGTATTTATCAAGCACTTTCTGAGTCTCCAGGAGAGTTTTGAGTGCCATGTGTATGGCAAAAGATAATAATGTGCCCTCAAGAACATTTCGTTTTCTTGGGGGGAAATTACAAGTATATATGGAACACATGAATGATCCAACTCAAACACCAGATGTGGGCAGGATATAAATAATACATTATCAAGTATTATATTCTATACTAACTCTGGAGTTTATAGGACTAAAACCGTACCATTTTTGGCTCATTATATATACTAGATACTATGTCTGATTTTTTATAGGGATTCTCACTTAATGTTTACAACTTTAAAAGGTGTTATCCATCCTTCTTTACACAAGAAAAAAACCAGCTCAGAAAGGTTAAATTAACTTACCTAAGGCCACACAGCTACTAAGCAGTCAGGACTCAAACCCAGATACATCTAATTCTAAAGTCCTAGCTTTTTCCAATAAACTATTAGGAAAAGAACAGAGCTTGAAACATATTGACTCTCACTCTCCTTGTAAGACCACAATAAAAATTTTAAAAGTCCAAGAATTCAATCCACATGCACAAGGCTGCCGTAAAGAAATCTATTTAACTTTGTTAACTCTGTACTCCCAAACTTATTTGGTCACCGTTTCTTTTTTTACCAACAGGAAATGCCCATCTATACCAATCCTACTTTAAAACAGAAGAAAATGGTATCCACAGAGAAGAAATGGCTTACCCAAGATCACACAGCTATGAACAGCAGAACGCTAAAAGACTACACCACTACCGACAGGGAGTGTTAGGACAGAAAGACACACATACTTACCATCTTGCTATTTCACAGTCTTATTCCCTCACCTCACACCAAATAACAATACACAAAAAGCTATTCTGCCTTCCCTAACTCAACAACCATAGCTGGGGTAGGGGGTCACTGTAACTTCCTTTACAAGTTCTTTGCAGGTAGCAAAATAATTAAATAAAAAGTAAAATAGGGCAAAAAAAGGGTATAAAGAACTTTATAAGTAATATAGCTAGTTAATCATACAAATATGAACCCTTCCCCTACTTTCTGGCCTTTCAAAACTGTTTCCTCAAGGACCAGTTTTTGTCAGCCTTTGCCTATTAGGCCTGACAGAATTAATAACTCTCTCCTCACTCTTCTTACTGGCCATTTTTCATCTCTTTATTTTAGTACTTATTTGGATGTACTGTAATTTTCTGCTTATACAAGTGACTCCATGACCAGATTGAGGTCCTCTAGGGCACAAGGCCATGTTACTCTCAGCATCTAAGACTAGTGCCTGACAACAAAAGAAACTCATCAAATGCCTGGACAATGAATGAATGATTGAATGAATGAACAAATGAACAAGAAAGGCACACCAGAAGAAGGGTAGGGGTAGAATCTACACTGATAAGTTATATATAGCTATAATATAAACTCAAATGAACTCCCAAACTCTTATGTGTTGTAGAAGGCATGTAAATATATAATGTAGACCTTAAAAAAGTAAACCCCAAGTCCTCTAAATGCTTCTTTTTAGATATTTTCAGAGATTAAATAATTACTAACTATAATGTCAACAGGGATATTAATTTCTCCCTACTCGTCTAAATGTCCTAAGAGTACAAAATAGTTTTAAAGATTTTTATTACCTATTTTAAAAGGAATAGGGACCTCAAAGAGAAAAAGACGATTATTAAGCTTCTGCTTTTAAATAAATAACACAAAATATGCTTCAAGGATTAGGGGTTAAAAATAAATTTAAGTTAGTATTGGTCAATTGTACTTCATTTTACAGAGAAAACTGTACATCTTACAAGAAGAAAAATGTCAGTCCATTTCAGTTCAACTCCATTCTCCAAGTCAAACACAAACAAAAACCACAATTCAGTGATTACCTTAAACTCTTTTAATTGACGACAGCTTTTGTTCTTACTCTAATACGTATAAGAATTTAAGTGCAGCATAGATATATTATTGTTCTGTTTTTGTTTAAGAACACATTGACAATTCACATAAAAATAAAATCTTTTTGCTTGATGGTGAAAACAAAAAAAGTTAATGACATTAACTATAAACTTGACAGCTCTCAGTTATGTTTGTGACTGTCTATGAAAGCAAGCAATAGCAAGCCAGTTTATCTATCTATCTATCTATCTATCTATCTATCTATCTATCTATCTAT
>JAKSZT010054396.1:12093472-12155679 GCA_026826555.1 Tolypeutes matacus
TATCTATCTATCTATCTATCTATCTATCTATCTATCTATCTATCTATCAGGATACATCATTAATTGTCACAATTATGAGGCAGGTATTGTCCTCATTTTTATAGATGGAGAAACTGAGGCTTAAGAAGGTTAGGAAACTTGTTGAAAGTTGTTGAGTCACACATACAAGTTCTGCTCCAAATGCTGTGTTTTTACACTATGAAATATTGTCTTTTAGAGGAAATAAACCACATGCCTTTTAAGTGAGAAACAGAAACACTTACTAAAACATTCATTTATTTAACATGCAATATCCATTTCAAGCATCAACATTTTGGTAAAAAAAACAAAACAAACAAACAAACAAACAAAAAAACCCAACTTGGTGATTAAGGTTAGAGAAAGGTATTTGGATTCAAATAACCATTGCAGCTTCTAATCAAGTTCTGTAAGGATGAGATGGTATCTACTGCTATTACCAGAGCAGCTGTTGCATACTCTTCTTAAGGACTGAAATAACCATGCAGTACTTTTTTAAAAAACTAAATAAAAGAAGGAGGTAGGAAACACAAACATCTGAAACATCACTCAAATGAAAAGCTGCAGAAAAGCACAGAGTAGTCAGTTCACAATGTAAAGTATTGATAACACAGAGGAAAACTAAATAAGTATACCTGAAGTGCTGAAATGCAATATATTTTAATATGCCATGTGTTTAAAAATCCCCATTTGTTAGCACTACAACAAAATGAGTATTTACAACTAAGGAAGAAATCAACCACAACTGCTATTATAAATCATCACCTTCTTGGCAACCAGAATTTCATAGCATTCTGCTTGACTCTACATCCTCAAATGATCAACGTTCTCAGAATCCAAGAGGATTTTAAATGTCTAAGAAATGTACATATTCTGGACAGAAGAGCATTCTGCAATTTAAGAGGGGTATCTTTTTTAAATTATTTCTTTTTTAAATCAGGCATGCACACAGTTTAAAAAGCCAAATAGTTTTACAAGGAAAACAGCATCCCCTTGCTTCACCCCCAATTCTCATATCCCTGAGGCAATCACTTTCAACTCTTTTAACTATTTCTTCTGACATTTTTTACTCTATATAGCAAGTCTTTATGCTATTTCTTAATTTTTTCCTTTGGGAATCTATTGACTTCCTATCATGAGAGACAATGGTTTCAGACTCTTATATCTTCTCTCCCTCCATTTTCTCATAATTTTTAGTTGAATCACTTGTCGATATTTACATAACTATGACTAAATAATATTCACAGCTGAGCCAAAAGTACATCATGATAACTCTTCCTTTTTTGTAAATCTTTGCCTTTCTTATTGTTAGTGACTGCCCCATTTTTCCATTTCCTTAGTTTTCTAAGCAGCTACTACTAATTCATCTACACAACTCTCTGCCAGAAGTGCAACTTTCCTATCAATATATTCAAACTACATGAGGTATTTGATTTCTCTTTTCATTTCTTTCTTAGAGACATGCCATGCCTCCTATAGCCTTCTATCCTCATGTTCCAATTTGTATTGCTTGCTCTCTTAGGCCTGGTGGAGATCTTGGAATCTCCCTTTAACTTTCTTGGGAATTCCTTTATATCCCTTCCATATGGGATTCCCTGGTTCCTGGATCTCACTTATCTCTCTTGCTTTTCTCTCTTATTTTAGTGGGGTATTTCCTCCAGTAGCTTCCTGAGATAGGGTGCACTGGAAGATATTTCTTTAGTCCTCACATTGTCTAAAAACCTCTTCATTTACCCTCATCTTAATTGAGTTTGGTTCTGTATGGAATTCTAGACAGGGAATCGTATTCCTTAAGAATTTTGAAGGCCTCTTCTGATTGTGTTCTGACTTCCAGTGTTGCTGTTAAGAAAACGAACACCATTCTGATCCCCAGTCCTTCACAGTCACCTGTACATCCCTTCTTGCAGGAGTTTCTCTTTATACGTTTTTATAAGGAAATTTTACAATGTTTGTGCCTTGATGTTGGTCTTTCTTTCTTTCTTTTTTAATTGCATGAACTAATAATTGGTGGGCCCTTTTAATTTAGGGATGCATGTCTCTCTGTTCTAGGAAGTTTTCTTAAAATAATCTTCCTCCCCTCTTCCCTTTTTTTAGGAAGTACCGGGGATTGAACCCAGGACCTTGTGCATAGGAAGCAGGCACTCAACCACTGAGCTACACGTGCTTCCCTCTTCCTTCATTTTTTTCTGTTCTCTTTCTTATACGCCTATTACTTAAAAAACTGGCCATGCCTCGCTGATTCTCCTGGTTCCTGGTAAGATTACTTTACTCAATTTTCTTTTCCATTTTATATCTTTTGTCTTTTACGTCTATTTTCTGGGAGATTTCCTCAACTTTATCTTCAACATCTTCCATAAGTTTTTAATTTCCATGAGCTCATTCTTTCTGTTTGCTACACACCTTTTTTTTTTTTTCTCTTTTTCTCCTGCATCTTATTTTCATTTTTCATGAATAGAATATCTTCCCTTCTCTCCTTGAGGATATAAATAAATTGAGTATTCGTTGTTGCTTTCTTCTGTTCCCTGCACTGTCACTGTCTCTGTAACCTCTGAGCTCTTTTCTGCTCTGTTCTGGTTGTAACTTCCCTCAAATGCAAGAGAATCCTTCAGCATACATTTATATTCAAGAATAAAATGCGGGAAGCGGCTGTGGCTCAATCAGTAGGGCTCCCGTTTACCATATGGGAGGCCCCGGGTTCGGTTCCCGGGGCCTCCTGGTGAAGGCAAGCCCGCCGGCGCGGCATGGTTGGCTGACCCAGCAAGCACAAGCAGCAAGGGGGGGATAAATGAATAAATAAATAAATAAATCTTAAAAAAAAAAAAAAAAAAAAAAGAATAAAATGCTAAAAAGATAATTAGAAGGTCTATGTGATTGAGCAGACCAGGGTATTTCTTTCTAGAATGACTAGGCAGAAACTTGGCCATTCTGTTGGAAGATTATGTTTCTTTTTTCTCATCATTTTTGACAAAGAACTCCTGCTTTGGCGGAATAAGATTGGCTTCCAGAGTTCTTAGAGCAGAACACAAGAATAGGGTGAGGGTAGGTGGAGGTCTTCATCATACAATAAGACATTCACTTAATCTCACTTTAATCCTCTTTTCAGATATGTAAAACTTTATAAAACACGCACAAAAACATTATCCAAATTATACATACTCTGAGAAGAATAATACAAGACAATGTTCAAACAAAATCAACAAGTACTGTAGATGGCGTTTTTTCGTAATTAAATAAAAAGTGCTAGTTTTATTGTCTCGTTTGACTTGACCTTACATTATTAAAGGTCATATCTAAACCATGAATAAGAATAGTCATTTCCTGTTGCACTACATAACTATTCTTGCTCATACATTCCACTTCAGTGCTTTACAGGATAAATCATAAATTAGACTCTTATATTTGAGTCTTTATCTGGTATCAATTTATAATCAATTATAAAACATTAAATTCTGAAGATCAACAAAACAAGCATTTAATGAAGTCATAACATTTCATTTATACCTTTTCTTTCTAGCCACAAAAGCAAAGAAATAATAAAACATTCTATAGTTGCATATATTAAAGCCTGCACAACACAACAAAAATATTTTATTCATTATTTTCAAAGTCAGATAAAATTGACTTCCGGACCATTTCTAATCCTCCCAATTTGAAATAGTTAATAAGCAGCTGTTGGATTAGCAATTTGTCAGCAATGCCCAGTTCAACAAGAAAACCCAGACAGTTTTACTCAAGATTAAATAGTTGAGCCTGGTTACAGTTTTCCATGATCCTGTTCCATCTAATTTCTCATCTTTTATTTATTTCTCAATATATAACTGACAAATGACCCACTATACCTACTATCTGATCATTTTCCTCCTTTCCTAATCTCTACTTCCATCATACTAATTTCATTTAGTCCCCCACATAATGACTAAATATTGTAATTATACATAAATGGAGATTCCACGCTCCATAAGCAAAGTATAAACTTAACTCTCCGTTGAAATGGTGTTCAATGGCTTCGATTTGATAAATAATTCAAACATCATCCCCATTCATGTATTACATTTCATTAAACATATGGCTATGTCCTTCAAAAAGCTCTCTCCAGCTGATAATCAGATTACTAAAAATAACAAACTCAACACAAAACATTTTAAAATTTGGACACAATATTTTTCCTAATAAAAAGTTTTAATTTAATTTAAAATTTTAGAGTTTAAAATTCTAACACACTGCTAAATTTCTTATGTAGAGGCAAAAAAAAAAATATGGCTCTTATTTAAGTAGAAAGCTGCTCCGCAAACATATTCTCAATAAATGCTTTTTAGATCACTGCACAGACTCTAAATGAGCATGTAGAAAGGGGGAATAAAGGAACAATGAACACATGAGATAAGCTAGTCTTCAGAGACACACATAATCATATTAATTCAGTTGTCAAAAGTTACTGAAGGGGAAACGGATGTGGCTCAAGAGGTTTGGCGTCCGTCTACCATATGGAGAGACCGGGGTTTGATCACCGGTACCTCCCGGTAAAAAAAAAAAGTTACTGAAGGGGGGCAGATGTGGCTCAAATGGTTGGGCGTCCGTCTGCCATATGGAGGGACCTGGGTTCAATCCCCAGGACCTCCCGGTAAAATAAAAAATATATATATAGAAGGCGCATGGGCTGCCAGGCTCTGTGTGCTGGTGAGCCACCAGGCCCTGGGAGCCATGCAGCAAGATGGTGACATGCTCTGAAAGCTCTGAAAACCAGGAACTGAGGTGGTGCAGGTGGCAGAACACCTCTCTCCTACATCGGAGGTCTCCAGGATCGAATCCTGGTGAAGACTGGAAGGAGGAGGAGAAGAGGTGGCAGAACAGCAATGTTTTCAATCAAATTTAAATGTCATTCGCTGTCCTGATTTTGTGATAATCGGGGTAGGCTAAACATTTGCTATATTAGAAACCATGCATGTGTCCCCAGACCTAGTTTTTCTCCCTAGGTCTGGTTTTTAGAATGCTGGTGATAAACTAGGCCTGATTTATTATATAACCATCCTATATGGAAAATGACTGTAACTCTAGTTATCTTTGGTCAACCTTAAGAGATATAACAGGGGGCGCAGATGTGGCTCAAATGGTTGGGCATCCATCTCCCATATGGAGGGACCTGGGTTCGATCCCCGGGACCTCCCGGTAAAAAGAAAAAAAAGAAAAATATAGAAGGCGCATGGGCCGCCAGGCCCCACACGCGAGTGAGCCCCCAGGCCCCGGCGCAGGTGTGCCGTCAGGCCCCATTGAGCCGCACAGCAAGATGATGATATAATAGGATAGTGACACAAGGGAGAGCCAAAACGAGACGCGCTGAAAAACCAGGAACTAAGGTGGTGCAGGCAGTAGGATGCCTCTCTCCTACATCGGAGGTTCCGAGGGTCAAATCCCAGTGAAGACAGAAGGAGAAGGATGAGGAGAGAGGGCAGAAAACAGACACAGAGAATTGCCCAGCGAACAGACACAAAAACAGCAAAAACGGGATGGGAGGTTAAAAATGTATAAAAGTAAATACCTCTTTTTAAAAAATTTAAATGTCATTTACATAGGTGGATAGAGCAAAAATAAAGATAAAACCTAATATATGTTAAATGCTTATAATATGCCAATTCCATACTAATTATAGTAAACATGCTAATTTACCCTTATTTAACCCTCACATGTACCTGACTCCAGAGTGTAAGCCCATAACCACTAACCAATACATATATCTTATCACAGGAAGTTATTTAACTAGCTATCTGTAAGATGGGTGAAACAAGAAAAGACTAAGAAAATAAGTTTTCTAGGTAAGTGATATAGCAACAAGCAGGAATTATTTATTTACATATAAAGTAAGAAGGAACTGTGACCATGAAAATATAGGAGATAGTACCAAGCAATATTGCAAAGAAAAACTGTAGGCCATGTTCAATATTCTAAATACAGAAGAGTCTAAAAATTACATACTGTACTTGAACATGAGAACACTCACTCACTTTTCAAATAAAATCTAGGGTTTAAAAATAAGAGTGGAACTTCAGGAAATTTTAAATCTATCATACTCTAAAACAGTGAATCCTAAGTTAAACCACGGACTATAGTTAATAGTACAATTATAAAAATGTACTATCATCAATTATAACAAATGTTCCACACCAATGCAAGGTATTAATAATAGAGTGGGATAAGGGAATCCTGTGTTTTATGCATGATTGTTCTGGAAACACACAACTTCTCTAATAGAGGGGAAAAAAATCTAAAATATAAGAGTATTATTTCCCAACCCCACCACTACCACCACCAAAAAAACAGGCAAAACACAACATTTGCAATTGGAAATACTATCTCACCTCATCTAAGTTTCAAACAAGAAGCAATGAAAGAAAGGGTGCCCTACCTGAGGGAAAGCTGAGAAGTCTAAAAGGACTTGTATTAGCAAAACAAATGCAGAGAGTGAGAAAAAGAATACATTCTATAACTAAACAAAGTTTTTAAATCATAGCCTTCAGTCTGGGTCCCAGAAAAGAGATTAATGAAAAGCTCTACAGGGAAAAGTAACAAAATAACAATTTTTTAGGGTAATGGGTGTAACCTAGTCAAGGTCACAGAGCTCTCAAGTAGTGAAGCTCAGACTGAAAAAGTGTCATATGCTCAAGTCCACACAGTGCTGTGAAGTGCTGACAACTATAGATGCTACTAGATAGTTTGAAAATAATGTTTTTGGAAATAGTAAAATCAAAGGATTATAATATACCATAAAAGTTGAGAAATCTTGCCCAACCCTCCATCAAATATACAAAGTTTGTAACTCACTCACGGTCTCCCGGCCTCTGCTTAAACACTTCAAAGAGTTTATAACCTCTTAAAGTAGCCTACTTTAGTGAAAAGTTCTATGAATAGAAACTTTCCTATAACTCCTACCCAATGGTTCTACAATATTACCTTCTTTGTATACCACAGAGTCTATTCTTAAAATGGGTGAAGAGAGCTCTTTTTCTTTCAACTGGCTTGGTTTCTAGGCTCCTTCTCACCCTGATCATTGTTCTCTGAGCATTCTGCAATCCATAGTATTCAAAGTGAATGAAATAAACCAGATGCGGTCTGACAAGTCTCGAATACACCAGTATTACTACCTCTCAATATAAATTTGCTATTTCTATCAGTCTAACCTAATGAGGCATTTTCATATGAACAGTTATTAAGATAAGCCTTCTCATCCTCTATTAATGAAATTGTTTTGTTTTTTTTAAAGGAAAACTTTATATTTAGTGCTGTTAAACTTTACCATTTTTTTTTTCAGTTCATTATTCCAGTCTTTCAAAATCCTTTTGATGGGAAGTAAATGTAGCTCAAGTGGTTGACTGCCTGCTTCCCATGTACAAGGTCCCAGATTCAATCCCCGGTATCTCTTAAAAGCAAAAACAAATGAAAAACCCAACTCTCATTGGGGAGCAGATGTAGCTTAGTGGTTGAGCGCCTGCTTCCCATGTACAGGATCCTGGGTTCATTTCCCAGTACCTCCTAAAAAAAAAAAAATTTCCTTTTGGGAAACTGCACCCTACACCTCTATAGCACTTATGGCACAGTGTTATAAATTCTTGATTTTCTACTCTATACCCTGAGATTTTGAACTTTCAAGGACAAACACTTATCTCCATATTCCCCATGCTAAGTACAGAGAAGATGACACCTAGTAAGTGCCCAAAACACAATGATGAACTAATTCCTCCTAATTCTGTCATCTAACATATCTTTCCTTGTTTTGTGTCATCTAAAATATCTGCAAGTTTTGCATCTTAAATGTTCATACAGGTCATCCTTAAAAACTAAGGATATGGAGAGGTAGCTAATGAAAATGCAGTCCAAATTCATGTCTCATTGGAGTCAGGGCTTCCCTAAGCCCCCCAGCTCCATACCTAGTAGCTGTCCAGGAATTTTCAGCTTTGTCAAATTCTCTTCAGCATTTAAACCAGGCCCCCAGTAGTGTGCATGGTGTCTCTCCATTTGAGTCTGGCTAAGTGGGTCACTAAGCCCTCTAAAACAATAAAAGAATCTGCCACATCTGGCCATACTCCTGAAGTAAACAAAACTACATTGCTGCTTCAGACTCCTGCGGCTCCACCAGCTGGCAATAGCTCAATATCACCTCCAGACTGGACCTGTTTCACAGCGCCAGAAGGCTCTATGCACCAAGCTTGCAGAATACTGAGGCCTCTGCAGTATGCTAGCTGTGTGAAGGGCATACCCAGTGGAACAATAATTGCCAGAGTAATGTGAGTAGAACTTAAACACAATTGGCATTAAGGCCTGCTCCTATGGAGAGACAACATGTATGGCATTGCAAACCTAGAGCTCGCCCATTGGCAGCCCATTATCTTAGAACCTATGGGAGAAACTTCAGCTGTCATTGTACTTAGAATCTCCCTCTCCAGGTACCCACTAAACACTTGTGTTTGCATCACTAAGGTAATCTTCCCGCTTCAAATAAGTTCATCCAATGTCTTCCTCAATTATGCTGCCTCAATTAGGCTGTGTGTTTGTTATCAGAAGGCAGCCAGCAAAGAGGGAAGGGGTGAGAGGGGCATTGTCACCATCGACCCACCTAGTTTCAGGTTACCCCTGAAAGAAAAGAATAAGACAAAAAGAAGAGAAACTGGGATCAGGGGACTCTCCATCCGATATGGATAGAAGAGCTGCACAGAACCAAACAAACTGGTAGCTGAGTGGATTATCCCAAGTAAAGCCTGCTGTCCAAAGAAGTGCCAATGCACCAGAAACACTTGCTGAAATGTTCAAGTGCTAGCCACTGGGCAGACTAAAACATCTCTTCAAAAAGCAAAAGCTAAGTACCTAATAACAACATCCTCACAGCCTGAACCTTGTAAAACCCCTTTTTGGTGTTATAGCATAGAACTTCTTCAAACCCAGCTCAACTTTGAGCAGTTGTAGTCCTTCAAAACCATAACCAAACTAAAATTGCTGCCAACCACACTCCATTCTCACTATCCTCATACCTCTCACTCTCCTTGGTTTATAACCCTCCTAGGCCCCCTCTCAACTTCCTTCTTATACTATTAGTAAGCCCCTGTATATTTAAGCTCCTTCCTCAATTTATCTCTTCCAGGATTAATGCATTCCAACACAAAGACAAGCTTCTACTCATGAATGAATATCACCCAGTCTCAACTATTAAAGCAAGTACCACTCTGCCTAGCCCCAGTAGCATAATAAGAGTATTTGCACTCTGTCAGGCAGGACCTACAATCTCCTACAATCTCCTAATCAGTGGGAAGCACACATAGAAGAATGACCTTCACCCTTCAACTCCCCCTTAAGACTGAGGCATTGGCCTCTTTACTAGCATTAGCTTGCTGAATCACAAGGACAAGTTAGGAAGGGGCAGCTTACAAGCACACACATCCTGCAGTTTGCAGCACACCCCCCCCCCAAAGGCTGTGTGTTTGTTATCAGAAGGCGTCCAGCAAAGAGGGAAGGGGTGAGAGGGGCATCATCATCATCGACCCACCTAGTTTCAGGTTACCCCACACCTCACGGACATCACACCTCACGGACATGCCTCATGGACAGTGACCAGAGGCTAGTCACCACCAGTCAACATGCACTGCAGAAGTCATGGACAGCAGCCAGAAGACAAAAGCCACTGAACAGCACCCCCCACACCCTTAGGCACTCCACACCCGGGGTCCCCACATCCTAAGCCTATGCTTATAAGCGCAGACCCTGGAGTCCTGTAACCCCATAAAACGGGGGACCGTGGGGCAGAACTTTGCATTTTCTCCCTTGAAAATGTGCCTGCCTTTAGGGAAACATCTTCAAGACCTTGTAGTAGGTGGTGGTTTCTTGGACTTTACACCCAAAGCATGTGCAAAAAAGGAAAAATAGATAAATAGGACCTCCTCAAAATTAAACACTTTTGCACCTCACAGGAATTTGTCAAAAGGGTGAAAAGGCAGCCAACTCAATGGAAAAAAATATTTGGAAATCACATATCTGATAAGGGTTTAACATCCAGGATATATAAAGAGATGTTACAACGCAACAATAAAAAGACAAATGACCCAATTAAAAAATGGGTGAAAGACTTGAATAGACATTTCTCCAAAGAAGAAATACAAATGGCAAAAAAAACACATGAAGAAATGCTCAACATCACTCATGATTAGGGAAATGCAATCAAAACTACAATGAGATATCATTTCACACCTATCAGAATGGCCACTATTAAAAAGACAGAGAACTACAAGTGTTGGAGAGGATGTGGAGAGATAGGAACACTTCTTCACTGTTGGTGGGAATGCAGAATGGTACAGCCACTGTGGAGGACTGTTTGGCAGTTCCTCAAGAAGTTGAATATAGACTTGCCACGTGACCCTGCCATACCACTACTGGGTATATACCCAGAAGAACTGAGAGCAGTGACACGAACAGACATCTGCACACTGATGTTCATAGCAACATTATTCACCATTGCCAAAAGTTGGAAACAACCCAGGTGTCCATCAACAGATGAATGGATAAACAAACTGTGGTCTATTCACAGGATGGAATATTATGCAGCTGTAAGAAGAAATGAAGTCGTAAAGCATATGGCAACATGGATGAACCTGGAGGACATTATGCCGAGTGAAGCAAGCCAGACACAAAAGGGCAAATACTGTATGAATGTGTTACTATGAACCAAATATATTGTGTAACATATTGTTTGATTCAAAAAAAAATTTATATGTATCCATTTAAACACACACACACACAAATGTGCCTGCCTTCAACTCTGAAAGGTATACTTTCTTTTTCTTTCTTTACCCCCCAAAAATTCTCTGCCTGCCTAAAAACAAAACAAACAAACAAAAAAATTAAGGATGTAACAGAGTCAAGTCTATAGAGACTTGTGGCACATTACAAGAGATTTCCCTCTGGGTAACAATGAAGTTTAAGGTTACAAATAAGATTGTTCAATTACTCATGATTTCATTACTATTTTCCCCCAGGATTCCCCAACCTTAATGTAATTATTCCATAAACACTGTCCAGGGTGGACAATAAAAAAAAATTAAGGTTATCATACTCCAGGCCTGAATTATAGGTTCCAGAGAAAAACAAGCCTAAAAAAGATGTACACAAATGTTCTTCACAATAAAAACAATAAAAAGAAAAAATAAGGTGCAGAAAAAAGGAGTTCAAGTATTGCAATGACAGCTTACCTAAGTATTTTTAATCCCATCAGAAACCTATTAATGCCAGTACCCCTTCATTTGCCATGCAGAATAAAACACTTTCATTTAATCCCAGTTGTATAAAGAAACCATTTCACCACCAAAGCATTCTTTATTTTACATAAAGTAAAACTGCCAACCTACTGCAAAACTTAGGTCAATATCTTCAGAAAAAAGCATTATGATCAATATTTACATATAGTTATTATAGTAGTGAAAGCAAGTTTAAGAAAATGTTCAAATTCTCTTCTCATTCTATTAATGTACATTAAATATATATATATATATGTTTCAAGGTGAGGACCATGAAAACATACTACTGAAATTTATGGAAGGAAGATGACCTACTCACAAAATTCTGAAGCCAAAAATCCAGACTATATCTTTTTGCATTCATTTTAACATATCCAGAATATTAACAAAAAAAAAACAAAAAAAAAAAAAAAAAAAAAAAACACACACATGCAAGGCTAAAATTACTAACAAGGAATAATTGAATAAACAAAACACTAAAGCACAAAAACAGGAAAGAAAAAAAAAAAACGTTTAACTGTCATGTCTAAAGGACAATTTATAACCAAGCCAACAAAAAATAAATAAATGGTCTAAGCTTATGCTAAAAGAGTATTTTAGCTATTGTCCTCATTAGAAAATGAACTAAAATATAACCTTATAATCATTTGGGGAAAAAAACAATAATACTGGAAGCATTCTTAATATCATTCCTTAAACACATATTATAACTATCAAAATCCAGAGCATATCTCCAAATAGTTGAAATGGTTCATGTTCTTAAAACTATAAGTTCAATTCTTCTATTATTTTCTAAATCTAGAAGACAAAAATTTTACATTTAAGGATCAAAAACATTGAGAACTAGAGGACTGTGGGAAGATGGACTTGGACTAACAGGCAGAGCTGAATGCTGTCACAAAAACAATGGAGAAAGAGCCAAAAGCTGTCTGAGGGACCTGCTTTGGGGATCAACAGATCAGGATAGTACTACACAACTCCCAGAAGGGTTAGGGACAGAGAGACGAAGAAGCCGAAATGACAAACGTGAGTTACAAAGTCCCCATGACAGCAAGGAAGGGCTCCCCTCCCCTACCCAAGATATTAAGCTGGAGTAAAACACTTGGCTCACTGCAGCCGATTTAGAGGAGAACAGACATCTTCCTCCCTGTCAGCTGTTTCAAGGGAAAAGCAAGGGGAGATCGGGGTGCTTTTTTTCAGTGAGTTTCACCAACAGAGCCCACTTTGAATCTCTGATCTAGAGATTCAACACAGGAACACAGGAAAGCCAAGACTGAAACACCTCCGTGGCAAAGTGTGCTGACTAGTACCATCTGCTAGCAGGTCTGTAAATTGCATAGACAAAAACTGCACTTTCTGTATCCAACCCCTGGGAGAAAAATCTGTGACCCACTAGTGAGTTCCTGATCCAAGTGTGAAAACTTAAGCTGGGCAATTTTAAAGACTGAGAATAAGTTGAACCAAATATTTCAAAAGAGCTATGGGGAAAAAAAAAAAAAAAAAAAAGAACACTAGGCAAGAGAGAGAAATTGGCCAACAGAGTAAATTCACCAACATAGTCAGATGCCTAGACATCAGCAAAAAATTACAAGGCATACTAGGAAACAGGAAGAGATGGCCCAGTCAAAAGACCAAACCAAATATCCTAAAGAGATAAAGGATTTAAGACAATCAGTGATAATCACACAACTCTCCTAAATAACTTCAAAGAATTTATAGAAAATATGACTAAAGAAAAAAGGTTATTAAGAAGACACTGGGGGGAAGCGGCTGTGGCTCAATCAGTGGAGCTCCCGTTTGCCATGTGGGGGGCCCCGGGTTCGGTTCCCGGGGCCTCCTGGTGAGGGCAAGCCCGCCCGCACGGCGTGGTTGGCTGACCCAGCGAGCACAGGCAGCAGGGGGGGGATAAATGAATAAATAAATTAAAAAAAAAAAATCTTAAAAAAAAAAAAAAAAAAAAGAAGACACTGGGAGGAAGCAGATATGGCTCAAGTGGTTGGGCTCCCGTTTACCATATGGGAGGCCCTGGGTTCAATTTCCGGGGCTTTCTAGTGAAGGCAAGCTGGCCCATGCAGCATGGTGTGGTGAGCTGACGGCCCACGCAGCGCGGTGAGCTGGCGCAGCAAAATGACACAACAAAAGGGAGACAAGCAGACACAGAAAAATGCACAGCAAATGGACAGAGCAAGCACCAGCAGCAAGGGGGGGATAAATAAATAAAAGAACCATAGCTCAGGGCAATTACAATGACTAAAATGTGACTGGGGAAATCCAAAAACAAAAAAAAAGATGGGAGCTGATGTTGGTTGAGCATGAGCTTCCCACTCTAGTACCTCAAAAAAACAAACAAACAAAAAAAGACACTGGGAGAGCATAATGAACAATTTGAAAGCCTCCAAGTAAAGTAACAGACCTTATGGGAATGAAAGACATGATGGATGAGATTAAAAATACATTAGAGGGGGAAGCGGCTGTGGCTCAATCAGTGGGGCTCCCGTTTGCCATGTGGGGGGCCCTGGGTTCGGTTCCCAGGGCCTCCTGGTGAGGGCAGGCCCGCCCGCACGGCGTGGTTGGCTGACCCGGCGAGCGCAGGCAGCAAGGGGGGGATGAATGAATGAATAAATAAAAAATCTTTAAAAAAAATAAAATAAAATAAAAAATAAATAAATAAATAAAAATAAAAATACATTAGAGGTACCTATGAGCAGATTTTAATTGCTTGAAGACAGAATTAGTGACTTTGAAAGGATATCTGAACTGGAAAAGACAGGAGAAATGGAAAAAATGGAAAAGAGTCTCAGGGAATTGAATGACAGTGTGAAACACACAAACATTCGCATTATTGGTGTCCCAGAAGGAAAAGAGAACGGAAAAGGCGCAGAAAGGAATATGTGAGGAAATAATAACTGAAAACTTCCCAACCCTTATGAAGGACACAAATATCAATATCCAAGAAGGACAATGCACTCCAAACAGAATAAATCCAAATAGATCTACCTCAAGACACCTACTATTCAGAAAGACAAATATCAGAGATAAAGAGAGGATTCTGAAAGCAGCAAGAGAAAAGCAAAGCATCACATACAAGGGAAACTCGATACGATTAAGTGCCAACCTCTCATGAGAAACCACGGAGGAGAGAAGAAAGTGGTATAATGTATTTAAGGTACTGAAAGAGAAAAACTGTCAGCCAAGAATTCTGTATCTGTCAAAACTGTCCTTCAAATACGAGGGTGAGTTCAAAGTCTTCACAGACAAAAACTGATAGAATATGTTACCAAAAGACCATGTTTACAAGAGATATTAATGGGGGTGCTGCAACCTTAAAATGAAAAACCAAGGGTGAGAGATCTGGAGAAGAGTTTAGAAATGAAGATTATTAGAAAGGGTAAACTAAAGGAAAAGAAGACAGACACTAGAGTGGTATGAAAACACAGAACTAAAGGACAAAATGGATAAAAGAAGTAATGTCTTTACAGTAATAACACTGAATGTTAATGCATTGAACTCCCCAACCAAAAGACATGGACTGATAGAATAGATTTTAAAAAATATGAGTCTATATGTTGTCTACAAGAGACCCACCTCAGACTTAAGGATAAAACCAGGTTAAAAGTGAAAGGTTGGAAAAAATTATTCCATGCAAATAGTAACCAAAAAAGAGCTGGAGTAGACCATATAAATGTAAAATAACAATACTATGGTATATGAACTCAGTACAACTGGCAAATTGTTCCTGTGATCAGTATTCTGTAATTTTCTTCATGCAAGATAAACACTTGCTTTTAACTGAGGAGGACTGGAAAAAGAGATATATTTTTGGATACTTCATTTTTCTTTAACCCTTTCTTATTCATACTCTTTAATTAAAATAATCTATCTGGATCAATAATGATTTAGCATGACCTCTGTTGAACAAGATTTTGAGTTTTTCTGCCTCATAAAATTGAGTTACAAATTGTTATCTGCTGTAATTCATTCCAATAAGATGTGAAGAATTCCCAAACAGGAATTTGATTATCTAAAAAGAATTATGACCTAAACGGAAATTAAATAACTAAACCAATAATTTATTTCATTCTTACAGATTATTATGTTCAATAGTTAGAGCTATAATATAAAAATTAGAATTATGTTATAATTAATTCCTATTATATTTATTATTTACATTTATAAATGTTTGTTGCTATGCTATCTATTTTTTATAATTGGTTATATTAAATCTAACCTGGCCTTGCACGCTCTTTTAAAAATTTTTTTTTTAAAGAATTATTTATTTACTTTATCCATTTTAAACCCCCTCTTCCCCATTTGCTGTTTTGTGTCCATCTGCGGGGCAATTCTCTGTGTCTGCTTCCTGCCATCTCTTCTCATCCTCCTCCTCCAGTCTTCACCAGGATTCGATCCTGGAGACCTCCAATGTAGGAGAGAGGTGTTCTGCCACCTGCGCCACCTCGGTTCCTGGTTTTCGGAGCTTTCAGAGCATCTCGTCTTGTCTCTCCCCTGAGTCTCTCTCCTGTTACGTCATCATCTTACTGCATGGCTCCCGAGGCCTGGCGGCTCACCGGCACACAGAGCCTGGCAGCCCATGCGCCTTCTATATATATATTTTTTATTTTACCAGGAGGTCCCGGGGATCGAACCCAGGTCCCTCCATATGGCAGATGGACGCCTAACCATTTGAGCCACATCCGCCCCCCTCTTTTAAAATTTGTTATTCCTTTCCATCTATTTTTTATTTATTTTACAATTTTACAATAAAGGACTTTTTAACAGCTTAAAAAAAAAAAACAGAACTAGAAGTAGGTAGATTCTGTGAGAGGAAAAACAATACCTATCATAGCACCCCATATCTAAAATGGTGAAAAGGAAGAAACAAATACAGGCATACTGCTTAATTTAAAAGAAAGAGCATGGAAAAAGCCTTTTTAAAGTCTGTTCAATAAATTAGTATTTAATCCTCAAAGCCCCATTAAAAGCAAAATTGAAGTGTTTTTCAGAAAAATGCGTTGAGGTTATATTTTTTAATTTCAAATTTTCCTTATTTTAATACAGTTAGCTGTCCTGACATCCTCAATCAAAATTCCAAATAAAATATAACTAAGAAGCAATCTGAGTTTCAAAATAAACAACTCCAATTTAAAGTAAATAAGATACTCTAAATCATCCTTTTCCAAACTAGGTTCAGAGTGTTAATAGATATTCAGAGAAATAAGATTCTGTGACAAAACAAGTTCAGCAAATTCAACATTCTATAGTTCTCCAATCCACCATGCCCTCTCTTCTCAAATCATATTAACACATTAAAGGTCCCAAGAAGTGCAGTGAAAGAAATGTTAGTGTTGCTTAATCTAATATTTTGCAAATTTACTTAATCATAAACCCTTATTATTATTATTTTTTAATCTATTATCATCTCATTTCTTAGCACCCCACAGAACAAATCTCTAAAATATTATGAGACACCCAGATCTTCCAAAGGAGTTCCATTTTATGCCTTTTGTTCTAGCAAGATTATTAGGAGTATCTCCTTCTACTCTTAAAAGTGTACCAGTTAAACACCTTCAAGACCCTGTAGTAGGTGGTGGTTTCTTGGACCTCACACCCAAAGCACGTGCAACAAAAGAAAAAACAGATAAATGGGACCTCCTCAAAATTAAACACTTTTACACCTCACAGGACTTTGTCAGAAGGGTGAAAAGGCAGCCAACTCAATGGGAAAAAATATTTGGAAATCACATATCTGATAAGGGTTTAATATCCAGGATATATAAAGAGATGTTACAACTCAACAATAAAAAGACAAATGACCCAATTAAAAAATGGGCCAAAGACTTGAATAGACATTTCTCCAAAGAAGAAATACAAATGGCAAAAAATTTAACACATGAAGAAATGCTCAGCATCTCTCATGATTAGGGAAATGCAAATCAAAACTACAATGAGATATCATTTCACACCTATCAGAATGGCCACTATTAACAAGACAGAGAACTACAAGTGTTGGAGAGGATGTGGAGAGATAGGAACACTTCTTCACTGTTGGTGGGAATGCAGGATGGTACAACCACTATGGAGGACTGTTTGGCAGTTCCTAAAGAAGTTGAATATAGACTTGTCATGTGACCCTGCAATACCACTACTGGGTATATACCCAGAAGAACTGAGAGCAGTGACACGAACAGACATCTGCACACCGATGTTCATAGCCACATTATTCATCATTGCCAAAAGCTGGAAACAACCCAGGTGTCCATCAACAGATGAATGGATAAACAAACTGTGGTCTATTCACACGATGGAATATTATGCAGCTGTAAGAAGAAATGAAGTCATAAAGCATATGACAACATGGATGAACCTGGAGGACATTATGTTGAGTGAAGCAAGCCAGACACAAAAGGACAAATACTGTATGAATGCATTACTATGAACCAAATATATTGTGTAATATATTGATTCAAAAAAAAAAAAAATTTACATGTATCCATTATATTTAATTGAGAAATGTATATATTTATTCATCTGTGTTTACTTTTTAGTTTTTAATTGTTTATGTTTTCAATTATTAAATGTACAAAATAAAGTTTAAAAAATATATATATATAAAAATTTAAAAAAATTCTTTCATGAATTATAACAAATGTACAATACTATTACAAGGTGTTAATAACAAGGTGATTTATGGAAAAAATACACCTAATGTAAGCTATGGACTATAGTTAGTAGTAATATTTTAATATTCTTTCATCAGTTGTAACAAAGGTACCACACTAATGCAAAATGTCAACAATAGTGGGGCATACGATATATGAGAATGTTCGATTTTTTGCATGACTTTTCTGTAAACCTACAACTCTTCTAACAATAAAAACAAATAAAGAGATAAAAAAAAAAAAAAGTGTCCCAGTTTTAATGATAAATCATATGGTCACCCTAGAATACTCTCAAACGAAACAAATATTATAAAACATGTGAACTATCTTTAACCAATGTCAGTTTAGCAGGCCATATTACTGCATTCAATTAAAGTATTATGTAGATGACTAATTTCAATCTTTTCCCAAATACCTGAAAGAATTCTTTGCTAACAATCTTATACATATTTTCGAAATACTCTAGGCTACCTGAACTCTTACTATCTGAACTCATGAACCAAATACATTTTGAGTAGTGAAGGATATCTGTAATTGCATATTTTTAAAAAGAGTCCACTGTATCTAATTCTAACGAAAGGAAAATTCGAAAACACTAAAGCAGTTCACAGAAGGGGTTGCTTAGAGATTTAAAAGCTATTTTTAAAAACTAGACCAGGTTTTTTTTTTTTTTTTTTTTTTTTTTATTGTGGGTAAAAGTCAAATTTTTCACAATACATACCAATATTTGTAAAATGATATATAAATATACATGTGCATTTGCTTACAAAAATATTACATATATATAAATATATAAGAGGTGCTTAGATTACCTAAATATTACACAGAACCTACAGGGATTCCCATGTTCCCCACCTCCCATACCTCCGACCACATCCCACACAAACGTCTCCCACAAGTGTGGCCCATAACCCTCAATGGACTTACACATCCTGGGGCCTTGCCATCAACCATAGACCACAGTTCACATCGTAGACCACACTCTCTTCCACACAGTTTTGAACGGTGTGTGCTGATTTTAAATGGCCTACATCCGTTGCCACAATAGCACTCAAGACAACCTCCAAGTCCCGATAAAGCCCCTGTATTTTAACTGCACATCCCCTCCCTGCCCCGAAAGTGTCCAGTGGCCACCGGCTCCACCTCACTGTTATAATTTCTTCCATTGCTAGAATCACCATATATGTACAACAGAATACCATTAGTCCATTCTAGTCCATAGTTCTTCCCCCAGTCCTGGGGGGACTGGGATGGTGATGTCCACTCCACCTCCAAGTGAGAGAGGGCTTATATCCCATGGATATGGTGGGTGGGATGATCCTGCCTGCAAATGCAGGCCCTCTCCATTCCCTGGGATGGCCGCTGCCCATCGTTGTCTGCTCGCCTGGTGACTTGGATGAGTCCACTGAGCTGTAGGGTAGGAGTTGCAGCTCCACCAAGATTCCATGCACACCTGGCACATAGGTAGGCCAGAGGCTCCAGTCTCTGGAAGTATACCTAAAAACTCCAGCATCACATATAGGTTTGAATGGAAAGGAATGATGAACCATGTGCAGGGAGGACTCATTTGAGTCCAATTCTGGACTATTGCTGCTCCTTTGGAGAATGTGGCAGAGCTCTCCAGGCTAGGAATTCAGATTCCCTCATTTATTGAGTGATTGTCCACCCACCATGACCATGTCCCATCCTTTGATCTTTTGAACAATATTGTATATCTTTCATGTATATTCAGATGAACTTACTCCCATGAATCCCCCCTCCTAGACATCCCCCAATAATCCCCTGCAGTACCCATTGTAACCCTTCTGTGATCTAAATCTTCCATGAACACGTAGCCCATATAATAATCAAATACACGTTTCGTCCACGCCGTTGATCCGCGCACATAGATGTCCCAAGCTTCTCATTCCACGCGCGCACTGCACAGACCCCCGGGCAGGACCCCGTCCACAATCCGCCTTCCTCTGGGAGCTTGCAGTGTGTGCCCTCTTACACTAATGCCATCTTCTAGACCAGGTCTTAACTATGAGAATTCCTCAGAATTTTTGGCCCAACTTTCACTTAGCCCAATCTTCCTGGGTTAACTCCTTCATCTCATAATTTCAAAATGCCACCTCTAAATTAGTAAATTCCCAAATCTTTCTTTCCAGCCTAGCCTTTGTCTTCCAAACTCCAAATCCACATCTGCTAGACATCTCTGCTTTATGTCCCAATATTCAACAACTAAACCTAATGCATCAACTTTCTCTAGAACCTCCAATCCACCTAACTGGCTGTCCAAGCCAGAAAGAGTTATCTTCTATACGAATTTCTCCTTTACTCCTGATTCTAACTATTTACCAGGTCCTGTCAATCCTACCACCTTCAAATGTCTAAGTCCCTATTACCATCTTAATTCAGATTACCATGATCTCTTGCCTAGATGTCTGCAACACTTTTTTTTTTTTTAAAGATTTTATTTATTTATTCATCTATTTAGCGCCCCCCGCCTGCGCTCACGGGGTCAGCCAACCACGCCGCGCGGGCGGGCCCGCCCCCACCAGGAGGCCCCGGGAACCAAACCCGGGGCCTCCCACATGGCAAACGGGAGCCCCACTGATCGAGCCACAGCCGCTTCCCTGCAACACTCTTAAAACTGTTCTCCTTAACTACAAGTACTGTCCCTTCCAAGTCTTTCTCCATACTGTTATCAGTGATCTTTCTAAAATATAAGTCTGATCATGTCACACTCATGCTTAAATCTTTCAATGATTACTTTATGATCCAGTCTCAACCACTGCCACTAACATCCTTAACAGCTCTCCATCTTCTAGGACTTTTTATGCATGCTGTTCTTTCAGTAAGGCACTCTTCCTCTTTCCCACCCCAACCTATTTCTAGCTAATACCAACTCATTCAGGTTTCAAATTAAGGTATCATGACTTTTTTTTTTTTTTTTTGTACATTTATTAATTGAAAATATAAACAATTAAAAACTAAAAAGTAAACACATATGAATAAATATATACATTTCTCAATTAAATGTAATGGCTACATATAAATTTTTTTTTTAATCAAACAATATATTATACAATATTTTTGGTTCATAGTAACACATTCATACAGTATTTGTCCTTTTGTGTCTGGCTTGCTTCACTCAACATAATGTCCTCCAGGTTCATCCATGTTGCCATATGCTTTACGACTTCATTTCTTCTTACAGCTGCATAATATTCCATCCTGTGAATAGACCAGTTTGTTTATCCATTCATCTGTTGATGGACACCTGGGTTGTTTCCAACTTTTGGCAATGGTGAATAATGTTGCTATGAACATCGGTGTGCAGATGTCTGTTCCTGTCACTGCTCTCAGTTCTTCTGGGTATATACCCAGTAGTGGTATTGCAGGGTCACGTGGCAAGTCTATATTCAACTTCTTGAGGAACTGCCAAACAGTCCTCCACAGTGGCTGTACCATTCTGCATTCCCACCAACAGTGAAGAAGTGTTCCTATCTCTCCACATCCTCTCCAACACTTGTGGTTCTCTGTCTTTTTAATAGTGGCCATTCTGATAGGTGTGAAATGATATCTCATTGTAGTTTTGATTTGCATTTCCCTAATCATGAGTGATGTTGAGCATTTCTTCATGTGTTTTTTTGCCATTTGTATTTCTTCTTTGGAGAAATGTCTATTCAAGTCTTTGGCCCATTTTTTAATTGGGTCATTAAGGTGTCATGACTTTTGAAATGCTTTTCTTAGGCCACTCCAAAACAATTACTAAATCTCCCTGTCTATGTGCTCCCCTGCTTAGCACAGTATAGTGCTTATGCTGTCTGTAGAAATGCCCTGTTTACTTGTCTATTCTCTATCAAACAATAAGCTCTGTCTATAGTCTTGTTCATTGTAAATAAATATGAATAACCACAATCTGATCTCTGTCTTTAGTATTATGAACTATACTGGTAGTGCAAACCTATTAGAAATTATACATATTACTTTCCCACAAATAAGAAAAGCCAAGTAAGCATCCTCAGCAGAAGACTGGAGAACTCCCGTCTGGAAAGAAAGACAGTCCAAGACCTATGCAGTTTTAGAAGATCCCAAGGAGGGTGGAGGGCAGGCATAGGGTCACTTCTCAATCATCTTACAATTAAAAAATCACCAACAATTTGGAGAAAGCCTCCCAACAAAAGATAAAGACAAAAACAAAAATATAAAATTAGGACGAGAAAATCATTAAACAGAAATAATATTTCAATAAACATGAAATATACTTTACATGAATGAAGAATACATGCACAAAAAAGAACAATATGCTATATTAAAAAAAGGAAACAATAAAAAAGAGTGATTGGAAATTTAAAGTATGATAGCAGAAATTAAAACTATTAGAGGGGGTCGGATGTGGCTCAACTGGTTGGGCGTCCGTCTCCCATATGGAGGGACCCAGGTTCGATCCCCGGAACCTCCCGGTAAAAAAAAAAAAAAAAAAAACTATTAGAAAACTTGGAAATCAGGAAAATCTCAAAAGAACCTTAACAGACAAAGAGATGGAGAATAGAAGAGGGGGAAAAAATGGGAAAGGAGAAGGTAAAGGCAGAGGGCCAGGCCTCCAAGAGGAAAAAAAAAAGAAAATGGAAGGAAGAAAATTATTAAATGATTAATACAAGAAAAATTCCTAGAAATAAAAGACATTCAGCATCTCCAGACTGGAACATCTTCACATAATGAATGAAAAGTCACATCATCACGAAACAGGAACACATGAGGAATAAAGAGAAGATCCTAAAATCTTCCAGACAGGTACTATATAAAGGCACAGGAACAGAAATGGTGCTTTGTACGGTATGGAAATCATCTTTAGTTTATATTAAAAGACAAGAGCAAAGAAGAGAAAATGTTCTAACTATTCAAAACTATACCACACTTCAAATTTTCTAGAGTTTCATTCATTTAAGAGAGAAAACTAGCATTAAAAGAAAATTTTCTGGAAAGCTCATTTGCCAAATATTTAACAATAAACTTTGAATAAGATCATTATTAAAGTTCAATATTAACTTTATTTAAACTTCAGTTCTTAACAGATTTTAATTACTTTAACTAGACAAAATAACTAACCTAAAAATGAATGACACTTTTTAAAAAATCATGGGGGTAGGATGATAGAGAGGGAGACAAAGGAATCTCCGAACCAAAGGCTTTACATAATTCTTTCAAAAGAATAAGATGTGGGTAACTATTTTTTATCAGACCTAAATCACTCATATGTAAAAGTGGGGAGAAACTGTTAATTTTCTTAAATCTTTAAATATAATTCAGCAATACAGAGACTCAGAGTTAAATAAAAATACAGGCTCTATTATTGGTCTTAAGCAGATAATTATAATCAGGATAGTATATGTCCATCTTCTCTACTAGACTGATTTCCTTTTCGTCAGGAACTGTTTTAAGTACCTTTGCATACTGATACCTAGCACGGTACCACGCATATAGTATGCACTCAAACATTTACTGAATAAATAAATGAGTGTATGAAAAGGCCTAACTACATAGGAAGTAAACAAGTTCTCTTCAATACCCTGTTTTTAAGCAAGCTACTTAGGACTGTAAAGATAGAATATTAAAGGATCAAGTAATTTTAAGTAAAATGAAAATGAGCAAATGTGATTCATATAGTATTATTTATGTCCTAAACTCATACCTAATTAATAACAGCTGGAGTTTACCACTGGCACTTCACACCCACATTAATTTTTCTCTCAATTAGCTTTATTTATGCAGTAATTGTCAATGGAAGACAAAGCTTTTAAATTCCAACAGCATTCACAACATCCTCACTTCCCCTTCCCAATATCCACACAAACTACATCACCCTCAGACCCCATCCCCTCAGACTGGATTATGCAATTAGGAAAACAGATACCTGAACAATAACAGAATGGGCCATTTTTACTAAAGCTACAAGTAATACTGAAATCTGCCTGCAAAACAAAATTTTCAGCATCACCCTCCACACTCAATACTACAGCCTGTTAAGATCAACAGATTCCAGAAAATGATAATTCAGTCGATTAAGAAGTGTTTATCTATAAGAAATTATGGAGACTTCTGGGAATGATGGCGGACTAGTAAGACAAGGGAATCTCTTCTCCAGAAAAATAGCTAGAGGACAAACTGAAACAGCCCCGAAAAAGATCTTCTAGGGTTTAGGGCAGGAGGTGAAGGCTGCACACCACCCAAAGGAAAGAGGGACAAAGAGGGAAATCGGGACAACAGACAGAACTGTGAGTTGGAACCAGCAGCGACTGCTGCTGCCAGCACCCTCCCCCACATGCTTTAGAATTCTCCGGCCTCTGGGCCTGCGACTACAGACAAAGCGGGATCCAGGAACTACCACTCCAGGAAAGGGGAAAGAGAGGGACACAGCCTAAGGCTGACTCAGGTTCTGACCTGCAAATTTGGGCTGCGGAGTCGCATGAACCCTTCCACATGGTGGTTTGCCCTGGGAGCTGGTGAAGGACTGGAGAAATCCAACCCTCGGCAATCTCCCTCTCTTCTAGCCTGGACTAATTGTTGAGGACTCCACAGGAGAGGGGAGAGAGAGCCTGGGGCTGACTCGGCTTTTGACTTGCAGGTTTGGTCTGCCCTGTCCAAGAGCCCAAGAGCCCTTCCAGGCTGGGAGGTACTGTGCCATTGTTTGCCTTGGAGGTTGCAAGGGGCTAAAGATATACAAACCTCACAATCTCCTCCTCTACTAGCAGGGACTGATGGTCCAGGACTCAGAGGGGAGTGGAAATATTTCCTAGCTGGGAAAAGGAGGGGGCTGCCAGAGAAGACTGGAGAACAGTCTCAAAAAGTTTGAATTACAATGCTCTCAGGCCCCAGAAGCTCTATCACATTGATCTGGTCTGTGTAACAACAAATACACTCCGACCAGGCATTGAAATGAGAGCTGCCAAAGAGCGCCATATCCTGGCAGACCAAGGAAGTGCACATAAGAAAATTAAATATAAATAGAGAAAACTTCCGGGAAGATGGCGGACTAGTCAGACACGGGAATCTCTTCTCCAGAAAAATTGCTAGAGGACAAGCAGAAACAGCCCCGAAAAAGATCTTCTAGGGTTTAGGACAGCAGGTGAAGGCTGCACACCACGCAGAGGAGAGAGGGACAGAAGAGGGAAATCGCGACTACAGAACTGTGAGTTGCAAGTAGCAGCTTCTGCTGCTGCCGGCACCCTCCCCCACACTCTTGAGAATTCTCGGGCCCCTGGGCCTGCGACCACAAAGGGATCTGCCACTCCCGGAAAGGGGAGATGGAGGGACACAGCCTTAGGCTGACTCAGGTTCTGACCTGAAATTTGGGCTGCGGAGCCCCACGGACCCTTCCACACGGCGGTTTGCCCTGGGAGCCTAGAGAGGACTGGAGAAATCCGATCCTCGCAACCTCCCTCTCCTTCTAGCCTGGACTAATTGTTGAGGACACCACGGGAGAGGGGAGAGAGAGCCTAGGGCTGACCCTGCTTTAGACTCCCAGGTTTGGTCTGCCCTGTCCCTAGAGCCCTTCCAGGCTGGGTGGGGCTGCGCCATTGTTTGCCTTGGAGCCTGCAAGGGGCTAAAGATATACAAACCTCCCAATCTCCTCCTCTACTGACAGGGACTGATTGTTGAGGATTCAGAAGGGAGTGGAAATATTTCCTAGCTGGGAAAAGGGGGGCGCTACAAGAGAAGTCTGGAGAACTGTCACAGAGGTTTGAATCACAGGGCTCCTAGCCCCCAGACAGGAAGCTCTATCACATTGACCTGGTCTGTGTCACAACAAATACACTCCGACCAGGCACTGAATTGAGAGCTGCCAACAAGCGCCATCTCCTGGCAGACCAAGGAAGTGCACATAAGAAAATAAATAAGTAAGAGAGGCTTTTCCTGGCCTCTATAGCCTCCCTGCCCAAGGCCCTAGGAAACGACTCTACAACCAATTACTGGGTCCAGTGCCCAGTTCTGAGCAACCAACAGAACAATCCTAACAATCAAGGTTGAGCCAAAAATCAAAGAGCGGTGGTAACTCACACCCTCCTGCCACTAAAACCCCATATAAAAGAGAAAGAGATAGAACATCTAAGTAAAATATAAACTAACCAGATGCCTAAGCACCAACAAAAAATTACGGGCCATACTAAGAAAATAGAAAACATGGCCCAAGAAAAGGAATACAGCAAAGTCCCAGAAGAGATGCAGAATATGAGAGAATTAATCAGTGAGATGAGCAAACATTTCCAAAATCAAATTAATGAGATGAAAGAGAATATAGTTAAAGAGATCAATGACATAAAGAAGTCATTGCGCAAACGTAAAGAAGAATTTGAAATCATGAACAGAAAAGTAACAGAGTTCATGGGAAAGAAAGACAATAGGTGAAGTAACAAATATATTTGAAGCATACAACAGAAGACTCGAAATGATATAAGAAATAAGTGATACTGAAGACAGAGCAGTTAAAATTGGAGAAAAGAACACAGAGAGAAAAGAATGGAAAAAATTGAGCAGGGGCTCAGAGAGTTGAATGACAACACAAAACACAACAACATACGTGTCATGTGAGTTCCAGAAGGAGAAGAGAAAAGAAAAGGGGAAGAAAGAGTATTTGAAATAATAGCTGAAAATTTCCCAACTCTCACGAAAGAATGAACTTTCATGTCCAAGAAGCACACCGTACCTCAATAAGAATAAATCCAAATAGGGAAGCGGCTGTGGCTCAATCAGTGGGGCTCCCGTTTGCCATATGGGAGGCCCCGGGTTCGGTTCCCGGGGCCTCCTGGTGAAGGCGGGCCCGCCCGCACGGCGTGGTTGGCTGACCCAGTGAGCACAAGCAGCAAGGAGGGGATAAATGAATAAATAAATAAAATCTTAAAAAAAAAAAAAAGAATAAATCCAAATAGACCTACACCAAGACACATATTATTCAGAATGTCAAATGTAAAAGATAAAGAGAAAATTCTCAGAGCAGCAAGAGAGAAGCAAACGATCACGTACAAAGGACGTCTGGTAAAACTTAGTGCAGATTTCTCTTCAGAAACCATGGGGGCCAGAAGACAGTGGTATGATACAATTAGGAAACTGAAAGAGAAAAACTGCCAGCCGGGAATTCTTTATCCAGCAAAACTGTCCTTCAGATATGAAGGTGAATATAAAGTATTCACAAACAAACAGAAACTAAGAGAGTTTGCAAAAAAGAATCCACCTTTGCAGGAAATATTAAAGGAAGCCTTAGAACCTGAAAGAAAAAGCCAGGAGAGAGAGGCTTGGAGAAGAGTATAGAAGAAAGAAAAGCAGAAAGGATAACCAAAAGAGTAAAAAGAGAGACAAAAACAAGATGACATATGAAAACCAAAGAATAAAATGGAGGAATTAAATAGTGCATTTTCAGTAATATCACTGAATGTGAATGGATTAAATTCCCCAATCAAAAGATACAGGATGACAGAATGGATAAAAAAACATGAGCCATCCATATGCTGCTTACAAGAAACTCACCTCAGACCCAAGGATACAAGCCGGCTGAAAGTAAAAGGTTGGAAAAAGATACTCCATGTGAATAGTAAACAGAAAAGAGCAGGAGTAGCTATACTAATATCAGACAAAACAGACTTCACATGCAAAAAAGTGATAAGAGATGCGGAAGGCCATTATATATTAATAAACGGGACGATCCTCCAGGAAGATATAACAGTCCTAAATTTCTACGCACCTAACCAGGGTGCCCCAAAATATATGAGACAAACTCTGGCAAAACTGAAGGGAGAAATAGACATTTCTACAATAATCGTCGGAGACTTCAACACCTCTCTCACATCATTAGATAGAACAACTAGACAGAAAATCAACAAGGAAACAGAGAACTTGAACAATATAATAAAAAAGTTAGACATAACAGACATATACAGAACACTGCATCCAAACTCAGCGGGTTATACATTCTTCTCAAGTGCCCATGGATCTTTCTCCAGGATAGACCACGTTAGGTCACAATACAGCTCTCAATAAATATAAAAAGATTGAAATTATACAAAGCACCTTCTCAGATCATAATGAAATGAAACTAGAAATCAATAACAGACAGAAAAAAAGGAAATTTGCAAATGTGTGGAGACTGAACAACACACTCCTAAATATTCAGTGGGTCAAAGAAGAAATTGCAAGTGAAATCAGTAAATATATTGAGACAAATGAAAATGAGAACACAACATATCGAAACTTATGGGATACAGCAAAGGCAGTCTTGAGAGGGAAATTTATAGCCCTAAATGCCTATATTAAGAAACAAGAAAGAGCTAAACTCAAAGATTTAACGGAACAACTTGAGAAACTAGAAAAAGAACAGCAAACCAAACTCAAAGCAAAAAGAAGGAAAGAAATAATAAAGATTAGAGCGGAAATAAATGAAAATGAGAACATAAAACCACTAGAGAAAATCAACAAAACCAAAAGCTGGTTCTTTGAGAAGATCAATAAAATTGACAAACCCCTCGCTAGACTAACAAAGAAAAAAAGAGAGAAGATGCAAATAAATACAATCAGAAATGAAACGGGGGAAATTACAAAAGACCTCACAGAAATAAAAAGAATCGTAAGAGGATATTATGAGAAACTATATGCCAACAAACTAGACAACCTGGATGAAATGGACAAATTTCTAGAAACTCATAACCAACCTACACTGACACAACAAGAAATACAAGAACTTAACAAACCAATCACAATTAAGGAGATTGAATCCGTCATCAAAAATCTCCCAGCAAAGAAAAGTCCAGGACCAGATGGCTTCACAGGTGAATTCTACCAAGCATTTCTAATAAAATTAACACCAATCCTGTTTAAACTCGTCCAAAAAATTGAAGAGGAGGGAAAATTACCCAACACATTTTATGAAGCCAACATCACCCTAATACCAAAGCCAGATAAAGATTCTACAAGAAAAGAAAATTACAGACCAATCTCTCTCATGAACATAGATGCAAAAATTCTCAACAAAATACTTGCAAATCGAATCCAACAGCATATCAAAAGACATACATCACGACCAAGTGGGATTTATTCCTAGTATGCAAGGCTGGTTCAACATAAGAAAATCAATCGATGTAATACACCACATTAACAAATTGAAGGAAAAAAATCACATGATCATCTCAATAGATGCAGAAAAGGCATTCGACAAAATCCAACATCCTTTTTTGATAAAAATACTTGAAAAGATGGGAATAAAAGGAAAATTCCTCAAGATAAAAGGCATATATGAAAAACCCACAGCCAACATCATACTCAATGGGGAAAGGTTGAAAGCTTTCCCCCTAAGATCAGGAACAAGACAAGGATGCCCACTGTCACCACTGTTATTCAACATTGTACTAGAAGTTCTAGCTAGGGCAATTAGACAAGACAAAAAAATTAAAGGCGTCCAAATAGGAAAAGAGGAAGTAAAACTCTCACTGTTTGCGGATGACATGATCCTGTATTTAGAAAATCCCGAAGTATCCACAACAAAGCTACTTGAACTAATAAATGAGTTCAGCAAAGTGGCAGGATATAAAATCAACACGCAAAAATCAGTAATGTTTTTGTACACTAGTACTGAACAATCTGAGGAGGAAAATTCCATTTTCAATAGCAACAAAAAGACTCAAATACCTAGGAGTTAATTTAACCAAGGAAGTACAGGACCTATATGCAGAAAACTACAAAACAATACTAAAAGAAATTAAAAAACACCTAAACAAATGGAAAGACCTTCCGTGTTCATGGATTGGAAGAATAAATATCGTGAAGATGTCAATCTTGCCCAAACTGATTAACAGATTCAATGCAATATCAATCAAAATCCCATCAGCTTACTTTACAGAATTAGAGAAGGCAATTACCAAATTCATCTGGAAGGGTAAGTGCACCCGAATAGCCAAAAGTCTTCTAAAAAAGAAGAGCAAGGTGGGAGGAATTTCGCTGCCTGACCTTGAAACATATTACAAAGCTACAGTGGTCAAAACAGCATGGTACTGGCATAAAGATAGACACATTGATCAGTGGAATAGAATTGAGAACCCAGAAATATACCCTCACCAATAGAGTCAACTGGTTTTTGACAAACCTACCAAGCCCAGGCTAATGGGGAAAAACAGTCTCTTCAACAAATGGTGTTGGGAAAACTGGATATCTATAACCAAAAGAATGAAAGAATAAAAAAAAAAAAAAGAATGAAAGAGGACCCCTATCTCACCCCCTATAAAAAAGTCAACTCAAAATGGATCAAAGATCTAAATATAAAAGCCAGGACCATAAAACTACTAGAAGAAAATGTAGGGAAACATCTTCAAGACCTTTTAGTAGGTGGTGGTTTATTGAACCTTACACCCAAAGCATGTGCAACAAAAGAAAAAATAGACAAATGGGACCTCCTCAAAATTAAACACTTTTGCACCTCACAGGACTTTTGTCAAAACAGTTTAAAGGCACTCAATTCAATGGGAGAAAATATTTGGAAATCACATATCTGATAAGGGTTTAATATCCAGGAAATATAAAGAGATGTTACATCTCAACAATAAAAAGACAAACAACTCTATTAAAAAATGGGCAAAAGACTTGAATAGACATTTCTCCAAAGAAGAAACACAAATGGAAAAAAAAGAAAACACATGAAGAAATGCTCAACATCGCTCATGATTAGGGAAATGCAAATCAAAACTACAATGAGATATCATTTCACACCTATCAGAATGGCCACTATTAAAAAGACAGAGAACCACAAGTGTTGGAGAGGATGTGGAGAGATAGGAATACTTCTTCACTGTTGGTGGGAATGCAGAATGGTACAATCACTATGGAGGACTGTTTGGCAGTTCCTAAAGAAGTTGAATGCAGACTTGCTATGTGACCCTGCAATACCACTACTGGGTATATACCCAGAAGAACTGAGAGCAGTGACAGGAACAGACATCTGCACACCGATGTTCATAGCAACATTATTCACCATTGCCAAAAGTTGGAAACAACCCAGGTGTCCATCAACAGATGAATGGATAAACAAACTGTGGTCTATTCACACGATGGAATATTACGCAGCTGTAAGAAGAAATGAAGTTGTAAAGCATATGGCAACATGGATGAACCTGGAGGACATTATGTTGAGTGAAGCAAGCCAGACACAAAAGGACAAATACTGTAGTAATGTGTTATTATGAACCAAATACATTGTGTAACCTATTGTTAGATTAAAAAAAAAAATTTACACGTATCCATTACATTTAAGTGAGAAACGTATATATTTATTCATCTGTGTTTACTTTTTAGTTTTTAATTGTTTATATTTTCAATTATTAAATGTACAAAATAAAGTAAAAAAAAAAAATAAGAGAGAGAGAGCTTAGGACAGTGCCTGGTGCATAATAAAGTGCTTGTATTAAAAAAAAAAAAAAATGTACTAAACAATTAACAACCAACCTATAAATTGCAGAAGTTTAACTACTCAACAGAAAACAAACTTTTCAACAGTTTTGGGGCATTTGCTGTTTGTTTATATTCAAACTTTGCTGCTAATAACAAATGAGTTTTTCCATTGGGCACAACAGGGTTGCTACTTGGAAAAAAATTTTTAAACAGTTACAACATATACCAAGAAATAACTTTTAAAAATAATCTGGAATTAAGAGTTACTCATTTTAATTGTTCATCCTTTCCACTGACCTATTCCAAGGAGTATTCTCAAAGTTCAGGAGTGAAGGCTGATGGCAATTCTAAAATTCATGCTCTTTCCCTAATTAAGATTAAATTAGACGGAGAATACTATAATTTAAAAAAAAATCTTTCACCTTTAAGATGCTATTTCACATCGAAATCATATATTAAAATAACTTTTGCTACAAAAATCTCCCCTTTTCTAGTCCTGCCTTCAAATCCTGGGGGAAAAACCCTTTAGAAATACAGAGGCCGGAGTTTTTCAATCACAGATCTAAAGAATGGTAGAAAGAAACTGAAAAACATTCTGTGTCTTCGTATAATCTTTAGGCCCTGTTTCACTTTTATCCCACAGAGGGGGAGAAAAAAAATAGTTGAATGCAAGTCAATCATAGATATTTGACAAGAATTAAGCTCTGATGGAGAGGAAATTTATTGGCTAAAATCAGGACTTTTCATTTGTCCACGTTATTCCCATCCCCTACTACAAAAAAAAAGAAATCGAGGGTTCAGACAAAACCCTGAGGAAATAAAAAGTCATAAAATTCATCTCCCACACCATTACTAATTAGGCATAACTAAGCAGCCTCTGATTAGCAAATGTGCCTTATAAATGGATCACTACATCTATAAACAATTTTTTTTAATTATAAAAATGTCGTGAGTAGGTGGAGATATCCTCATTTTTAAACCATAGACTTTTGTAGTGTGTAAATCTAAATATAACAAGAGTGTTCAGTGGTTCTCAAAATTTTTGCATTCAAGATTCTTTTATACTCTTAAAACAGAAGACCCCAGAAAACTTTTGTATTTGTTGATTAAGTCTATCGAGATTTACTGTATTCGAAATTAAACCTGAGAAATTACTCAAAGATTTATTGTTATATCTAGCTTAATAAAGACAACTTGGTTTTCACATCTGCTTCTGCATTCAACCTGTACATTAAGTTGTAGTTGAAGTATATCAAGAAAATCCAGTCTCACACAGATATGTAGTTGGAAAAAAGGAGTATTTAATAGCCTTTCAGATAATTATCAGTATTATATATATTCTAAACTAACAAGTGGCAGTTTCTTAAAGGCTGTTTCAATAAGAAACAGTATCAATGAACTTTTCCTACTCTGATATACTGAAATCCATTGTTCCATCTTCTGCTTCAAATGGTCTTTTTATGCACACCTGATTTTATAGCATCATGCATTGATTATCTAGAAAATATTGATTCACTGAGTTATGCAGATCTTCCAATGGTTGGCACATTTCACTATACAATTTCAACATATCACATTCATTAATATAGCTGCTGATCTTATCAAAAAAGTCAAGTATTGGGAAGCTGTCAAGATCACAATGGCAAATATGAGTCTTCCAAACTTCTATTTTTGCTTGAAAACTGGAATTTTATCATCAGCAACAAACAATGTCAGTTGTTTTCCTTGAAATGATAGGCTCATTTTATTTATTTATTTTTATTAGAACAGTGTAGATGGGGAGTGGATGTAGCTCAAGTGGTTGAGCACCTGTTTCCTACTTACAAGGTCCCAGGGTTCAATTCCCAATACCTCCAATAAAAATAAAAATTAAAAAAGTTGTAGAGGGAAGCGGCTGTGGCTCAATCAGTAGGGCTCCCGTTTACCATATGGGAGGCCCCGGGTTTGGTTCCCAGGGCCTCCTGGTGAAGGCAAGCCCGCCCGCATGGCGTGGTTAGCTGACCCAGCGAGCACAAGCAGGAAGGGGGGGATAAATGAATAAATAAATAAAATCTTTAAAAAAAAAAAAAAAAGTTGTAGGTTTACAGAAAAACCATGCAGAAAATACAGGGTGCCCATAAAATCTCCACTTTGTTTATTTTTTAATAAATGTCTGCCAAATATCCAAGCCTGTATAACCATACTCTGTCAGTCATTCTTTTGAGAAAAAAAATGATATTCCATGAAAACAGCAGCTAATTTAGTTTGCAACTCAAACATCATTTAAGTTCTTTACTTGAGTTAATCACTGTATTTGGTATTCAATAGAAGTTCTTTATGGGCACTTTGCATCTTTTCACACAGGGTAGTTTTTTTGTTGTTGTTTTTTAATGTACTCAAAGATCAAGATGTAATGAAATTAATAAGTCTAATTGCTTTATCAGGGACATATAGTGTACTGGCATTTATTTTAAATTCTAAATGCATGGAAATGAAGAATACAACAACTACTAGTACAATGTAATGCCACTACCTTAATTCGTGCTAAGTCTCCAAGAGCTTAATCCACCACTGCTTGTGCAATGTCAACAGAGCAAATAACACCTTAGTAAAATTACAATAATAGTTCTGACATGGAAGACTCAATGGAAAAGTCTGGGGAGTACACTTTAAGAGCCACTAATAGTTGATGTATTACTTGTATGATTGAAAGACAATTTTTCAGTAATTATTCCATCATAACAAAAGTGTTTTAATAAATACACATATATACTCAAACCATGGGTAGCATGGTACCTCACACACAGCAGGCACTCAAACATATAATGAATGACAAAACATGATAGATATTTCTTGAATAAACAACAATTACCAAGTATCTACCATGAGCCAGATTCTAAGCTGGCTGCCTCTACATTCCCTTTCTCAGGTAACTTTCAGAAGCCCATAGACCAAAATGATGATTTTAACATATGAGAAAAATATCCTAAAATTTTTCAGATCATTAAGATTAGACCCGCGTGACTGCAAGAAAAAGCCCTAAAATTCATCATAAAGCACAAGATAGCATGCTAAATTCTATTTTAAGCACTATGCCAGGAGCTAAAAACAGGCTCGCTCACATTCAAAAGCCCAAATACAAAATGAACTGCTTTGGCTGTATACTTCCAGAATCCTATAAGGAGCTTGCATTCCACATCTCCTCAAACCAAACAACTCTAACCTTTTACGTTTTTCATTCCTATTTTTAAGTGACACTCTAATATTAATGCTGTGGAGATATATTAAATGTAGTCACTATTTTTAAAAAGTGTAACATAACCATCAAAACAAGTTAAGAACTTTTAGCCATATACATTAACAAATTCAAGAAGTAAGCCTCTAAAAGTTATACATATGAAATATTGTGCACTGCTAAAAAGAATAAAACAATCTCACTCTTGGATGTGTATGGAAGTCTATAGATTAAGTGACAAAAGCAAGTCACAGAATATTATGTATAGTGTGATCCCATTATGTTTTTAGAAAAGATATTTATGAACATGTACAATCCTTTAACAAATATTTACTGAGTTCCTTCTATGTGCCTAGTTTTGCTCTAGACCATAAAATACAAAAACTATACATACATACCTAAATGTATATGCAGAGAAAAATAAATAGAAGCCAAAAAAGACCACTTGGGGAGCGGATGTAGCTCAAGTGCTTGAGCACCTGCTTCCCACATACAAGGTCCCAGGTTCCATCCCCGGTACCTTCTAAAAACAAAAACAAAACAAATGAAAAACTAACTCAGGGGAGCTGGTGTGGCTCAGTGGTTGAGCGCCAGCTTCCCACATCCGGGGTTCAGGGTTCAATCCCTGGTATGTTAAAAAAACAAAAAACAAAAAACACATATTGTATTATTCCATTTATTAAAAATGTCCAAAATAGGCAAATTTACAGACAGAAAGTAGATTAGTGGTTGCCCGGGGCTGGGGGAGTCAGACAGGAGTTGGGGAGACTAGGGACTACAGGATAATAGCTGAAGGATACTAGGGTTTTTTCTTTTTTTTCTTTTTTTGAGAAAATGTTTCAAAATTGTTTTTGGTGATGACTGCACATCTCTGTACATACATTGAAAAAAAATTCAGCTGTGCACTTTAAATGGGTGAATTGTGTGGTATGTAAATTATAGTTCAATATAGCTGCTGTTTCGAAGAAAAAAAAAAAGGGGGGGGGTGATACACATCAAAGTGGTCTCCCCTAATGGAGGAATGAAGATTAGGGCCTCTCTCTCAATTTTATTCTATTTACTCCTACATCATTACAATGAGAAATGTATTTATTATCTATTTAACTTAAATGCAAAAGATAAACCTAAAATAGGCTTTCAGAAATTAGCAAGTGAATCTAAGAAGCAGCCAGGAAAAAACCTTAAGGGTGACTATATGACCCTATCTCAGAACATCTCCAATTTAGACCATCATACAGACATGAGCACCAGCCCCCTCCGTAAAAGAAACAAATCTTAAATATAATTTGCTCATTTGACAAATATATATTAAGCACCTACTGTGTTCACAGCACAGGGATGGGAGGGAGTGGGTGTTCAAAGAATACTAGCCAACAAAAAGAAGCAAACTAACAGCTCTAGTCTATGGCTATACAGTTGAGGAGACAAAAACACACACAAAGTAGACAGGGGGTCAGTCTATAGAAAATCTTGAATACCAGACGGAGAGCTAAGACTTTCTCCTGTTTTCGATGGAAAGCTATTGAAAGTTTTTGTCATCAGGGGTGATAGGATGAAAGAAGTGTTTTGGGAAAATTAACCTGGCAACCAAAAGGGAGAAATTGAAAGCAGAGAACAGTGGGGAAGGTAAGAAAGAGATGTAGTTTCAAAACATAGGAACATTTGTAACAGTCCCGTGAGAATTATTGCTATTCCAAAGTTACTAGTTAACGTTTGTTTTGTTTCCCTGATCTAAGGAGGAAAAAAATGGAAAAAAGGTGGTTTCTTCATTTTTATGAATTTTAGGAGTTCATGGAAAAGAATGAACGGTTACCAGAAAATTCTGTGGGGAGGAGGGTTCTGGGGAATTATCTTTTCATGTGATACCACTAAAACCAGAGTAAAGGAAATAAAAAATAATGAAAGTTCCACAATTTTTAACATGGTAGGGGAAGCATAACAACAAACAGTACTGGAGTAGCAAAAAGCACATGGCAATTAGTACTACTTCTGAAATTGACGGTAAAGGACAACTAATTACTTGAAAATTTCTCCATTACCTATTTCAAAAAACTATAATGATAAAATTTATTACATGAATGCAGATTTAAGTGACAACTAAATTCTAAGTTCAAATTTAGAGTACAATCAATTCCCCATCCTTAATGTCAACAATTGCTCCTTCTATAGTGCAGTACTTTTCAAATGTTGCACAAATAGCTGTTATTCTTAATTCACATATTATCTATTAATTGGCTTAACCCATAAAAAGTCTTTCTTAAAAATGAAAAATTTTATTCCCTATGTAACCTCCTTTCTATAACCAGCTCCTTGATATAATGCTACCTACCAATCTAATACTATATCAATACTTTGCTTTGATATTAAAAATAAGGAAAAGTCTCATTTCTACTTTCTCTATATTAATTTTCAGTACAGCTTTTTTAATGCCAGTTAAAAACTGATGAGCATCTAAACATGGCACATAAACTTGCAATATCTGATTATTATATAATCCCCAAAAATACTTGAAATAAATTATATATTTCATAATCCAGTTCATATTTTATCAAATGTTGATTCAGAAGCAATGTTTGCTTACATTTTATAAAATCTACGTCTGCCATATTTAATAACCTTATGCACATTTATAGAAACAAACAATAAAAGTGTAGTCAATGAACAAATTAAGAATTACTTATTTCATTCACAGCACGTCATCTAATCAAAATACCATTTGATTTGCTTCCTAAAACAAGAAAAAATCCTGTCATATCAATTTACTTAATTGAAATTAAACATGTGCAAACTTTTATCCAAGGATATTTGTCAAGGCACTGTTTAAAATAGCAAAAAGTGTAAATAATCTAACTGCCCAAGCACAGGGACTAGCTGAATAAAATACAATGTAACTTTTAAAATAATATAGACCTATATTTACTTACCTGGAAAGATTAGCCATGAAAATAGCAGATTACAAAAAATGCATAGTGTGATCTCTTTTCATGACAAATACACTACACATATGCTCAGAGAGAAAGTCTAAATGAAAATACATCCAGATGTTAATTTTGATATTTCTGGGTGCTAGGATTACAGGTGCGGTTTCTTTTTCTGCTTACTTTTCAATATTCTCTGGAATTTTCTCTCAAACAAAATGGTATCTGCAAGAATTAATGGTTTTGACTCCAACTAACAAACTCCAAAATCCTCCTTGCAAAAAGCTCAAGAATATCCAAAAATACCCTGGCATAGAGCAAGAGGGAAAGTATTAGCAACAACATAACTAGAATTCTTTGTGAGCCAGGCACCCTAGAGAGAGCAGTGACTGCCATGGCACCTTTAAGACAGCCTGCAGTACAGGGTTTTGAAATCACAAGGCTTAGTTAGGTTCAAGTCCCTACCGTATTTATCCATATGACCTTGAGCTGCCACTTTCACTTTATCTATAAAAAGGAGATATCACCTGCATTTCTTACCTCCAAGACTGTTGGAAAGATCATATGAGATAATGAATATTAACTTCAAAGTACTATATAAATAAGATACTATCCAAACATTTTTGGGGGAAAAAAAACAAAAATCAAATAAGGAGCCTAATGCCAGAGCCTGCAGAAAATACTACAATCAATTTTATGAAGTAATAAACCAGTTTTTTGTTGTTGTTGTTTTTAAAGACTACATCTCATCAAAAACACCCAATTTTTCTGGGACTTACATACTTCACAGTTCCCACTACAACTATGAGCCATTTTATTTTCTTATCTGAAGTTTCCAGCAAGAAAGGGTACAATTATACTGAACTCAAAAGCCTCAGCAAGAACCCTGGAGCAGCATATTGATGGAGTTCAACAGGAGAAATTCAAGGTTAATCAACTATGGACTCACCACTAAGCACTACTGCAATCAACAGGGATTACAAGAGACTCTTTGAAGAGAAAGACAATACAATCACCCAGGAGAAATGGGGGGTGGAGGGGGGGTGGGAGAAGGTGGCAGCATTTCAAAACAATTATATGAAATACTTAAAAACTAAAGTGTTTCAGAATTTGTTTCTAAATACTATCCATAACAATAGTGACATAAACAAAGATCATCTAAATGTGGCACTTGACAAAGCAAGTTATGGACATTCAAATCAAATCCATGAAAAAAATCACCAGACTTACTTGCTTCTATCTGAAATAAAAGCAGACAAATTACACCACAAAGATAAAAATTAAGTGGCTATTTCTTGAAAATAAAGAGGCAGAATAGGGCAAAAGAATTTACTGATACTCTTACAAATACTTTTAAAAGTATGGTTTCTCTCCCCATTGAATTCCATTATTCTACTCAACTAAAATGATGAACTTCCTCCTTCCTATGAGTTAAAATGGCTATATAATTTGGTTTGAGTTTTAATGCAAAAAACATTTTTAATTTTTTTTTAAAAAAGAGTACTTTAAGAGGAGCTACACGAAGCTTTCAGATTATTAACTACCAAGATCATCCGGCCATCACATCCTCCTGCTTTTAAGTTCCTAAAGATAATAAAATAGTCACCCTCCGCATTCTTACAAATGTCATTTATGGGTATCCCCTAATGAAAAATTAAACCCTTCATAAACGTGCACAGAGAACTCATTTTGATATGTATGACTCAATTTAAATTTTATTGGTTGGCAATACCTTGAACTGTTGCAGCTTGCATTATTCCTACAGGGGATGCAAATGCATCCAATTTTTCCCATCTGATCTTTGTAGATTCATTATACATTTAAAAGGACTCACTAAAAACAGGCCATGAGGAAAATAACTATGAAAAGAATCCACAAGAAAATGAAGCATGGGTTGTGAACTAAAACAACGAAAAAGGCAAGGGATTAATGCAAAGTCTCATAGTTGGAAATCCAGTGGAAGTACTGTTTTCTCACCTAAAACTGGAAAATATGGGTTGTTTTAAATTCTTACTCTAACTTTTCTGACTTTATTAGAAATACATGCTATGTACCTCCAAAAGCAAAAGCAAAAAAACCCTCAGAAAATATTTCTAAAAGAGAAAGACAATACAATCATTAAAATGTTTCTCATTTCAATGAAACATTAAACATACACAACCGCAAATGACCTTATGGTAAGGAGGCTTTCCTGAGATCACCCCCACCTCCACCCCCTCAAAATAAAACAGCAAATCTAACCACAATCAAGTATTAAGAAAATTTTTAACACAGATATTATTAGCTGCTAAGAAATTTATCACAGCTCTTCAAAGTATCACACATACACAATGACAGGCCACTATGTCAAAACAGTTATAATTTGAAAAATTATACAACAGGAACATAAAAATAGAAAACAATTCTTCGGAAAATGCTGGTAGTTTTTGGTAAAAAAAAAAAAAGGAAACCAATTTTAGATAAATAACATTACCCCCAAATGTTTAACACCTGATACTGGCTCATTTTTGTAAAGAAAAACTTTCCCTAGCAAGACAACCAGGGATCTGATCTCTCCCCAAAGGCACTTTCTTAAAATGAGAAAGAACAAAAGAAGAAACCTCCCAGCATGTGCTTTCCATACCAGTTTCTTTGGACAGCATCAGGAGTAACAATATAGCCAGCACAAGCTTTTCAGTTTGACCCTGTGGTCCATATATAACAGAACTGATAGCTCTCATTCAAAAGGATCCCTAACAAAATGAATATTAGAAGGCATAAATCACAGCAACATACTGACTACATTTTAAGAGAGCAAAACTAGAGTAAACATCTATCTTAAAGTTGTGTACTTTTAATCTTTTAAATACCTCCAAATATTCAAGTATGAGCCTTTCTCATTTCAATAAAAATAGTCGGAAACTGGAAAAAAATGAAACCAACCATTCCAAATCTGCCCTTCCTTAATTAAATTTACAATCAGAAGTAAATTTAAAAAGACACTCAAAGCCAACACACTTTAATATACAAATTTTGAAATGCTAACATCACAAAGTTATTGAGAAAAACAATGTCACAGAAAAACTCTCCAGAAACAAACCTAGCATTCTAGAAGTTCTCCTTTCATTATAACAAAGCAATTTTTTTCTCATTTTAAGAACAATGTGAAGTATATCATTCATACATAAACATATATAAACAACAAGTGTATAGTAAAAGGTATGAACTTACAAAAAAACATGCATAACATCATACAGGGTTCCCATACATCACTCCATCACCAATATCTTGCATTGCTGTGAAACATTTGTAACAGATTATGAAAGAGCATCTTCAAAGTATCACTACTAACTATAGTCCATATCTTATATTTGGTGTATTTTGCCCCCAACCCACCCTATTTTTTGTTCATAAACCATATAATTTATCAGAAGTGTACAATCAATGGCATTTGGTATAATCACAGAGTTGTGCATTCATCACTTCAATCACTATTAGAGCATTTTCATTACTTCGAAAATAAAAAATATAAAAACCACTATCATATACCCATGTTAGCGCTACTAATTACAAATCCTGTGATGTGCTTTCAACATTTCTATTCATTTCCAAACATTTACAAACAACTTTTTAACAATTCTGCACAGGTTAAACCTCAGCAACACAGCAATTTTTAAAATATTTTTTATTAATTATATAAAGAAGATTCTCCTTAGACTGACAATTGTATATCCCCATCTCCACTCTAACAGCGATGTCAGTTCTCTGGGTCAGGACACAACCAGCTGCTTGGTTCACACACAGGAAGCCACAGAGAAGGGACTATCGCGTTCAGAGCCTCAAAATAATACGTGTTAGTTAAAAACTGCTTGCTACTAAACCAAAATTATTCAAGCGGAGTCCCATTTGTCACAATCCAATCATAAGGGTTCCACCCCCCTCCCCCAACTGCTTGTATAGTGGTGTATCTGTATCTGCTTCGGTAAAGAAGCCATCATCAGGTAAAGAAAATTGGTGGGAGAAGAAGCGGGGAAAGAGGGCATCCTTTCATCTAATTTCGCGAGGCGTGAGTAATCGGTACAGTTGAGAGGAACGAAGGAACGTTCTATTTATTGGGGGTTGAAGTAGGACTGGGGGAGAATTTCGTTCAAATCAACATGGCCAGCAAGATGCCCCCACAAACAAAAGGCAACAGGGGGATATAAACACGAACCATTCACCTCCATCAGCTATAGCATCGCCATCATGGTGTGTGCAGAGACCCCCAAAGGCTCCTCACCCTGCACACCAGCTAAGGGAAGAGAAGGAAGAGAGGTAGCTGCATCCCACCCACCACTCAACACTGCTTCCAAACACACACCCTTTGCGAGGGTTTCTCTCCCCGGTGGCCCGAAATCAGAGAGAAAAACGTCCCGCCCAGGTAGACTCTCCCCCGCAACCTCTCAGCCGAATCCCAAAAGCCGGCCCGCGGCTTACTAAACTTTACCGGAGCTTCTCCCCCACATCCCCACCCTATCGCCCCCAGGATCGCGCTTCCCACAAGCTGAGCACCCCGGGTGCCTCCTGACAGGCGGCCAGTCGAAAGAGCCGAGCCCGAGGCGGGGGCGTCAGGGAGCCACGGAGGGGCGGGGCGGCCGGAGCCAAGTTCCCGGGGGTCTGAAGAGAGCGCCTGACAGGAGCCGGGACTGCAAGGGAGGAAGAGGAAACGGCGGCGGGGAGCTTTCCCAATCCCCCCTACACGAACACCCTGCCCCCAGTCACAGCTCCCCATGGGGGGCGGGGAGGCTGACTGGGGTGAGGAAGCCGAGCTCCAGGAGGCAGCCGCAGCGCCTACCTCCCGACTCCCTATCTCTTCCCCCGCCACCCCCGCCAGAGGAGCCCACAACAATAACACGCCGGGGACGACCCGTCAGCGCCCCCGAGGCACCCGGGCCCGCGGCCCGCCGCTGCCAGCCCCCTCTGCTGGGGCCGAGCGCGCCGCTTCTTCTTGTAACTCCAGGCCCGGGTGGAGTCAGAACCAAGCAGCCCCCCAGGGTCGGACCCATCCCCTTCGGCACCAGCAGCGCCGTCTCCGCGGCCGAATATTAGAAGTGAATTCGAGCTGCGCTTTACCTTTAGTTCCGCACTGTCCGCCATCTTGCGTCTGTCAGCGCAAGCGCAGTGAACCTCGCCCGGGGCCGCCGCTAAACCCTCCCCTCTCGCCGGCCTGGCCCCGCCCCCGTCCGCCCCCTCTCGCCCCTCCACCTTCCCCGCCCGCCCCCGGCCTGCGCCCGACTCCCGGCGCTCGGAGCCCCGCCCCAGGCACGTACAGCTGCAAGACTGGCACGTAACATTTAAATAATGGCGCCAAGCGGGGAGGTTTGACAGTTATTCCCCCCTCCGCCTTCCCGCCCCCCTCCCTCGCCCAGCTAGCGCCTCCAGGAAGGGCCAGGACGAGAGGATGCACGCCAGAGCACCGCTTCCCCGCGGTCCGCGGAACCCCTCCGCGAGGCTTCGGTACTTACAGTCCCAGGAAACAATGCCCCCTCCCACAATCAGTATGTCTTTTTGAGCACCTGCTATCTGCGATGCTCCATATGGGCTAAAAATAATACGTTACATCAAGAAGCACTTGATGAAGCAGCTCCAGGTTTATTAGCTCAGATCCTCCTCATGACAACGCGGTGAAATAGCATGGGGGAAATTATAATTCCCATGGTATATATTCAAAAATGAAAGCTCAGACAAGAAAAATGATTTGTCCAAGTAAGTACTTAAACAGGGTGGCCTAACACAAAATTCTGAAGACGTCCATTAACTTCTTTGTTCCAACAAGTGTTTTAGTGACTATGTGCTGGCCCTGTGCGAAACTAAATATTCATTGGAAAATTAAATAAAACCAGGTCCCTGCCCTTCCATAGCTCTCTGTCTCATGGGGGAGTAGACAAGTGAACCAATAAAGATAAAATTACAAATTGTGATGAGTACTAGAAAGGAACAAACTGAACAATGAGAGAGAAAGGGTGTGCATGTTGGAGATGTATGTAATCCTAGAAAAGCTTTCCCCAATAAGGAGATATTTTAAGTAGAGACTTGATGAAAGAATTATTTCACACCTTTTCCTTTCTACTAAAAATCTCCTCTACCTCCTCCCCAAACCCCGGTTTTTGTTGATCCACTTTGCCTCACACCTGGTGGGGAAAAAATCAGATCAGAGGTGAACTCCCTTATCTTATCTTCATCAAAACTACTCTTATCTGCATAGTAACATTTGGGTTACTATGAATGAAATGTCCCTGCACCTATGAAGGTCAGTCCCTCCATCAGAAGGAAGGATTCTTTTCCCTCCCACATTCCAAAGGATTTTACTCCCACAATTACTTCCCCTTCTAGCATCATTACTTTTTTCCCTTTCTATTGGATTACTCTTATCATCATGTAAACATATTGAAATTCCTCGCATCTAAAATAAACTTCCCTTGACTCCAAAATCGCCTCCAGCAACTGCCCTATTTCTCTACTCTCTTCATTGCTTAAATTCTCAGAGAGGTTTTACAAGATGTCTCAACAGAACCTGTTCCCACTTCCTCCCTAGACATTCTCTTCTCACCCTACCCTGATCCAGCTTTGGCATCCCTCATCTTGATCACTTATCAAGATTACTAATGATCTACATGTTTCCAAAGTCAATAGCCAATTCTCTATTCTTATCTAAATTGGCCTCTCAGGAGAATTGCAAACAGCTGACACACTTCCTTTGTCTTGAAGCATTTTTCCCCCCTTAACTTCCCTCAACATCAACTGTTCCAGTTTTCCTGTCTTCTCACAGGTCCTCCTTTTCAATGTCCTTTGCTTATTTCTTCTCTTATGCTCAACCTTTAAATGTTGGAGTGCTCCAGGGCTCAGTTCTTGGCCCTCTTCTCTATTATACTCTCCACAGGTGATCTCATAAATTTATATGCCTTCGACTTTCAAATTTCTCTCCAGCCCAGGCCACTCCACCAAAATCCAAATTCACAAATCCAACTGTCAGCTTAATATCTCTACATCATGTCTCATGACTATCTCAAACTCATTATAATCAAAAAAAGCTTTTAATTCCATTCCCCCCAACCATGCTCTTCTCCCAGTATTCTTAATGGATGGTGTAACCAAGTGCATTAGTCAGCCAAAGGGGTGAGGCAGGCTACTTAGGGAATAAAGAGATCTGGAACCTGGTAGAAAAACTACCACCATTGAACACGTGGCCTTTGGTACCCCTAAGATGGCTGCTGAAAGACCTTTGTGAGAACTCCAATTCAGAAGGAGATTTCCTCCAGAAGCCAGGAGAAGCCCCAGATATTCTCCAGGGGCCTTACCATTGGGCCCTCCCGGGGCATTGATGGGTGGGATAACCAATCAAAACAGCAAACAGCTGGTACTCCTCCCCTGTCATTAGCAAAGGGACAGAATAATTAATAATTCAAAAAGCAAGTGCAAAGGCCCTGCTCTTGCCTTTTTCCCCCTGCTCTTGCCTTCTTCCCCCCTACCTGGAACAGCACACAAGTAAAAATTTGTAATCTGTAATGGGGACTTGTAGTCTGTAAATCAGATCTTTATCTCTTTTCAGCCCCTTCCCCTTTACCTGGGACCCTTAAGCTGTTATTTTCTCCTATTTCTCTTCTCTCCATTCCTTGATAAATTACTGACCTAATTAACCTGGCTTGCTCTTGAAATTCATTTCTTGCAGCTTAGCCAAGAACCTAGAGAAAATCTGGCAACAGGGGTGCTGATGCAAAGTGTGAGAGATCTGTTGGCTTTTATAAAGGGTATTTATCTGCAGTAAAAGCTTTCAGTTACAAGGCCCTGAAGAGTCCAACTCAAGGTTACTTTTCTCATCAAAGTCTGTTGCCACATGTTGAAGCAATATCTGCGAGGGTTCAGCCTTCTTCTTCCCTCTTAAGGCTCTGTGGTCCCAGCTCCTTCCAATCTCAGCTGTAGGCTGGGGGGCTTGTTTCTTTCCAGGCTCTGTCAGGTGAATGGCTCATCTCTCTTCTCAGGGCCACAGGATCCTCTTCCATGCCTTATGGATCTCCCTTCCTCTTTTCTCGCATATCTGCTTCTGTATCTACTTCTGTGTCTCCTTGACTGAGTGTCCATTTATATAGCCCACAGTGGGGGACAGGGACTCAAACTGAGTCACCCTAATGACATGGTCAAATCAAAGCCCTAATCTTAACATAGTTTAATCAAAGACATGTCAGCTGAATCTAATACAATCAAAGGGCATCCCACCCAGAGGAACAGACCAGTTTACAAACATAATCAATATCTCTTTTTGGAATAATATCAAACTATCATACCAAGGGTTAAGAATTAACAAGTGATTGTGATTACTGAATCATTATATAAATGCTTTTTTCTTACTTTTATAGTGTATTATAAAATAGCCAAAAGTTAATACCTGAAATCAAAACTACAATGAGAGATCATTTTACACCTATCAGAATGGCCACTATTAAAAAGACAGAGGGAAAACGGATGTGGCTCAAGAGGTTCAGCGTCCGTCTACCATATGGAGGGACCAGGGTTCGATACCCGGGACCTCCCGGAAAAAAAAAAAAAAAAAAGACAGAGAACTACAAGTGTTGGAGAGGATGTGGAGAGATAGGAACACTTCTTCACTGTTGGTGGGAATGCCGAATGGTACAGCCACTGTGGAGGACTGTTTGGCAGTTCCTAAAAAAGTTGAATATAGACTTGCCACGTGACCCTGCAATACCACCACTGGGTATATACCCAGAAGAACTGAGAGCAGTGACACGAACAGACATCTGCACACTGATGTTCATAGCGACAGTATTCACAACTGCCAAAAGTTGGAAACAACCCAGGTGTCCATCAACAGATGAATGGATAAACAAATTGTGGTCTATTCACACGGTGGAGTCTTATGCAGCTGTAAGAAGAAATGAAGTCGTAAAGCATATGACAACATGGATGAACCTGGAGGACATTATGTTGAGTGAAGCAAGACAAACACAAAAGGACAAATACCATATGATTGCATTACTATGAACCAAATATATTGTGTAACATATTGTATGATTCAAAAAAAAGTATATGTATCCAGTACATTTAATTGAGAAATGTATGTGTTTATTCAACTGTGTTTTCTTTTTAGTTTTTAATTGTTTATATTTTCAATCATTAAGTGTACAAAATAAACTTTAAAAAAATGCACAGAAAAAAAAAATACCTGAAATTTCTGAAACTAGCTAGACTGGTCACACCCTTTTTTATGGTTATTCCAGACTAGTTTCAGCCTTGTTTATACTTACTATTGTGATGGTTATTCCTAACTGGTCTTGCCCTTGTTTATAGTTGCTCCAGACTAGTCTCACCCTTGTTTATTCTTGCTATTGTAATGGTAACCATTCCATCTTCCTCTGTTTGAATCCATTAAAACCTTAAATTCCCCAGACTCAGGGAGACAGATTTTAGGCTGATAGGCCCTCTGATCTCCTTACTCTGACACTTAGTAATAAAGTCTTTCTCTCTTTGAAACCCTGGTGTCTCAGGAATTGATCAGTTAGAGTGCATCAGTTAGAAAAAACAACTTTCGCTTAGTAACAGATAGCACAACTGATGATACTTGCAACAACATGGATGGACCTCAAGGAAATTATGCTGGGTACAAAAAAAACAGTTGTTCAAGCCAAAAATCTGAAGTCATCCTTGATTGTTCTCTTACACTCACCTTCCAGAGCCAATCATCAGCCAGTCCAGCTGAAACTACCTTCAAAGCATATATCAAGCCAGTCTATATTTTGGCATCGCCACTTTTACCACCTTATTCCAACCTGCCATATTCTCAGAGCTGTACTACTACAAAAGCCTCCAAACTGACAGACCCACATTATGACTTTCATGGCTTTATGTACTTTTTGCCTTCTTCCATTTATTGGTATAAAGATGAATGTAATCCAGGCTGATATTACTCATTTTATCCTTCTGATTTTAAAATATTTAAAACTTTTTGTTAGACCCTAAAAGTATTGTGGTCCTCACACCATAAGCAAAAATTAACTCAAAATGGATCATAAACCTAAATACAAGAGCTAAATTTATAAAACTCTTAGAAGAAAACATAGGAGTAAATCTCTGTGGCCTTGGGTAAGGCATAGTTTTCTTGGATATGGATCACATATACATTTCTGGTAGGAATACAAAATGGAAGAACTACTCTGAAAAATAGTTTAACAGTTCCTTTGAAAACTAAAAATGGACTTACCATACTACTCAACAATTACACCCTTGGACATTTATCCCATAGAAACAAAGAGTTATTTTTACTCAGGAACTTGTACATGAATGGTCATAGCAGTGAAGCAGGCTAGAACAGAGACCTGAGAGAAAAAAGGATGCCATAGGAAAGCACCAGGGCAATAAGGACAGTCAGTTCTGTATAAAACTCCTGCTCCCAGGTGCCCATCTTTGCCTGCCAACAAGGGAGGAGTCAACCACCCAAGGCCAAATACCTGAAGACAGTAGATAACAAGAAGCTCATTTCTACTCCTTGACCTGACCCCAGACTCAAGCAGGCAGACACTCAGAACCAATAGAAATATTGTGTTTAGAATCCTTCTTATGCATACTCAGAACCAATGAGAAAGTTGTAACTCACTAGCCTTCATTTACACGGAGGTTAGGAAGGGGAGTGGAGAGAAGCCAGCCTCAAATAGGGCCCCAGCTTGTGTCTTGCCCTTGAGTCTCTGGTATGTACTCTCACTTTCTTTCCTTTCTCATTAAACCCTTTACTTGCTTGCTTAACCTGGCATGTCTCTGAATTCTTTCTTATGATGCAACCAAAAACCTGGAAACCCACCGCCAGCCATAGCAGCTTTATTCATAAGAGCCCAAAACTGGAAAGTACTCAAATGTTCTTCAATGTGTGAATGGTTAAGAAAACTGATTCATCCGTACCATAGAATAATACTCCAAAATAACAAAGAACAAACTATTGATAGATGCAACAATTTTGTTGAACCTCAAGGAAATTATGCTGAGAAAAAAAACTCAAAAAAATAATATAATTGTTAAATGGAGAACAGATTAGTAGTTCCCAGAGATAAGGATGGGGGAGGGAATGGGTGTGGCTATAAAGGAATAAGGTAGAGTTAAATAGGGAGTCTTGTAGTGATGGTGCATTTGAATATTTTGATTGTTGTGGTGGTTAAACAACACTCAACATGTGATACCACTGCGTAGAGATAAATACATACAAATGAGTGTATGTATAACTGATGAGATCTGAATAAGCTCTATGAATTGTATTTCTTACTTTTGATTTCTTACTTTTGATATTATATTATATTATGTATATTATAATATACATTATAATATATATTATAGTTGTGAAAATGCTAATACTGGGAGAGGTTGAGGGAAGGGAGCATGGGTTCCATACATTTCTTTGCATCCTCCTGTGAATCTATAATTGCTTCAAAATTAAGTGTGGGGAAGCGGGGGGTGGATATGGCTCAACTGGTTGGATGTCCATCTCCCATATGGAGGGACCTGGGTTCGATCCCCGGGACCTCCCGGTAAAATAAAAAAATAAAAAATTAAAAAAAAAAAAGTGTGGGGAAGTGGATGTGGCTCAATCGATAGGGCTCCCGTTTACCATATGGGAGGCCCCGGGTTTGGTTCCTGGGGCCTCCTGGTGAAGGCAAGCTGGCCCACGCAACGCGGTAAGCTGGTGCAGCAAGACGACGCAACAAAGGGAGACAAGCAGACACAGAAGAAGGCACAGCAAATGGACACAGCAAGCACAAGCAGCAAGGGGGGAATAAATAAATAAATAAAATCTTTAAAAAAATAAAAAATAAAATAAAATAAAATAAAACACAAAATTAAAAGTGTGTGTGTGCATATAAACACATATAAAAAACTGAAAAATGAAGATACAATATATCAACACTGTGGAATACAACTAAAGCAAAATTTAGAGGGAAATTTATAGCTACATATGTCTATATTTGAAAAGTTAAAAGGTTGAAAATTAATTATCAAATTTCTGTCTCAAGAAGGTATTTTTAAAAAAACCCAGCAACTCAAACTCAAACTCAAAGAAATTAGCAGTAAGGAAATAATAAAGATGAGAGGAGAAATAAAATTTAAAACAAATATAAAACACAGAAAATGAACAAAGGCAAAAGTGGCCATTTTGAAAATCTTAATAAAGTTGATAAGCCACTAATAAGTCTGATGAAGAAAAAAAAAGAATATTTATCATTATCTGGAATGAGCAAAGAGACATCACCACAGATCCTATAGACACTGAAAAAGACAATGAAAAGATAACTATGAACATCTTGATGCCAATAAAGCACTTGACTAAGATTAAACAAGCAAATTCCATAAACATATATCTTATAAAAACTGACTCTTTTAGTTTGCCAAAGGGCTGCCAATACAAAGTACCAGAGATGTGTTAGCTTTAATAAAGGGTATTTATTTGGGATAAAAGCTTACAGTTCCAAGGCTATGAAAAGTCCAGACTGAGGTACCATCAGAGATGCTTTCTCACCAAAGTCAGCTACTATTGATCTGGGCTTGTTGTCATGTGGTAAAGCAAGATGGCTGCTATTCTCTGCCAAGGTTTCAGCTTTCCCTCCAGGCTCACCATTTCCTCTTGATCTGCACTGTGGGCCCAGCCTCTTGGGGCTTCATACGTAAGCAATCCTCTCTCTTAAGTGGCAGGATCAACCATTGCAGCTTCCTTTTCCTGTATCTGTCTAAGTCTCTATGTCTGCCTTTATATCAGACCCGGCAAAAGGGTGGGGACTAAATCTGAATCACACCCTACTGACATAATCCAGTCAAGTGGGTCTCACACCCACTGAAATAGATTACTTTATTTATTTATTTATTTATTTATTTTTTTTTTTTTTTTTTCAGAGGGAGGTCCTGGGTATCGAACCCGGGTCCCTCCATATGGGAGACGGATGCCCAACCATTTGAGCCACATCCGTCCCCCTATAGATTACTTTAAAACATAATATTTTCTTTTTGGGATTCATAAAATAATTTCCACACTCCACCTTCTGAATCTCAAAAAGACAATTACAATATTCCCAAAACCCTAGCATTGCTAAGTACAAAATCACCTCAAAGTAAGTTATAGGAATAAAGTTTGTCTTGGATCAAAAGGTCCCACTGGGGGATTAGATGTAGCTCAAGTGGTTGCTTCCCATGTACGAGGTCCCAGGTTTGATCCCCAGTACCTACTAAAACTAAAAAACAAACAAATGAGCGAAGAAACAAACAAAAAAGCTCTCACTGGGGAACACATATAGCTCAGTGGTTGAGTGCCTGCTTCCCATGTATGAGGTCCTGGGTTCAATCCCCAGTACCTAAAAAAAAAAAAAAAGTTCTGGCTGTAGACCTGTGAAACTTACAAAACAAGTTATCTGCTTCCAAAATACAAAGGAAAGACAGACATAGGATAAACATTTGCATTACCATAAGGAGAAAATGAGAGGGAAATAGTCATGGATCCCCAATATTCCAAAAATCTGCAGGGCATACAATTAGATTTTAAAGTCTGAGGATCATCCTTAGAATGATGGTTTCTTCTCCTTAGGGCCTTATGGGGGCCAACCCTTTCCACAAGCTTTCCCAACAGCCATTTTCTCAGTTGCACCCTTATCAAGCATCTATCTGGGTGGTAACCGAACTCCAGACCTCACCCTCCAAGAATATTTGGGTGATGACCACATTTTTCCCAATCTCTAGGGGACAGTCTCAATCCTGTTAGTACAGTAAGTTGGTGGCAACATGCTCTCTTTTTTTTTTTTTTTTTTAAAGATTTTATTTATTTATTCATTTATCCCCCCCCTGCTGCCCGTGCTCGCTGGGCCAGCCAACCACGCCGTGCAGGCAGGCCCGCCCCCACCAGGAGGCCCCAGGAACCGAACCCGGGGCCTCCCACATGGCAAACGGGAGCCCCACTGATTGAGCCACAGCCGCTTCCCGCAACATGCTCTCTAATCTCTGGCATACAGTCCTAACCCCCTCAGAACAGTAGTGTGGTAACCTGACTCTCCCTAATCTATGAGGACTAGGCCCGACCCCCTCAGAGCAGTTGGGTGGTGATCTGACGCTCAACAACAACAGGGGAACACTCTCCATCCTCTCTGTAGGCTGGGGCAGCAAAACTGTCCCTGAACAATGGGCTATAACATCCACCCTCTTCAAATGCCAGGGCAAACTCACCCTCTCCACATACATGGGTGGGGTCCCTCTCTTGGCCCAAAGAGATGTCTTAATTCCAGACCTCAGCTTCCATGGTTTACCTCCTGAAGCCATTTTTCCTTCAATTTCTCCCCTCCCTATCCCTTTTAGTCCAGACTGACAGTGCTTTCGTTCATACAGAGCTTGCAAAAAGCTTGTTGGTTTAGCATGCAGGAAACAGGGTACAAGCCATCAGACAATAAAACTTTCCACAAGTCCTTCCTGGATAACTGCATTTCCAATCCTGACTTACAAGTTCCACATTTAGTTATGTCTTCACATGGTCTACTATCCTCTAAGGGCTTGTTTTCTGAAAGCTTGAGATTTCCTAAATCAGTCTCTGGTTTCTTTGTGCCCATCAATTCAGTTCTATGTTTATCTCTTTCCTCTCACATTTTTCTATAAGCTTCAAGGAGAAGCCAGGCCTCATCTTCTACATTTATGTTGGAAATATCCTCAGCTAAATGTCCAAGCTTGTAATTTTCAAATTCTGCCTTCCATCTAACATTGGGAGTCATTTTTGCAAAGTTCTCTGCAACTTTAAAACATGGATCGTCATTCCTCCAATTTGCAATAATAGTTTCATCATTTCCATAAGGCCTTATCAAATGTCTCTTTAGCATCCATATTTCTAACAATCTCTTCATAGCAATCTAGGACTTTTCTATCAAGCATCTCACAATTCTTCCAAAAAAAAAAAAAAATACCCCTTACCCATTTATTAAACCATTCCAACATTTTTAGTACTTGCAGGTAGCACGACCCCACTTTCCTGGTACCAATGTCCATTTTAGTTTGCCAATGGGCTGCCAATGCAAAGTACAAGAAATGTGTTGGCTTTTATAAAGGGTATTTATTTGGGGTAAAAGCTTACAGTTACAAGGCCCTAAAGAGTCCAACTCAAGGTTTCTTTTCTCAACAAAGTCTGCTGCCATGTGTTGAAGCAAGATGGTGGGTAATGTCTGCGAGGGTGCAACCTTTCTCTTTCCTCTTAAGGTTCCATGGGCCCAACTTCTTCCAATCTCAGCTGTAGGCTGGCATAGGGCTCAGCTGCTCTGTTATCTCAGCTGCAAACTATCAGGCAAATGGAGCATCTCTCCCTGGGACTGCAGGATCAAAGCTCTCTCCTCTTCAGTGTCTTTGGAGTTCTCTCTCTACCTCTGTGTATCTCTTTTGTGTTCTCCTTAATTGAGTGTCCATTTATATAGCTCACCAAGGGGGGAGGGACTCAACCCTGCACGCCCTAATGATGTGGTTGAATCAAAGCCCTAATCTTGATTTAATCAAGTGAATGTAAAGCCTTTGAATTTAAATCAAAAGGTATCATGCCCAGAGGAACAGACCAGTTTACAAATATAATCAGTATCTTTTTTTGGAATTTGTAAATAATATCAAGCTACACATACTCAACTTTTTATGAGGCCAACATCTTGATAACAAAACCTGACAAGGCTATTTTAAGAGAGGAAAATTACAGACCATTCTCTCTCATTTCCATAGAATCTTAAGCTAAATAGTAAATAGAATCCATCAATATATAAAAACATAATACACCCTGACTGAGAGGGTTTTATTCCACGAACAGAAACGATTGCTTAATATTTGAAAACTAACAAATTTAATGCACTACCTTAACAGAAAGAAAGAAGAATCATATGATCATGTTGACAGCTGCATAAAAAGCATCTGATAAAAATTAAACACCTATTCATGATATTAACTCTTGGCAAACTAATAATAGAAGGGAACATCTTTAATAAGATGACAACTATCTGCAAAAAAACTACAGAAAACATAGTTAATAGCAAAATATCAAAAACATTCCCTTTGATATCGAGAGTGATACAAAGATGTCCATTGTCACCACTTCTATTTAACATTATACTGGGAATCTTTGCCAATCTTTGCCAATCTTTGCCAGGATTATGAAGGAAGAAATAAAACTGTACTTTACAGGGTACATGATTGTTCATGGAGAAAATGTAAAATAATTCTCATATTAATATTATATGAGTGAATTTATTAAATTCACTTCATACAAGGTCAGCTAACAAAACCCAACTATATTTTTACATATCAGCAATAAACAAATAGAAAATGTAATTTAGAAAAATATGCCAATTACATTAAAACTAAGAAAAAAATATCTTGGAACAAATCTATCAAAATCTAACAAAAATGGCCTCTCTACAAACTACTACTAAACGTTTGCTGAAATTAAAGGAGACATAAATATATTATACCCTGTTCACAGACTGGAATACTCAATATTGTAAAGTTGTTAGTTTTCTCCAAATTGATATATAGATTTGATGTAATTGTAACAAAAATATTAGTTGCTTTGTGATAGAAATTGATAAACTGATTCAGACATTAATAGAAATGCAATGATTCAAGAGCAGCCAATGCAATCTTGAAGAGAACAACCAAACTGTAGGCCTCACACTCTCATATAGCAAGGCCTATTAGAAACTTAGAGTAATCAAATCATTGTAATATTGGCACAAGGAAGATAAATAGACCAATGAACAGAACAGAGTCCAGAGACATGTGGGGAAAGGATAACCTTTTCAATAAAGATATAGGTCAGTTAGTTATCATTTAGCAAAAAATGAATCTTGATGCCTTGAAGTTGCTAAAAAGCAGTTCAATTTTCTTTCTCACTAATATTTTTACATATAAGAAAGTATTCATAATTTTAGGCATTTCCATTATTGTTTAACTAAATTAAACCATTTTTATTTTGAATAAAAACAAACAGAAGCAGGAATGATACAAATATTTTAAATTTTTCTGAAATGACTCTTGTGGAAGATTGAGTTATGGACCTCAGAAAAAAACCATGCTCTTAATCTTAATCCCATTCCTTTGGGGTGAATGCAATGTAAATAGGAACTTTTGAAGAAATTATTTTTAGTTAAGATGTAGTCAACTGACTCAGGATGCATCTTAATCCTATTACAGAAGGCCATATAGAGAGAAAAATCACAGGGAGAAGCTGGTGGAAACTGGAAGGAAAAAAGGAGAGGAAATTTTAAAAAATAAAAATTAATTAAAAATAATAAAAATGAAAAGAGGATGTCTTCATGTGACAGGAAGCCCAAAGAACCAAAGGATTGCTGGCCAGCCAGGAGGAAGTAAGCCATCTTGCCTCTGAAACCATGAACCAATAAATACCTGTTGCTAAGCCAACCCATTGTGTGGTATTTGTCCTAGCAACTTTGAGTTTAAGACAACCCTCATGCAAAATATATTATTCACCATGGTTTTCAGTCTTTAATCGATTTGCAGAATGAAATATCAGATAAGAAAGGGAAGGCAGAATAAGGGAATATTCCAACTATAATATATTTTGAGTGAGTGAGGCTTGGTAGAAGGAACTCAATCTCAAGGATTCAGTATTTTTATTCAATTTCAAATACAAATTTCATTTAAATGTGGGGTTTGGACATGATGACCTATCCTGAGAACCATAAAAATACAGTTGCAGAGGCCCTAGTTGGAGTTAAGACATAAATCCAGGAATATGGAAAATGAAAGATTGTTGTTGTTGTTACCTACAGTCTAATTACTACAATAAACTCTCAAAAAAAAAAAAAAAAATCCCTGTGATAGTAATTAAATTTGTTCACAAATACCCAGGTTCTATTTTCTATGAACTAATAGGATGATACTTCCCCATTCATTTTGAAGTTAGGCATACCATTTGATTCACTTTGAATAAGCAAGTGTGAGCAGAAAGAAGTCGTATTACTTCTAGGCAGAGCCAGTGCTGGATTTATGCTATGCTCATCTCTCCTTGCTAATGATGATTGTGGAAGCACGGATTGAGGTTGAGCTTTCATCAGTCAAAGATTTCTGAATAGCTGCTGACCCACAAGTAGCATATTGCTTAAGCAAGAAATAAACTTTTATGGTTTTGTCATTGAGAATTTGGGGTTTGTTACCACAGCATAATCTACCTTATATTAATCAATCCCTGACACAGGATGCTGCCAGAACAAAAATCTTAAAAGGTATCTTTGGCTTAGAGGTCAATGGTGGTGACAAGGATAGTAAGCCATGCTACACAATCTTGAAACACTGGTCAAGGCTATTGCCTGAAATTACTGGGAAGGTAGATTATGTACTTGTAATTCTAGAAGAAGCAGTTGGAAAACAATGTTAATGGTGTGTGTTGGCTGTTTTTAACAGAAAAAGAGACATGGGTTCAGAAAATAGTTGGCTGGTTTGTAAGAAGGAATGAAAGGAAAAAGATAAGTGCCTAGAAATTCAGATATTTGCAGGGTTGGAAGACAGAACTGCTTCTCAGTGCAAATTAATTAAAAGATGAAACTGAGAAAAAGATAACACAATGAAAATTTAGCCTTACAGCAAGGATCTAATTAAGGGTATTGCCATCACATCCAAACTTCTGAATGGAGTAGGTGTCCCAGAATAAAGCTCCAAACAGGGTGTGGCATCCATTAAATCATTTCAATTAAACAAAAATGCCTCCAGAAAAAGATGAAAGTTGTTGCCCCACCCTCAAACTCAGTAGTAATAAAGTTTAAACAGACAAAAAACCTATGAGCCCGTACCCAAAAAAAAAGACTATGACCATCCAAGATTTTAAATTTTGGAACTCCTGCCATCTGTAGATAAGAAATGGGCTAAGAAAGTTGCTCAGCCCTCAAGGAAGATACATTCCTCAAACCCATGTCATAAGTGGCCAAGAAAGAATAGAAAAAAGGAGAAATTCTCAGGGTGGGAAGCCATGTGCCACAGAAAAAACTAAAAAGGAAACTACTCCCACACTGAGCAATCAGTGCCTAATCAAGGGAAATTCTCCAAGCTCAAGGTAAGGGGCTATCAAAATATCTGCCAGGTGGGATTTCAGAATTATTAATGGACTATATCCAGCATGTATCTCCCATTCTTCCCTTTTTTTTTTTTTTTTTTTACTGGGAGGTCCCGGGGATCGAACCCAGGTCCCTCCATATGGGAGCTGGACACCCAACCATTTGAGCCACATCCATCCCACCATTCTTCCCCTTTATGAAGGACAGTGTTTATTGCAGATCTTCTATCCCTATTCTACCATTGATGTATGGGCAGATAATTTGTCTTTTAGTTCATAAATTTCTAGATCAAGGGAACCAAGTCTAGACCTGACACAGAAACTACCATACATCACTCTTTGATGATGAGACTATAATGCATCATCATCCAGAGATCCTTGACTTTGACCTTGATGACATGGCTGAATGAATGGGACTTTGAAGTTATCTCCCTTGGGAAGGGGTGAGTGAGGAGGGTTTATTTTCATTTATTATTATTTATTTATTTACTTATTTTTGAGGTACCAAGGCTAGGGATTGAACCCCGGACCTCGTAAGTGGGAAGCCAGCCCTCAACCACTAAGCCACATTGGCTCCCCAAGTTGGTTTTTTCGTTTGTTTTGCTTGTTTGTTTTTGTTTTTAGGAGGCACCCGGGACCAACCCAGGACCTCCCATGTGGGAAGCAGGCGCTCAACCACTTGAGCCACATCAGCTCCCGGAGAAGGGTATTTTGATTGTGGGAAAAGCATTTGGTGAAGACAATGGTGAATTCTAGTAGTTTTTATGGCTGTTCACAAATATTTTGGGACTCTCTTAAGCACATGGTAGGCACATGCTTCCTCACTACATGTTACTGACCTTGGTCACTAAACTGTGAGAGGAAATAATGTATGTCACTTTTGGATAGAAGCTTTAAGAGCTAGTCCTCTTAGATCAACATTGCTTATTCCTCTTCTTCCCCCTGTCTTGGGGAAGTAGAAGCATGTATTAAGACGGGAGCTGCCATCAGCCTGGAAACTTACAACCAGGAGAGCCTTCTGCCAAACCCACCATGTAGTGCAAGCAATAAATAAACTTTTACTGAGATAAGCCACTGAGATTTCACTGAAACATTTTTGTTTGGTTGGTTTTTTTCTTTGTTTTTTTTTTTTTTTTTTTTTTTTACCACTATCTTGACCAATATAGTAACCAATATCCTTATTATTGTAGTGAAAAACATTATTAAGCAAGCAAGAAAATCTACAACCATAGAGTAAAAGAAAGTTACATTGAACTACATACAAATTTTAACTTTTGTATGGTAAAGGACACTACAAAGAAATTATAGGCTGGGAAAAACATTTTTGCAACACATACACAGAAAAGGGTTAACATGAGCTATATGCAAAGACCATTAAAACAAAAAAGTGACAACCCAATAAAAACAATGGGCAAATGATAAGAGGAAGTTATGATGAATATTTGTTGCCTGCCTTTCCAGCACTGTTTTTCCTTTCCCTGCTAAAAGCATCTATCTAGTAGGGAAACTGCCCTTCTCATGTTCTTAGGCATGTGATTTGGGTAGGTTTGACCACACCCTTAGCTTCAGGAAGGGCTCAGACTGACTTGAGTCAAAGGCCAAGCCCTGAACAATCTTTGAGAACGATTGGATAAATTTTGGCACTTTTATGGGATATTATTGAGCAGTATTTTAAAAATGAGATTGCTCTAATATGCTTACATGGAAAGATGTACATGATATATTATTTAACAAAACAAGCAAGTCTCAAAGTAATGTGTATAGTATAATCACTTTTTTACTAAAGTGTAAATAATTGTGAACATATGTTTGTATAGCAGAGAAAGGTGGAACAGACCAATTCGTTAGCATTGTGCACTTGTTATTAGGCTATTGTTTTAGCTCTGAACACGCCCTTCTGTTCTCTGCTTTGGATACTGAGGATCAAACTTCATAAACCACCTTTCTGCATTGCTAGCTGCTCTTTGTTAAACTTTATCAATAGGAGGCTTTGGAAGGAGACAGGGAAGCTGGAGGATGGACTTCCTATTTGCTTCGTCAGGACTTCCAGTTCCTGTCAGAGTGGCCCCAGTAAATCTTCACCCTGACAGCAGCAGCTGGTTCCAGTTTCCAGTAGTTTCCACCGCCCCCCCAATCAGCTTCATGGTGCCCCCTCAGAGAATCAGCTGGCCAGCGACACCTCCTCAGAGGTCCCAAGTTCACAGGGGCCTTCCTCTAAGTTTCTGGGTCCAAATAACCCTGACCAGTCTCCTTCGTGGTGGGAGCCACCTCCCGCAGCTCCTCTGTTACCCGGTGCCCTTTTTCCTTCTCAGTCCTCCAGGACCTGTTAAGCCATTTTTCTTAGTTTGCTATTGCTGCTGTAACAAATCACCACAATCAAACCTAGTGGCTTAAAACAGCACAATTTCTTTATCTTATATCAGAAGTCTGAAATAGGTTTCACTTGGTTAATATAAAGGTGTCAGCAGAACTTCATTCCTTCTGGAGGCTCTAGGGAGAAATCTATTTCCTTGCCTTTTCCTGCTTCTAGAAGCTGCCTGAAGGCTTGTGGTTCCTTCCTCCATCTTCAAAGACAGCAGCGAAGTATCTTCAAATCTCTCTGACACTCCTCCTTCCCTCTTTCCTTTACAAGGACTCTTGTGATTACCTTGGACCCATCAGAAAAATCCAGGATAGGGAAGCAGATGTGGCTCAAGCGGTTGGGCTCCCATCTACCATATAGGAGGTCCAGGATTCGATTCCCGGGGCCTCCTGGTGAAGGCAAGCTGGCCTGCACGGAGTGCTGGCCCACGCAGGAGTGCTGGCCTGTGAGGAGAGCTGGTGCAGCAAGATGATGTAACAAAAAGAGACACAGAGGAGAGACAATAAGAGATGCAGCAGGCCAGGGAGCTGAGGTGGCCCAAGAGATTGAGCAGCTTCTCTCCCACTCCAGAAGGTCCCAGGATGGGTTCCCAATGCTGCCTAAAGAGAAGACAAGCAGACACAGAAGAACACACAGCGAATGGACACAGAGAGCAGACAGCAAGCATAAAAACAATGGGGAAGGGGGGAATAAATAAATAAATAAATCTTTAAAAAAAAAAAGAAAAAGAAAAATCCAGGATAATCTTCCCATAATAAGATCTTTAACTTAATCACATCTGAAAAGTCCCTTTTGCCATGTAAGGTAACATTCACAGGTTCCAGGGATTAGAACGTTGATGTTTTATTCAGCCTACCATACCAATCAGCGGTCGAGAAACTTTTAGTGTAAAGTGCCAGATAGTAGCTGTCACAACTTCTCATTTCTGCCATTGTAGCACAAGGAGGCAGCCATAGACAATACAGAAACTAGTCTTCCAATAAAAGTTGTTCCAGTAAAACTTTTTTTTTTTTTTTTTTTTTTTTTTAATGAATCATAAATTTTATTTCAAAATGTAAACATCACTAAACATGCATACACGTTAAAACAATAAAATTTACAATTTCATTAATCTTTTTCTTTTTGCATAGGACAAGCAGTGGGCCAGATTTGACAGGTGGACCATAGTATGCCAACCCCTATCCTAGATAAAATTATCTCCATTAAAATACCAATGTCTACCTAAGTTTCTTTAAAAATATATATAAAAAAGTCCCTGGAGGACATTATGTTGAGCAAAGCAAGCCAGACACAAAAGGACAAATACTGAATGAATGCTTTACTATGAACCAAATATATTGTGTAACATATTGGTTGAGTCAAAAAAATTTTTATATGTATCCAGTACATTTAATTGAGAAATGTATATATTTATTCATCGGTGTTTATTTTTTAGTTTTTAATTGTTTATATTTTCAATTATTAAATGTACAAAATAAAATAAAAAAACAAAAAAACAACAAAAATAGCTGACCCATAACAATATGTACAAAATATAAAATGTAAATAAAAAATACAAACAAAAAACTATATATATATAAAAGTGTATTTTAAAAAAGTGTAGTGAGAGAATCTAGAAAATGGGAGAAAATATTTGGAAACCATATATCCATAAGAGTTTAATATCTAGGAAATATAAAGAACTCCTATAACTCAACAATACAGAGACAAACAATCCAATTAAAAAATGGACAAGACTTGAATAGACATTTCCCCAAAGGAAATACACAAAGGGTCAATAAGCATATAAAAAGATGCTTAACATCATTAGCCATTAGGCAAATGCAAATTCATTGGCTATTTAATAATTTTAATTGTAAATATAATATATACTCAATGTAACAAGCCAAACAATATAAAGATATTTAAAGAAAATTGAATAATCTCAACACCCTCTTCCAATATCCCCCTTCTGAGATAATCAAGGTAATGAGTCAGGAAAACAGAGATTATATTGGTACTTTTTTTTAAGTTTGAAATAATTTCAAACTTATAGGAAAGTTGCAGAAATAATACAAAAACAATACAAAGAACTCCAATATACTCCCTATCTGATACCCAGATTTACAAGTTGTATTAGGGCTCTCTAGAGAAACAGAACCAACAGGAGATATCTGTAAATATTATGAGATTTTATAAAATTGTCTCACATGACCATGAGGATACACAAGTCCAGATTCCTTAGGGCAGGCTACAAGTTGGGAACTCCAATGAAGTTTTTCAATGAATTCCCCAGGAGAAACTGGCTGGCTGAAGTAGAGATGAAAATTCTCTCTTCTGATTGCTAAAATCATCACTTCTTTTAAAGCCTTCAACTGGGTGATAGTTTAAAGCTTTTTGTGAATCCCAGAAAAGATCATGCTCTTGGAGTTAATCCATTCCTGTGGGTATGGGACCCTTTGATTAGATTGCTTCAGTTAAGGGTCTTTGATTAGATTGCAGGACCCAGGGTGGATCCTAATCCTTTTACTGGAGTCTTATATAAACTGAGGACTGAAAGCAGAGACACACAGAGAAAGAGAACTCTAAGTTTTTACCCTGCTATGTGAGAGAGGACTCCAGGGTCACCTACAACTGCAGAAAGAGAAACCGTAAGAGGCTGAGAGAAGCTGGAGGCTGGAGTCAGCGGAGCAGCCCAAAGCTGAAGAGAGGAGGCCCAGGGAGAGATGAACCATATGCCTGGTCACTCACAGCTGAGCTTGAGGAGAAAGTGAGCCTGGAGGAGAAGGCAGAGACCGGCTGCCATTTTGCCTTGCCATGTGGCAGGAGTACAGGATTTCCAGCAGTCAACCTTTGGTGAGACAGCATCTCTGATGATGCCGTGATTTGGACATTTTCACAGGCTTGGAACTGTAATATTTTACCCTAATAAATTCCCATTATAAAATCCAACCTATTTCTGGTATTTTTGCATTGGCAGCCTTCAGCAAACTAAAACAAATTGATTGGACGAGATGTCTCTCATTGTTGAAGGCAATCTCCTCTGTTGATTGTAGATGTAATCAGCCATAGATGCAATCAACTTATTGATGATTTAAGTCCATGAAATGTCCTCACAGTAACAATCAGGCCAGTACTTGCTTAACCAAACAACTGGACACCATAACCTAGCCAAGTAGATACATGAAGCTAACCATCACAACAAGTTTTAACATTTTGCTACATTTGTTATAGCATTCTTTCCATCTCTATCTATCTATCTATCTATCTATCTATCTATCTATCTATCTATCTATCTATCT
>JAKSZT010054396.1:12155689-12203721 GCA_026826555.1 Tolypeutes matacus
TCTATCTATCTATCTATCTATCTATCTATCTATCTATCTATCTATCTCCTAAACATTTAAGAGTAGGTTGCATACATCATGCTCCTTTAGCACAAATACTTCCATGTATATTTCCTAAGAACTAATATAATTGCTTACGTAACCACATTAAGTACAGTTATCAAGTTCAAGAAACTTAACATTGATATAAATCATAGAGCCCAAATTCTAATTTTTTCATGTATCCCAATAATGTCCTTTTGGGCCTTTTCTCCTCCATTATTAGATCCAGTCCAGTATCATGTATTGCATTTAATGTTACTGTCTCTTAAGTCTCTTTTCCTCTATTTTCAATTGTGTTAACTGATATACAACCTAAAATTTCCCATCTCAAACACTCCCAACTACATAATTCAGTGGCATCAATCACGTTTGCAATGTTGTGCATGCATCACCACCAAAACTTTTCTATCACCCCAAGCAGAAAGCATCTATTAAATTGCTTTGAGATAGGCTTGGGGGGTAAGGGGGAGCGGTGTGGAGGGGGCTGTCCCATCACTTGTTCTCCATGCGACTCTTTAGTTACTGGTAAATAATATAATTCCCAAGTTATTGCCTCTTCTCACTTCAAACAACAAAAACAAAACTAACAAAATAGCTCTAAGAAGTGCCAAGCATTCCTCATCTCAATAAGAATCTCCCAAGATTTAGCTAGCTGTTCTTCAGGGCCAATGGCATGCAGCAACCCTTCCATCAATCTCCTCTTCCTATCACTCCAGGTAGATGTCCCTCTACCTCCTCTGAATGCCTAGGCACTTTATTGGTTCCTCAGAGTCACTGATTTATGTAAAGAATCTTCCCACCTAGAATAGAAGCACCTTGTAGCCAGAAATCCTGTCTTAGATTGAGAATTAGCCTGGGCTAGTAATAAAACTAATGGCGTTGGAGTCAAGATCTATTTGTTCTTGGGCAAGTTTTTTTTTTTTTTACCTCTTGGAGCCTCAGTGTTCTCATCTGCAATTGAAGACAATAAGACCCACATGACATGACTGTGGAGCTAGAGTGGTTAAAGAATAAGGGCTTTGGAGTTGGACTGGGTTTCACAGCCAAGCTTTATCATTTGCATGCTGTGGCTTTAGGCAAGTCACTTCCCCTGTCTTGAGTCTGCATTTCCTCCTCTGGGTATTAGGGCTCAGCCTGGTCCCTATTTCAAAGGTTTGGTGGAGGATATAATGAGAATGTAGTCACTGTGACCTCAATGATGGAGCCATTCTCATCTCTCACCTGACTCATCACAGCGGCCTCCTCACTGGTCTCCCTGCCTCCCTACAGTTTCTTCTCAACACAGTAGCCAGGATGTTCTGGCAGAAGCCCTGTCAAATCGGCTCATTCCTTTAAAAGGGGGCCAGCAAACCATGGTCTGCAGGCCAAATACAGCCTAACTCCTGTTTCTGTGCCACCTGTGAGCTCAGAATGGTTTTCACATTTCAAATGGATGGAAGAAGAATCAAAAGAAGAAAAATATTTCATGACACATGAAAATTATATGAAATTCAGCATCCATAAATAAAGTTTTATTGGAACACAGCTGTAATAGTCAGCCAAAGGGGTGCTGATGCAAAAAAAAACATAAATCAGTTGGTTTTTATAAAGGGCATTTATTTGGGGTAGAAGCTTACAGTTACTAGGCCATAAAGCACAAGTTACCTCCCTCACCAAAGTTTATTGCCATGTGTTGGAGAAAGATGGCTGCCGATGTCTGTAAGGGTTCATGCTTCCTGGGTTCCTCTCTTCCTGGGGCTTGTCTCTCTCTGCTCAGCTGCTGTGTTAGCTCCACAAGGCCAGCTGTAGACTATTAGGCAAACAGCTTGTGTCTCTTCCCAGGGCCTTCTCTCTTCCCTCACCATCAACATTCTCTGTGTGCTTACTTCCTGGGGCTCCAGCTCAAGACTTCCACTTTCTCTTCTGCCATATCATTTTCTCTGGGGGTCCCCAGCCACCAAGGGGGTGGGAACTCAACATCCTACTGACGTGGTCCAATCAAAGCCTTAATCATTATTTAATCAAGTAAAAGTAAAACCTCTGAATCCAATACACTCTAATACGCCCAGAGGAAAAGACCAGTTTACAAACATAATCCAATATTTCTTTTTGGAATTCATCAATAATATCAAACGGCTACAACAGCCATGCTCATTGGTTTACACATTGTCTATGACTACTTTCCTTTTCCAGTGGCAGAGTTGAGTAGCTGCAACAGAAATGATATGGCTTGCAAAGCCTAAAATATACTATCTATACTATCTGGCTCTTTACCAGAAAAAAGTTTGCCAACCCCTGCTCTAAAACACAAATTAACAAACAGAACAAACACTAAACAAACACTCCCATGGCTTCTCATGTCACTTATAGTGAAAGGCTCTTTGCTGTCTATATACCAGTCACATTCTAGCCTCAGTGCCTTTGCTTGGGCTCTTCTTTCACCCTGGCATGCTCTTCCCCAGGTATCTTTATAACTCACTCTACCTCCTACAATTGAATCTTAGCTCAGTTGTCACTTTTCTAGGGAGGACTACTTGCACCATCTATTTAAAATTGCAGTCTGCCTCTGTGTTCCCCTAGTGCAGGCATTCCTGATCTACCTAACCCAGCTCCATTCTTTTCCATAAAAAGTAATTACTTTTTTAACACTTGACTTAATTTACTTATTTATTACATCTATGGGCCTGTCTCTCCTACTAGAATGAAAGCTCCACAAGGCAGGGATTTTTGTTCATTGATGTCTCCTAGCACTCACTGCCTAGTAGAGGCTAAAACCAATGTGTGCAATGAATGATGAAATAAAATATAAAGCACTAAGCACAGTGCCTAGCCCAGGGTTAAGTACTTCATAAGCACTTATTATTACCATTATTATTGTTCATTAAATATTAGTGTATCCAAGTGCCTAACAGAAAATGAACACAATAAATTTTAATCTCCCTTCCCCTCACTTTATATCTCTTAGAGTACTTAGGAAAGTGCCTTGGGTATATTAAGAACTCATTCTTCTGATGCCATTTCCCTGGCCCTCAAGCCCCTCTATTGCTAGGAGCACTGTATACAACGGCAAGTCTAATACAGTACCTCTGGTCCCTGTCCCTCAAACCCCCAGCTTCAGCCCCAAGACTGGAGGCTCTGTAACCTGTGGGAGAGTATGCAGGTGATGGAGGTGAGGCTAGTGGCTTGTTCTTACCTGATCTGCCTGCACTGCTCCTGACTGCTGAGCCCAGAACTCAGACTCTGGCATCAACCTCGGAAAGACTATTCAAATGCAAAACACTTGGGAGGTATGGATGCTTGGCCCTAAGATAAAATTGTGATTAAAATCTCCAGGGGTTGAAAAAATCTAGCTGTGTAATCACCACAGCCGGGCTTTGTTTAAATAAGAGTGTTTGAAGAATGTGTTCAGACTATTTAAACTCAGGCCATTTAAATTCTTAAGAATTCAAAAAATAAGGGTAAACACTACAGTGATTTTAAAGATTAGCAAGAAAGGAGACTGTATAACTTATATAGCCTCCACCCCTCCCCTCCTCACCAGGGTTCTGAGGATCAAGTCATTCTATGTGGTATGTCTGGGGGAAACAAAGGATGAGGGGTGGTGTGGGTGGAGAGGGATTCTAGCTATAGGTGTACAATGAAACCATACATCCTGGATTTTCTGGGGGCACTCTCAGTATCAAATATTCTGGCATGGGCAAACTATGTATCTAAGATCTTTGTTTCTGATGATAAGGTCACCATTTTGATCCACTGAGATCATCTACTTGAAACTGGGACCTTGTACGGAAGCCGGCGCTCAACCACGAGCCACAATGGCTCCCGGAACATCCTTATTTTACAAAGAAAAATGTGAAACCCAGAGATGGACTCACAGTGTTACCGGGTTTTCTCTAGGTTCTTGGCTAAGCTACGAAAAATGAATTTTAAGTGCAAGCCAGTTTAGTTAGGTCAGTAATTTATTAAGGAAGGGAGGGAAGAGAAATAGGAGAAAATAACAGATTATGGGGCCCAGGTAGAGAAGAAAGGGGCTGAAAAGAGATAAAGAAGGCTGATTTACAGACTACAGTTTCCCATTACAGATTACAAATGCCCGGGTTTTACTTGCGTGCTGTTCCAAGCAGGAGGGGAGGAAGGCAAGAGCAAGGGGCCGTTTGATTTCCCGCTTGCTTTTTAAACAGTTAATTATTCTGCCTCTTTGCTAATGCCCCGAGAAGACTCCCAGTTTGCTGTATTGATTGGTTATCCCACCCATCAATTCCCTGGGAGGGCCCAATGATAAGGTCCCTGGAGACTATCCAGGGCTTCTCCTGACTTCTGGAGGAAATCTTGTTCCGAATGGGATTTTTCACAAGGGTCTTCCAACAGCCATCTTGTGGGGTATTGTGGCCACATGTTCAATGGCGGCAGTTTTTCTGCCAGGTTCCAGATCCGTCTCTTTATTCCCTAACTTGCTTGCCTCAACTGTGCTTGGCACAGTGCCTGACACATAGTAAGTGCCCACTAAATATTTACTGACTGCCTAACCTTGGGCCACTGACTTACAGAATTAGACCAAAAACATATCACCCGGCCCTGAGTTCGCCGATCCCTTAGGCGATCCCTCATTTCCTGGATAAATCTAACTCCCCTGGAGTGAAGATTTTATGTGCCACAGAGCACATTGTCTCTGTCAGCACTCATGTCTTCCTTAGATTCTCTTAGCTGGAGACCATCCAATCTGCCATGTGCACAGTTTCCAGGCCAATACTGACTAAGGTAGAGAGTGAAATTAACAGTCCAGATCTTTCCAGCAGGTGGCTTTGGGCTTAAGTGTGCTTCTGCAAGCTTTTTGGGGCCTCTGGGGACCAGTTACATGTTTCCCAAATACCGGTCTTACAGGTAGCACGTGGCGCCATTCTGAGAATGCTGTTTTGCTCCGTCAGGTAGTTCTGCAACCTATCCACAATGGATTAGACTGAAGATCAGGCCCAAGACAGTGGCATCCATCTTTATAGGTTGGAAACAGGGGTAGTCTATAGGGTGCCAAGCATGAGAACACTGACACTTGGACACCTTTTCTACTGCAGAATGACAGGTGAACCCCACCAGAGAAACTCTTAGAGGACAGTCAAACAGAAGATGTGGTGGATGCTGTGGTGTGCCACAGCATCCCTCTTCATCCCCCCAGCTGCCCACAGCATTGGATATTGACAGCCCACAGCTGAGTCCCTCTCCTAGAATCGCTCTCAGCCAAGGTATTCCTGTTCCCCAGAAGCAGCTAGCATCCTACACCTAGTGAGAGTAGAAAGGCCTGGCCCCTTGCCTCAATTTGGGGCAACACTGAAAGGCCATCCCAGCTCCAGGGCTCCCCACAGGTGGCCTGAGGTCTTTGTAGGGCCTGCATGGCAGGCAGCCCAACTTCTCCTTCGTCTCTCATTTTTCAAAGGTGTTCATCCTGAGAGCATCCTCCGTAAACTTCCTGCCCAAATTTCTAACCCCCTCGGAGTCTTTTTCCTAGGGAAGCCAACCTAAGACACGGTGGGAGGCAATGATGGTACAGAAGCCCAGAGACCATCAAGAATTCAGTGAGCAAAAGCCAGGAGGTAGCAGAAACCACGGCTACACCAAAGCCTTTCAGAAGTCCCAACAACAGTTACCACAAAACAGAGAAGTATAGCGAAGCTGAGTCACTTTCTCAATGCCTCCTTAAAAATCAGTTGAGCCTCAGGATGACACTCAGCATCTGGACTGGGCAGCTATTTTGTGTCTTTATTTTCATTCCACTTTCTGCCTTGACCCTCGGATCACATGACTAGGACATTGTACCCCAATTTTTTAGCCTCTCCTTTTTAGGAACTGGCCAGTGATTTCTAAACCCTCAACTTCTTACTACAGTCTTGTTTTGAAAAAAAAAAAGCAAAACTGATGACCCAGAACAAAGGTGCTTCCGCCTGTCTGACTTTGAGTACTTCATGTCCCTTTGGACACTGTGTCTTGGACTGCTGCCAACTCCCCTGGGGGCTAATCTGATGGCGGGGGGTCATTTTCTCTAGCTCCATACCCTCAGGCTCCTCTTCCTTCCCCATTAACCCATGATGTTGAGGGTACAGTTGAGCACACTTATGTTGTAATAACCTCCTTTTCCTTTTAGGCTTTAACTTCACCTGTAAGAAAATACAAACACGGCTCCTTAACAGTTTAGACAGCACCCCCCCCCACCTTATTTCTTGCTCCCTTGATCTGCATGTTCCTTTCATTCTTTAGCAAGAGACCTTCTTAAGTTGCAAAAATTCAATAGACTGGAACCTCTAAGAGTTGTGGAGAACATCTAAATATTAGAATGAAGTGTTCACATTGAGTCTTTTTTTTTAAAGATTTTATTTATTTATTCATTTATCCCCCCCTTGCTGCTTGTGCTCGCTGGGTCAGCTAACCACGCCGTGTGGGCGGGCCTGCCCTCACCAGGAGGCCCCGGGAACCGAACCCGGAGCCTCCCATATGGCAAACGGGAGCCCTACTGATTGAGCCACAGCTGCTTCCCGTACATTGAGTCTTAAGTATTAGTTCAAATATTTCCTATCATAACTTAAAACTTGATGGACAATAAAAATCTGCTTTCAAAATGGAAATTATTCACTTATTTTTTTTATTATTATTATGAAAAATTTCACACACACAAAAGGGGAATCATATATACCCATCACCAGGCCTAATCAATCTAAAATATATGTATTTATTCCTACTGTCTTCAGTTGACTAAGTACAGTCAGCAGATTATGAATTGACCAGTTTACTTGTAGATAACTGAATATCAACTTAAAATGACAATTACTTGTTGCATTGTTTGAGTGATCTGGGTCATAGTGCTAGTTCAGACATTGATTCTGACTTCCACATTCAATTGGTTGGCAGGTAGTAATGGTTCTCCCTTCTTTACATCTCTTGAATCTGCCCCATTCCACCTCCATCCTACTGGTATGGTTTAGGACCACAATCATTTTTTACCTGTCTGACCAGAGGTTATATTTTGAGATTTTTAACAGCCTCCCCTTCCCCCCACCTGTATTTGCTCCTCTTTATTCCTCCCATTCAAAGCAGGTAGACAGCTCTGAACTGTGATACCTAAAGATCTGAGGCAGAGCAAAAGAGCAGAAGACTGCACAATCCTGACTTTTGTTTTCTAAAAGTCCAAGTGACCTGAGGGAAAATTAGGGAGTTTGCAGATAAGGAAGGGGAAAGGGCTATTTGCAGGTATAGATAGTGTCTATGGGGCAAAATAGAGTTCTTTATTTGGTGGAGAAGAAAAGAGAGGGCTGAGGGTCCTTGATCAACAGGGAACCTGGTTCTGTTTCCTGGGAGGTAGCAAGTCCCCAGAGAGGAATGGCTGTTGGCTGTGTCCAGGCTGGGTTGACCGTAAGGAGACTCACAAAAAATGCCTGAGACAGACATGGCATGGTGGGAAGAGGATCACTGGACAGAAAGTGACCAGGTGGGCAGGGCTAGTGGTTGTCTTAGTGATCTGATGTGGAGCACACCATCCTGCCTGCCCCTGCCCCCCCCCCCCCCCCCCCGTTCTTTGCCCCCAAGGGACCTGTTGAGACCCTGGAGCTGTGTGGCACTACCCCTGCTGGTGAAGAGGGGAAGAACTCAGGTCAAGTTCTCAGTTGGAAGGAAGCATCCCTGAGCCTGAGATTGAGTTAAGTAACTTACCTGAATTTTTACAGCTGCTAGCAAGTGACAGAGCTAGTATTCAAGGCCAGGTCTTCTGACTTCAGCATCCATATGCTTAACTACTCTGCAGAAATTCTGTGCCTTAGCCCCTCCATCAGCACCATTTGCCCTAGAGTTATGAGGTTATAGGAGACACCCTTTCAGGTGATCCTTCCCCTGAGGCAGCTGTGGGCAGCAAAGGAAGGAGTGGAGGCTGACTCCCCAAGACTCCTAGAGCCATGGGACAATGCCAGGCCTCAGGCTCCTCATCTGTGAAATGGAGGTTCTGAGGGTTCTGTTGAGCATTAGATCAGATAATAGAGATTAAATAAACTGTGCTATGCAAATGCCCAAGTTTAGGAATAATATCAAGAAGAACAAAAACAACTAGCACTTTCACACATAATAACCACAGGCCGTGAAACTCTGCTAGACCTTCAAGCGCGATTAGTTCCTGGAGCCTGAGTTCTCTGGTGTCTTGGCCTGTGCACAGCCTGCTCCCTTTTCCTAGAACATCTTGCACCTCTCCTCCCCTCCCCACTTTCCTTTTGGAAACTCCTATTGATCTTTTGATCTCAATGTAAGATGTCATCTCCTCTGGAGGGCCTTCTTGGATCACCTCCCATCCAGACCTCTGGGCGACACACCCCTTCTCTGGGCAGCCTTGAAATGCAGTGTTCCTTTAACACTGAAATTCCCCCATTCACCAGCCCATCAGTCCAACTCCTCTTCCCCTACAGCTCTCCCCAACTAAACTAGTAAGCTCCTTGAGAATGGGGACTGTGTCTTATTTACCATTGTATTTCTAAAGTCTAGAACACACAATATTTGACCAATTGCACATTTGTTAAATGAAGGAAGGTATGAATATGTTCTCTGAATCATCAAAGACAGATTCATTATGGCCCAAATACTTTCAGTGCCAAGTGTGTTTTATTATACTTTAATTTCCTGAAAATTAATAATTCAAATACAGCATAAATTTAACATAGCTTGTCACCAACTGCTTGCAAGTAGATCATAAGTTCCCTCTTGAAGGGCTTGATAATTCTTAGGTGTGCTTCACTGTGCCTAAGAAAATACTCAAGAAACATTTGCTAAGTAATTGGTAAACATAATGCACTGTCCTTGATGATGGGGGCGGGGGGGAGTAACAGAATTGACTGAATCATTTCTCATTGTTTACCATGACTTAGAGCTGGGGAGTATTTTATGTTTCATAAATTATAGGAATGTACAAGTCATTTCCTCTTAAAGTAATATCAAGGACCAGTATATGTGGAGTCTGACACCAGGAGCTAGGGCATAATCGAGATTATCAAGAGTCTAGATTCTAGGCAGTCCTGCCTTCAATTGCTTGCAGTCGAATAATGGAAAATAATAAACAGTGTGCCAGTCCAAATCTTAACCCTGGCTTCCGGACAGATCTACGGATTTGTTCTCTGCCCTCCCTCTGTACCTCAATCTGGTCAATGAGAAGTTAATGAAGAAGTCAACCAAGGGAAAGCAGATGTGGCCCAAGTGATTGGGCTCCCGTCTACCATATGGGAGGTCCAGGATTCAATTCCTGGGGCCTCCTCGTGAAAAGCAAGCTGGCCCCTGTGGCGAGCTGGCCTGAGCGGCGAGCTGGCCCATGCAGAGTGCTGGCCTGAGCAGGAGTGCTGGCCTGCGTGGAGGGCTGGCACAGTAAGATGACACAACAAAAAGAGACACAGAAGAGAGACAATAAGAGATGCAGAAAATCAGGGAGCTGAGGTGGTGCAAGAGATTGAGCACCTCTATCCTACTCCAGAAGGTCCCAGGATGGGTTCCTGGTGCCGACTAAAGAGAAGACAAGCAGACATAGAAGAACACACAGAGAGCAGTCAGCGAGCACAAAATAACAAGGGGGTGGGGGAGAAATAAATAAATAAATAAATAAATAAATAAATAAATAAATAAAGGCTATTTAAAAAAAAAGAAGAAGTCAACCAAGCCCTAGACCAACAATTATCCTAAACATTGACTAGCTCAACAGGCTACAGACATTTCACAAAAAAATGATGTGGAAAATCAGTCTTCTCACTAGTTTATTTATATTTTGTAAAAACAGTCATATATGTAATATTATCCATATTTGTATTTCACAGAGAAATTCAGTCTTATTTACAGCAAACAGTACTACACTAAGATGTACTCCATCCCACCAAGACAAGCAGCTGGGTCATTAAAATGACAAATTGCCACCTAGGCTAATGTGTTTTGTTTACCCAATACACTCTGCAGCTCTTGGCCAGAGATGACACAGACAGGTGATATCTTAGTTTTGTCTTAGGCTGGAGTAAGAACAATGAGGTCTCCTTTAAAGCTCTGGATGGCTGGTCTCAGGACACAACTGTCATCTTTTACAATATCCAGGGACTCTAGGCACAAATGATGCATTTCCCCCTAAGGATGAAAATACATAGAGATGTTGCCTTTTTTCTGACTTCCATATCTCCCTTACTATTACTTTATAGAAGAAACATTGAAGGCCAAGCTGAGCCAATAATCTGCTTCCCTAGGAATCTGGAATCCAGACTAAGAGATCCTAGTTTCACTGTGACTGGTTTATTAAGAGTACTTATAAACTCGGGACCTGGGAGTGGTTATTTCTGCCATATGGACTGGGGAGCAAAGAATGCCAGACTCCAGTTAGGAAAAAAAGAAAGCTGTTCATGCACTGAGTGGATGAAAAATGAGGGAGAATGTTCTGATGACATTCTAGCTCTTTCCTGAGACTTGGCTGCTTTTTTGGGGTTCTATCAAACACCTGTTTATCCTCATTATTAATCCCCCCTTTTTGCTTAAGTCAGCACAAATTAGTTTCTAATACTGTAGTCAAAAGAGACATAACTAATACACAGGCCATATGTGTGCTAAATATAAATTAAGACAGGAATTTTTTTTCTCATGGTATACCTTTCCTTTTTTATTTAAAAACATATTTGAGGGGGTCGGATGTGGCAAAAAAACATATGAAAAAATGTTCAACATCACTAGCGATTAAGAAATGTAAATCAAAACTATAACGAGATATCATTTCACACCTAACAGAATGGCCACAATTAACAAAACAGAACACTTGTAGTGTTGGAAAGGACATGGAGAGATAGGAACACTTATTCCCTGTGGGTGGGAATGTAGAATGGTACAGCCACTGTGGAAGTCTTTTGGCTGTTTCTAAGGAAGTTAGATATAAATCTAACATGTGACCTGGCAATACCACTACTAGGTATATACCCAGAAGAACTAAGAGCAGTGACACGAACAGACATCTGCACACTGATGTTCATAGTGACATTATTCACAATTGCCAAAAGATGGAAACAACCCAGGTGTACATCAACTGACAAATGGATAAACAAACTGTGGTATATACACACACAATGGAATATAATTCAGCTGTAAGAAGAAATGAAGTCATGAAGCATATGATAGCATGGATGAACCTGGAGGACATTATGTTGAGTGAAGCAAGCCAGGCACAAAAGAACAAATATTGTGTGATTTCTCTATTATGAACTAAATATAACGAGCAAACTCATGGAGTTAATAGCTAGAATGTAAGTCACCAGAGAATAGAATGTGGTAGAGAGTGGAAAGCTGAGGTTTAATCTGTGCAGACTTGGTATAAAGTTGTTTGTAAATGTTTGGAAATGAATAGAAATGTGAAAACACATAAAAGGATTTGTAATTAGTAGCACTAACATATGGGTATGATGGCAGTTTATTTTCGTTTTGTTTTTTTCTTTTTGGAATAATGAAAATGCTCTAATATTGATTGAAGTGATGAATGGACAACTCTGTGATTATACCAAATGCTATTGATTGTACATTTTAGATAAACTGTATGGTTTATGAACCAAAAAAATAATAGGGTGGGTTGGGAGAAAAAATACACTAAATGTAAGAGATGGACAATTGTTAGTAGTAATACGTTGACTATGCTCTTTCATAATCTGTTACAAATGTTTCACAGATATGCAAGTTATTGGTGGTGGAGTGATGTATGGGGGCCCTGAATGATGTTATACATGTTTTGTTTTGTAAGTTCACAACTTTACTATATGGTTATTGCTTATGTATATTCATATATGAATGATATACTTCAATAAATTTTTTTAAAGAAAAAAATAAACAGAGCACTTGAAAGCAGGTATGACAGGACTACAGTTTGAATGCTCAATGCTATTTATTTGCTGGCTTAATTGCAAGCAGCCAATATGACCAATGCACAACCACCAGGTCAGAGCATCCAATTCATTTAAAGGCGGAAGATATCAGGGTCTTTAAAGTCCATTGGCCCGAGAGCCACTGGACTACAAGCCAATACGTTTTAACGAATGGGCTCAGGAGACAGGTCTGATGCAGCGTTAGTGCAGCATCCAAAACCAGCCGCCGGAGGTGCTGGTCTGACCAGGGTGCGTCAGTGACGTCGGCAGCAAATCTCTCAGCATGGGCACTGAAGCTGGGAATCAATCTGAAAGATGTCAATCTGCCTCAACCTGATGCTGGCAGAAACAGCGTCTGTACTGGATATTTATAAGTGCCTGGGCTGGCATTAAGCCAGCCCAGATCATTTCTTCATACAAATGTCTGATTACCAGGTACTGCAAAGACATGTTTTTCCTCCTTTTGTTTACATTCTATTTGTGGTCAACATGTTTACAAGTTTTGGTGATTCAAAATCATTAATATCATTTCAATATACAAGAGGTTATCAAACACAGAGCTAGGAAGAGATGCACATTAGCACCCATTTTATACATTTCTACTATACATATACAATAGATGTAAAATGTAGTAAAATAATTAGAAAGTGATGAGTCTTGAGTATTTATTACAGTGTTGAGTATTGAGTATTTATGGCCTTTGTTTTAATAGTGTGTTTAATATAATCAAATTTATATAATTAAAATTTTAATTTAATTAAATGGCTGTGATTAATAATGAGATTGCAAAATTCCTGTAAATTTGACCAATTGCTTTCCAAACTGGTACAAGCTGAACTCCAGCACACCACTGATTGAGATGAATGTTTATGGGTCAAATTCAAATACAGGGTTAATATTCTAGTTTGTACAGAACAATCTCACCTAGTCCTTGATGCATAAATTCTTTTTGTTGTTGTTGTTGTTATTTCTAATTCAGAAACTTCTCATTCCCTCTGGCAACTGTTCCAAATCTTCAACCATCCTTCTTTCAGAGGAAGGGATGTCCCACCCTTTCTAAGGCCTAGCCCCACCCCCAAGCTCCTGTTCTCAGCCATCTCCTCCAGGACATCAGGCCATTAATTGCATTCGGCACATCCAAAACTGAACTCATTATTTTCTGTCTGAACTTGCTTTTCCTCCCCCTTCTCCAACTATTTTATACCCTAACCACAAAGAACTATTTGTTTCCTATCTCATTTAATACCATCTGGATTCACTCTGTTTACCAAGCCAAAAAACTTAGTGCAGTGGGTCTCAACCTTGGATGCATTTTTTAAAAATACCCACACCTGGACACCATGGCAGGGGTTCAGACTTAATTGGTGTGAGGTATGGCCTGGGCATTGGGTTTTAAGATTCCCAGGTGATGCTAATGTACAGCCAAGGCTATAAACCACCACCTTCACGTCATCCTTACCTGCTCCCTCTTAGCATTCACTTCATTTTATTTGCTGCCAAGACAGTCTACTCTGCCTCTAAAATGTCTTCCATGATGATGCACCCCAAATCTCCATTTCTACTGTTCTTGCTGTATGTGAGGTTTCCATCACCCCCTCACCTGAACTTCCATCATGACTTCTTGACTGGTCTCCCTACAATCAGTGCCCCCCTCTCTAGTATGTGCTCCTTGCAACTGCCAGAGTGATCTTTTCAAAATACAGGTTTGATCGTGTCTTACACTCACTGAAAAGCCATTATAGTGCCACAATATTCAGGTGTAAGAAACGTCACACCTAATGATCTTTCTGAATTAAATTACGTTGACTTTTTTTTTTTTTTTTTTAAAGATTTTATTTATTTATTAATTTATCCCCCCCTTGCTGCTTGTGCTCACTGGGTCAGCTAACCACGCCGTGCGGGCGGGCTTGCCTTCACCAGGAGGCCCTGGGAACCGAACCCGGGGCCTCCCATATGGTAAACGGGAGCCCTACTGATTGAGCCACAGCCGCTTCCCATTTTTTTTTTTTGTTTTGTTTTTTTTGTTTTGTTTTGTTTTGTTTTTTACCAGGAGGTCCTGGGGATCGAACCCGGGTCCCTCCATATGGGAGACGGACGCCCAACCAGTTGAGCCACATCCGACCCCAATTACGTTGACTTTGAGCACTCATTCTCTAGAGTTTCCTTCCTAGAATTGTACAGGAAGCCCAGGAGGCTGAAAAGGCCAGAAAGCTTGGGCAAAGACCCTGTGGGCTTTGGTCTGTTTTGGTCACTGCAGAGATGTTCCTTGTCTGGTTGGTGCAGCAGCTCCGTCCCCTCCAATTCAAGCAAGACAGGGGGATCTTTTTCCCAGATTCCACGCCACCCTCAATTGGGATGTGTGCCAATAGGTGCCCAGGAGCGTACTACCCATTGACCCTCCAAACACCTACTATCTTTCCTGTCTTGGGGAACCTGGCTCTGCCTCTTCAATCTAGGGAGCCCTCCTCCCAGAGGAACCAGCTTCAAATTTAAACATAAAGCTGTTTATTGAAGGGCACCTGACCTGGGAGCCCAAAGCAATCTTCTGGCATAGAGGAGAGTTCCAGCCTGCTCACATCCCTGGGCTAGGGACCTCTCTTCACTGGATAGAGTTTGGGGTGAGCATTGACAGTGCAGGTAGTTATGCCTTCCTTCTCTGGGCTTTTGTTGTGGACCAACCCACCACTTATTAAAACATTCCTATTTCACTCAACCCAGTGGAGTTACATAATAGTGAAAGGATGGAGTGGTGCAATCAATGATTAAAAAGCCTATTGTTAGTTGGTCATGTGCAGTAAAATCCAGCATCAATCCCAAAAGGGTGCATAGTCCTGGGGGTTTGGAAGGGATTCCTCTATTCAACTTGTCCCTTAGCTCACCTCTTGGCTACTTCTAGCCTCTCCCTAGATATGTAGTGAACATAAAGAGCTACCTGTAGTTCCCCAACCATGCACCCTCTTATGGCCCCCAAAACTTTGCTCATGCTCATCTCTCTGCCTGCAATACCTTTCCTTTTCTTCACTTGGTGAGCTCCTATTCTTCATTTAACACCCACTTAAAGTCACCTTCTCTATAAACCTGCCAAAATCATCTCCCACACACTTGATTCCTACCACTGTTATAGGACTTCTCATGGCCTAAATTTTATACATGGTTGTTCCACAACCCCCACCTCATATTCACACCTTACACTGGTGAATTTCTTATGGACAGGAATTTAAAAAAAAAAAACCTTTTTATTTTTAGCATCTTTCACAAAGTCAGACATATATTACATTGCTAGAATTTTAGCTCTCTATGGGACCTTGAAAGTTATCCAATCCAATGGTTTCCCAATCTGTTTTTGTTCTGCAAACCATTTTTCCAAACAAAATCTTACATGGAAACCCAATATTAAAACAGATGAGAGATGAGATGCTCTTTTTAAAGCAGGGGAGACTGGGCCAAGAGAGGTCCACAGGGCCACCTCCACAGGTCAAAATCGAAAACCCACAGATCTAGCCTGATGCCTTCATTTTACAGGTGAGACAGGCAGGGCCAAAAGACATTTCTGTCTCAATCCACCCTACACCTTTAGAAAGCTGTTACTTGATTCTCTCCAATCTTTTAGAATCATCACAGGCTCACAAAAAGAATCGACAGCCCATTTTTAAAGCCTTTGTGGGAAAAACAATTTCCTTTGCCGTGTATTGTACATCCTGTTAACCAATTCCTCTAGGAAGGTATACAGGCAAGTTATTAGTATGTCAGGATTGCAGACTCTTGGAGGCTCAAGAGCCACAGGAAGGATAATTTGTTGTCTCTTATTATAAGGTCCGGGTTTTTGTGTGTGGTTTGTGTGTGTGTGTGTGTTTGTGTGTGTTTAAACAATGCCAGGAAGCCAACCAAAGTACTTCCTTCCTTTAAAAGACAGTGCATTCAGATGCAACTCCTTCAGGGCTGAAGACATTTGCTTATATATATCAAATCTTGAGAATTCTTAAATTTTAAGAGAAGCACTAGACATTCTTAATTGCTTCAAAGAATAAATGCATATTGTGAATTCCTGGGGAGGGGGATGTAGTCAGTTTTATCCCATTTGCAACTCCTTAATTGGACTCTTCCTCTCCTTTCCTACCCTTACTGCCCTGGGTCAAGCCTTCATCATCTCTTGCATGTAAGGCAGGTTAGTATAGTGAAAGAGGAAAGGCGCCTTGGCCAGGCAGAGTATACGGCTGGCAGACCACATGGCCGTGAGACCGGCCTGGAAACTTCCTGAGCAGAAGTCTGCTGGAAAGATCTCCCGAGACCCTGGCCATGAGATCCCTTTTGGAACTCTTTGCGGGGTCAAGGGGAAGACCTGGATATCTTCAAACAATGGGCTTCACCACTGGCCCCCCTGACAGCTAACAGGTGGGGCAACCATTCAGAACAGCAAACAGCTGGGGCCCCTCCCCAACATCATGGAGGGGGAGGAGTAAACGTTTTAAAAAGACCTAATCCAGGGCCTCACACACACCACTCATCCTGTAGCACACCTAGTCCATGTATAGGACTGTGTACTCTTCTTGTGTCTTAATAAACTCTTCACTCCCTTGCCTCCCCTATGGCATGTCTTTAAATTCTTTTATGTGACATAAGCCAAGAACCTAGAAGCCGAGAACCCAAGTCCACTAGCATATTGACATTGCTGTTGCCTCTTTACAAATTTTTCTCTTTAGTTTCTACCATTCCAATCCTCCTTTGCACTGATGGAAGAGAAGGCTTTTGCAAATGCATCTGTGTCCTTGGGAAGGTGTGATAACCAAAAGGGGCTTTTAGGGTGCTAGTCTTGCTCTGTTTCTTGATTTGGGTTCTTGGTTACATGGATGTGTTCACTTTGTGAAAATTCATCAAGCTATATGTTTATTATTTGGTGCAGTTTTCTGCCTGTATGTTTTATGTCAAAAGTTAATTTAAAAAGTATCTGTGGGGAAGCGGCTGTGGCTCAATCAGTAGGGCTCCCGTTTACCATATGGGAGGCCCCAGGTTCGGTTCCCGGGGCCTCCTGGTGAAGGCAAGCCCGCCCGCACGGCGTGGTTAGCTGACCCAGTGAGCACAAGCAGCAAGGGGGTGATAAATGAATAAATGAATAAATAAAATCTTAAAAAAAAAAAAAAAAAAGTATCTGTGATCATGTTACAGCCATGCTCAAAAATCCTTTGCATTTTCCATCTCCTACAGGATCAACTCTAGACTTCCTAGCCTAGCAGAAAAGGCTTTTCACATCTATCTCCAACCCACCTCTGTAATTACTCTACCATAGCTGTTTTATTTGTCCTGCTAGACTGTGATCCAGGGACACTTCCTTCATTATCTTTGTAACTCATTATCCACCACAGCGCGGTTATTCTACAAATTCTTGTTGACTATTATAGGAATAAAAATGATTAAGTAAATGAATGAATGGAATTGAAGGCTCAGTCTGCAAGGGGTATAGAAGATTTCCTTGGGCTGGATGATTATACACACAAGAATGGGATTGTCGGGAAGCGGCTGTGGCTCAATCAGTAGGGCTCCCGTTTACCATATGGGAGGCCCCAGGTTCGGTTCCCGAGGCCTCCTGGTGAAGGCAAGCCCGCCCGCACGGCGTGGTTAGCTGACCCAGCGACCACAAGCAGCAAGGGGGGGATGAATGAATAAATAAATAAAATCTTTAAAAAAAAAAAAAAAAAAAAAAAGAATGGGATTGTACAGAGATGGGTGAGAGAGCATGAGCTTGTAGTGGAGTTAGAAAGGCTGTTTAAAAAGTATTGTGTTCAGACAGAAGGAAGGCAAGAGTGCAGTGAGGCACAAGGGAAGCCTCTGCCAGCACAGGCCATACTGAAATCACCATGCCTTGCCCCACTCCCAAGCCAGCTCCTTTTCTTGACTTCCCTATTTTGGTTTCTGAGACTGCCATCCTCCCAGCCACAAAGGCACCAAAGCTCTCCCTTTCTTTTCTCTTTTTGCCCTCTCCACATTGAATTTGCTGCCAACCTTTATCTCATAAATGTTTCTCAATTCAGTCCTCTCTCCATTCCCACTGCTGGCCCCCTTGTTCAGACTCTCGTCATCTTTTACTCTAATAGCACCTCACTGGTCTTCCCTTCATTAATTAGGACATTTTTGGAAACAGAAGCATGTAATGGAAATTGACTAAATAAAGAAGGAAAAAGGCTAGAAGGGAAGATTCATGGAAAGATTAGAGAGGTGGGCCACACTGTGGGAGTTGTTTGTGTTGGATGTGGTGGGAGGTGTGGGAGGTGGGCAACATGGGAATCCCAGTGGGTTCCGTGTAATATTTTAGGTAATCTAAGCACCTCTTAAAATATATGTATATATATATATATAAATAACATTTTTGTAAGCAAATACACATATATGCATATATATTTATATATCATTTTGCAAATGTTTGTATGTATTGTGAGAATTTTGATTTTTACCCATAATAAAAAAAAATAATAAAAAAAAATAAAAAAATAAAAAAAAATAAAAAAAAAGAAAGATTAGAGAGGTGACTGATCTGGGAAGCGGCTGTGGCTCAATCAGTAGGGTTCCTGTTTACCATATGGGAGGCCCGGGTTCGGTTCCCGGGGTCTCCTGGTGAAGGCAAGCCCGCCCACACGGCGTGGTTAGCTGACCGGCGAGCACAAGCAACAAGGGGGGGATAAATGAATAAATAAATAAAATCTTTAAAAAAAAAAAAAAAAAAAAAGGGGGATTGATTAAGCCACCCCAAAAAAAAAAAAAAAAAAAAAAATGCTAGAGTCAGGGACAAGGAAAGTCACCAGAGCTCTTCTGGTGCTCCTTTCTGTGCAGTCTGCATATCTCTCTCTTGTTATTCAGACCCCATGATAGAAAGCATCGCCATGGACTCAGCTAAAGTTTTCGCATCTCCATTCAAGAGACCAGACCTGAAAGGAACTAAAAATCTCTTAAATTCAATTCCAAATTCCTAAGTAAGAGATTCTGATTGCCCCAGCCAGGTAGGACCCCACCCCTGGACCTCTCAACTGAGGTCTGGGGATAGGGTCCCACAGTGCCAAAGACTGCCCATAGCAGAGCATCCACCATTGCCAGATGAAAGGGGTGGGGTAGTTCCCAGAGAAGAGGCTCTGGGCAAAAAGCCCGGAGGATGAACTTACCTTGGTCTTTAAATCTGTCCAAGAAGCTGCTGTGGGGTTACTCTTCCCAAAACAGAGCTCTGATCACATCACTTTTCACTCAACAACTCAACTTCAGCAGTAGAGAGCTGCCTCGCCTGAGGTCATGCCCCAGGGTAGCTGACAGTCTGAGACTGAGCAGAGGGGTATAAAGGCATGGCCGTTTCAACCTGACCGAAATTCTGACTCTCTACAGAGTTCCCCACCTGGTTTTTGTGTCAAGCCTGCATTATAGTTGACATCTTCCTTCTGCCCAATTTTGCATCCCTCACTTCTTTTAATAGGTGTTAATTCCTAATAAACTCTGTCTCAGCTTCCAGAGAAGCCACACTGTGACATTTGCACAGATCTTTCTGCCCACCTAGATTTTCCCATCTCCTCATATCTCTTCCTGTCCCTATTCATCCCTGCCTTCAGATACCATGTCCTCTAACTAGCCTTTGCTAGGTTCCCCAATCATATGTGCTCTCTCCATGTAACAATCTTTGTCACCACCTTAGATGGTGCACCTTTTTTATTGCACGTGCCTCATTCTTCCCAGAACTGTAGCTATCTGTGAGCCTATCCCATGCACCCCATGCATACACATGAATGGGTAAGCTCCTGGAGTGCAAGGGCTATATTTGTTTTTTCCTTCCCAATGTGCTGCTCAATACATGGTCAGCCCTCAGTGAATGTTTATTAATATTCCCAAATCCTTGGTAGAGCCAGGCAGTAAAGAAATAGAAACCATTAAAACCCTTAAAAAAAAATTTTTTTAAAACAAGATAGGATAGAAATAAACTTTAAAATTCCATGTTTGCAAAATAGTTTAATCTCAACTAGCCTATAAGCTTCTTGAAAACAGAGTATATACCTTATCAACTTTTTCACATCCTTCCCAAGCAAAATTGTAGGTGAGTGCAGAATAGGGGCTAAACCCAGCAGGTCTGCAGTCCCTTAGGCTTGGGGTCACAGCTTGAATCCATCACTAACTTCCTGTGCTCTCTTAAGCAGGTCACTTCACTCATTTAACTGTCAGCTTTTCACTTTAAAGTGAAATACATATCAAGCAGTGTCTGGTTCAGGTAAAGGTTTGACAAAAATTACCTAATTTTATTATTATTAAAAGGTGATTTATAATGTTTATTAACTGAATGAGTAAATATAAAAAAGGAGGAAGAAGAAAATAACTTGGAGAAAATCTCCTTAGACATTTGCTGAAGATAGAAACCCGGGGTCAAAAGTGATGCCAAGGGGGGCGGCTATGGCTCAAATGGTTGGGCATCTGTCTGCCATTTGGAAGGACCGGGGTTCGATCCCCGGGACCTCCCGGTAAAATAAAAAATATATATATAGAAGGTGCATGGGCTGCCAGGCTCTGTGTGCCGGTGAGCTGCCAGATCCCAGGAGCCATGCAGTAAGATGATGACATAACAGGAGAGAGATGCAGGGGAGAGACAGATGAGATGCTCCGAAAGCTCTGAAAACCAGGAACCGAGGTGGCGCAGGAGGCAGAACACCTCTCTCCTACACTGGAGGTCTCCAGGATTGAAGACTGGAGGAGGTGGATGAGAAGAGATGGCAGGAAACAGACACAGAAAATTGCCCAGTGAATGGACACTAAACAGCAAATGGAAATAAAATTTAAAAAAAGAAAGAAAGAAAAAAAAAAAAAAAACAGCAAATGGGAAGGTGGGGTTTAAAATGGATAAAGTAAACAAATAAATCTTAAAAAAAAAAAAAGTGATGCCAAGCCAGGTAAATCTTATAAGTGTTTTGTTTTTTAATTAGATTTTATTTATTTATTTATCCCCCCATTGCTTCCTGTGCTCGCTGTGTCCATTTGCTGTGCGTTTTTCTGTGTCTGCTTGTTTCCCTCTGCTGCGTCGTCTTGCTGCATCAGCTCACCGTGCTGCATGGGCTGGCTTGCCTTCACCAGGAGGCCCCGGGTTGGGGCCTCCCATATGGTAAACAGGAGCGCTATTAATTGAGCCACATCCGCTGCTTCCCACCACAAGTGTTATCTGAGTTGTAAATAAGAAAGAACTGAGGTCCAAAGAGAGTGTTTGCCCATAGTAGATACTCAATAAATGGAACTTTTCCAAAGACAGAAATGTTAGAGGAGATAAAGGAAATTGATCAGTTTTAGACTAGGGCAGCTGTTCTCAAACATTTTAGTCTCAGGATTCCTTTATATCTTAAAAATTCTTGGGGCTCTCGAGCATTTTAATATGGGCTATATCTGTCTGTGTTTACAGTGTTAGAAATTAAAACTGAGAACTTAAAAAAAAATCTTTGATTCTTTTAAAATAATCATAAGTCTGCTGCATGTTAATGTAAATAACATATTTACATGAAAGTAACTATATTTTATAAAACAAATTAGTGAGAAGAGTGGTAATGTTTTACACTTTTGCAAATATTTTTAATGTCTTGCTAAAAGAAGGCAACTGGATTCTCAAATCTGCTTCTGCATTCATTCTGCTTCATTAGGTTGTTTTGGTTAAAGTATAGGAAGAAGATCTAGCTTCATGCAGTTATGTAGATAGAAAAGGGAAGAGTATTTTAATGGACTTTCCCCCTCACCCCCCACATTTGCTTCCCTTAATGGACTTTTCAGACAATTATGGATATTCCTCTTTGAAACCACTCCAAAGCTCAAGTGATCGTTTCTTAAAGTTACTTGTAATATGGATTTTGAAACCACACAAAAAGTGAACTTTCATATGCTGTTACATTGAAATCCATTGGTCTATCTTGCACTTTGAATGGATCGTTTTATCCATGCCTGATTTTGTAACATTTGGAAAATTTTGGTTTACTAAGTTATAGAGATCTTCCAAATGATGACACATTTCATTATACAATATATAAAAACAATCACACTTGTTAATATCACCACTAACCTTACCAGAAAGGTCTTTGAGTATTGGAAAGCTGTCAAGTTTATACCGTCAAGTTCATAATTCTAATTTTCAATTGAAAGCACAATTTTATCATCAGCAACAAATGCTATCAGTTGTTTTTCTTGAGCTGACTGGCTCACTTTGTTTATGTTCAAGAGAATACATGCCATATTTTTAAGACTGAATAACCATACCTTATCAGTCTTGAGTTCTTTAAAGTAAAAATGGTACTCCAGGAAAAAGGGCAGGAGTTCAGTTCAGAATTCAAACAATTGCCCAAATGCTTCTCCTTGAAATGACCAACCATTTTTCTTTCAGTATTTAGCAGTGCTTTATCATTACTTTTCATTTCATCAAACAGAAAAGTATTAAAAAAAAACACATGGACATAAAGGTGAAGATTTAATAAAAGTAATATTTTTTTACTGCTTCATCAGGAACTTTCATAAGTAAATCTGGCTTTTTGTTGTTTTTTTTTTTAAAGATTTTATTTATTCATTCATTTATCCCCCCCTTGCTGCTTGTGCTCGCTGGGTCAGCTAACCACGCCGTGCATGCGGGCGGGTTTGCCTTCACCAGGAGGCCCCGGGTTCGGTTCCCGGGGCCTCCCACATGGTAAACGGGAGCCCTACTGATTGAGCCACAGCCGCTTCCCGCTTTTTGTTTTTTAAATTGAGAATGCATGGTAGTGAAGGATACAATACAACTTCTAGTATGATTTGCTAGCACTGTCATGATTTGATAAGGTGTCAAAAGTTTTACTTACCAAAGCTTTTGCACCATCAGCTTAAACGTCAACCTAGAAAAAAGTGAATAATATTTTGGTATTATTATGAAAATAGTTTAACTTTGCAGACCCCCTGAAATGATTTTGGGGATCCCCAGGGGTCTGTGAACCATATTTTCGCAACAACTGGAAGCAATAGAAGAAAGAAATTGAGAAAATGGTAAGACAAATCATAGCTCAAAGGGTTATGGGGAACTATTAGGAGGGCATGAAGGTAGAGAGCCCCTTATTATGGATTGACTTGTGTCTCCTCAAAAGATATGGCCAAACTGAAAAAGAAAGAAAAGAAACAACAACAACAACAAAAGACATGGCCAAGGCATAATCCCTGGTCCTGTGAATATGAACTTATTTGTAAATAGAATCTTTGAAGATGTTATTAGTTAAAATGCGACTAACCTGGATTTTGGGATGGCCCTTAAACCCATACGACTGGTGTCTTTATAAGCAGAGGAAATTTGGACATGGTGAGAAAGAGGAGACGAGAGAGAGAGAGAGAGAGAGAGAGAGAGAGAGAGAGAGAGAGAGAGAGAGAGAGTGAGTCAGCCATGTGACAGAGGCAGAGAACAAGTTAGAACAGCACAGGTTGCCAGCCAGCCGCCACCAGAACCCTACAGACCTGTGAGGAAGCCATGCCCTGACTTACACTTCCAGAACTGCAGGACAACAGATTTCTGTTGTAAATTTGTCGTAAAGTACCAGTGGGTGGTACTTTGCTACAGCAGCCTTGGCAAACTAAAACATCCCTGGACACCCTAGTGTCAGTGGATTTCAAACCTGAGGTTTGGGTTTTCTTTAAGCAATATTGGACCCAGCATATTTGACACTGGAGCTGATCACTTTTTAAAAATAAACTTTTAATTTTAGATTTACAGAAAAATTGAGATGGTAGTGCACAGAATTCCCATAAACCCTGCACCTGGTTTCCTCTATTATTAACATATTACATTACAATGGTAAATTTCTTTCAAATAATGAACCAAAACTGATACATTATTATTAAATAAAGTCCATATTTCATCCAGATATTCTTAGATTTTGCCTATTCTTTTTTCTGTTTCTGGAATTCCACCCAGGATACCACACTACATTTAGTTGTCATGTCTGGCTATGACAGTTCTGATGGTTTTTTTTTAAAGATTTTATTTATTTATTCATTTATCCCCCCCTTGCTGCTTGTGCTCGCTGGGTCAGCCAACCACGCCGTGCGGGCGGACTTGCCTTCACCAGGAGGCCCCGGGAACCGAACCCGGGGCCTCCCATATGGTAAACGGGAGCCCTACTGATTGAGCCACAGCCGCTTCCCTCTGATGGTTTTTTAACACTCCCCTCTTGTATATTACAAAAATACTTTCAATAATACTAATTAAATAGAAAAAATACTGTCAATGGTCAGAAAAGAAAGGCAGACTGTGAAAATTTTCTTTTATTGGACTTCATAAATATAATGGCAATAAAAATAAATTAATAAATATTACAATACAAAAAAGGAAAAGCTTAGTGATCAGTACTTTTTTTTTTCACTTTTTTGTTTCTTTATTAGAGAAGTTGTGGGTTCACAGAACAATCTTGTATAAAATACAGGATTCCCATATTCATGCTATTATTAACACCTTGCATTGGTATGGAATATTTGTTATAATTGATGAAAGCACATTTTTATAATTGTACTATAAAGTCCATGGTTTAACTTAGGGTTCACTGTTTGTGTAGAGTACTTTAATTATACTAATGTATTTTTTTTAAAGGAAAAACATTTTCCATATTAATCTGTTGCAGTAATGAATAATATCATTACAATTTGTTTTCTTGACTTGGTCTTTAGTTTTAAAACAACAATTTTAAAAGATGAATAAATTTCAAATATAAGCTGTCATTCAAAAGTCATTAAAATATTTCATGTGTGAACTAAAATTCCTACTTACTAAATAAAAATATTCTACCTTACAGGACTCTGTTTCAGTGTTTTAAGTTTTAAACACAAAAAACTCCAGGTGGTCACATTGAATCCAGAATAGAAATAACTTGAGTTCCTATAATCATTGTGCTATTATTATTCATTGCAAATGTACTGTTTAAAGGCAGGAAGATGCAGTACCATGGGGGGCTGCAGACACGAATTGGACCCAAAGTGGGCTCAAGAATGATTTTGAACTTAACGCATGTCAGCGTGTCTGTGTGTGTGTATGGGGGGACAGTGTTAGAACCAGGAGTTCTCCAAATTAACTTCCATGTAAGATACAATATTTATTCCGAAATATATAATAATAATGACAATTTGAAGTATTTATTTACATATTAATTTATTTATAATTAAAACTCAACACTTACAAGGGCAATTGTTTAGAACTTAGACTAACAGATCTTTTTCTAGGGAGGAGTATTTTATCACCAACATTGTTTAGAATTGCTAGTGATGATATAAAGTAGAAGGACTCTTAGAAGGTTTTATTATTGTTTTTAAATTCTCTAGGGGGACGGATGTGGCTCAAATGGTTGGGCGTCCGTCTCCCATATGGAGGGACCCGGGTTCGATCCCTGGGACCTCCCGGTAAAAAAAAATAATAATAAATAAATAAATAAATAAATAAATTCTCTAGAAACAATCCCCCTCCCCTTTATTGCTTGCACCCAGGGAAGCATGCTCCCACCCCTCACTCCTAGTACACCACTGTTTTTAAGAGATCATGAAAGCTTGTGCCCTGCAGTCATTTGTCCTTTACCTCTTCTTGACTTTGTTATCGTCTGCTTTGGGTCACAGATGTATTTGGTAGGGGGAGGGGAGTAGCATATTTGCTTTTCTGTAATTCACTGATTCTAATAAGAACATTATTTTCACATTTTAACATCACTGAAATTGAGACACGTACCACAATCAATGGCATTTTATAATTGCTTTGGCCAGGTGGCAGTTGTGGTGCAGTTGTCATTACCTGTGCATGTGTGAACTTGGTTATTATTCCCTGTGGCATGACTAGACAACTGCAAACCATCAATGTTTCAATCAACAAACCATTTAAGAGACTACTTGTGCAGGAACATGAGTCCTGTGTGTTGTCTGAAAACCTCTGTTGGCACCTTCTGGTAAGATCAACTAGCACAATGGGAGGCAGGGACTTGGCAGAAAACCCCAGAGACAATCCTGGAGTGCTCTTTTAAGACAAGCTGCATCACCAATGCTTTTTGTAGTGGAGAAGACAATATTGTTTGGAAAACACGCATATCAACTACTCTGGGTTGAAAAGTGATTTAAGAGAGTGGGACTTAGAATATGAAGAAATTTTAGAGATACCTTAAGCAATTTATTTTGCCTAAATTTCCCGTTCTATGTATGCTGAAGAGTGATATATGATAAAAAGTAAATGTCTAAATGATTCTAAAAGAACTCTTTTAATTAGTATGAAATAAAAATTCTAAATGATAAGAAAGTATAGTGTGGGGGCGGATGTGGCTCAACTGGTTGGGCATCCATCTCCCATATGGAGGGACCTGGGTTCGATCCCCGGGACCTCCCGGTAAAATTTAAAAAAAAAAAAAAGTATAGTGTGATAGTTTATTTGGCAGCATTATTTTCATTCTCAGTGATACCAATGGAAATGGTGGACCTTATAACTGATAGTATCTTAGATTCAATGAATTCTGGTGACAATGCTTACACCTAGGTGTTCCTGAGGTATTGAAACATGGCCTTTGTGAATGAAAGAACTCTAACGTATTTGTTTCTTATTTCTTCCCTTATTGTTTTTCTTCCCAAAATAAACACATTGCATATGCATCATAACTGATAAAAGAAATTCAAAAACAAAAGAGAAAAAAACTTCTCCATAAACCCAGTCTCCAGACATACCACTATGATGTACATCCTTTCAAAATCTAACTTTTAAAAATATATTAACATTTTATATTTTGGAGTGTTTGTTATATACAAAAGAATATACATATATATTCTTATATATGTTATGAAGCATAAAACTAATATCTAGTGTTTTAGTTTGCTAAAGACTGCCAATGCAAAAATACCAGTAAAGTGTTGGCTTTTATAATGGGAATTTATTAGAATAAAATCTTACAGTTCCGAAACTGTGAAAAATGTGCAAATCAAGTCATCATCAGAGATGCTTTCTCACTCAAGGTCAGCTGCTCTGCTGATCCTGGACTCCTGCCATGTGGCAAGGCAAAATGGCAGCCGGTCTGTGTTTTCTCCTCCAGGCGCACTTTCTTCCCAAGCTCAGCTGTGGGCAATCAGGCATATGGCTTGTCTCTCCCCCCTCTCTTCTGGGCCTCATTGTTGCAGCTTTGGACTGCTCCACTGAGTCCAGCCTCCAGCCTCTCTCTCAGCCTTGGGGGTTTCTCTTTCTGCAGCTGTAGGCAATCCTGGACTCCTCTCTCACATGGCAGGGTAAAGGCAGCTCTCTTCCTTGGTATGTCTCTGAATGTTTCTTCTGCTTATAAAAGACTCCAGCAAGAGGGGAGATCCACCCTGGGTCACGCCTTGCTGGAGTACTCCAATCAAAGGCCCCCAACTAAATTCAATCCAATCAAAGTGTCCTACACCCACAGGAATGGATTAGCAATAAGATCATGGTCTTTTCTGGGATTCGCAAAAGCTTCAAACTCTCACCTAGAAACTCACTCCTAATTTAAAAGTATAACATTACCAATGACCTCATATATTTTTTGTGTAATCCTCCCCAAACCCATCCCCCAGGTTCCCAAGCAGGGAAGCCACTACTTGCACTTTTTCCCTGTTATTTCTTTTATTTTTCTTTATAATTTTATCATGTATGTGTAAATCACTAAACAATATATTCTTTTTTTTCTCCCCCCACCCCTGCCCCCGCTGTTTGCTGTCTGTGTCCATTCACTGTGTGATCTTCTGTGTCTGTTTCTTTTTGTCTTTTCTTCTCGTTTTTCTCCTCTAGGCTTCACCAGCATTCAATCCTGGGGACCTCCGATGTGGGAGAGAGGTACCCTGTCGCTTGCGCCACCTCAGTTCCTGGTTTCTATTGCGTCTCGCCTTGACTCTCCCCTGTGTCTCTCTTTTGTTGTGCCATCATCTTGCTGTGTTGCTCGCTGTGCGGGCCTGGCACACCTTTACCAGGAGGCCCCAGGGATTGAACCTGGGTCCTCCCATATGGTATACGGAAGCCCAATTGCTTGAGCCACATCTGCTTCCCAATATAATCTTTTTTTTTTTTTTTTCTTCGCTTGTTTCTGAACTTTTAAGTTTCATACTGTATATGTTCTTCAACATCGTATTTTTGAGCTGTATTAATAACTGCAATTCAGGGTTTCTCAACTTGGACACTATTGACGTTTTGGTCCAGATAATTCTTTATTTGAGGGGGCTGTCCTGTGTTTAGTATTTTAGTAGAATACTAAATGTTTAGTAGCACCCCTGGCCTCCACTTTCTAGCTGCCAATAGTAACCCCCACACACATTGTGACAATCAAATTTGTATCCAGACACTGCCAAGTGTACCCTGTGGAGCAAAATCACCCCAGGTTGGGAACCATGGCTAAAACTGACATCCATTTATTTTCTCTGCTGTCTAGTATTCCATTCTATAACTAGACTGCAATTCATTTATTCAGTCTACTATTGTTGGATATTTGAATTGTCTATAAATTTTGGCTATTACAAACCATACTTCCATAACCAATCCTGTGCAAGAGTTTCTCTAGACTAAAACATATACCTAGGGGTAAAATTTCTGGGTCATTAAATATATTATGTTCAGCTTTATTAAATGACTGTGTTTGATTCTTTAAAACAAACCCATACTGAATACCATGAGATCTGAATGCCTTTAGTGCAGGGGTTCTTAACCTCTTTTGTTCCACGGACCCCTTACTAAGTCCACACTATACTGTGTTTTATTTAATAAACATATCATTCTCACACCAACACGTCCCAATGAGAATAATGTGTTTTTTTTTCTGAATTTCAATTCAAGCTCACAGACCCCTTGTTAAGAATCCCTACTTTAGTCATTCATGCAGTTGCTTGAATGCCCTCATCTTGGCTACAGAGGCCAAAGTTGTGTCTAGGAGCATTCAGTGGACAACAGTGATTTAAAAAAAAAAAAAAAAAAAAAAAAGGATAGGCCCTGGGAATACTAACAAGAAGGAAAGAGAGGAAGTCTGAATTCTTTAGCCTGCACCTGAGCTGTCCAAGACCTGATGGCATGCACCTTTTGGGCCCTTCATCTCCCACTTTAACTCTCCCCAAACCTTGCTCCAGGCACCCCAGATTATTCCTTGTGTCTCTGCTCAGTCCACACCTCTACCTACAATACCTTTCCTGCTTCTTCTGCCCATCAAGAGCCCCTCACCTTTCAAGGTACCGCTCACATGGTGCCTCCTTCCAGAGCCTTGAGTTCGGTATGCACCTCGACTCATAGCACCCTATTTGGCAGGCATCGTCTCCCTTGCTCCTAAAATCTTCTTGAAAGCAGTATCCTTAAGGGTACACCATGATATCATCCACCAAAAAATCCACAAGTCCATATTTGTTCCCAGCTTGCACATGGAACATTACAGAGGAGCCTATGGCACAGCCCCTTCCTGCCTTCTCACAGGGCTGCTAGGACCACCCTCTCCAACAAGCCTTCTCCAGGCTAAAAGCTAAGAGAAACCAACTTTTGTAGGTGCACCCTGCAGAGCACACCCACTAGCTCCCTCAACCCCTATAGCAGCCCCATGAGGTAGGTGTTAGAATAATCCCAGTTTTGACAAAGGAGGAAACAGAAATTCATAGATATTACATCACTTGCCAAAATTCCACATTGCTACTAAGTTACAGGGCTAGGATTTGAACCCAGGACTATCCAGCTAAACAATAAATTCACAAAGAGAAGGGAGAAACTGTGCTTTATCCCTATCCATATCCTTCCAAAACACAGGCCTGGGCATGTAGTCATGCTCAGTAAGCATTGTTGATTGATAATTGATTGACGACTATAGACATGCTTATGGCCATATCTTCTCAACACTTAAACAAGAATTTGAAATTCAGCTGCTTTGTCCATGCCAAATAGACAAATATTCTACCACAAAAGAAAAAAACCACACTTTGTGACAGTTTGTGATTATTTTATGAATCCCCAAAAGAGAAAGATTATGTTTGTAAACTAATCTACTCTGCATGTGATACCCTTCGATTATATTGATCCAATTGAGGGGCACTTGATTAAATTACCTGTTAATATTAGGGCTTTGATTCAACCACGTCAGTAAGGCGTGACGCAGGTTGAGTCCCTGCCCCCTTGGTGGGCTAATATAAATGGACACTCACTCAAGAAGACACATGGGAAGAGAAAGAGAGCTCTGTCAATTTTGATCCTGGGACCCTGGGAAGAGATGAGCCTTTCAACTGAGAGTTTGCAGCTGACCTTGGGAAGAGAGCCAAGACTGATATAGAAGGCCCAGAAAGAAACGAGCTCGATGCCAGAAGAGAGAGGAAGCTCTGACAGACAAGCCCTATGCCAGTCTGCAACTGAGAGAAAGGAAGCCCAAAAGGGAAGGCTGAACCCTTGCAGAGATCAGTGACAATCTTGCTTCAACACGTGGCAACTGACTTTGGTGAGAAAGCAACCTTGAGTTGGACTCTTTAGGGCCTTGTAACTATAAGCTTTTACCCCAAATAAATACCCTTTATAAAAGCCAACAGATTTCTGCTACTTAGCATCAGCACCCCTTTGGCTGACTTATACACATGTACATACAGATTGACTGGACTGAGACTGAACTGGGTTTGAGTTATTGTATTGGCAAAGAGACAATTAGTATATTTGTAAGAATAGAGTTGTGATTACCTATCAGCTTTTCATAAGCTGTTCCCATTCTCCTTGCCTCTCATTCCCCTAAACAGCATTTGTTACAGTAAAAATAAATAAATAATTTTTAAAGGTCTCCAATTATTATTTCACAAGCATATCCTGAATGGAATTCCATACAGATAAAACTTCATTTTCAGTTACTATGAATGGCTGGTGATGACAATGATATCATAACCACACACAGTAATTAGTATCTCCATGTCAGCATTTCACAATATAGAGCTCAAGTTACAGACATAATCCAATGAAAACAACATAAGAGGTAGTTATAGTCAAAATACTTGTTGAAAGACTCCCCACCTATAGAAACATACAGTACAGCTCCAGGGAAGTGAATCATCATTTTCCTAAAATTTTGGCAAGAAACTTAGGGGTCCTAATAAGTCTGGCAACATGGAAAAAGAGTTCCTCTTCTTGGTGGCACCCAGCCAGCTTCTGACAGCCCTGTGCCATTTTCCCAGAACTGCAAATGGCTTGGGATGATTTTATCTTGACTTTATTATCCTAACGCACAACTTATAGAAGTAATAAAAGGGGAAACACAACGGATGAAATGTGAAGCAATAGCAATGGGCCATGACCAATTTAAGATGAAGTTCAAAATGTGTAACCAAGCAACAGACTTAATCCAAATCTGACCTGTAGGTACTAAGGTGGACAAACGTTGAAGAAAGCAGTGACATTAGAAAGGGACAAGGAAAATAAAATATTCCTTTGACTCCAGGTGGGGCCAGACAGACAGAGATTCTTTTGTTTTTCCTTCTTGGGAGACTTGAAATGGAAGTCATGGATGATAAAGCTGATTCTCTATGTATTTCATTGGGCTAAAATAATAATCTGTACTATTCTAAGAGACTGCCTATAAAGTATCCATGCATTCACTTATGAAATATGTTGACACCCATGCTGTCAGACTCTTGCCCTCCAATTTCTCACAGTCTAGGGAAGGACTCAGTTATGAAAACAAATAGTTACGAAAGAAAATAATAAGTTATAGAACAAAGGGATGGGGAGTATAGCAGTAGGAGTAGTCTGACTCCTTCCTTGAGGATGCAAAGCTGGGTTGAGGGTCTGAGAACCCGGGGCTGGGGTAGGGAATACCTCATCATAGGTGGCTGGGCCCCTGAAACCAGAAGTTTGTACCAAGCCAGGATCCATGCACAAACGCAAAGTCCAGAGCCAGAAGGAGAAACCTAGGGTGGACAAGACAAAAGGCTCAGAGGCAGAACTCACTATTGGAGCACAGAGCCCCAAATCTGGGGAACAAGGGAGGCCAGATTGATCATCGGTTGCCTAGAACTGGCATGCGTTTATGTAGGGCTGACATTCGGCAAGTATACTCCAGTATACTGGTTAATATGGTTACTAAAATAAATGAAGTCAGTCTGTATTGCTGGGTAAATAGCAATTTTCCAGGTCCCTGAGTGACCCTTGCTGACCTTGCAGCTCCCACCTCTCCTCTGGGACCTCCCCCATGATCCAGCAACCAGTGGGTTATGGATGGCCCACCAGGGTCCCTGCCATGCTTCAGCCTGCCTGTTCTGTTCCGAGAGCTTTCACATGCTTGCAGGGGATAATAATGTAAGTGGATCAGCCAAGTTTAGAGGGTTAAGGATGCAATCGTGGGCACACCTTTCACTGGTAGGGAAGTTTTTTCAGGACATTGATAAATAGGCAGGTCTTTAATGGGTGGAAATAGGAAGTGAGGGAGGCACGTGTGCAAAGGCTAGAGGAACTGTGGCTACAGATGAGCCTGGGCTGGTGGGCTTGAGCCATCTGGGGGAGCCTGGTGTACAGGCTCTGGGTCTTGGACTTTATCCTACATACAGAGGGTTGCTTTCTCTTCAATTAAGAAGAGGTGGTTCTGAATCCTTGGGAGCTCTCCCTGCCTTACGAGGTAAACTTGAAAGCTGGTGGCTGCCATGCTCTTTTCTATGTCCTGGAGAACAATTCAGTAGGAAACAGGTACAAGTTGTTTGCTACAGTTTTACTGCCTCTGCGCAGAGTAGGGCTGCAGATGTCCCAAGCACTGTGAAGCTTTGCTTGAGAGAGTGCCCGGAGGGGCAGAAGTCATCAGTACCTGGTAATCACACCAAAGTGGCCTCAGGAGGTTAGGGGGCCCCACTGCCCAGAATCCTGAGATATAGCCATTTCTCTGGGCCTTGACCCTCGATTTTGTAGTCTCAAGGGTCACGAAGTCTGTAACTGCTCAAAAGGTGGTTTTCACAGGTCTCTTATGGCAAACAATTGTTGAAATAATGAAAATACTCTAATAATGATTGAAATGATGAATGCACAAATATGAGATTATACCAAATACTATTATTGTACACATTGAATGAATTGTATGCTTTGTTAATATGTACCAATAAAATAGATTTGTTAAAAAAAAAATTTAAAAAAAAAAAAAAACGAAACAAAAAAACCTAGCCTATCAGGGACACAGTCCATTTGTCCCTGGTCTGTCCCTTAGGGAAATACCTGATTTATACCAAAAGTTTAATCCTCTGAGAATTCAACAGAATTTCCTTCCTTTCCATCCATGTATAACCTCACCTGCAACATCACATTCCATTATTCATAGCTTCCCCGGCTCCAAAGGACTGTCCCATCTGGGCCTCACACCATCCTACAGGTGAGGAAACTGCCACTCAGACGGGGCGAGGGTCCCACCATTTGTGAGTTGAGCTCACAACCAGACCTGCCAGAAGCCCCGGACAATGTTCTTCCTACTGCCCACGTTCTCTCTCCCCGGAAAGGACAGAGGCAAACCAGGGCTACTAGTTCAAAAGGCTGGGAGTTCCAGCTGAATGCTTTCTTGTCAGGTCAAGTGAATTGAATAATCTTATAACAAGTCATTCTGACCTGACCTTAAAGGCAACACCTCATGAAGGTGAAAAGTGTATGGAGAGGGAGTGTTCATCATAATATTTTGCATTTGCTGGGCTATTTTCCCAAGCATTTTACAGTTTCCACTGACCTGAGTCATCCAGCCTTCCTGTGAGGGAGTTGGAGTATTTATTAGCACTGGCCCTTTCTGAGGAGGAAGGCTGATTAGGCAGGTTGCGTGAACCAAATTGGTCTAAGGTTCAGCTGCCCTCCATTTGGGGGTTACAGGCATCCCGTGTGTGTTAGATAACAGGGGGTTTGCATGGCACTGTGTGCTCCCGTCCCCAGCACCATGTGGTCTTCCCTGACACTCAGCTCACCAGGCCACCTGGAACCTTGATCAAGACCCCCTTGAGAGTAAGTAGCTTTCTCCAAACTGGAGGAGCAGCCCACTCTCATCCACCTGCCTCATCCCTTTATATCTACTACCTGAGGCTAAATGGAAGGGATAGGGAATTAGGGGGCAATCTCAATGTAGCTGAGGAAAAACTGTTCAGCATCCATGCAAAATTTGTTCTTTTTTCCCCATAGTTTGAGGGAGAGCTCCAGGAAGTTAAACCCTTCACAGGGGGCTGCCAAACTGCACAACACCAGCCCGACCTGGGGTCTTGCCAGTCCCTGTCCCTGATCTCCAGCTTCATGCCTCTGAGAAGGCTTCTTCCTTTTCACGACTGCCTTTCAGATCCCACTTGCAAATCTGTCTACTTCGGCATTGCAAATCCGCACCCCCCACTTCAGGAAGCCCCACCTTGGGACCATCTCTGACCCTCAGCAGGACAATTCCCTAAGTGTGAGCTATTTAGTCTGGAATGGTATTCTTCATCTGTTAAGTCAGCAGGACAGATGACAGAGGTTAATGGCAGCTGGATGCACAAAACACTCAGAGAGGTTGTGGAAGCCGCGCCTGTCTCCTTCAGAACCCCCCCACACACACACACACATTACCACCACCACCAGGGATGGGCTCGGTTACGAAAACAAATAGTTACAAGAGAAAAAAATAAGTTATAGAACAATAGAGGTGGGGAGTATAGCAGCAGGAGTAGTCTGACTCGTTCCTAGAGAATGTGAAGCTGGTTGAGGGCCTGAGAACCCAAGGCTGGGGTAGGGAATTCCTCATCATAGATGGCTGGGCCCCTACCACCATCCCATGAATATTAGGGGTAATTAGAACAGACATACACACACATCTCTAATAAACAGAGTTTCCAGTCTAAAGCCTCAAAGCTAAATGAAGCCTACAAACATCCTCTATTTGGTCAGTGCTACATTTAAAAAAAAAATGTTTGAGAATTTGAACTTCTTTAGGTAGGGCATGCCCTCTCAATTAGCCACAGTCTTCACTGCTCCCTGCTGTCCTACACCCAGCCTGAGTCATTCATTTATTTGATCTGTGTTGCCTCTATAGGCATCTGTGTCTGCAATCATTCTTCCAAACCCACGAAGAAGAGGAGAAACATTTTCCTAATTGCGCCCTAATTTGCAAATCTGCTTCTCTCTCAGTGGAATTAGTACTTCACATCATTAGATGTCTTGTGCTTGATCCTTTCCTTTAAACCCATTCAAATAGACCTTCTTTGCCCTGTTTGAATGTAGAAATCCCATTACTGATCTGTTTGTCTCTTAAAGGTTTTTTTTTCTAACTCTGCAAAGATCCAGGCAAAGCTTTGAAACCATCTCAGGGTTGGGGAGAGCTGGCAGGGAAGGGGAGGCAACACTGCATCCTTGCCACTGAGCTGAGCAAGAGGTAGGTCCTGACCTAGCCCTGGGGCTGGGCTTCAAATTATACTGTTCTTTTCAGTGTAAGCAAAAGGGAGTTGCCCCTTAATCAAATCACTAAGAGTTGAGGGAGTGAAGAAGCAGCCAACATCAGTTCCAGTGAAGGACTCAGATCAGGTTAACAGGAGGTCCCAGAGGTTACCATGTGAGCCACGCTCCATCCCACAGGCATTGCCATTGAGCATTGACCAAAGTTCACGTTGTAGTTTACACTCTTGCCCACACAATTCTGCAGGCTATGGGAAGATATAAAATGGCCTATATCTGTCATTGCAATGTCATTCAGGATGATTTCCAAGTCCCGAAAAAGGCCCCCGTATTACACCTGTTTTTCCCTCTCCCTGCCCCCAGAGCCTCCAGTGCCCACTGCCTCCACATCAATGTTGTAGTTTCTTCCATTGCTAGAATCACAATAAGTCTATAGTAGAATACCAGTAAGTCCACTCTAGTCCATAGTCCATTTCCCAATTCTGAGGATTCTGGGATGTGATGTCCACTCCACCTCTAATTGAGAGGGGGCTTCGATCCCTTACAGCCAATGGATGGGACTCTCTTGCTTGCAGTTGTAGGCTCTCTCGTTTCTTTGGTATGGTGGTTGTCAATCTTCACCTCCTTGTTAGTTGTCCTAAGTGAGTCCATTGAACTGGAGAGTAGGTGTTGCAACTCCGCTAAGGCTGAGGGCTCATCTGGCACATAGATAGCCCAAAGATTCAAGTCTCTTGGACATATACCTACCAACTCCAGCACCAAGTATAGGTTCAAATAGAAGGGACAGATGAGCCATGTGTAAGGAAGCCATAACTGAGTTCAACTCTGTCACTCTTAGTAGCACAAACTCCAAAGTAGGGCCCTCTGGCAAGGCACCAAACTCCGGAGCTATCTGCCCTGACCATAGGACCCGGGTGTCTCCAGAGCCCTCAGGAGCCCCACTACTTGGGGTAGTATCCACTTTGGCAGTCTATGAGATCCTGCTGAGATGTGTATAAGCGTTACCTCTGGATGACCTCCCCACTCACTTTGAAGTCTCTTAGTCATATAAACTCATTTGTCTTTACCTTTCCCCCTTTTATTCAAGGTCTTTTTCCAGTTGCATTGCTAGTTGGTGCTTGGTAATAATCCCTCGGTGCCAGGAGGCTCATCCCTGGGAGTCATGTCCCATGCTGGAGGGAAGGTAATGCATTTATATGCTGAGTTTGGCATAGAGAGAGGCCACATTTGAGCAACAAGGAGGCTCTCAGGAAGCAACTCTTAGGAACCCTACAATGCTAGGCTAAGTTTCAATTTCAAGAGCAAAGGTTCACGAGCACAGTCATCAATATCAAGGGCCCATCAATGGACCATCCTCCTTCACCAGTCATTGCCCCTGTATTTGGGGGACTGTTGCTGCTCCATTTCCAGGATGGGAATTTAATATTCTCTCAGTTATTGTGTGAATCTCCACCCACTGTGACAATGCCCCGTGAACACTTGAGCATATTTATATACCTTATATGTATGCCTAGGTGAACTTCCTCCCATGTATCCACCATCACTGATACCCCACACCAATGATCCTCCCCCGCCCCGGTTGTAACCCTTCTGTGATCTAAAGCTTCTTCAAAAATGAAGCCAATAAAAGAGCCAAATACAATTAATAGGAAAATGAAATAATAATGATAGGTTTAAATATAAGAAATAAAATACACACAAAAAATTTTTAAATTAAAAATAAAATAAAATTTAAAAATTGGAATATTAAAAGATGATGAAAAATATTTAAAAATTTTTCTTTGACATTTTGCCTTTTACCACTGTAATATCTGTTGTCTTGTGTGTACAGTGACATTTTCTTCCATTTATTCCCCAGTGTCTTACTTTTTTTCATTTTGTTTTCAAAGAAGTTTTAGGTCACAGTAAAGTCACATACAGAATACAGGGGACTCTCATATACGCAACAGCCTCCCCCTTTTCCCCCTTCCCATATTAATACCTTTTTATATGTGGATGGTACATTTGTTACAACTTATATATAAACACGGCTACTAACCATGGTCAATGGTTTACATTATGGTTTTCACTTTAGACCATACACTTTTATAAATTTTGATGATATTTAACATGGCCTGTGTCCATCATTGCAAGATCATGTAGAACACTTCAATTGCCCACTAAATACCCCCTGTTCCATCTATTCTATTCCTCCCTCCCCCTCCCCTGGGGGCCCACAGTGACCACACAGCTTTACTCCTTGGATGACAAGATTCATAGTTACTTGCAACACTGAGGTCTTGACACACTGGTTTGTCCTCCCCTATTAGGAACCACCCATGCTCTCGAGAGACTCCCTCCTCTCTGTTTGAGAACATATTGATCCTCCTCTGGATGGGAGTCCAACTCCTTTCCACTCATTATGTGGGTCTCCACCCACTGATACAACACATTATGACAAAATGATCACTCACACACTCTGTAGAAGCCTGCCCCAGGTGTGCCCTGTCCCGAATGTCCCCCCATCCAACACCCTAAACCAGTAACCCTTCCTTGTCATATTGCAATAAAAGCATTCCCAACTTTGTACTTTCAACCACATACCCGCCAATCCCCAGTGTTCACCTGGCGCCTCCCCCAACTCTCCCCCCAGTTCCATAGACCATCCAACCCATCCTCCCCACTCTACCCACCTGTCAAACCTGTACTGCCCAACCCAACAGTATCACTACTCTCCTGTCATATCCCTTCAATGCCTATTTTCTTTCCTTGGTGGAAGGGAACGCTTAAGTGACAACTAATCAAAAGACCTAGATATTGGTTTCCACCCTGCCATTGACTCACTGGGTTATCTGGGGCTTGGGCAAGGCTGTTTACCTCTTTAGACCCTGTTTCGTCATCTAAGTGAGGTAGCTGAGCAGGTAATTAATTGGCTTCCAACCTCACATCAAGGAGGTTGGAGCTGAGGGAACAGAGCTGATGGTTTGGTAGTCAGAAAAGGAAGAGATCCCCGTGGGTCATTGTGGTCCTGGGAGGATCCCTAAGATAGCAGAATTCATGCCAAAGCTGATGGGCACATTTCAATAAGCAGTGGGGCCTTCCAAGCAGGTATAATCACAAAGACATGGAGGTGAGAATGTACTGAACTGAGAGATGGTCCTTAAATTAACAATACTCTCATAAATTCCTGTGCTAGATATAGACATTCACTCTCCCAATAAATATCTCCTTCATCTTACCAAGAGCTGTAGGTATTGAAAATCCTCCTACAGATGATATAAGACACATAAACTAGTGCCTGAAGCTGGCTTTTTATCCACACTGAAGCATAAATATGCCTGGAAGCAGCTTGTTCTCTGGCCCTCCAGTGGGGTGAGGAGATGCATTTAAATAGCTAAGTGAGTATGGCCAACTCACTAATGCCCTCAGCATTCGTGGAGAAGATAAGAGAGGTACTTCATGTAAAAGGCACTTTGTCAACTGTAGAATCCTCCAGTTTGTTTATCAGTATTAACTATAATAACAACAATAGGCGGAGGGGCTGATGGTAGAACTTCAGGCAAAAGTCCTCAAGTGGCAGAAAGCACTTAAAGCCCCTGGACACCAACTCATTACAATAAAGTCAACTTTGACCCTTGCTCCTTGACCCTCGTTTTTCAAGTTTTGACCCAGTTCAGGCTGCCCTTTGAAAAGTTCATAGAAATATTTCCTCACTATTATTACAGGCATGGTTCAGGATCTCTCTGTTGTAAGAAGAGATGGTAGGAAAGGGACAATTAACTGAGGCATATAATTGAAGGGTATATAAATATATCGGTGGTAGATGAGGCCTCTTCCTATTGGATACTATTCCCAGTATCCAAGGACCAAGATAGGGATGTACTCCATTTAGACCAGAGGATGCTGAGCACTTTGTTATTAAAGGCTCTTGTCAAAAAGCACAGTGCACATGGAGGTGAGCAATGGAGGCTTCCGGGGGCCTCCTGCCCGGTTTGAGTCAGCCCACTCCTTTCCCCACCCTGGAGGTGCTCCACGCTGCCAGCAGTGGACCCATTTTAAAAGTCTGCTAATCATGAGATTGGAGGGAACTTTGGAGTAAAGACAGTGTGACTCCAGTTGCTGAGCAGAACAGTAAGTTCAAAAATAGTAGTATCTGCAAGTGGAAAAACAATAAACATATAATTTCCAGGTAATTACTGTCATATAATTAGCTCTCTGCTTTTATGTGCCCCAGCGGAAATTAGGCTGGGGAGCAACCGTAATGCAGCTTAATATGGTACCTTCCACAGCAAAATGAAGGTTTTTTTTTTTTCCCCAACAAAAATTGAGGGCCAGAAAGTCCCCAGGCTGGCTGAGGCAAGGCTCAATTTATATTGACTGGTGAGCAAGGTTCTTGGGTGATAGGAAAAGGGCTCTGGACTTGGAGATTGAAGATCTGGTTTTCACCCCAGCTTTGCCTGCTCCATGGTGTGACTGCTTCTCTAGGCCTCAGTGTTCTAATCTGAAAAATGATGGTGTTGGACTAAGTCATGCCGTCTCATCATGCCCAGGGGGACAAAAATTGTTTCTTGGAGGACAAGAAAATCTTAGCTATTACAATGGTTTGGGGCCCTTCAAAACTCAACCCTACCAGACAAGATCTTATTTCTTAGTATTTAATTTCTCTTTTCAGGTTTCCTTGGGTATCAAATGAACAGCACTGAAACTGAATTCATGGAAGATACACAAAATGCATGCATGACCAAGCGCTACAAAACTATGGCAAATAGATGGCTAGGATTGGAGGACTTTCCATCGCGTGCTCCATTAAAAAGTCGTGAGAGGTGGTTTGTGCGTGTCTATTGGCTGCCATTGGCTGACTTGGGGATGTTGTCTATGTTTGATTCTCAGTGCTTCTGTGTATGTGTTGGGCTTTATGAATTAAATAAAAATAATTTATATTTTCTTATTTAATTGTACTCAAGTTAATCAACCCATTAATAATTACGTCAAGAGCTAAAAAGAAAAAATGTCAACAACATCTGAATGAATATCTAGCCAAGCACAGTTTACATGTATAATATATATTTTATTATTTTTATATAACAGCACAAATTATTATATATAGTGCATAAATATATATGCAATAATACAATATACCTGTGGTATTAAAATTTCATTGGGGGATGAATAGGAAAAAATGTCCACAAAGGCTCTTTGGGGAGGAGATAATTAAAATTAAAGGTTGAGGAAAGCGGATGTGGCTCAAGCAACTGGGCGCCCGGCTAACACATGCGAGGTCCTGGGTTCGGTTCCTGATGCCTCCTAAAAAAGACAGAGAGCTGAAGCGACAGGCTGGCATGGCAAACTGACACAACAAGATAACACAATGAGGAAACACAATGAGAGACACAACAAGCAGGGAGCAGAGGTGGCTCAAGCGATTGGGCTCGGTTCCTGGTGCCTGCTTGAAAAAAAAAAAGAAGAGGAGACACAGAGAACAGACAGAGAGCACAAACAACAAGCAGCGGGGGTAGATATAAATTTAAAAAATAAAGGTTGAGAAACAGAAATACAGCACTAGGTGATTCTAAGAGTCCTTGCAGCTATAGTATTGTATTCAGTATTGTCCTGTGGGCTGGTATCCACTCAGATCAGTTCTGTCACTTACTGTCTTGTGAATTTGAGAAAGTTCTTTACCTGCTTTGAGCCTTGGATTTCTCATCTGGAAAGGAAGAATGCATGCATGCGTTAATAAATAGTAGCATCTTCCTTCCAAGGGAAGAGAAATAGACCAGTTTGACTAGTGTTTTAATTTGCATTCTCCTGAATATAGTGTCTAAGACAAGGACTTGAATGAAGATTTTTTGGGGGCGGGGGGGGGGCGGAGGGCGGCAGTGATGATCCTAGGAAGCAGGAGTGAGAGAAAGGAGAGAGTTTGACAGGGAAAGAAGAAAAGTCAGTAAAGAGTTGGTTGCTGCTGTAGGCAGATGGGGCTCAGACCTTCTTGGGAACTTCTGAGGAATTATGTAGGATGTTCTCAGAATTGTTCCTTTAAAGGATGGGAGGCTGGGGCATTTAAGCCCTGATTCCCACCCCTCACTGGTTGAGGGTTAGCCCTGGGGTTGTTGACTCACCTGCACTTCCTGTATTTGGCTAAAGGAGCCTCTGCAACTTTGGAAAAAGACTTGAGCCAAAAAGGGGGGGGGGGGGGCGCAGATGCCTGTCGTAGAGCACTGTCAGTGTGCACGGAAACACCCATCATGATTGCTGTGGTGGCACCAGGCACCCAGAGCCTCTGACACAACCAGAACGGAGAGCATGTATTGAAAAGTAATCCTGTCCACAGCACCATCCATCCATCCATCCAACCAACCATCCATCCATCCCAGTCATACATCTATAATCTATAATGCTCCTACTTATTACAAAAAAAGGCCACTAACATGTTAAGACCTCAAGCAAGCATCCCTACCTCTTTCTGGGGTTGCTTTCTTTGGAAAAAAAAAAAAAAAAAAAGTAGGGGATTAGAATGGCTGATCTCACAGGCCCTGATGGTCTTGGGTCCTAAAGTCTATCGGGCACAAGGATTGAAAAGGCAAGTGGAGTATGGATTGTGAGCAGCCTACCATAGTTGGAGAAATGAGGTAAAGATGTGTTCCAGGGAGGCTGGCTGGTTGTCCAGAGAGGCAAAGCCCTGGTGGAGATCTCTCACTTCAGAATTTTGTCTTTGGTTTCAGAGCTTCAGACACTTGGTTATTGAACCTAAGTGTAAATGGTTCCTGGAGATGAAGGTGAGGGCAAGTGGGGAGCTGTAGGGGGGGCGGGGCTCTGATTCAGAATTCCCAAGTTCATTAGATACACCAGAGGCCAATTTATTAACTTATAATGAGTTACAACTGTTAAAAGAATCAGGCCATTTTATGATCAGAACATTCTCTCCATACATGGAAGCTATATGGGAAGTCAAATGCGATCCATAAGGCTGTTTGGGGAGCTTGAAATCAGAGCTGTGGGAGGGATAGATGGTCTTCACAGAAGGGATCACTGAGCTATGACAGCCTGATGTATCAACGCCCCTTTGGGGCAGACTGGCACTGGGACTTATGGTCATCTACCTTCTCCCCAGGCTAGCTGTGGACACACATGGCCAAATTCTTGCTCTCTGAGCCCTTTCACCCCAGCTGTCTATTCCTCCTACTGAGAGTCTTTACCAAGCCTAGATTGGGTACAATGCAATCAAATTTCAATCAAGTTCTATATCCTTAACCAAATCATATTCCATTCTTCTTCCCCAGGATGACGTACATGGCTGGAGTTCTGAATGCACTCAACCACTTGAGTCACCTGGTGGTTTAAAGCTGTGTGTACCTACAGAAAACATGTTCTTAAAGTTAATCCATCCCTGTGGGTATAAACCCATTGTAAGTAGGACCATTAGACAAGGCTACTTCAGTAAAGGTGTGGGCCACCTCATTTGGGATGGCTCTTAATCCCATTACTGGAGTCTTTTGAAAAAGAATGAAATTCAGACAAAGAGAGAGAAATCCATGGAAGCAAGAAGCTGAAATTAACAGAACCCAGAAGAGAAGGGAGAGACCAGCAGATGCTGCCATGTGCCTTGTCATGTAGCAGAAAAGCCAAGGATCACGGTCAGCTGGTCTTCAGGAAGAAAGCTTTGCCTTGATGATGCTTTGATTTGGACATTTTCATGGCCTCAAACTGTAAGCTAATAAATTCCCATTGTTTAAACCAAACTATTTCATGGCTTCTGCTTTAAGCAGCCTAGGAAATAAAACAGTCACATACCAACAGTTTCTTTGTAGTGACTGATGGCATAGATTATGTGGGGATTTTTCTAATATCGCTCTCAGAGAACTTGCTGGCTAGCCCTCTACACCCCAATATACTTACTCCATCCCCCTAGTCTGCACCTCCTGGGCTCCCTTGCCATCTGGCTTCTTGGTGGGTTTGGCCAAGAGAGACATCAGCAGGAGAATGGGGACAAGAAGAGAGAGAAGTCAGGTTTTTCCCTTCCCTTGTGACAGGCTGTGATGGCCTGTCTTGGGCATGGCGGCCTGCCTCCATGACTGCAGCTCCTGACAGGCAGTCCCTTCTTCCCCCGTCTTGCTCATACCAGGCTCCAGTAGACCTACTTACTCCTCTAGTCCTTCCGATGCTAGCCTCTGAGTGTCCCAACATCCCTCGCTGGTTCCCTGAACTCTGCCTATGTCTCTGTAAGTATCCCCTTCTTTCAAGTATCTTCCTTTGAACCACCTGGGGTGAATTCTGCTTCTCTTCATGACTGATTCTCACAGAGGGTATCCTATACTTAACATCTTAGCAGGTACTCATAATAGTTTCCCATATCTTCACCAGCAAGGGTTTTACATTTTTTTTCAGGTGACAGCATATGTTAGGGTAAGAGCAAACACAAATGACATTGACAGCTTTAGAGTCACTGGACAAGTATAAAGTGTTTTGAGAAATGTTTTGGCTGGACAATAGCACATAAAAGAGGAGACACTTAATTATGACCATCAGTGACCCTCTCAATTACAAACCTGGGATGGTATGCCTGTCCTGCAAGTAATCCCATCATATTTCATTTAGAGGGGTCAAGTATAGAAATTAAATAGCTTATCAAATTTTAACAGTCAATCACATGGATATTAATGTAATCAATTATTAAAATTCTAATCAAGCATTTAGATACTGTAAAGTTAAACATTTAAAAATACATTGAGGGGGTGGTTGTGGCTCAAATGGTTGGGCGTCCGTCTGCCATATCGAGGAACCTGGGTTCGATCCCCGGGACCTCCCGGTAAAATAATTAAAAAAAAAAAAAAATACATTGAGCCTCTAGCAAATTCAATTTTACAAAAGGAACATTAGTTGAAATGAACGGAAGTTAACTTCTCTGGGCTTACCTTTTGTTTGGCAGTACAACTTTTATTGCTCTCCTACTAGTTTTAAAGAGTCTAAGTGTCCATGGTCCCATGGAGATTCCCTCTTCCCATCAACTTAACAGAGACTCAGCATTTCCTTACCTTATTTGACCAAAGCGATGCTGTTGCAGAGCAGCAGTTGCGGAACCCACTGAACGGAGGGCACTTCATCCCATGCCCAGGTCTACTTCAAGTCCCGACTGCCTCCTCTGGAACCCCTGGCCCACAGAACTCTCAGCCCTCTTTGTCCTCTTCAGCACTCAGAATTTAAGATGTACAGTACGGCATCTGACCGTACACATTTTGTTTTCTAATTGCTTTTTGGGTGTTGTTTCTTGCATTGTTAATGAAATTATAAGTTCTTCTGGGACAGGCATGTTGTTATACATCATTGTATGCCCTTTGCCACCAGCCCAGGGGTAGGTTCATAGACATTATACATCCATTCACTGCACATTTATTGAACACCTACTATGTGTCAAGCACAATGCTAGACCTGGGCATAAAAAGATGATTATGATAAAACTCAGAGCCTTAAGGAAGTCAGAATTTAGAGGGGACCATAGATATGTAAATATAAAATTATAGTAGTTCTGATAAGTACTCAAATGTAGTTATGATCCTGAGTGCCAGGGAGAGCAAGGAAGGGGTGAAATTTGATCTAGATATTGAAGAATGAGAAGAATTTTCCAAGAAGAGCAGTGGTAGAAGGATATTCTTGGAATGGAGAATAGTAGATAAAAGGACCCTGTGTTTAGAGAATTTTGAGCAGTCTGGTATGTGGGCAGAGGGGCTTGGAGGGGAGGGGAGGGCAAGATGTGGGAGAGGAGGTGCTTCAGAGGCCTCTTGCAGTCCATTGGAGCTGGAGTCCCAAGACATGGATCTGAATCCTGGTTTTGTCTTTTCCTTCTGTGTCACTGGGCACATCAACCTTTGTAAGCCACTGTTTCCCCATCTCTAAAATGGGGGCAATAAAGCCCATTTCCTATTACACTTGCAAGGATTAAATAAGGTAATGAATGGGAAAGTACCAGTTTAATCTCTTGCCATGCCACTTACTGGTTATGGGATATTGGGCAAGTTACTAAATCATTCTGAGCCTCTGTTTCCTCATGGAAAATAATACTGATACCTACATAAAATTTTAAGAGTTTCATGGCTAGATAAACTTTAACCTTTGTATAAGTGGTATGTATGTTCCTTTCTGATAAGAAGTGTTATGGAAAGGATTGCATTTTTCTTTCCTCCTCCCTGGCTGCCAAAAAGCCCAGAAGCAAGTTCGATGCCCAATTCCAGCAAGTACATTTCTGAGTATGTCTGTAACCTCCTCTTCCTAAACCTGATTCTCCATTTTATTACCCTTACTTTAAATTTGTCCTTTGTTGTAAAGTTTTGATTCTTAATATTACTTTTTACCTAACCTGCTTCTTTTCCATGAAATTATGTCATCTTAGGAGACAGAAGTTTTAATGCCTATGGAGTATTCTTGTGAATGAGCACCATTATTTATTTAACCAATCCCCTGTTGCTGAAAATTCCTTCCTTGTGTTTAGACAGAAGATGATAGATAAGATAGATAGACAGATATGATAGATGATAGACAGATAGATAGATAGATAGATAGATAGTACATACATACATACATACATATAAGACAGACAAATGGGAAATAAAAATAAAGAAATATATCCATACAGGTATCAAGATCCAGAATTACTGCAGTGCAGCACTAAACACCACCTGGACCTTTTAAATTTATTATTGATTATTATTTAATTTTTAATTACACAAATAACACATGTATAGTTTCTCCTTGTTAAAAATGAAGTGTTGCTGATACGGTTAAAGACGTTTTAGAGCCCCTGACTCCAGTTCTTCTCTGCCTCCCCAGAGGAGATCATCCTTATCAGTTTGGTGTGTACCTTCTCTGCCCTTTTCCAGGCATTTACATACATATTTGTATATATATATTCCCATAGAAAATGGACTCACCTTTATATTTTGACAGTTTAATCTTCTGAGCTGTGCCTGGGTTGCCCTTATATCCATGATTACTTTTAAGATCAGGGTTTGTTTTTATCTCAGGCCACAGGCATAGAAGTGAAGTAATTTATGAAACCTAAGAGGGAAGAGGTAACACATGGGAAATATCTTTATGGAAATGCCACAGCCTTCAAGAAAATAGAGAGCTCCCAGCTGCTTTCTCTTTTCTGATTTAGCCTTTGAGTACTGGAGGCTTTCAGGGTCACCAGGGCAGCCGTCACTTTGTGTAAATGCATGAGAAGGCTCCTTGGAGCCAGCTCCCATTCTACAGATACACAGACCAAGGCCCAGAGAGGAGGAATGGAACTTCCAAGGCCCCACAGTGGACAGCAGCAGGCTAGGGTAGGAGCCCAGACTCCCTGATTCGCAGGCCTATGCCCTTTCCACAGGAAAGGCTCCCCCTTTGGGAACTTGTCCACAGACTGACTAGTGTGCACGGTTTTCTCAGAAGGGAAAATCGGACATTCAGGCCAATCTTTTACACATACTGCACATGTTGCAGAGGTGGGAACATCTGTGACATTGAAGGACATGGCCTAGATCTGTTCATTCCTCCACTCCTGATGTGCACAGATGCCTGCTACATACCAGGAGCTGTTCTAGGGGACAGGAGGATACACAATGAGGTGGCCCAGTCTCCCCTCAGAGCTCATTGACTAACTGAGGACATCTGACAAGTGCAATTACAGCCTCGGTGCCATGAGAGAGGTAGAGAGTACACAGGGCACTCAGAAGAGGATACTGTCTGTCTTATATGTATGTATGTATGTCATTAGGTTAGAGGAGGGGCAGTGAGGGAAGTGAAGTCCAGGCACACCAAGGACTCAAGGAAGAACAGCGAGGGGCGTTTCTGAGAGAAGGCAGAGTCCAGACTGGTGGGCAGCACAGGGATGCATGTAAAGGGCGGGGAGTCTTAGCCCCCCTGCCCTTGAATCATGAGGCAGGGATTTTGTTGCCTTCACTGGAGCGTAAGCTCCCAGAGCAAGACAGCTTGCCTCACACCTCTGAGCCCTCCTGACACCTGGCAAAGGCGTGCATACACAATATTATCAATACTTAGAGAAGACGAAGGACTAGGGAGGGATGGGAGTAGGTAACTAAGCAGGCAATGGAATTACCCCCTCCTGTCATCCACTCTTTACCCTTTCCCAGAGATATGCTGGTGCTTTCTAGTTCAAGAAATCTAAATAAATTGTCAGCTCAACCTTGTGCTGTAATGTAGTTGAGTCACAAGTAACTTGACTGCATGCTAGAGTATGGTAATCATTATTTATCACCTCTTGGAAGTTACAAACAGCTTTGCTACTGTCACCCCCAAGAGGGAATGTGTGACTGTTACAAATCCCTTTAGGAGACAGCTAGGAGGAACTAGGAAGAAATTCTTAACAAAATCCTCTATCTTTGGCGGGGGGGGGGGGGGAACATCCTCTCTAATGATTAAGGAAATGCCAACTAAAGCAACATGAAATATAATTCCCTGCTTCCTCCTAAATTAACAAAACTTTTAAATGAATGAGAATATGCATGAATGTGATAGTGTTATTCCAATTCACATGAATCAAGTATGTATCAAGAATCTTAAGCCCCGGGTTCGGTTCCCGGGGCCTCCTGGTGAAGGCAAGCCCGCCCGCACGGCGTGGTTGGCTGACCCAGCAAGCACAAGCAGCAAGGGGGGGATAAATGAATAAATAAATAAATAAAAATCTTTAAAATATATATATATATATACCATTTTGCAAATGTTTGTATGTATTGTGAGAATTTTGATTTTTACCCATAATAAAAAAAAATAAATAAAATAAAATAAAATAAAATAAAATAAAATAAAATAAAATAAAA
>JAKSZT010054396.1:12203731-12269394 GCA_026826555.1 Tolypeutes matacus
AATAAAATAAAATAAAATAAAATAAAATAAAATAAAATAAAATAAAAAGAATCTTAAAATGTTTCATACTGCTGGACAGTAATAAACATTTCTATGGATTTATCCATAGAAATCTGAAATGTGGACAAAGTATTAAATACAAGGGTGCTCAACTCAGTATGATTTATCATAGGGAAATATTAGAAATAATAGAAATGTCCAACATTATGGTCATGATTAGGTAAACTGTGATGTACCCAGCCAGTGGAGTATTATGCAGCCTATAAAGGATGTTTATGGAAGAGTTTTCAATGGTGTGAAAATGTGTGTGTGCGTGCACATTTTAGTTTGTTTACCTCTAAATACTCATGTGTCTTTCTAAACACAAAGACTTTTTAACATAACAATAATCAAACTAGGAAATTAACAGTGATAGGATACCATTATTTAACTCATAGACATACATATTTCACCAATTGTCCCAACAATATCCTTTATAGCAGAAGGAGAAAAAATGTTTTTTCTAATCCAGGATCCAATCTAGCATCACACACTCAATTGGGTTGTCTCTTTAGTCTCTTTAGTCCCTTTTACAGTTTCTCACTCTTTTCTTGCCTTTTATGATTTTGATACATTTGAACAGGTTATTTTGTAGAGCGCCCCTCAGTTTGGGTTTGCCTGATGTTTCTTCACCAGGACTATGACAGAGGTGACGGCGGGTTCTTATCAAATCAGGAGGCACAGGATGTCTCCTTGTTACTTTTTGGGTGATGTTAACTTTGATCACTTGATAAAGGTGGCAACTGCCAGGTTTCTTCATGTCAACTTACTATTCTGATCTTAATAAGTAATATGTATCTTGTAGGAAGAGACTTCGACTATGTACATATCCTACTTCTTATCAAATTTTTAACTACTAGTTGTAGAATCCATTGATGATTTTTGCTTGAAACATCTATACCTAGGGTGGCTGCCAAATAGTGATTTTCTACTTTCATCAATCTCTCTTCATTTTTCAGTTGAAATTCTATTCTAAGGGAGAACATTCCCTTCTCCTCCATTTACATATTTATTCATTTTCATATAGTTATAACTTATTATATCATTATTTATTTTGATGCTCAAACTACCCCAGATTTGTCCAGGAGGAGACTCTTCAAGCTGGATCCTATATCCTTTCTATATAACCCCATCTTATTTTTAGCATTTCCTTACTATCTAGCACAACAAGATCTTCCAGCTTATCTTTAAAAAAAAAAAAACAATTTATTAAACTATATCATTCATACATGAACATACATAAACTATAAGTGTTCAGTAAACATTGTGAGCTTACAAAACAAACATGCATAACATCACACAGGGCTCCCCCACATCAACCTACCACAAATACTTTGCATTGTCGTGAAACATTTGTTAACAAATTATGAAAGAGCATCGTCAAAGTATTACTACTAACTGTAGTCCGTATCTTACTCCCCTATACTTTTTTAAGGATTTATTTATTTACTTACTTTTATCCATTTACACCCCCCACCCCCCGTTTTTGCTGCCCCTGTGTCCATACACTGGGCAACTCTCTGTGTCTGCCTCCTGCCCTCTCTTCCCATCCTTCTCCTCCTGTCTTCACTGGGATTCGATCCTTGGGACCTCCGATGTGGGAGAGAGTCATCCTACCACCTGTGCCACCTTAGTTCCTGGTTTTTCAGCTCATCTCATCTTGGCTCTCCCTTGTGTCACTCTCCTGTTATGTCATCATCTTGCTGCATGGCTCTCAGGAACTGACAGCGCACTTGCACGCGGGGCTGGGGGCTCACCCGCTCATGAGGCCTGATGGTGCACCCGCGCACGGGGCCTAGTGGTCCGTGAGCCTTCTGTATTTTTCTTTTTTTTTTGTCTTTTATTTATTTATTTATTTATTTTCTCTGTATTTTTCTTTTTAAAAATTTTACCGGGACTTCCCGGAGATCGAACCCAGTTCCCTCCATATGGGAGACAGACACCCAACCATTTGAGCCACATCCATCTCCCTGCTATATCTCCCAAGGTTGACCAAAGACACCTAGAGTTACAGTCATTTCCCATACTGGATGGTCATATAATAAATCAGGCTTGGTTTATCACCAGCATTCTAAAACCCAGACCTAGGGAGAAAAACTAGGTCTGGGGACACATGCATGCTTTCTAATATGGCGAATGTTTAGCCTACCCTGATTATCACAAAATCAGGACAGCGAGAATATTCGCACCAGGCTTATCTTGTACTTTCCATGTGTCAGCTCTAGAATCAGTCATTTTTCCAAACAAGCCTTGTTCACGTATAGTGGATAATAGTTTTTTTACAGACCAAGATCTGGGCTCTTTGCGACAGGACTGTCATTGCCTCTAAGTGCTGTAGGCAACAGAGCTAGGACACACACACACACACACACACATACACACATACTTATACCCACATATCTAAAAATGTTTTTAATACAATTTTAAATAGGAAAAAATACAGAATTGTATATATAATTTATATAATTAATATGACAGACTGAGCCCACTTCCAACATTGGAAAAGACAGGGGAAAAAGATATATATTATAAAACAAGAAGGGACTTTCTCTGTGGTCCAAAACTGTGAGGAATCTCTGTGAGACGGAAGCAGACAAGATTGGATTAGAGAAGAAAACAGCAACAGCTGAGGTAATTACCAAAAGGAAGGAGCAACACGGAAGTATTCCGTGTCCAGAGGTGAGCAAAGAAAGTTGAAAGCAAAAGAGTGCCGGGGGCAATTGATAGGGGAATTGATCAGAGAACTAGAGCAGGAACAGCCAGGCCTGGCAACCTTGCATTCCTCCACGTACCCTGTCTGTAAGAGCTTTAGGGATAAGGACTTAGATTAATAAGACAGGGCCATGCACAGAGTGGCTGTCAAAGTGTAGGTGGAATGAGAATCATCCAGGACTAGGAGATCAGCTGTTGAGTTGCCCCAGCCAACAGCAGGTTCTGCCCATCAAAGCAGTCAGGAGTGCAAACTCCACCAGCTGCTCTGCTCCTCCCCACAGGCAAGCTGCTCAACCACAGGCAGCTGTCGGCCTAACAGGACACACAGTAAGAATCGCTAAGTATTTGGAGCACCAACACTATAAAAAGGAGATGACAGGCCCAACAAACAGACAAAATCATACTGGAGGAAAGGGAATTAATAGGGTAACCAGAACAGGACTTAAAAACAAATGTAATTCTAAATCCTCAGAGAGATAAGGAAGAGTATTTCGTTCAACCAACAGGAACAGTTGGTTGAGAAAAAGAATCAGAGATCTCGTAATGAGATAAAAGCCATTTATTAAAAACCCACAACTAACATCACACTCAGTAATGAAAGACTTAAACCTTTCCCCTTAGATCAGGAATGAGACAAGGATGCCTGCTTTCACCACTGCTGTTCAATATTGTTCTAGAAGTTCTTGCAAGATAAAAAGACTTGAATACTGAAAACTACAAAATACTGCTAAAAGAAATTAAAGAAGACCTAAATAAATGGTAAGACATCCCAAGTTTGTGAATTGGAAGAGTTTTTTAATATGTCAATATTACCCAAAGCAATACACAAATTCAATGCAATCCCTATTAAAGTTCAGCAGAAATGGATAAACTCATCCTCAAATTTATATGGAATTGCAAGGGGCTCCAAATAGCCAAAACAATCTTGAAAAAGAAGAACAGTGTCAGAGGATTCACACTTCCCAATTTCAAATTGTATTAAAAAGTGACAGTAATCAAAACACTGTGGGTCTGGCACAAAAATAGAAAAAATAGACCAGTGGGACAGAATTGCAAGTCCAGAAATAGACCCACACATCTATGGCCAATGGATTTTTGACAACGGTGCTAAGAACATGCAATGGGGGAAAAAAATAGTCTCTTCAACAAATGGTTTTGGGAAAACTGGATACCCACATGCAGAAGAATGAAGTTACACCCTACTCACACACTGTACCAAAATCAACTCAAAATGGATTAAGGACCTAAGTATAAGAGCTAAAGCTTTAAAACTCTTAGAAGATAACATAAGGACAAATCTTCATGTCCTGGGATTTGGCAATGGATTCTTAGATATGACACCAAAAGCACAAGCTATAAAAGAAACAACAGATAAACATGATTTCATAAGAATTTACAACTTTTGTGCACCAAAAGAAATTATCAAGAAAGTGAATAGACAACCTACAGAATGGGAGAAAATAGTTTCGTACCATATATTGGATAAGGGTTTAATATGCAGAATATGTAAAAAAACTTTTACAATGCAACAACAAACACCACAATTAAAACATGAGCAAAGGTCTTGAATAGATATTTCTCCAAAGAAGATATACAAATGGCCAATAAACATTTTAAAAATGCCCAACATCATTAGCCATTAAGGAAATGCAAATTAAAACCACAATGAGATACCCCTTCATACCTACAAGGATGGCTATTGTTTTTTTTTTTTTTTTAAAGTGTGGGGGGGTGAATAACAAGTATTGGAGAGGAGGTGGAGAAATAGAAACTCTAGTGCATTGTTGGTGGGAACATAAAATAGTGCAGCACTGTGGAAAGCAATGTGGCAGCTCCTCAAAAAGTTAAACATATAATTACCATTTAACCCAGCGATTCCACTTCTAGATATATATCCAAATAGAGAGTAAACAGTGTCGCAAACAGATACTTGTACACCAATGTTCATAGCTGCATTATTCACAGTAGCCAAAGCTGGAAACAACCCAAGTGCCCATCAACAAATAAATGGATAAAAAAAAAAAAATGTGGGGTCGGATGTGGCTCAACTGGTTGGGCGTCCGTCTCCCATATGGAGGGACCCGGGTTCGATACCCGGGACCTCCCAGTAAAAAAAAAAATGTGGCATGTACACACAATCAAATATTATTTGGCCATAAGAAAAAATGGAGTTATGAGACATGGAAGAAACTTGAAAACATTATTCTAGGTGAAATAAGCAAGACACAAAAGACAAAAATAATATAATATCTCTTACAAGAGAAGAATAAAAATAGCAAATCCGCAAAGATAGAAAGCAGACTAGAGGGAGCAGATGCAGCTCGGGTGGTTGAGCACCTGCTTCCCATGTACGAAGTCCCAGTTTGATCCCTGGTACCTTCTAAAAAAAAAGCAGACTAGAGGGTACCTGAGAGGAAGGGAGAGTTGTGGACTAACACATTAAGCCATTAAGTAAAGCATACACACACATATACTAAAAACATACTATTCATTTCCTGTGGGTTCACATAAAAATACATGAAAAATTGAAAAATATATCCCAAACTCACCAGTGATTATCTAAGGGATGATGGGAAGAGTCCAGAGTTGGGGTGTGGGGAGCGTGGAGAGGGAGGTCAAATGCATCTTTGGCTTTATAATACTATTCTAAGAATCAAATAGTAATCATTCACTGAAATTATTTTTTTACATTACAAATACAATATGCTCTGCACAAGGAAAAAGTATAAAAAAAAGACAGAAAGGAAATGTACAAAACTGTTTAACAATGGTTGCCTCTGGGTGATGTGTTGATGGATGACTTTTTATTCTGCTTTGTTTCATTTTCTGTACTTTACACATTTTCTGAAATGGCTACGTGTTCCTTTAAATATGCCATAAAAATGCAAAAAGGGAAATAAAAGGCGTTTTAAAAACCCATTGTCAATTTTAGTCTTCAAAGAACAGCCTGCTTAAGCCCCTTCCCCCCTAAAAGGAGGCCCTGACATTTAAAAACAACATAAAACACTCCACAATACCATTTAATCCTATTACTCTTCTGGACCTCTTGCCAACCAGGGGATGATCCCTTTGGCTCTTTAAAATAAATCTCCCAAGGTCACCAGGCTGCCTGTAAGAGGGGGATGAAAGTCCCAGGCCTGTGCCCCTCCCCCTGCACCATCTGGCACCTCCGAATTTCATCAAAGACTTATTGCAAAAGCCAAATATTCAAATTCATCTTCTTTTTAAGGGAATATAACTGCCACTTATGATCACTAACAAGTCACTGGCCCCTCTCTAGGTCTCAGTTTCTTCCTCTGTACAATGAGAGAGTTCTTTTGTACCAGCCAATCTAGATATCCTAGGGTCCTACAGCAGCCTTTCCCCCCTGTTCTCTACCTCCTCTCTCCCGGCTCTGCTAGTTACCAGGAGGCCATTTCCAATCTTAGTTCTGCTGGGTGTTCCTGAGCAAGGCAGTGCTGTCTGGGGCCTCAGCTATCCCAGCTACACCATTAGAGTTTGGGACCAGACCAATGGTTTCCACATTCTGGGTGTGGCAACCCTACTGTCATGGGTGTCTATTTTGCATACTGAGGTACTAGGTAAGATTTCCTTTGAGACCAGGATCTGTTTGCTACAAACCTACTTGAAAACCACTGGCATTTTTTCCAGGGCTGACGTTCTATTTTTCCATGAGCCGCAGGAACCGGGTACCAAGGTAAAAGAATGGGGAAGTTTGCCTTGGGCTCAAGGATCCTGCCCCCTTCCCCTTGGAGGCTGAGCTACCAGGAGCAGAAGGGGGAGTAGGTGCTTCTAGGCGGTGTTAAGAGCTGGGATGCTCGCATCACCTCAACCCCCGCGTCTCCCTCCCCGCCCCCACCCCCGTCACCTAGGCAACTCAGGCGGGGCGCTGGGCGGGGGTTTCCTCCGCCCTCCCCTTTTCACCCACTCAACCTCCAGGCCGTCTTTCCCACCCGTCTGCTTCTGCCCACAGCTTCTCCCGGGCTGGTGGCGCGCGGTCCAGTCTGCCCTTCGCGAGCATGGAAACTAGATTCCGAACGTAGGCCCCCAAACCCCAAAAATAGCCCTGGTTTGCATGCTGAATTTGCCTGTCTTCCTGACAGAAGTGTTGGAGGCAAAGGGTCTGACCTTGCCAGGGCAGCTCGTGCCCGCTCTGGGAGAGTTGGCGCTCGTTGGTTTCAGGGAAGCCAGAACAGGCAGGAAGCTCAGGATCCCAGGGCGATCTGGAGCGTCCTTGCTAACAGCCCGCCGAGGGGGCCCTGGGGTGGGAGTCGAACGCCTGGAGGGGGTGGCGCGAGGGTCCAGCGGTTCTCAGCTCCATGTGGGAGGTCAGGGAAAAGAGTCCTGGGGTTAGATCTGTACCCCACCCCCCGTGTTATCTCCGCGGACCCGCCGCCGGTAGGAGTCAGGTAGGAACCTGATAAGGTTCCAATAAAGGCGAATGAGGATTGGAGAAGGGGAGTTGAAAGGGATGGGCAGGTGGTTTGTAGAGGGAACTCGCTGGAATTCACGCCTGCAAGTTACATCGGGAAGTCGGGAATTCAGTTAAGGGTTTAGCAGGAATTCTGAATACCGAGGGGGGAGCGCTGAGCCCGTCCCAGAGACTCGACCAAAGCTCATCCATAAGGGGCAGCAGGACTTTAGCCAAGTCCTAGCTAGCTACTTGGTTTCTTCAGCATCAAATGTGTGTGTGCGTGTGTGTGTACGAGAGTGATGTGTGGACTAGAGCAGGGGTAAAAAATAATAACAGTAATAAACTTGTTTTAACGGCAAAACATTTTTTTCAAGGATAAGCTTATGCAGCAATTACATATCTGAAACACACAAGTGGAGGACCTGTGCCCCTTTTGCCTCATATGAAAGTCTTAAGGCACTGGATAGATTCTCAGGTGCCTTTGTTCAAATACATAAATTTAGGTTCTCACAGCTTTATTGAGCCACCCATGAATCAGGCAGTATCGAATTCAGAAAGTAGAAGGGAGCTCCCTATGGAGGGGGTGGAAAGGGGGAGCTTATATAGGGCAAATTGGGAAGCAAGTAAGGAACTGTTCTGTGTGGCTACTGTTTCCATTTTATGGGGGTTCTTACAAAGTGGGGAGCACATATGCATTGATTAGTATGGTGTTCTCCTCCATTCTGATAAACTGTCTCCACTGGACTGAAACTGGTTTATCAGCAGTTGTTGCTTATCTGCAGCTCTGCAGGGTGTGTTCCATTTTCTCAGAAAGCCCCCACAGGTCAGTTGTTTTTGTCTCCTGGAAAATCCCTTCTCAGAAAGGGATTCTCAGCAATGTCAAATGCAAGTGGCCATTTTATTTTACTTACCTGCCAGTGCTGACCTTCAGGATTTGTGGTGCCCAGTAAATGCATGTTTAAGGAATGCTCTCGGGTCCTCCTGCTGCCAAGCTCTGCTGGAGGTCACCACAAATAAAGGTCCTAGACTAGCACCAGAGCCCCAATTCTAGTTTAACCTCTGTGGAATTCCCGGAGTGCCTGCTGAACTGGACATGAGTCTTTGAAGGGATGGCAAAATGGGCCAGTGGTGGAAAGTCTGACAATGGCTGAAGTAGGGAGGCAGCAGGTGTGATACATGAGAGTCCAGGGCTTTGAAGCCAGCTTGCCTGGGTTTCATTCCTGGATCAGCACTTACTAGCCATTTCCTAGAGGTTAAGTTACTCAAACTCAAACTCCCTATACGTCGGGAATTAATAATACTCCATGCGGCACGGTCTTGTGAGGATTAAATGCATTAATTGGTGTAAAGTCCTTAGCACAATTCCTGCATATAGAAACCCCTCAATAATTCATCTTATTTTTATTCTGGAACTACAGTGGTCCCTTTTGTTACATGACTCAATACAGGGTCCCTGTGGTTGACGAAGAATCTCTCACCAAGGAGGATCTGAGAGATAGCCTTGGACCACCACTTGCCCTTCATTCTGGTTTCTCATGGAATAATCATGGAATGGCTAACGGAGGTATTCTGACCAAAATGTCTATATGAGTCAATGGTTTTGAATATGTTTTCAAACTGCTGGTCTTAACCCATTGATCTTAAAACCAAGTGAGAGTTGCAAGCAGTGACAAACATTTTTAAAAATGAAAAAGAAAAGAAGGGAAAATATCAGCGGGCATCACATGTAGTTAGAGTATAAGGTGAGGAGGTACTCTGGAAGGTGGAGAGGTGTGATGGGTGGGACAGGTGCTCTGATACTCGAATTGAGTCCTCAGAACTCAATAGGCAAGGAAAGGTGGAGCAGCCTGTGTCTCCACTATACACACACACACACACACACACAGGGATGATTTAAGTACAAATCAAGGACCTGTTTCAAGCATTTAGCAGTCCCTTGCTCCTTCAAAGTATTTTCCAGGTTACCTTATTGCCTATGGTTGTTTTGTGGCTTTAGAAGCCCCTTTTGTTATTTTGTTTGTTTTTGTTGTTTTGATTTTATTGACCCACACAGAGCCATTTCAGAAGTACTGGCTTTCCTGCTTCCTTTACCCGCTCCCTTAGATGCTACCTGCTTCCCTGGTTCCCAGGTCCCATGGCACCTTTGATCCAATACATAATTCCACCAACCCAGGAAGACTAGCACCCCCGCCCCCTATATACAAACCGAGGAGAAGAACATTAGACTCTTCAGAGGTCTGGGGTCCTTGCAACAGCCCTGTGCAAGGGCTGCCAGCTTTGTGGAAGTGGGCTCTGGGGACCTTTCTACTAGGGAGGTGTCCTAAGAAATAGGTAGAAAAAGAGTTGGAAGTGTTCTTGAAAATGTGGGCAGAATGTGGACCACCATTTGTTTTTGCTTAATCCAAGATTAAGCAGGTGGGATGTTCAGTTGCCTTCCAGTGCTTGGGACTTCAAATATCCACTCTCACTCCACCCTCACTTGGGTCCTCTGACTGGATTATGGCATCTCTATGAAGCCAGGACACCAGCAAGCCAAAAGGAGGGAACTTGACCTCATCCCAAGAAGAATATACACAGACCCAGTTTCAAGGACCATTCATGTGCTTCCAGAAGGATTCATCATATCAGGGACTTTTAATCTAGTCCTTATAACATTCTGGGTGTCAGCTATATTGATCACACCTTTGCTTTGAATTGGCTAAGGCAGTGCCCACAGCCAGATTCTGTGGCCAGGCCACTTCAGCTCTTTAAGTCCCATCTTCTTCACCTGCAAATGGGCCTACTCATAGTATCTATTTCCCAGGAGGTTGTGCAGATAAAGTAAATGAACACGTGGAAATACCCTAGAACAGGACCTAAAGCAAAATAGCCACACAACAAATCAATCAATTGTCACAAATGTCCTTACAATGATATCACATTTTGTAATTTATTTGAAAGTTAATGAAAAACACATAAAGCAACCCAACTATACTTAAAAAGAAAGAACAAGTTGATGTGTGTGGCAGTTTGATATTATTTTTGAATTCCAAAAAGAGATATTGATTATGTTTGTAAACTGGTCTGTTCCTCTGGGTGTGATACCCTTTGATTTTATTAAATTCAAAGGTTACGTTTACTTGATTAAATTAAGAATAGGGCTTTGCTTTGACCACGTCAGTAGGGCATTAAATCCCCACCCCCTTGGCAGGTGGACACTCACACAGAAGAAGACACAGCCGAGTAAGATAGCTCATTAGACACCACAGAGGCCCGGAGAAGAGAGATGAGCCTGATAGTCTACAGCTGACCTTGTGAAGAGACCAGAGCAGCTGAGCCCAGAAACGAACCCCAGGGAGAGAGACGAGCCTTATGCCAGCCTATAGCTGAGATTGGGAGAAGCTGGGACCACGGAGCCTTAAGAGGAAGGAGGAAGGCTGAACCCTCACAGACATTGCCTGCCATCTTGCTTCAATATGTGGCCAATGACTTTGGGTGAAAAAGTACCTCTTGTGGTACCTTTTTTTTTTTTTTTTTTTTTAAAGATTTTATTTATTTATTCATTTATCCCCCCCTTGCTGCTTGTGCTCGCTGGGTCAGCTAACCACGCCGTGCGGGCGGGCCTGCCTTCACCAGGAGGCCCCGGGAACCGAACCCGGGGCCTCCCATATGGTAAACGGGAGCCCCACTGATTGAGCCACAGCCACTTCCCTCTTGTGGTACCTTGAGTTGGACTTTTTAGGGCCTTGTAACTGTAAGCTTCTATCCCAAATAAATACCCTTTATAAAAGCCAACAGAGTTCTGGTACTTTGCATAAGCACCCCTTTGGCTGACTAATACAATGTGTATCCCTCTTTATTTTTTTCTCCAAGATTACATGAACCTCTCCATCTATAATTTTTTCTTTAGCTCTTCATAATATACCTACTTTTTTAAATTACAGAAATTGAATTATGTCATATATATAATTTTTCAACTTGCTCTTTTCATATAGCATGAACATTTTAAATGATATACCATGGTGTATTTAAATATTTCCTTACATTTTGGTGGTTTTCCACTTTTGCTACATAGGGCAGGAGCAGGCAACAAACCCAAACACATTTGGCCAGAGCTACAATGAACATCTATCTATATACCTTTGTTTATGTATGTGAATTTTTCCTTAGGCCAGATTTCTAGAAGTAGACCTGCTGGTTCAGAGGGTACAGCACACATTAATTTTAATAGTCATTGTCAAACTATATTCCAAAAGGTTCTGACAATCTACCTTCCCACCAACAATGAATGAACATGTCCATTTTCTTACAGGATGCTATCTGTCTTTTTTGTTTTTTTCCAACCTGTTGTGCAAAAAATAATATCTCATTGTTTTAAGTCACATATTTCTGACTAAAGTAAGGTCAAGCATCATTTTACACTTTCGTGGAGATTTGCATTTTCTCCTCTGTGAATTGCCTGTTCAAATCTTAATCCATTTTTCTATCGGGCTTTGTGGTGGTGTTTAGCTGTATGTACCCCAGAAAAGGAGGTTCTTAAATCTAATCCATTCCTGTGAGTGTAAACCCATTGTCAGTAAGATCTTTTGATGAGGTTACATATGTTAAGGTGTGACCCACCTCATTCAGGATGGGTCTTAATCTTATTACTAGAATCCTTTATAAATGGAAGCAAAACAGAGAGAGAAAACCACAGAAACAAGAAGCTGAGAGCAACGAAACCCGAAGAGACAGGAGAGACCAGCAGACGCCACCATGTGCCTTGCTGTGTGGCAGAAGAGCCAAGATTACTGGCAGCCGGTCTTCGGGAAGAAAGTATTGCCTTGATAATGTCTTGATTTAGACATTTTCACAGCCTCAAACTGTAAGCTAATAAATTCCCATTGTTTAAGCCAATCCACTTCATGGTATCTGCTTTAAGCAGCCTAGGAAACTAAGTAGTTTTCATATTTTCTAATTAAATTGTAGAGCACTCTTTGTATAATAAAGATATTTACCCTTTACCTGATACATATGATGCAAATATTTTTCTCCACTCTGTCATTTGCCTTCTGACTTTGTTTATGGTATCTTTTGCCAGTCAAAAGTTTTGATGTAGTCAGATGTGTTCATTTTTCCTTTATGGCTTCTGGACTTCTTGGCTTGTTTAAAATGCTTTTCTTTTTTGGCTTTTTGGACCCTTTGCCATGTTCTCCATCCGTTCCTCAGTGGCAGCTGGCAATGAACTTCCTCAGTGAGCCCTGCTGTACCCCTCATGCCAGCACCTTGAGTTCCTTAGCTATCAAAACAGTGTAATAATGGCTGGTGCTGGGCAGTACCTGACATTGTGTCTGAAGACCACAGAGAGAGGAAAGAGAGCAGGAGGCAGGAGAGTGTGAAAAGGCAGTGGGAGAAGCTGGGTGGGATCAGTAGAGCTGAAGGGTTGAGAAAGTATTGATGAAGAGGGAGACGAATTCCATGACCTTGAACCAAGTGTCTGAAAGTCACAATAGCTGATACTCTGAATAGGATTTTTTAAAAATCAGCCACATCTTGGAAAGGAATTCCATTTAATTTTTTTCAAAACCCATTTCATTGTTAAAAACATGACACAGTGGCTGGCCTCCACACCTGGGAGGCAGTGTAAAAACCTCTTGCCAAACCCAAAATGGAAGGGAAAAAATTAGAAAATAAGACCTCAGCTCAAAAGTATATCTCCTCTTGAGGAAATTTTAATATATATTCCAGGCTCCATAGATCAAATGCTTAAATTAACAGAAGAGTCAGGAAAATAGGGGTGCTGTGGTTAGAGTGAGTCTGAATTCCTTAATTCTCCACGGTTTTCCTTCCCGAAAACGAAAACAACCCACACAGCCACAAACACAGAGCACCTATCCTGCACCCACAGTCTCTCCTTAAGACAGCCCTGGAGGTAAACAGGACATGACTGGAGGGTCATTTGGGGTGACTGCAGCTCCAATGCCTGGGGTATAGCCTGGAGGGCGCAGCTGAAGGCATCTGTTGCCTCTGACTTTGGGGCTCTTCTCTGCCTCTGCCCTGCAGCCCTGCTCCCCACTGACAGCTCGCTCCTCCTCACCTGCCTCAGGACTTCTGCTCACTGCGTTTCTCTGCTTCTGCCCACTCCCCAGCCTCCTTAGCCTGGGACGCCCTTCTGGGACTCACAGTCAAACTCTCTAAAACAGACACTCTGTGTGGTTTGATTAGTCATTGACGTCCTTTGGGGGCTGTCTCATTGGCTGCTGGCCAATCTCTGGTCAAATGTTTTTGGATTGTTGCCCACTCCTGCCCCATGGTAGCAGAGCAGGTGGTCAGTTCTCCTCGAAAGCAGCTGTGCACAGTAAGGCTCGAAGAGTCAAAGCAGCTTCTTGCCAATACTTAGTCCTTCTAGCAGTTTACACAACTACAATACGCTTTAGACATCTGGCTTCCCAGTTTATAGCAAATTTAAATCAGTTAATGATAAAGAGGGGAAATGGAAGATGGGAAAGCATTGATAAGCATTAGCCAAACATTTATTAATCAACCATTTATTAATCACAGTTTAAGCAATAAGATATGGTTGCTAAAAGTCTACAGTGAGGAAACAGGCCAAAAATTAAACCAAAAAATTATAATTGAGATATAAGAACTCAAGAAGCTACCTAGTGGGGCCACTTAGTGTCAGGACAACTCTGTACTTTTCGGCAACCTGAGTCTATCCCATATTACAGCAGTTTAATAATACTTGAGATTCGGGATGAATCTGAGCCATGGAAATATTAAGCTGGGTTCTGAAAATGCTACTCAGTGGTTAAGAACTTAAAATTCTGCTCATTGCTTTGTTATCACACCTTCATCCCATTGGCAAAAACCATCTACAAAAAAAAAAAAAAAAAAAAAAAAATACAGGTCAATTTGTTTAATCTCTGGGCAGAAATCGGGCACTGAGAGGTGCCCTTGGAGGGGGTAAGGTTCTGAAGACGTCCAGTTCTTCCATTCTAACTAAGCAATGACAGCAGTATTAATACTTTCCATTTGAGCCCCTGCTTTGTGTCCTTCACACTACTCTTGCTTTTTGTAGATGAGGAAAAGATGGTTCACAGGCTCCTGGGCTCTGCAATGTCTCTACAGAATAGAAGTCAAGGTTACCCTCTGAAAAGGAAAGTAATAAGAATTTTTTATAAAGGGTTTAATCTCAGCCATCTATTGCATTAGTTTTCTACTGATGCTAACAAATTACCCCAAAACTTAGCAATATAAATAAACAATTTATTACTTCACAGTAATAAATTGGGTCAGGCAGTCACAAAATCTAGCCCACATGCAAGGGGGAGGGGAGGAGTAGCCAAGAATTTGTGGACATATTTTTAAGCCACCATGTATGGGAATATCAATATTAAAGACATTGTGGTTATATGATCAAAGAGTTTGGGGAAGACTTGAAACTAAGTTGAAAGGTGTCCATCATCAAGCAAGGTGAAATCTTCCCAAGCATACTATGTTCTGTTTGAAGAAAGAACACGTTAACAGAAGGGGGCTGGTTTCCAAGGCATATATGGAAGGAAGGCCCAGAGGGAATGGTGAACTCAGAGGGCATGAGTTTTCTGATAAAAGGACAGGCATACTTGGTGTTGAGATAGGAACCTGGCATGTCAGGATGAACTATCTGTCAAGACCAAACATTTCCCCTGGGTAGGGGATGCCCTCTGGAAAGATTGTTAAGCAGTGCCCTAGGCCGTAGACATGAGGATTTCAATAAATATAAAGAATTAACTTGATTTAATATCAATAAATTGCTGATTTTGGAGTGTGGTTTATGTGACTTATTCTTGGACATATTTAGATTTGCAAAACTAAGGACTGGATGTACCCCAGACAATAGAGATCCTGCCCAAGTATTGTCTCCCTGCAGAGCAATCACTGTCTTGGATGATATTTTTGTCATATCATGCTTTTGTTACTAAAGAGTCTCTTCTATACAAAGTCATGTGACAATAGGGCACTGTTTATGATAGCAAAACAGTATGAACAATTCACATGTCCAGCAATTAGGAACTAGTAGCATAAACTATGTCATGACCACACAGTGGAGGTATATAGCTGTATAAGGGAATGAGGAAGCTCTCTGAAAACAGCACTCTTCAAAAGGACTTTCTATGGTAATGGAAATATTCTACTCTGTCCAATATGGTAGCCACTAGCCACATGACTATTGAGCACTTGAAATGTGACTAGTACAGCTGAGAGGAGGGTAGAAATAAATAAATAAATCTTTTTAAAATTTTTCATGAGAATACTGGCATTGTTTCACATTTTTGCAGATGTTTTTAATACCTGGCTTAATAGAAGACAACTGGATTCTCATATCTGCTTCTGTATCAATGTGTTGCAGTAGATCATTTTGGTTGAAGTACATGAAGAAAATCTGGCCTCACACAGATATGTAGTTGGAAAAGGAAGTGATATTTTAATAGCCTTTTTTGGATTATTATGGATATTCTACTTTGATAGTTCACCAAAACTCGTTAAGTGGTAACTTCTTAAAGCTAAGTTACAAGGTGGATTTTGAAACCATATCAAGGAAGTTTTCCTACTCTGTTACATTAAAACCCATTGGTTTATCTTCCGCTTTGAATGACTCTTTCACTCTGATGGATTTTGTAACATCATGCATAGGTCATTTGAAAAAATATCAGTTCAATGAATCATGTAGTTTTTTCTAATATTGACACATTTAATTAACAATATAAAAATAACATTTGCTAATATCTTCACCAATCTCATCACTAAAGACTTTACTATTGGGAAGCTGTCAAGTTCACAGTGGCCAATACAAGTCTTCCAAAATTCTAATCTTTGTTTGAAAGCTTGAATTTCATCATTAGCAACAAATACTGTCAGTTTTCCTTGAAGTTGCAGACTCATTTCATTCATTTTTGAGAAAACGTCTGCAAAAGACCCAAGTTTGAACACCCATAGTTTGCCTGTCAGTCATTAATTTAAGAAAAATACTGCTCCATGGAAAAAAACAACTACAGAGAATTCAGCTTGTAACTCAAACGATTGCGCAAGGGCTTTTCCGGGAGATCTTCTTTGAACTTTGGAATGCAACAGGAGTGCTTTATGCCTACTTCCCATTTCACGATACAGAATATTAAAAAGACAGGGACTCAAGGGTTGAAATTTAATAAAAGCAATCATCTTTCCTGCTTCATCAGGACATTCTTAAGGAAGCTGGTGTTCTGTTACTGTGAGTATGTGGCAGTGTGGTGCTGCTGCCTTGAGCCATGCTAATGTAGCAGCATCTAGATTTACTCACCTTCCTTTTTTGTAACATAATCCCTTTTTTGTTTAAAATTAAAAGATACACACCAAAGTGTTACCAGTGGCCACCTCTAGCAGTAAAAATTGATAAAGTGATGTTTACTTTTTACTTCGTATACTTTTATATGGTTTGAATCATTTACAATGAGCATAAACTTTTTAAGTAATTAAAAACACTAAAGAGAGAAAACAAAGTAAATTTAAATTGTAAACAACAATTACAACAACACCTAGAGAATATAAAATACCGCTTAGAAATATTTTCATATTGAAACTAGGAAGAGATTAGGTACATAGAGCAATGAGCTTAAGTTATTAAAAAACAAAACAAGACAAAACCTAAACCTCACCCTGAGAAATTCCTCAATTCCCACAGGGCTGGTTGAAGGCAGTGCTGCTGTGACTGCTACAGAGGGAACCGGCAGGGCCGGGTCGCTAAAATCAATGACCCGACTGATACCTTTAGATCAGGGCTTCCTAATCTTTTTTGTTCCACGGACCCCTTTGCCAGTCAGGTGAAAACCATGGGCCCCTTTCCAGAACTCAACGTCGGCATGTCTTTAAACTAAATTTTAGGATTATTCAAAATAACGTTTTACAACTTTCCCATAATTTCAATACCTGATAACCTAACACGGTTCAACATCTGTTCAAATGGTCATTTTCAGCAACATTTAGAAATCTGAGTTTTCCCACTGCGTCATAAAACCATCTCCACCATCCTTACCAACCTTTTTGCAGGCAGTTATCCACTGCACTCAGAACATGCTACATCAAAATTAAAATTACACTAAGTCCACACTATATATACTGTGTATTATTTAATAACTATATCACACCCACACCAATATGTCCCCACAAGAATAATGTTTTTAAATGCATAAATAAAATTATAAAGGAAGTCAGTTACATATATTGAAATACAGATATTAACATAAAAACATATGATATAATACTTTACATATGTGCTTCATTCTTAGCACATTAAATAATAATCCAATACATCAAAAATATAGTAAAGTTAAGTTTTATTTTTTAAAGACATGTCAATGTGCAGACTGTTGTTGTTTATCTTGAATAAGAACATGAAACTGTGGTGTAGTAGTTGATGAGCCAACATGCCTATCATGTTGGACATCTAAGCAAGTTGATTTTTTTCAATTCAAGCTCATGGACTCCCTGAAATCTTTCCATGGACCCCTTGGGTGTCCGTGGACCCCTGGTTAGAAACCCCTGCTTTAGATGCAGTTTGAAAATAAACTCAAGACACATTTTCTCTAGAGAGACAGATTAGAAATGAAGAGTGACCTGACACCTTAGAAGTCTCACAGCTTCCTTCCCAGAGGAAAAAGAAAATGAGGCACAAGATCTAGGACCTACAAAGCACATATTAAGTTTCCTTTTGGTGCCTCCAGCCCTCCAACTCCTTGCCCGCCTCCCTCTTGGCTGAGCTCCTTCCAATCTCCTCCCTTCGGCCCCATAACCCTTCTTAAACCTCTTGGTGTCAAAGACCATTTGATCCTTAGCCCTGATCGCTGAGAGTGGAAAAGAAGGCTGGGTCCTGAGCAGGGCAGCTGAGATGTCATCCAGCAATGGGTGGAGAGGGCTCTGAAGTGGAAGGCTCTTCCCGGGGCTTCTGGAATCATGCTCCAGGGGTGGCTACCCTAAGCAAAGCAGCCCCTTTCTGCTGTGTGACATCAAAGAAGTCACTACCCCTTTCGGAGTTCTGTAAGCCGAATGCGTTGGACTAGTGACACCCCCCCCCAGGCTTCCCCTGCTCAGGGGACTGTAAACTCCTTTGATGCAGGGCAGTGGTAACCCAGGAGGCCTTGGGAGGCCGTCGGCATCTTGTTTTCAGTTCCTGAATTGAGGCGATTCAAAGGAAGCTCCGCACATGCTCCCTGCAGTTTGCCCCCCTTTCCCTTCTCTTCCTCATGACCTGTGTCTCCAGGGGGAAGATCAAACAAAGAGGTTTTGGAGGGGGTTGGAAAGCTGTGTGTTTGGTTATAGTCCCAAGCTGGATGTGATTACAAAGTCCCTGTGGCCAGGGAGACGCAACAGGGAATGTGGCAGAAGGAATTCTATTCTCTGAGAACATATGCTAGGGCCATCCCACACACATACACACACACAACACACATGCATGACCCTCGACATAGCTGAGTTGCTAAAGTTTGTCCTTAACCCCCGCCCCTACCATATGTGCTCCCCACTTCCTCAGAAATCTGCTTCTTATGAGTATTTGGAAAACCCCAACTGGAAGACCGAAAAACGTTCACAAACTTAAGGAATAAATATGTAATTTTCTGCTGTGGTTATCTTTTAATGCCCATCTTCTTATGTACTGTGAGTTTCTCCAGGGCAAGAATCCCAGCTGATTCTGCTCTTTATTCCCCACCCAGAACATACTCGATCCCCCACAGAAGTTTGATGCACAGCTGGATAAATAAATGAATGAATGAAGAAATGAACCTTTCCACTAAGGTTCAAAAAAAAGTTTTTAATGGATTATTCCCCACTAACATCACCGTGTCACTCAACAAGTAGTTCGTCTCCATTTCCTTCACTATAATTCACAAAAGATTGGCCCCAGAGGAGTGATAGTGTTAGGTAGAGAAAAGCAGGTTAAAGAGACTCTGTACGGGCACCCTTAGCTGTGTGATCTTGAGAAAGTCACTTATCCTCTCTGGACCTCAGTTTATTTCAAAAATAGTGTGGAAAATACGTGCCTTGAGAAGGGTATAGGGAGCTATGAGACTCAAGATGGGTGAGCGTGATTTGTAAACTGTGAAGTGCATTGCAACCATCAGGACTTAACATTATTACTTTTGTTACAGAGGCACCATCTAAGGCCCAGAGAGGCCAAACCATGTGCTCAGAGTCACCCAGTGAGTTAGTGACAGATATGAGTCAAGGCAAGGTTGAGTAATGACCACCTAACTGACGACCTCCAATGCCCGTTCAGCCTGCTCATTCCTTCATCCATTCACTCATCACATATTTTTTTGAGAGCCAGCTAGGGGCAAAGCCTTGGGCTGGGAGCTAGGATACAGCAGTGAGAAATTAGATGCAGCTCCCCACCTCATGGAACATTCTTCCAGCTCGGCCTCCGAGCAGCCACGGGTTCTTGGACAAGCTCCTTCCTCGAACTAGACTGTCTCTCAGAGCCTGTGCAGGGCTGAGCATCCATGACTCTCAGAGGGCCTCTGCCCTTCAGCAGCAGAAACTCTAGTGGTTCACCGAGGACCTGAATAATACCAGTGGGAAATCTCTGAATGGTAAAAAAGTTTTCAGAGTTACAGTGTACAATGGAATCTCTTCCCTTATGAGCATCATATCTTGGAAAGGAAGTTTTATTAAAAAAAAAAAATGCAAAGACTTGGCAATAAAGTAGCCAACCCAGGCTCCTCCTCCATATAGCAGGGTAACACGATCTGGGTGCTGCTCCCCAGCTGGGGCCTCCGGCCCCCATTCCTGGCAGGGTCCCATGCTCCGGTTCAGAGTGTTCAGGGCCTGGCAACAAGGAGCAATCTGCTGCCGCCGGCCTGCGCCATGTTATCAGCTCCTGCTGCACAGGATGTCCCGGGAAGGCCGGGGGCGGGAGAGAACGCTCTTGCCACTGAAAGGACCTCGGCAAGAAGCGGTCACTGCCACTGACTTCAACCCAGGAGTCAAGGAATGGTGTCCTTCGGTTCTGGCCTATGCTGGGCTCCTAGGCCTGGCAGGGTGGGGGTGTCTGTAGGGAGGATGCTTTGGGTCAGGATGAGGTCACCAGAGCAAGAGGTGGGGCAGCGGGTTTTGCCAGGGCCAGACTGCCAGGCCCATCCACAGCCACTTTGCCATCAGCTTCTCTGTATTTTGCAACTTTCTGCAGGACACTGGATCAGATGTTGTGGGAGGTGCAGCTGCCTTTCCTGTTGGTAACACACGAGGTATAGAGTTGGACTTGGGTCGATGTGCCGTCTGGGGAGCCTGTGCGTTGCTGTTGGCAGGGGGCGGGGGAGCCTTCCTTCTCTCTGTGCTCCTCTCTAGTCTCCCCATCCCAGGTGGTCAGGGCCCTCTTGCTGAGCAGAGGCCTTCCAATCAGGAGGGAAGCAGACAATAATCTCATTCAAACTGAAGTCTTATGGATTTAATGTGTTCCTCAGTCAGGCCACAAGTGCAATCTCAAAAGGGGAGATGGACCAAGAATGCTAATGGGCTGTGTGACCTTGGATTAGTTGCTCAACCTCACTGAGCCCCAGTATCTTTACTACACCATGGGGCCTACAATACTATCTTTGCATTGCAATTGTAATGATTAAATGTACATGTAAATATGTAAATGTAGGGCTGGCAGGGCTCTCAGAGGTCCCCACTTTTAACTCAACATTGAAAGGAACCTGAGGGTAGACTGAAGAGAGACCCTGGACTGAGACATAGTCTGGGTGGGTTAATCAAAGTGCCCAACATCATTGGTCTGTTCTTCCTAAATTTCTACCAAAGAACCCTTTATAGTTGAGGAGAGGAATACATAGTACTAAGAGGTCTAGGGATGCACTCAGAATGGACTTTCTGCTAGCTGGATATTTTTTAGAGCATGCTTTTGTTCTCATAAAAATTCCTGCAGATTCTTGTACACTACGCAAAAATATATGCATGTTTAATTTAAAATAAATAAAACATGTTTCCCATAAAACATCCACCATAAAATCTTCAAATTGGCATTTCCAGAAAACACAGTGCATTCAGGCTGTGGCTTCATGCCCTGCCTGGTACTCTGCCAAAGGCCCCCTCCCATGGGTTTGCACATTTCAGTCTAAGAGAAGGGCTCAGGAACATGGAGTATGAATCTGGCTGACCCTGTCCTCTCTTAGCAACTAACACCCAACCTAACTTGCTCAATCACAGCCCCCTCCACAGCTCAGCATAAATAAAACACCATTACAGTCAGCACAACCCCAAAGTCCCCCTCTAACAAACTGAAAAGCTTGAACCATTGTCCAGGAGGGAAATGGGGACTGAAAGACCCAGGTGGCACGGATGCCATATTAGTCAGGGGACTTGGGTGGTGTTTCTATTTTCTGGCTATCAAAGCAAATAACATGCAGTGGGTTGGCTTAAACAATGGGAATTTATTGGCTCATGGTTTTGAGGCTAAAAGAAAGTCCAAATTGAGGTGTCATCAAGACAATGCTTTCTCCCCAAAGATTGTGGCATTCTGGGGCTGGCTGCCGGTGATCCTTGGTCCTTGGCTTTTTTCTGTAACATGGCATGCACATGGCAGCTTCTCCTGGCCTTTCCTTTCTCTTCCAGGTTCCATTGCCTTTCACCTTCTGTCTGCTCTCTCTCTCTCTCTGAACTTCCCTATAAGACCTTCAATATAGGATTAAGACCTATCCTGATTCAGCTGGGCCACAACTTAACTGAAGTAACCTCATCAAAAGGTCATATTTACAAAGATTCATACCCACAGGAATGAATTAAGATTAAGAACATGTTTTTCTAGGGTACATAACTTCAAACACCACAGATGCTAAGCAATAGAAATTGGCCCTGGGTAACTTACTCAAGAAAGAAAATTATTGGAAGAATGTTAGGTAACAGAGGACTAAAGGAAAAGCTAAAGCTCCAGGTTCCAGAAGGGCAGATAGGAGGGCAGCTCCAGGAACCAGAGGGCAGTCACCTTATGGTGCTTGAGCTAGGATGCATTGGCCCCAAACATTTTCTGTTTTTGTATATCCACTCAAGATTCAACTTTCCTGAGAGACAGTATCTATTGGCCTAACTTGGCCTAACATGCCACCTCCTTTGGCCAGGGAGGGTAGGGTCCCTTGATGGACAGTATCAAGTAAAAGATGGATCAATTACTAAGGCAAAACTGTGGTGCTGTCATTAGAAGAATAGGCATTGAATGCTGGGCAGGAACAATTCATAGCTGTCCACTATGACTTGTCTCCAAAGCCAGAGTCGCTCTCCCCATGGGACTCCCAGGTGACCTCTAGGGAGAGTCTGCCATCACCAGATCACCAGCATTACCAGCTGCTGCCGCCAAACGTTCCTATCTCAGAATGCAGAGCCTTTCTCCCTGAGTAAGAAGGTCTGGCATAAAGTGCAAAGGCTCTGGAAGAAAGCCCACCTGGAGACACATTTGCACTAGCAGAAGGACCCACAATCAGAATCAGAACCACACAAGAGGACAGATTTCTGTAGGAGAAAGGAGATGACATAGCCTCTAAGTGGGAAGCCCAGACAGAAAGGCCTTCACAATTTGGTCAAAGACAGGTGCTGGTCCAGAAGTCTTTACTCTGGGAAATCTGGAGCCAGGCCTGGTTGATCAGCCAGAGTCGTTCTTCTGCAAGGTGAAAAAGCACAAACAAACAAAAATTCTCACATCCGCAACAGCTAGATATGCAATACCTAAATCACACTTGTTATAAAACGTTCAAGTAATGCAGTAATATACAAAGTGAAAAATTAAAGTCTGCAAAACGGCTCTCTTTCATGTCCTCCAAATCTAAATAAAAGTGCTTCCATTTTATGGAATCCCTACATGCCCCCTCCTTCTCAGCTGATGGCAAGACGGGACCCTAGAGAGAAAGAAAAGAGGAGATAGGGCAGGGAAGTTCCAAATGATGTTCCAGACCTGAAATCAGAGCCAAGCAGAAAGCAGGGGCTGTCTTGGGCACATGCCTGGTTTAGACACTCTATATACAGCAGTTACACTCTGAGCATGCCAGCCAAATAAGGAGCTGGTGAAAAGGAAGGGAGGAAAGGAGAAAAGGAGGAAGGGAGGAAGGGAGGAAGGGAGGAAGGGAGGAAGGGAGGAAGGGAGGAAGGGAGGAAGGGAGGAAGGGAGGAAGGGAGGGAGAGAGGGAGAGAGGAAGAAGAATGGAGATAGAGAGGTATGAGAAGGGAAGGGAAGGGAGGGGGAAGGGAGGGGAAGGTAAAGGAAAGAAAGGAAAGGAAAGGAAAAGAAAGCTTAAGTCCTGCTTTACTCCCTCATTTTATCCATCCTACTCCCCTCTCCAGAAGTAACAACCAGTTACCAATCATTCCTTACTTGTTTGTTTACATGCGGCAGATAACCAAAAGAGAAATTAACTGAGTCTTATTTTCCTGTAGGTGCTTTATGAAAAGAAGAGAAATGTATTTTGCTTTTCCTCCTCTCAAGAAGGCAAGTCATGCTTCTTCTCCTGGGGATCTGGGGCTTCCCCATCTTCCTCCTCCCCTGGAAAGGAAACTCTGAGAGAGGAGCGTTGTTTATTTGATTATTTCTCCAGCACTTGGAGCAGAGCTGGCTATATGGTAAGTACTCAATAAATATTTCTGAATGAATGAAATTTCTTCTCTATGTTTAGATGCCAGTGAGATTTCTATTTAACAACACCCACCTCTAATTTGATCAAGTTTGAGTTAGGGTACGGGTACTGTTCTTTCCAACCAGCGATCCCCAGCTAAGACCCAAGGTCCTGGTGATTCACCCCAAGAATGGGGTGCACCTTATAGAGCCAGAAAAAAAGGGTTAAACTTGAATTGGAGTCAGGGGCCTTTGGCTGTGTTGCCACTCAGTCACTAGCTGAGATTCCCTGGAGAGGCACAGTGGACGCTGTGGCACATCACCAGATCCCCCTCCAGGAAGGAAGTAGCCATTCCCTCAGCAGCTGGAGGTGTTAGAGGTGGACAGCTCTCAGCTAATTCACCTGGGGGAATTGCCCTTGGCCAAAGAGGACCTCCTCTCCCAAGGTCACGTCTTCTAGGAAGCAGCCCGATGACTGCCTCCATGCAGGAATATACTCAGCTCCCTCATGCCACATGGACCATGCCAGCTCCAGAGCTCCCAGTGGGATTACTTGAGGCCTTTGTAGTGATGACATCGCAACCTACTCTCTCTCTTCTCCCAGTCCTGCCTACTTCACTCCCCCTGGGATGTAGATCCTGAGAGCACTTCCCCATAAACTTCCCACATGCCAATCTCTGTCTCAGAGTCTGCTTCCCAGGAAACCTGATATACAGTAAGAAGCCACTTAATCTCTCCATTCCCAGGCTACTTATCTATACAGCATAGATATTTAAAACTACGGGCTTTGAAGTCAGATAGATCTTGATTTTAACCTTAGAGTCACCACTTGCCAAGCTATGTGTTTGGGGCAATTTATTTAACCTCTCTGAGACTTAGTTGCCTCATCTGTAAAATGGGGAAAAGCAGACACCTCCAGTGTCCTGGGTCACATCCCCTCAGCCTGCCTGTGATTTCAGTGCAGCTGTGGAGGATAATTCCATGAACACTCACGCTCACCTGTGTTAGCAAAGTCCCACCATTTGTTTTTTACATTCTTTTCTTTGGAGGGAAAGTCCCCAGACCATTGGACCCCTACACACTTCACTGATGTGTCAGGACCCTAACTCTGGATAGGAATTATCCCCCACCCTCTGGAGTGAATGCCTCATAACAAGGCCTTTAATGTACTTGCTATTTCTTGCTCATTTGGTCTCATTAATATGATGTCGTTGATATGGTAGACTAATGGGATGTTCTGTGGAATGTCCAGATGGTCCAGGCCTCTTAGAATTGTCTTATATAGAAGGCAAGACAATCAACATAGTCCTGATGCAAGACCATCAATATATCCTGCTCTCTACTCCACGTGAATGTGAACTACTTTCGATCCTTTTTGATAGGGATAGAAAAGAGCACAATAAAAAAATCAATGGCCAAGCAGTTGAAATACAGGGGCTTCTTTGGGAGTTGGAGGTTGTCCTGAGTACTGTTGTGGCAATGGATGTAGGCCATTTTAAATCAGCACACACCACTCAGAACTGAGTGGGAGAGAGTGTGGTCTACAGTGTGAACTGTGGTCTATGGTTGGTGGCAAGGCTCCAGGATGTGTAAGTTCATTGAGGTTGGTGGGCCACACTGTGGGAGATGTTTGTGTGGGATGTGGTGGGAGGTGTGGGAGGTGGGCAACATGGGAATCCCAGTGGGTTCCGTGTAATATTTTAGGTAATCTAAGCACCTCTTAAAATATATGTATATATATATATATAAATAACATTTTTGTAAGCAAATACACATATATGCATATATATTTATATATCATTTTACAAATGTTTGTATGTATTGTGAGAATTTTGATTTTTACCCATAATAAAAAAAAAACAAAAAAAAAAAATCAATGGCCACACACCATTTATTGAAGGCTGAGTTAATTTGCTCTGTCAAAGATACTATATTTAGCACAACTGCTACAGTTGAGGTTACTACTTAAGTTTGTGGCAGTCCACTCTCACCAGCCATGATTATCCACTTTTGGTAGAGGCCAGACTGGTAAATTAATGGGGATTTGACAGAGACCACCATCCCCACAGTCTTTAATCTTTGAGGGTGGCACTAATGTCTGCCTTTCCCCTCTAGGATACAGTCTTGTATTTGATTTACTATCTTGTCTAGAGGAAGGGGGGAATTCTAGAGACTTCCAATCAATCTTCCTCACTATCTTAGCTTTTATTCCATAGGTCAAGGAACCAAACTGGGGTCCTACCAACTACCAAGTGTGTTCATTCCAATTATACATTCAGGGACCACAGAAATAACCACAGTGGATCCAATTTTGCTGCTCAGTTCTAAGGGTTAAGCACCACGACCTGGTCTCTACTATTTTGAGATTCTCTTCCCGCATGGGTATGAGGGAGCCCAGTTCTGTATTAGCATCTCCTACTGTTAGTGATGCTGGTGCCCCCCTTACCAGTGCATTCCTTATTTGCCTCCCTCAGAACGCTCTAGCATGCCCATTTCTCAGCCTCTTAATCTTTTCCTCCACTGTCAGCCATGGCAGTTCTGGCATTTCTACTTACTTTTTCTGGACCATTGCTTTTCCTAAGCGTCTAAATCTATCCTAGCAGTGTGTTGGCACCATCTTCTGGGTTCCTTGCCAGGGTGTTAAATCCTGTATCATGGGAAAGTGCTCCCAAATCAATACTTGCCGTTATCTGATGTTACATTCCTCCTCTCTCTCTCTTTTTTTTTTAAAGATTTATTTTATTTCTCCCCCCTCCCCCCTATTGCTGTTTGTGCTCGCTGCCTGTTCTCTGTGTCTGCTCCTTTCTTGATCCAGCCCCATCAGGATCCAGTTCTATACACACTGTCTCAACTCCTGCCTGAAAGGATTAGCCAGATTCTGTAGCTCCTTGGGCACATTATCCTTCTCCTCCCTTAGCAGGCCCAGTGCAGATGGGCTGTTCTGGGATTTGACTCTTTTTATCCACCAGAGGGCCAAGAGGGGAGGTAGAGATAGGTCGTGAGGGGGACAAGCACTATTCTGTAGGACCCCTACCTCATTTGAAACCTTGTTTGATCTTCCAACAAGGGGGACCACCATCTGCCTACAAGGAGAAGTGGATCACTTCTGCAGACCCAGTGAGTTCAGGGGAATCTGATAGCTCAAGGTTTTCAACAGCATCTACCCAAGTCTCAGGTTTCCATTCCTTCCCTATTAGGGCTCTGACCTTGGTGTAGGCCTGTCAGGGCCAAGAATTCAATTTTCTCTGAAGCTCTGCTCTTTTACAATTAAGTGCTGAGCCAGATCGCTCTCTGCAGAAGAGGTTTCCTTAAATGCTGCCAAGGAGACCTCTGGCTCTCCCATTTTGCCTTGGTGATTATTCACTCTTAGTCTGTCATTATCCCTCTTTAGCAAATCAATGTGCTCAGCAACAGTCATCCATTTCCATGGTCCTTATAATCACTACTTCTCTCATCCTTTCATTTACCAGAGATTTTGGTACCAGCCAGTGTGACCCTTTCCTCACTTAGCTCACTCTAGTTCACTATCACGAAAAATTTAACAATCATGTAGTTACAGCATGCCAGCGGCTGTCCTTCCTTTAACTACACCAGGAATGGGGTCTTTCATTGCCAGCCGGCTAGCTAGCATGTTTTCCTTCTTCAAAATCCCACTTTAGACCAGCTCTCCTGAAACCACCTCTGGCAACAGCAGTTCTAGTTTGGGTTCCTAAAGCAGACTCTGAGGTGGAAAATTATCTGCAGAAGGTTTATCAGGGAGTGCTCTTGAGAGATACACTTGTAAGGAAGTGAGGAGGGCAGGACCTGGGAAGAAGAAATGTCCCTGATGTGATTGCAACTGAGGCCTCAGCAGAAGCTACAGGAAGCTCTAGAGCTGGGGTGGTCTGCAGAGTGGTCCCAAATTGAGGCAAGGAGGCCTGGCTTCTATGTCCCCACAACAGCCAGACATTGGCTGCAGACTGCCCTTGGGAAGTGGGTGTCATCTTGGTGGAGGCAGTAACTTGTGGCCGAGGACAATTCCCAGTAAGGGAAAGAGCTGTGAGAACTTGGAAGCCAACATCTCCAGCAGCTGGAGACAGGTACATGGGCCCTGAAGAGGGAGCCAAGAGGAACACTCGTGTATCACTAAAACACCTATCTCAAAAAAGAAAAAGAAAAATAAATAAATAAATAAATAAATAAATAAATAAATAAATACCTATCTCAAGTTCTTATCAGAAATGAATGAGATAAAACATAGGCCTTAGAAATATGCCAGTTACATATGATTAAAAAGAAAAAAAAGGTACCTATAATTGTTGTTGTTTATTATAATAATAATAGCCAAGATTTACGTATTAATATTAGGCTGAAGGATATAAAATTATTATTACTGATATTTAACCATGTTTGATTTGTGACATTTTCATATGGTTTGACCTGATAATTAATAGGAACAATTAACAATAGCATATCTATCTACCTATTTCATAGGATCATTTTGAAGATAACTAACAATGTATGTATGTGAAAATGCTTTGTAAAGTGAAAAGTTCTATTAAAATATTGACATGCTAGATTATTATGATGTATTTTTACTACTACAACATCTAATAGAATGGCTATGTTCAGCCAACAGTGATAAATGGTCTTATCTCCATTAAATACTAAAATTACAATTGACTTTGAACCCTACTGGGTCCTCATGGGAACTCGCCCCTCAGAGTATCCCCTAGATGACCTGCAGGTACTGGGTTACACCTGCCCCAGCGCTGGCCCTTTATGTTCTTTTACTCCTGCTTCATCATGGTTCCCCACGCCCCCTCTGAGCCAGTTCCTCCTGGGCATGGTCACTCCGTGTGGGTGGTCGTCAACACTGTGCCCACCCCCTAAGCATGGCTGGAGCCCTTTCCTCAAGGCATCTTACTCACTGGAGACCAGGCACAGCTTCTAGCAGGAGCTGACTCAAGTTTGGGGACTATGGAAAAACAAAGAAGAGAAGTTACTCATGGCGTTCACCAAGTGGATACCCTGGGCATCTTACAAGGCCACCTACTTCTCCAGCCAACCCCAACTTGCTCCACGTGGTAGGGTCCAGCTCAGCTGTTCCCGCACAGGGTTGCTTGGAGCATTTTCAACTTGGGTCAACTTTTCTAAAACAGAGAGAGAGAATTTCCCTCTTAGCCCCAAGGCCCATATCCTAAGTTTCAATTTCTGCCTTAGGACAGACTTCTTCCCAGGGTGACTGGCAGTGGAAACATTCCTTCTGTGGATTCTACCCTGCCCGCAACCAAGGCTGTGGTCTTACCCTTTGCCAAAAGCAGAACAATTATATAAGCACAAAATAGCCCAAGATCAGTACAGCCCTCTGAATGGGAGTTCCAAAATTTTCCCAAAACATCTGTTCAAATCACCCATAGTTCTATAAGAACAAGCAACAGTTTATCACCCAGTCCACTCCTGATTAAGACAGACCCAAGAACTTTTTCTCCACCCTCCATATACCAGAAGAGCACAGTATTAGCTGAGTGCCTGCTCCGTGCACCATATGCACAAGACACCCCTGTCTTTATGAGCTTCCCAGGCAGTGGGGATGAAAGTCATTAAAGCACAACCATCAGTAGAGCTCTGGTTAAAGGGATGAGGGCCCATCCAGAGGATTGAGGGCTGAAACAGAACAAGGACGCTTTTTATGTCCTACTCGACAATAGTGCTAGGCACCTTCTGCACTAGCTCCCGATGATCCCCACCTCCTGGTATTCATGCTCATGTCTATTCCCCTTATCGTGTGTGTGTATGTGTGTGTGTGTGCAGACGCACGTGTGGTGGCTGAGGCGGAGGGGGGGTTGCTGGACCTAATGAGTAGCTTCTAACAACTAGAATGCAGTAAAAGTGATGGGATGTTCCTTCCAAGATTAGGCTATAAAAGACCACGACTTCCATCTTGCTTGCACTCTCTTGCTTCTCTGCATGCTCACTCTGATAAAGCTAGCTGCCATGCAGAAGAGGCCCATGTGGCAAGGAATTGAGGGCAGCATCCAGAAAAGAGCCATCAAGGAACTGAATCCTGCCAACACCCATTCAAGAGAGCTTGGAGGAGGACCCTTCCCCAGCTGCAGCCTCTGCCAACACCTTATTACAACCTAGGAGAGACCCTGAGCAGATAGCCCAGCTAAGGAGCACCCTGAGATGAGAAATGTTGTTTCAAGCTACTAAGTTTCAAGGGAATTTGTTAGGCAGCAATAGATAATTAAGACAGAAATAGGGAAGCAGATGTGGTTCCAACACCTGGGCTCCCGCCTACCACATGGGAGTCCTGGGTCGGGTTTCCGATGCCTCCTAAAGATGAGTAAGACAGTGAGCTGACATGACCGGCTGGTGTGGCGAACTGACACGACAAGATAATGCAGCGAGATGATGCAGCCAAGAGACACAGTGAGGAAACACAATGAGAGACACAACAAACAGGGAGCGGAAGTGGCTGAAAGGATTAGGCACCTCCCTCTCACATGGGAGGCCCTGGGTTCAGTTCCCAGCACCTCCCAAAAAGATGAGCAAACAACAAAGCAGGAAGAAATAAATAAATAATAATAAATATTTTTTTAAAAAGACAACCTGCAAGATGTATTCTTAAATGGAAAAATCAAACTGTAGAAAAATGTGTATAATGTTATCATTTGTAAGACATAATGTGTACTACATAGATTCCCCTTTTAGCCCTTCATTTTGTACTTTCATATGAAAGTACTGAGTAATCAGAAAATAAGCACAGGGTTGTATTAGTCAGCCAAAGGGGTGCTGATACAAAGAACCAGAAATCTGTTGGCTTTTATAAGGGCATTTATTTAGGGTAGGAGCTTACAGTCAAAAGGCCCTAAAAAGTCCAACTCAAGGTACCATAAGGGATACTTTCTCACCAAAGATGGTTGCCAGTCTCTGCAAGGATTCAGCCTTCCTTCTTCCTCTTAAGGTTCTGTGGTCCCAGCTTCTTCTGATCTCAGCTGTAGGCTGGCATAGGGCTCATCTCTCTCCCCGGGGCTCATTTCTCCCCAGGCTCAGCTTCTCTGCTCTCTTCACAAGGTCAGCTGTAAACTTTCAGGTGAATGGCTCAGCTCCTTCTGGGGCCACAGGATCAAAGTTCTCTCCTCTTCCGTGTCTATGGAGCTCTTGTGTCTTCTTCTGTGTGTCTTCTTGAGTGAGTGTCGGTTTATATAGCTCACCAAGGGGACAGGGACTCCACCCTGGGTCACGCCCTACTGACGAGGTCAAATCAAAGCTCTAATCTTGATTTAATCAGATAAATGTAAAACATTTGAATTTAATACAGTCAAAGGGTATCACGCCCAGAGGAACAGACCAGTTTACAAACATAATATCTTTTTTAGGAATTCAAAATTATATCAAACTGCTACAGGGTTGAAAAAATAATCAGCCTATAAACCACCTTCCAAAAGGAAAATGAAGGTAATTTTATAAAAAGCAATTAATTAAGCCCCAAACTGAGGAACTATTATTTTCTCCCTTCTTCTTATTTCTCATTTCTGAATGCTGTCAACTCTACTTTCAGAATATGTCAAATCTGTCCCACTTCTCTCTACCTTTGTGCCTAGTACCCTGGACCAAGCCACAAGCATCTTTTGCCTGGACAATTGCAATAGCTTCCTAACCATTCTCCCTACTTCCATACTGACTGCCTTTCCTATTCATGCTCTATACAGTAGGCAGAGGCATCTTCTAAAATTGAAAATTGGATCATGTCACTCCTCTTCTTCAAACTGAAGTTTTCAGACCAAAATTTCACATTCTCTTTCACCACACTTGGTGTAGGAGGTAGCTTCCAATTTTAGAAATGCTCCTGAAAAAAAAAAAAAAGGGAGACAGCAACTAATATTGATCAGGTATTTATGCAAGCAGCTTTTACATATATTATGCTGTTTACTCTTCATAGCAGCCCTGTGATGTGGGGACAACTGCTGTCCCCACTTTACAGATGAGGAGACTAGAAACCAAGGAGGCCACAGCACGTATCAGTGGGAATTGTTTGCTCAGCATTCCGCCCCCCCCCCCCCCCCCGCGCCATCTCCTGGAAATTACCTCCCAATTATTGGCTATTGTAGGAGCTGCCTCCATTTGCAATTATCCTGCCCCCTTGGCCACAGATTGTTGGTTCAAGGGCAGGCATCTGACCCAATCTGGGCCAATAAATCTCTTCCCCAGGATTTATAGGCTGAGAAAGGGTTCAGTCATTTTCTTTCTATGGTAAAACTCAGGGTGAGTTAGTAACTGTGTGTCTTGTCCTCTGAAAAAATCTGTGGTAAAAGAAAATAAAGCTGACATGGAGAGAAGGATGGAAATAAAATAGAAAAAAATCCAGGTGGTGATCATTTCCCTGAATCCAGTTGCTCCTGAGACCATAGTTTTGTAGTTTAAACCAATCCTGATTATATGAGGTCATAAATTCTCTGTTTTGCCAAATCTAGTTTGAGTTAGGTTTCTGTCACTTGCACCCAGAAAAAAGTCATTTCACCTTCACACTATGAAGGTGAAATGACCTGTGCAAAGTTGCACAGCTATTACTGTGGACTTCAGACTTTCCACCGCTGCACCAGGCAGAATAGGCTAGGTTGCACTGCATTGACAAATAAGCCCCACATTTCAGAGGACTACAACAACAAAGATTTATTTTCTTGCTCATGCCCCATGTCCATCATGCGCCATGAGGGAACTGTGCTTGTTGCAGTTACTCAGGAATCAGACTGATGGATCAGCTGCTGTCACTGTGCCAGAGAGAAAGAAGAGCTCTGGAGCAGAGGTCAGCAAGCATTTTTATAAAGAGCCAGATATTAAATATTTTAGGCTTGTGGGCCATACAGTCTCTTGCATAACCACTCAACTCTATTGTTGTAGTACAAAAGCAGTCATAGATAATACATAACAAATAAGCATGGCAGTATTCCAGTAAAACTATTTATAACTTTAATATACAAGCAGGCAGCAGGCCAGATAGGCCAATGGACCATAGTTTGCTCACCTCTGTTCTGGAGGGTCTTGAATCAGCAATTAAAAGTTGGAGTTGAGAGAAAGAACTTCCGAGGAAGATGGCGGAGTAGGGAGCTCCAGGACTCAGTCCTTTGACCAAAACAACTATTAAACAGGCCAAAACTGTCTGAAACAACTATTTTGAAACTCTGGAGGCCAGAAGAACAATATACAGTATCCAGGGAAGAGTGGGAGGAAGAGGCTGATAAATTACAGTGAAGAACTGTACACTGCTTTCTCCAAGCAGCAGCTATTGGCACCCATTCCCCACTCTCACGGCAGGCCAGTCCTGGCTAGCTGCTGGTAAAAGAAAGGGATGTAAAAATCCTCTTCCCCAAGAACAGGGGTGGGCATGGAGGATCACTGATCACAAAACCCTCAACTTAACAAAAAGACAAACAACCAATTTAAAAATGGGCAAAAGACTTGAACAGATATCTCTCCAAAGAAGATATACAAATAGCCAGAAAGCATGTGAAAAGATGTTCAACATCATTAGCCATTAGGGAAATGCAAATCAAAACCACAATGAGGGAAGCGGATATAGCTCAAGCGATTGGGCTCCCACCTATCATATGGGAGGTCAAGGGTTGGATTCCCAGGGCCTCCTAGTGAAAGGCAAGCCAGCCCAAGCAGAGAGATGGTCCATGCGGAGTGCTGGTCCACACAGGAGGGCCAGCCCTCACAGAGTGCTGGCCCGCACAGAGAGTTGGCGCAGCAAGATGACACAACAAAAAGAGACACAGAAGAGAAACAATGAGAGACACAGCTGAGGTGGTGCAAGAGATTGAGCTCCTGTCTCCACTCCAGAAAGTCCCAGGATCTGTTCCCAGTGCTGCCTAAAGAGAAGACAAGCAAACACAGAAGAACACACAGAGAGCAGACAGTGAGTACAAAACTACGGGGGGTGGGGGGGGGAGGATAAATGATAAATACATCTTTAAAAAAAAATACACACACCACAATGAGATAACAACTTCACACCCATTAGAATAGCTGCTATTTAAAAAAATGGAAAATAACAAGTGTTGGAGAGGATGTGGAGAAATGGAACATTCATTAATTGCTGGTGGCGATGTAAAATGATGTAGCCACTGTAGAAGATAGTTTGGCAGTTCCTCAGAAAGTTAAGTATAGAATTACCATATGACCCGGCAATCCCATTACTAGGCATATACCCAAAAAAATTGAAAGCAGGGACTCAAACAGATATTTGCACCCTGCTATTCATAGCAGCAGTATTCACAGTTGCCAAAAGATGGAAGCAACCCAAGTGTTATCAAATGATGAATGGATTAAAAAAATGTGATATATATACAATGGAATATTACTCAGCCGTACAAAGGAATGAAGTCCTGATACATACAACAACATGGATGAACCTTGAAGACATCATGTTGAATGAAATCAGTCAGCCACAAAAGGACAAATATTGTATGATCTCACTGATTTGATACAATTAGAATGAGCAGACTCATGGAGTCAGAATCTAGAATATAGGTTACCGGTGGACAGGGTGGGGATAACGTGTATTAGTCAGCCAAAGGGGTGCTGATGCAAAGTACCAGAAATCTGTTGGCTTTTATAAAGGGTATTTATTTGTGGTAGAAGCTTACAGTTACTAGACCATAAAGCATAAGTTACTTTCCTCACCAAAGTCTGTTGCCACGTATTGGAGTGAGACGGCTGCCAATGTCTGCAAGGGTTCAGACTTTCTCTTTCTCTCAAGGCTCCATGGTCCCAGCTTCTTCCTATATCAGCTGTAGGCTGGGCTAAGGCTCATTTCTCTCCAGGCTCAGCTGCTCTGTTCTCTCCACAAGGTCAGCTGTAGACTATAGGCTCTCTCTCTTCCCGGGGCCTCTGTTGTATCATGGAGCTGTCTCTATTCCTCTGTGTTCTTCTCCTGTGTGTTTACTTCCCAGGGCTCTAGCTCAAAACTCTAACTCCTCTGCCATCTAATTTTCTCTGTGAGACCTGCCCACCAAGGAGATGGGGACTCAATGTCCTACTGACATGGCCCAATCAAAGCCTTAGTCATTGTTTAATCAAGTAAAAGTGAAACCTCTGAATCCAATACAGTCTAATACACCTGGAGGAACAGACGAGTTTACAAACATAATCCAATATCTATTTTTGGAACTCATAAGTAATATCAAACTGCTACCTAAGGAAAGGGAAGTTAAGGCTTTAAATGTACAGGATTCCTTTCTGGAATGATGGAAATGTTTGGTAATAGTGGTGCTTGTAGCACAACATGAAGGCAATTAACAGCACTGAAATATATATCTGAATATGATTAAAGGGAAATGTTAGATTGGATATCTGGTAACAGAATAAACGGTTTTTTTAAAATCCATGGAACTACACTACACAAGCAGTGACCCTTAAGTTAAACCATGGACTTTAATTACTAGTACAGTTATAAAAATGTGCTATCATCAATTGTGACAAATGTTCCACACTAAGGCAAGTTGCTAATATATAGGAATCCCGTATTTTATGCATGATTGTTCTATAAACCCACAGCTTCTCTAATAGAGGAAGAAAAAAAAATTGGAGTTGACACATAGCATTTCTGCTCACGAGTCATTGGACAGAGCTAATCACATAGACCTGCCCAACAACAGGGGCCCAGGAAGTGGAGAGCCAGAAATGCTTGAGCAATACCAGTGAGCACGACTGTACTATCTATACTGTATTACAACGACACTATATCCTTTATGCCCCACGTGGACTCTGTTCTTCAACCCAGCCCTTCTCCTTAGCCTCCCTCCAGCCCTTATCTCTCATTTCACCCTCCACTCCTTTGCTCAGTCTCCTTCCCCTGCTTGGCATCCTCTTTCCAATTTCTGCCCTCTCTCCAAATCCTCTGCTCTAGTCAGGGATCAGTTTAACTCTTACCTCCTCCCAAGAAGTCTTTACTTGCCCTGTTGTTCTCACCGCTGAGTTCCTACAACACACACTGTCCGTCCCTCTCCCTGTTTCTAAGCTTATGTCATCATGGCAGATGCTCCTGCCCAATGGCCATTCTTCTGCTTTTCCTTTGTAACAGCATCAAATTTTATTCGGTATTCCCGGTATAAAATATCTCTGCAGACTGCCTGCAGTGCAGTGATCACACAGCCCTGACTTCCCCTAGGAGATGTAAGCAAAAGTCACAAGGCGGGATTCTGGGAAAGCCGATGTTTTTCCTGGGTAGAAAGGGCCAGACTCAGGGGGCACACACCCGTTCCCTTCTTCCTGTCTGCAGCATAGACTCCATGACTAGAGGTGAGAAAGCCACTATGGGAACAAAAGCCACGCTCAGAAGGATGGTGGAACCGCAAGAAGAAGCCTGTGTCCTTGAAATAGCTGCAAGGGAGGCTTAGAAATAAATTAACTTTGCTTTTCAGCTTTTATAGGAAGAGAAGGTAATGGTTAAGGGGTTGAGAATGGCTTTCAGGTAGCAAAGAACACAGTCTGACACTGCTGCCCTTGGCAAGCTTCCCATTTAGTGTGAAGGAAAGACCTAGAACAGGTGGAGACAAAGGTGGCTTAATGTGAATCCACTCTGGATCAGAGGCTGACAGCCAAGATAAGAACCTCTGGCAGGGAGGCAGGGCTAGGATGCTAAGAAAGCCAGCCTTAGAGCAGTCTAGACCTGGGAAGTCCCCAGAAGCCCAAAGCCAGAGTCCATGCCCTATGGGTGGAGCAAGGTGGAGAGTGACAAGCTGGGGATAATGCAGGGTGTGGCAGGGGGACCTATTGAGGAAGTAACTTGTATTTTGCTTTGCAATTATGTGGTCAGAAGTTCCCCAGTTCATCCTTGGGTGGGAGGGCCGATGATGCCTCAGGAAGGAACAAATATATTCTCTTCTCCCAAAGGATAGTAAGAACTTTTTGTGGCTCAGATCTGGGTCTTCTTTACTCAGAGGAAAGGCAAATAGGCTTTATAAAAATAAAAATAAAAAGTAAACTTAAAATTTTACTCTATTTTTTAGAGCAGTTGTATGTAGGTGTACAGAAAAATTATGCAGAAAGTTCAGAGTTCCCATATACTCCCCACTACACATACACACAGTTTCCCCTATTATTAACATTTTTCATTAGTGTGGTACATTTGTGACAACTGATGGAAAAAAAAAAAAAAGAGAGAAAAAAAGAAAAAAGGAAAAAAAACAAACAACTGATGAACCAATCTTATATATTAACTAAAGTCCATAGTTTACATTAGGGTTCACTCTTTGTGTTGCACAGCTCTATGTTTTGTTTTGTTTTTACCATAGCAACATATAAACAACACAAAATTTTCCATTTTAAACAGTTTCAGGTATACAATTCACTGATGTTAATTACATTCACTAACCATCACTCCCCAACACCAGCCATTACCAAAACTTTTCCATCACTCCACCCAGAACTCTGTACCAATGAAGCATCAGCAAATAGGCTCTGTTGAGGCTCTGGTCTGGGGGCTTGTCAGAAGGGCCTTCAAGCTCTTCCTAGCGAGCCATCAAGCTCTGCTGGGGTGGGCATGAGATGGGGGCAGAGTGACCCCTTCCTGTTGCGGGAGTGGGAAGGCAGAAAGGAGATTCCGGAACAGGGAAGTGGGACAGAGCCTAATGCCTGAAATGACTTTGACAAAGCAGCTGTGAAGCAATAAAACCCCTGGAGGTCAGGGAGATGGCGGAAGGGGTCTTGAAAAGAGCTGTGGCCTGCCGAGTCTCTAAGGAGCTCTGCAGCCTGAGCTAAGCACTGAATGGACCACGCCAGTCTCTGCAGGAAGCTGGGCCCGCGAGCAATGGTCCTGGACAGTCCGTGGGGACCAGCACCCAACAGCAACATCAGCTGGGAAGAGCAGCACATTGACAGCAACGGAAACAACAGCAGTGGCTGACAGGCTCCAGGGCTCTTCTCTGCTTCATTGTGGAAGTCAGACTATCCTCCTTTTGGATCCTACAAGCCCACAAGGTTCTTGGATAATCCAGACGAGAAGGAGGAGCCCTAGAAGCACACTATTAAACTTCCTGCAAATATGGCGACGGGGTGGAGGAAATTCTAATTTAACTCAAGACAATAAAGTCATTATATAATGACATTGAGGTGTGTGTGCACAGTTCAAGTATATGGCAAGAAAGAGGGACAGGAAGGGGTCAGATGGTAGGTAGACAAATAGACCACCAGACTCAGACGGGCAAGGGAAGAAAAGAAGTTGGGATGATAGATGAGGCCCTAGTATGAGGAAACTTCTAGTCCACAGGCATATTCATATTGCTCCTGGGGTTCCAAGTCAGGAGAGTGAGAACAACTTGAGATGGAGGGATCTGAAAGGAGGCCCACATGGGAAATAGGCCTTGAACAGTGACAGGAGGTGAAGGGGAGGAAGGCATGTTAGTTTGCCATACAAAGTACCACAGACTGGATGGATAGCTTACAACAACAAAAATGTGTTGTCTCACAGCCCTGGAGGGTAAAAGTCTGAGATGAAGGTGTCAGCAAGGGATGATGAGGGTGAAAGAGGAAGTCGGAGAGCGACTGGTACTGACTGCCATCCCCAGCTAGCCCAGAAAGCAGACAACAAATCTTTCTCCCTAGCTGGAAGAAGCCTGAGCAGCCAGGTCCGCTGGCCGCAGCGTACTCCCTGTCCAGCAGGAACACCTTCTCCAGCTGGTAACTTAATTAAACATCCGGTAACCACTGCAGAGAGACTCACCCAGGGAGTCAGATCAGGAGAGGGGTCTCTGACAATCACCATTCCCAGCTGAGAAGAGGCTGGAAGGTGGTGGTGAAAATCCCCTGGTTTGGGTCAAGGTCCCCTGGCTTCTGCTCCCCGTTCAGCCCTGAAATCATTGTGAAACCTTGAGCTTGTCCCTTTCTCCCTCTGCACCTCAGTATCCCAGTCTGCAAAATAATGGGGTAGGGGCCGACAGGATGGTTCAGATTAAAGAAGATGACCCTAACTCCCTGGGTGATCTTGGGAACTGCTTCTCCACTCTGGGTTTCCATTTCTTCAACCGTAAAATGGAACTGGAGGTGGGGGTGGGGCAGTGGGAAACAGATAAGACTAGGAGGACTTTCCAGTTCAAAAACCCATGGGGCCATTGCATCAGAGGTAAGAGGCTGCTTCCCCACTCAGCAGGCGCAACATCCTTTTCCCTAACGTTCTGGCTGAGCCCCTCCTGGCGTCTTTAATGAGAGCATGGTGGTGGACCTTCTAACCCAGGACTTCTGACTAGGAAGGGACTGATCTCACCCAAAACAAATGAACCACAGAGACAAAAACCATCCATGGTCTGGTGGAGGCCCTGCCAGAGGCCTCTTGCCAAAATCCAATCCCCCCATCCCAGCAGCCCTCTCAGCAGCCCCTCTCCCCCAGATATGATTAAATACTATGTTCCTGTCATGTGCTTGATCCTACAGCTTAGAGGCTACTCGCGGCTCTTAGGAGTTCTTTATACGACTCCACTTGGGCTCCCAGCCACTGAATTCCTCCTGCTCATGCATTACTTAGATTAGTTAAGGATGTTGGCACTTAGAGCCAAACTCCAGCGTTTATCTCAGAAGACGGCCTCATGACTGCTGTGGCTGTTATTTTAATGCAGCTCTCCTCTGCAGGGATTGTACTTTGTGACATAGAGCGTTATATAGGCTCTCACTGTATCCTTAATTCTGTATAGTTTTACAGCGTATTGGCTAGGAATACATTCCACCGTTGGCCTCTTGTTTCAATCAGTTGAGAACAGGCTGCAGGCTCTGACTACCATTGTTGCCTGGCGCCTCTCACCTTGCCTCTCAGCTGGGACAGAGCATGTAGCCCTAGAGGGCCCCCCATTGTCCAGGATATTGAGCAATGACATTTGACAATTGTTGAAACTCTTTCACCTATATTCCCCATGCCACTGTGGTTGTCATTTTACAAACTGTTGTTTATTTTCACTAAGGAGCACTTCGTAACCTGGAGCTTAGGAATTTTTCAACTGTACCACAACTGCCTATTTAAAAAGAAAAGAAAAGAAACCAACTTTGAGTAAGGGATGCTCTACCCAAGATGGTCCATACAAAATGTATCAATTAGGGCAAGGCTCAGCTGCTGTTGCAGAGACTCAACAAAACCGTGGGATCTGGGAAATGTAATCTATGTATCCAGGAAGGAAGGGAGATAAATTTTGGTGGTAACTAGTAAAATCTCCCACACAAAGCCTTGAAAATCTCTGACTATTCTTTATACTCTGTTTGCCACATACCACCCCCCAAGAAAATAACGCCTTCACTAGCTGCTCTTTGTGCCAGAAAATCAACCATTTAAGGGTTATTCTTTGGGTTTTGAAGACCCTTTGATCTTTTAGCAATCATTTAAATATTTTTTTCATTCTGTCAATTACCATTCATTGGTTATCTACCATGCTTTGTGCTGAACACCTAACAGCATTATTTTTTTAAAGATTTATTTTATTTACTTTATTTTTTCTTTATTTATCCCCCCTTCACCCAGATGGTTCGCTCCTCTGTCTGCTCATTGTTTGCTCACTTTCTCCAGGAGGCACCAGGAATCGAACCCGGGACCTCCCACATGAGAGGCAAGTGCCCAATGGACTGAGCCACATCTACTCCCCATGGGCTGCAGCGTCTGCTGGCTTGTGGCCTCTGCTTGTTGCAGCAGAGGCAGCATCTAGCTCGTTGGGGTGGGGGCGGCTTCTAGCACATTTCGGCAGGAGGCCGCATCTGATCATCTTCTTTTAGGAGGCACCAGAACCCGAACCCAGGACCTCGCATGTGGTAGGTGGGTGCCTAAGTGGTTGAGCCTCATCCGCTTTCCAACAGTATCATCTTTAATCCTCAAAACAACCCCACTGAGTGTCATTATCTACCTGCTATAAATGAAGAAATTGAAACTATGGAAAATGGAATATTTCATACAAGCTAGAGTCAGAATTTGAACCTGGTTCTATCTGACTCCAAAGCTCAAACTTCTCCCACTGTACCATAATGATCCTTGACTGATTCTTTTTTTGGGGGTAGGAGGCATTATAGCTTTTCTTCTTATCCAGAAACACCTTCTCAAGATTGGGTGCTTGTCCAAGAGCAAGATCTAAGGTACCCCAAAAGACAGGCAAGAAATAAAACGATATCTAGGGGATGAGGGGAGGAGGCCTCAGAGGGGAGGTAGGTGAGGGTTCCAAGTCCTCTTCAGACTGTCTCCATTGCCATGGGAAAGTATGGCATGGTCTCCAGGGTGGCAGCACAGGGAACATCTTTTATTTCAGGACTATGATGCAGTTGCCTTCCAGAAACTCTTCAGGGATATGACCCAGACTCTTCAAATGAAAAAAACAATTCTTAACAAAACCAAAGCACATATTTTGGTACCAGACACTATTTTATAGGAAAGACTAATCTAATAAGAAAACATTTTTTCCAAAATCTTTGGGAAATTCCACCTTTCTTATAACTTATGGGCCAACATGATTTTCAGTCCATGCCAATTGTGTTTTGGGACAATCTTGTAATTAGCTTCTGGGATGTCAGTCCTGGGCCCAATATGACAAACAGCATAGGCAGAGAGTCCCCAATTCCAGACCAGAGAGACCTTGTGGGTTACCTAGACTGACACCCCATATACACCATTCATGTCTTCCACCCTTGGGCTCATTCACTCCCAAGTCACCACTGTACCCCTGGGCTGCTCCTGAGGCATCAACATTTTCCCTTCTATTGAACTGAAATCTTTTTCCTGATAAAAAAATTCACCTGCTGGCCCCGGTGCTCCCTGTTGCATCATCTAAAGCAAATCTAATTCCTCTCCTATGGGAGAGCTCTTTATAAATCTAAAGCTATCGCTGTGTCTCCCAGAAGGTTCTGTTCCTTAGGGCAAATATCTCAGGTCCTTTGACCTTTTCCTGGATAACAATTCTGAGTTTCCTCACCCCACAAGTTGCTCCTCTCTACCCATTCTTCATTTTGGCCATCTCCCTTATATTAGTCAGGAATCTTTTGGTAGCAGGTGGCAGAAATCCTTCTCAAATAAGTGAAATACTAAATAAGCAAATAAAGAGGGAGGGGTTGAGAATTTATTGACTTGCAAAGCTGAAAAGTCCAGGAGATAAACTTCAGGCATGGCTGGATCCAGGTGCTCAAACAATGTAATCAGGACTCAGTTTCCTTGTATCTATCTCTTAACTCTGCTTTCTTCTGTGTTGGCTTTATTCTCAAACATAAATTTTCAAAGCAGTGGATCATCATAATTCTAGACTAACATTCTCCCAATTTTGTATTCTCAATGAATGGCTGCATCTCTTTCCTCAGGGTTAGACCAAAAGTCCCAGACCTGAGTCTTATTGGCAGACTGGGCTTCTTATCTTTTCTTGAACCCAGAGGAGGAGATGGGTCCCTCAGAGACACACAGAGTGAGAGTGAAGAGGGGAGGTTTTCCAAAGGAAACTACCATTGCTATTCTCAGAAAAAGGGAAGTGAATGTTAAGCAGAACAATTCACTGAAAACAGATGTCCAGCACTCTTACCTTCTCAGCTGCATTGGTTTCATTCTCAACCTTCTATCCCTAGAGTACTGAGCACAGGGGTAGCTAAAAGTTGCTTGCTGAATGGACAAGTCACACTCAAAAAGGAATCCAGCCCTAGGCAAAGAAGGAAAATTTGCTCAACAAATATTCATTGAATGCTTATTATGTGCCCAGGTACTGCTCTAGATAAATGAGCAAAACAGGCAAAGCTCTTGGTTCCCAAGGATCTTACCTTGTGGGGAAGGGTTCAACAGATAATAAGCAAATGAACAAATAAATATGTAAAATGGCAGGCGGTAATAAATGCAATGAAGAAAGCAAAAGCAGAGAAAGAGGGATAGGAAATGCTGTGGAGAAAAGGGGAAATGTTATTTTAGAAGGAGGGTCTGGAAAGATTGAGCAGCTGACATTGAAGCAGAGTCCTGAATGAGGCAGAGGAGTGGCCCGTTGGCTATCTGGGGGAAAGGTGTCGGCAGGGGCAACAGTGAATGCAATGGCTGCAAGGCAGCGATGGCATTGGTAAGAACCATGAAGAGGCTAGCAGGGCAGGGATGCTGAGAACCAGGGGCGAGGGGCAGGAGTTGAGGGGAGTCCCAGGGGCAGCTGGGGTCAACTCCCTCAGGGGCTTGCAGGCCATGGTAGGGGCTTTGGATTTTACTTTAAGGAGACGGGAAATGCAGAAAGGTACTGAATTGCTTATTATTCCCCCCTCCCCTTTTTTTTGAGAAATTCCAAATATACACAAAAATAAGGAAAGCAGGATAATGAATACTCATATCCACCACCTGGATTTAACAATTATGAATGTTTTGCCATGTTTGCATCATCTTTTTTTTTTTTTTTTTTTTGACAGTTTTTGAAAGCAACTTTCAGACAGCATGAATTTTCACCATTTTCAATGTGCATCTCTAGGTAATAAGGGCATTTTCTACATAACCACAATACCATAATTACACCTAACAAAATTAATGATTCTTTAATATCCATATCCACATTTCCCCAGGCAAAATATCTTTTTCCAGTTGGATTGTTCAAATCAGGATCACATATACATGCATTTAGTTGTCTCTTAGATATCTTTTAATCTAAAACAGTCCCCCACCCCATCCTTTTTTTTTTTTTTTTTTTTTTTTTCTTTCATGCTATTGAGTCTTAAAGGGGTTAGGGCAAGTGCCCTGTGGAATGCCTCACATTCTGGATTTGTGACTAACATTTTTAAAGAATCCCTCTTGCTGCCATGTGGGGAATAGACTCTCCCAGGATGAGGAAGAAAGTGAAGAGACAAGTAGGGGAACTGCAATAAGAACAAACTCATATCCCACCAGGACAAAGAGCAGAATGGAAATGATGGGGGAAAAGAGTTATCGACATGTTTTGTTTTGTCTTTAGGAGGTACCAGGGATTGAATCCAGGACCTCGTACATGGGAAGCAGGCACTCAATCACTTGAGCTACATCCGCTCCCTCGACATTTTTTTTTTAAACACAAACAAATCATGCTTTTTTATTTAACTATAAAGATATTGCAAACAATTTATGGTATCTGAAGAAGTTAGTGTCTAAAGAAACATTATTCATGCTGTAACAGGAGTTTTTTTTTACCCTGAAACTTAATAACATGAATATCGGTTAGTGATTTTTTTTTTAATTATCTCAAGAATTTTTTTTAGAGAATTTGTAGGTTTACAAAACAATCATGCATAAAATAGAGTTCTCATATACCACCCTATTATTAACAGCTTGCATTAATGTGGTACATCTGTTACAATTAACCAAAGAACATTTTTACAATTGCCCTATTAGCTGTAGTCTATCATTTACAATAGGATTCATTGTGCTATACAGTACTATGTTCTTAAATTTTTATTCTAGTAACGTATGTACAAGCTAAAATTCATCCTTTTAACCACACTTGCATATATAATTCAGTGCTGTTAATTAAATTCACATTGTTTTGTTGCTACCACCACCATCCATTACCAAAACTTTACAATCAACCCTCGACATGTTTTGAGAGGATGAAAAGCTGATGGAGGGATCCATTCTATCTTAACAGAGTATGAGAAGCTGACCCTTAAGAGATTATACATGAGAAGAAGCAAGCCAGTTCACCCCGCAGAAACCAGAAAGGCTCAGTAGCTGGAGGAAGCAGCTAATGCAGAAATATGAAGCTAAAAACAGAAGGCTTAGTAGATACTGACGCTTAGGGGTTCCCTGCAAACAGCTCCTTTAGTAAGACCCACCAGGCAACAACCGTCTCCATGAAAACAGAGCCTTCATACAGCCCTTTAGTGCCTCATTATTTAAATAAGAATGGACAATAAAAGATTACCCAGAAGTCAAGGAAAGCCCCCAACAGTAAAAACAGAGACCAAAACAAGCAGAAAATAGGAATGTGGAGGAAACAAGGGCAATGCAGGGAGCAAAATAAAACTTAAAAATAAAATAGTCCCAACCTATATATGTAATATCCTCAGAAAACTAAGGGAAGACACTGGATATATAGAAAGAATACAATGCTATAAAAATGAGCAGAGAGCAAGACAGAACTTTGGGAAATCAAAAATACAGTAGCCAGAATGAAAATAATTTAAATAGAAGGGTTGGACAATATGGTCTAGGAAATCCCTCCAAAACTAGATCAAAAAGATAGAGACAGAAAATCTGAAAGATTTTGTTAAAAATTAAGGTATCAATACAAGAGGTCTAAAAGCCAATGAATAGGAGTTTCAGAAAGAAAGAACAGAAAAGATATGGGCGGGGGTGGGGCATGGGGAAATTATGAAAGAAATATTACCCAAAACCTTCTCATAACTGAAGGATATGAATGCCCAAATGAAAGGGTTGACTGAGCGCCTGGCACAGTGACCAAACATCAGGCCTTGCCAAGCACATCATGTTAACATTTTAGGACATGATGAATAAGAGAAGATCATAAAAACTTCTAGAGAAGAAAAAGCATATTGCATACAAAGAATTACGAGCCAAAAAGGTATCAGACTTCTAACAACAACCTGTATGTTTCAAAATGCTGAGAAATAAAGATTTCCAATCTAGAATTCTACACCTAGCAAAACTATCCTTCAAGAGTGGTGGTGGATTAAAGACATTTTCAGATATACCAAATCTCAAAATTTTACCTCTCATGTACCCTTTCTCAGGAAGCTACTGGAGGATGTGTTCCAGCAAAATGAGTACAGCAGAGAGGAAGACATGGGATCCAGGAAAAAAGGATCCAACACAGAAAAGAGGTCAAAGAGATTTCTAAGACAATGGAGAGCAGAAGTCATAGGATAAGAGCTGTGCCTAGGCCAGGGAATAGGTAGTTCACATTTCAGCAAAAGCCTGGAGGGTGCTAGGAGGGACTCCAAGAAAATAATGACACTGATAGACTATCTGTTTCACTATGTAGACAATTGTCTGAAGTCAAAGAAACTATAAAAATGGAAAAAAGAATGAGATAGTGATCAACTCCCGAAAAGAACAAAAGCTGCACGAGAAAGGAAATGTCCCATGGCATACTACTTAATTCAGCAGGAACAGTATTTACCCAGTCATAATAATGTAAACACTAAATACTGATTTAACTGATAATTACAATATAAATCTATTAGGGCGACCCAGGAAGGATAGCAGCTACAGAGAGGGGAACTGTTTAAGAAAGGTAAATTCTTATCTACCATAATAGAAAATTAATGGCAATGTCTAAAATTTACAAACTAAATAGAAGTTTAAGCAATTATTTAGAACAGCTGTGAGCAAACTATATTCCATAGGCCAAATCTGTTTGTTTGTTTTTTAATAAAATTCTATTGGAACACAGCCACACCCATTTGTTTACTTATTACCTATGGATGCTTTCTAGCTACAAAGGCAGAGTTAAGGAGCTGCAAGGGAGAGAATAAGGCCTAGAGAGCTGAACTTATTAGTCTCTGGCCCTTTGCAGACCCCTGATTTTGAATAATGGAGGTAAATACGTAAAGGAAGCAGCTAAAAGGGTTGAAAGTGGTTGCTTCTGGGCGCTGTCTTTTGTTACAAGCCTCTGAATACTGCTTGAAATATATATGTAATTTATTTATTTGAATTAGAGAAGTTGCTAGGTTTGCAGAAAAATCATGCAGAAAGTACAGAGTTCCCTTTTACCGCCCCCCCCACACACACAGTTTTCCCTGTTTGCATTACTGTGGTACTTTTGTTACAATTGATGAAACAATTTTATTATAAGTATTATAATTACACTATTAACTATATATATAGTCCATAGTTTATATTAGAGTTCACTATTTACATTGTACAGCTCTGTTGTCGTTTTTTTAGTTTTATTCTGGATACATATATACAACCTAAAATTTCCCATTTTAAATATTTTAAAATATACAATTCAGTGGTATTAATTACATTCACAATGTTGTGCTGCCATCACCACCACCCATTACCAAAATTTTTCCATCACCCCAAACAGAAACTCTGTACCAATTAAGCATTAATTCCCCATTCGCTACTCCTACCCAGGTCCCTGGTAACCTGTATTCCAGTTTCTGACTCTATGAATTTGCTTACTCCAATATTTCATATAAGTGAGATCATAAAATATTTGTCCTTTCATGTCTGGCTTATTTCACAAAGCATGATGTCTTCAAGGTTCACCTATGTTGTTGTATGTAATAGAACTTCACTTCTTTTTACAGCTGAAAAATATTCCATTGTATGTATATACCATATTTGATTTATCCAGTCATCTGTTCAAGGACACTTGGGTTGTTTCTATCTTTTGGCGATAGTGAATAATGCCTCTATGAACATTGGTGTGCAAATATCTGTTCAAGTCCCTGCTTTCAATTCTTCTGGGTATATGTCTAGAAGTGGGATTGCTGGGTCATATGGTAGTTTTATCCTTAGCTTTCTGAAGACCTGCCAAACTGTCTTCCACAGTGGCTGCAACATTTTACATTGCCACCAGCAATAAATGAGTGTTCTCATTTCTCCACATCCTCTCCAACACTTATTTTCTGTTTTTTTAAAGCAGCCATTTAGTGGGTGTGAAATGGTATTTCATTGTGGTTTTGAATGTATTTCCCTAATGGCTAATGATGTTGAGCATCTTCTCATGTGTTTATTGGCCATGTGTATTCACCCTTTTTTTAAAAATTGGATTGCTTTTCTCTTTGTTGTTAAGTTATAGGATTTCTTTATATATTCTGGATATTAAACCCTTATCAGATATGTTTCCAAATATCTTCTCCCATTGTGTAAGTTGACTTTTTACTTTCATGATAAAGTCCTGTGATGCACAAAAGTTTTTAAATTTGATGAAGCCCCATTTGTCTGGTTTTGTTATTTTTCATGCTTTTGGTGTAAAGTCGAAAAAAAACATTGTCTAACACAAGGTCTTGAAGATCTTTCCCTATGTTTTCCTCTAGGAGTTTTATAGCTTTGTTCTTATGTTTAGGTCTTGATCCATTGTGATTTAATTTTTGCATATGGTGTGAGGTGGGAGTCCATCTTCATTCCTTTGCATACGGCTATCCAGTTTTCCCAGAACCATTTGTTAAATTGGCCATAGATGTGAGGGTTTATTTCTGAACTCCCAATTCTTTTCCATTCATTTATATGTCTATCATTGTGCTAGTACCATGCTGTTTTGATTACTAGAGATTTATAATCAGTTTTGAAATTAAGAAGTGTGATACCCCAACTTTGTTCCTATCTTTCAAGATGGTTTTAGTCATTTGGAGTCCCTTACCCTTCCATATTCTTTTTTTTTTTTTTTTTTTTTTTTTCTTTTACCGGGAGGTCCAGGGGATCAAACCCAGGTCCCTCCATATTGGAGACAGATGCCCAACCATTTGAGCCACATCCACCCAGCTTCCATATTCATTTGATGCTTGGCTTTTCCATTCCTGCAAAGAAGGGTGTTGGAATTTTGATTGGGTTTGCACTGCATCTGTAAATTGCTTTAGGTAGAAATGACATCTTAATATATTTTTTTTTCAATTAAATGTAACGGATACATATATATATATATATATATATATATATATATATATGAATCAAACAATATGTTACACAATATATTTGGTTCATAGTAACACATTCATAAGTATTTGTCCTTTTGTATCTGGCTTGCTTCACTCAACATAATGTCCTCCAGGTTCATCCATGTTGCCATATGTTTTATGACTTCATTTCCTCTTACAGCTGCATAATATTCCATCATGTGAATAGACCACAGTTTGTTTATCCATTCATCTGTTGATGGACACCTGGGTTGTTTCCAACTTTTGGCAATGGTGAATAATGTGGCTATGAACATCGGTGTGCAGATGTCTGTTCGTGTCACTGCTCTCAGTTCTGGGTATATACCCAGTAATGGTATTGCAGGGTCACGTGGCATGTCTGCATTCAACTTCTTTAGGAACTGCCAAACAGTCCTCCATAGTGGTTGTACCATTCTGCATTCCCACCAACAGTGAAGAAGTGTTCCTATCTCTCCACGTCCTCTCCAACACTTGTAGTTCTCTGTCTTTTTAATAGTGGCCATTCTGATAGGTGTGAAATGATATCTCATTGTAGTTTTGATTTGCATTTCCTTAATCATGAGTGATGTTGAGCATTTCTTCATGAGTTTTTTTGCCATTTGTATTTCTTCTTCAGAGAAATGTCATTTCAAGTCTTTGGCCCATTTTTTAATTGGGTTGTTTGTCTTTTTATTGTTGAGTTGTAACATCTCTTTATATATCCTGGATATTAAACCCTTATCAGATATGTGATTTCCAAATATTTTTTCCCATTGAGTTGGCTGCCTTTTCACCCTTCTGACAAAGTCCTGTGAGGTGCAAAAGTGTTGAATTTTGAGGAGGTCCCATTTATCTGCTTTTTCTTTTGTTGCACGTGCTTTGGGTGTAGGCCCAAGAAACTACCACCTACTACAAGGTCTTGAAGGTGTTTCCCTACATTTTCTTCTAGTAGTTTTATGGTCCTGGCTTTTATATTTAGATATTTGATCCATTTTGAGTTGCTTCTTGTATAGGGGGTGAGATAGGGGTCCTCTTTCATTCTTTTACTTATAGATATCCAGTTGTCCCAACACCACTTGTTGAAGAGACTGTTTTTGCCCATTAGCATGGGCTTGGTAGGTTTGTCAAAAACTAGTTGACTGAATGGGTGAGGGTATATTTCTGGGTTCTCAATTCTATTCCACTGATTGATGTGTCTATCTTTATACCAGTACCATGTGTTTTGACCACTGTAGATTTGTAATATGTTTCAAGGTCAGGCAGTAAAATTCCTCCCATGTCACTCTTCTTTTTTAGAATGCTTTTGGCTATTCAGGTGCACTTACCCTTCAAGATGAATTTTGTAATTGCCTTCTCTAATTCTGTAAAGTAAGCTGTTGGGATTTTGACTGGTATTGCATTGAATCTATAAATCAATTTGGACAAGACTGACATCTTCACGATATTTATTCTTCCAATCCATGAACATGAAATGTCTTTCCATTTGTTTAGGTCTTTTTAAATTTCCTTTAGCATTGTTTTGTAGTTTTCTGCATATAAGTCCTGTACTTCTTTGGTTAAATTAACTCCTAGGTATTTGAGTCTTTTTGTTGCTATTGAAAATGGAATTTTCCTCCTGATTTCCTCCTCAGATTGTTCAGTACTAGTGTAAAAAACATTATTGATTTTTTGCATGTTGATCTTGTATCCTGCCACTTTGCTGAACTCATTTATTAGTTCAAGTAGCTTTGCTGTGGATACTTCAGGATTTTCTAAATACAGGATCATGTCATCCACAAACAGTGAGAGTTTTACTTCCTCTTTTCCTATTTGGACTCCTTTCATTTTTTTGTCTTGTCTAATTGCCCTAGCTAGAACCTCTAGTACAATGTTGAATAACAATGGTGACAGTGGGCATCCTTGTCTTGTTCCTGATCTTAGGGGGAAAGCTTTCAACCTTTCCCCATTGAGTATGATGTTGGCTGTGGGTTTTTCATATATGCCTTTTATCATACTGAGGAATTTTCCTTTTATTCCTATCTTTTGAAGTATTTTTATCAAAAAAGGATGTTGGATTTTGTCGAATGCCTTTTCTGCATCTATTGAGATGATCATGTGTTTTTTTTCCTTCAGTTTGTTAATGTGGTGTATTACATTGATTGATTTTCTTATGTTGAACCAGCCTTGCATACCAGGAATAAATCCCACTTGGTCGTGATGTATAAGTCTTTTGATATGCTGTTGGATTCGATTTGCAAGTATTTTGTTGAGAATTTTTGCATCTATGTTCATGAGAGAGATTGGTCTGTAATTTTCTTTTCTTGTGGAATCTTTATCTGGCTTTGGTATTAGGGTGATGTTGGCTTCTTAAAATGTGCTGGGTAATTTTCCCTCTTCTTCAATTTTTTGGAAGAGATTAAACAAGATTGGTGTTAATTCTTTTTGAAATGCTTGGTGGAATGCATCTGTGAGGCCATCTGGTCCTGGACTTTTCTTTGCTGGGAGATTTTTGATGATGGATTCAATCTCCTTAATTGTGATTAGTTTAAGTTCTTGTGTTTCTTGTAGCGTCAGTGTAGGTTGGTTGTGCCTTTCTAGAAATTTGTCCAATTCATCTAGGTTGTCTAGTTTGTTGGCATATTGTTTCTCATAATATCCTCTTATGATTCTTTTTATTTCTGTGAGGTCATTTGTAACTTCCCCCCTTTCATTTCTGATTGTATTTATTTGCATCTTCTCTCTTTTTTTCTTTGTTATTCTAGCGAGGGGTTTGTCAATTTTGTTGATTTTCTCTATTGTTTTTCTGTTCTCATTCTCATTTATATCTGCTCTAATCTTTATTATTTCTTTCTTTCTGCTTGCTTTGGGATTGGTTTGCTGTTCTTTTTCTAGTTTCTCTAGTTGTTCAGGTATATCTTTGAGTTTAGCTCTTTCTTGTTTTTTAATATAGGCATTTAGGGCTATAAATTTCCCTCTCAAGACTGCCTTCACTGTATCACATAAGTTTTGATAAGTTGTGTTCTCATTTTCATTTGTCTCAATATATTTACTGATTTCACTTGCAATTTCTTCTTTGACCCACCGAATATTTAGGAGTGTGTTGTTCAGTCTCCACACATTTGCAAATTTACTTTTTTTCCTGTCTGTTATTGATTTCTAGTTTCATTCCATTATGATCTGAGAAGGTGCCTTGTATAATTTCAATCATTTTATATTTATTGAGAGCTGTATTGTGACCTAACATGTGGTCTATTCTGAAGAAAGATCCATGGGCACTTGAGAAGAATGTATAACCCGCTGAGTTTGGATGCAGTGTTCTGTATATGTCTGTTATGTCTAACTTGTTTATTATATTGTTCAAGTTCTCTGTTTACTTGTTGATCTTCTGTCTAGTTGTTCTATCTAATGATGTGAGAGGGGTGTTGAAGTCTCCAATGATTACTGTAGAAATGTCTATTTCTCCCTTCAGTTTTGCCAGGGTTTATCTCATATATTTTGGGGCACCCTGGTTAGGTGAGTAGATATTTATGACTGTTATGTCTTCCTGGAGGATCGTCCCTTTTATTAATATATAATGGCCTTCCATATCTCTTATCACTTTTTTGCATTTGAAGTCTGTTTTGTCTGATATTAGTATAGCTACCCCTGCTCTTTTCTGTTTACTATTCACGTGGAGTATCTTTTTCCAACCTTTTACTTTCAGCCGGTTTGTATCCTTGGGTCTGAAGTGAGTTTCTTGTAAGCAGCATATGGATGGCTCATGTTTTTTTTATCCATTCTGTCAGCCTGTATCTTTTGATTGGGGAATTTAATCCATTCACATTCAATGATATTACTGAAAATGCAGTATTTATTTCCTCCATTGTATTCTTTGGTTTTCATATGTCATCTTGTTTTTGTCTCTCTTTTTACTCTTTTGGTTATCCTTTCTTTTTTTTTTTTTTTTTTTTTAAGATTTTATTTATTTATTCATTTATCCCCCCCCTTGCTGCTTGTGCTCGCTGGGTCAGCCAACCACGCCGTGCAGGCGGGCTTGCCTTCACCAGGAGGCCCCGGGAACCGAACCCGGGGCCTCCCATATGGTAAACGGGAGCCCTACTGATTGAGCCACAGCCGCTTCCCTTGGTTATCCTTTCTGCTTTTCTTTCTTCTATACTCTCCTCCAAGCCTCTCTCTCCTGTCTTTTTCTTTCAGGTTCTAAGGCTTCCTTTAATATTTCCTGCAAAGGTGGATTCTTTTTTGCAAACTCTCTTAGTTTCTGTTTGTTTGTGAATACTTTATATTCACCTTCATATCTGAAGGACAGTTTTGCTGGATAAAGAATTCTCGGCTGGTAGTTTTTCTCTATCAGTTTCCTAATTGTATCATACCACTGTCTTCTCGCCTCCATGGTTTCTGAAGAGATATCTGCACTAAGTCTTACTGGGCGTCCTTTGTATATGATTGTTTGCTTCTCTCTTGCTGCTCTGAGCATTTTCTCTTTATCTTTTACATTTGACATTCTGAATAGTAGGTGTCTTGGCATAGGTCTATTTGGATTTATTCTCATTGGAGTACAGTGTGCTTCTTGGACATGTAAGTTCATTTCTTTTGTGAGAGTTGGGAAATTTTCAGTTATTATTTCCTCAAATACTCTTTCTGCTCCTTTTCTTTTCTCTTCCCCTTCTGGAACTCCCATGACATGTGTGTTGTTGTGTTTTGTGTTGTCATTCAACTCTCTGAGCCCCTGCTCAATTTTTTCCATTCTTTTCTCTCTGTGTTCTTTTCTCTCTTCAATTTTAGCTGCTCTGTCTTCGGTATCACTTATTCTTTCTTCTATCATTTCAAGTCTGCTGCTGTATGCCTCAAATGTGTTTTTGACTTCACCAATTGTGTCTTTCATTCCCATGAACTCCATTACTCTTCTGTTCAGGATTTCAAATTCTTCTTTGCGTTCGCTCAATGTCTTCTTGATGTCATTTATATCTTTAACTATATTGCCTTTCATCTCATTAATTTGATTTTGGAAATGTGTGCTCATCTCACTGATTAGGTCTCTCAAATTCTGCACCTCTTCTGGGACTTTGCTGTATTCCTTTTCTTGGGCCATGTCTTCTATTTTCTTAGTATGGCTCATAACCTTTTGCTGGTGCTTAGGCATCTGGTTAGGTTTTATTTTACTTAGATGTTCTATCTCTTTCTCTTTTATAGGGTTTTAGTGGCAGGAGGCTGTGAGTTACCATAGCTTTTTGATTTTTGGCTCAACTTTGATTGTTAGGATTGTTCTGCTGGTTGCTCAAAACTGGGCCCTGTACCCAGTAATTGGTTATAGAGTCGTTTCCTAGGGCCTTTCAGGGAGGCTATACAGGCCAGGAAAAGCCTCTCCTACTTATTAATTTTCTTATGTGCATTTCCTTGGTCTGCCAGGAGATAGCAGTCATTGGCAGCTCTCAATTCAATGCCTGGTCGGAGCGTATTTGTTGTGACACAGACTAGATCAATATGATAGAGCTTCCTGTCTGGGGCCTAAGACCCTTGTAATTCAAACTTTATGAGACAGTTCTCCAGTCTTCTCTGGTAGCCCCCTCCCTTTTCCCAGCTAGGAAATATTTCCACTCCCCTCTGAATCCTCAACAATCAGTCCCTGTTAGTAGAGGAGGAGATTGAGAGGTTTGTATATCTTTAACCCCTTGCAGGCTCCAAGGCAAACAATGGCGCAGCCCCACCCAGCCTGGAAGGGCTCTAGGGACAGGGCAGACCAAACCTGCAAGTCAAAAGCAGAGTCAGCCCCAGGCTCTCTCTCCCCTCCCCCGTGGAGTCCTCAACAATTGGTCCAGGCTAGAAGAGAGGGAGGTTGCGAGGGTTGGATTTCTCCAGTCCTTCCTAGGCTCCCAGGGCAAACCACCCTGTGGAAAGCTCCGTGGGGCTCCACAGCCCAAATTTTCGGGTGAGAACCTGAGTCAGCCTAAGGCTGTGTCCCTCTCTCTCCACTTTCCTGGGTGGTAGATCCCTGGAGCCCCCTTTGTCTGGAGTCGCAGGCCCAGAGGCCAGAGAATTCTAAAGAGTGTGGGGGAGGGTGCTGGCAGCAGCAGCCGCTGCTGGTTCCAACTCACGGTTCTGGTTCTGTCATCGCGATTTCCCTCTTTTGTCCCTCTCTCCTCTGGGTGGTGTGCAGCCTTCACCTGATGTCCTAAACCCTAGAAGATCTTTTTCAGGGCCATTTCAGCCTGTCCTCTAGCTATTTTTCTGGAGAAGAGATTCCTGTGTCTTACTAGTCCGCCATCTTCCCGGAAGTCTAGACTTCATCTTAACAATATTGAGTCTTCCAGCATATGAACACAGAATGTCCTGTCACTTACTTAAGTCTTCTTTGATTTATTTTTCAGCAAGTTTTGTAGCTTTCCATGCACATGTCCTTTACATCCTTGGTTAAATTTATTCTTAAAATTTTGATTCTTTTAGTTGTCATTGTGAATGGAATTTTTTAATTGATTTCCTCTTCAGCTTGTTCATTACTAGTGTATAGAAACACTACTGATTTTTGTGTGATCTTGTACCCTGCCACTTTGCTAAATTCATTTATTAACTCTAGCAGCTGTGTTGTGGATACTACTTGACTTTTTAAATTATGCATATTCTTCTATAATAAAAGTAAGAAATTATGGTTTTTAAGGAGTTGTCCTAACACCCTCAGAGGGACAGAAATGGAGGCACCAGACTGATATCAGAGCTCTTACCTGAGCCTTGCCCTACCGTTTCCGGCTCTTTGCCAGCTGTCCATCACCCAATCTAAATGGGGCTGAGTCAGATCTGCCTGGCCAGGGTCCTGCAAAAACTGGACATAGCACCATAGATACCAGAATTGGGAGTGACCTCCTCTGGGGCCAGCCTCCTGCATCAAGCCATCATTCAGTATTGTCAGTCTCATCAATGGGTAGCAATATAATAGCACAGTGGTCTAAGCAGCTATGGGCTCTACTGCTAGACTGCCCAGCTTCATAATCTAGTCTCTCCCTCTAATTAGCTATACCCTGGGCAAGTTATTTTAATTTCCCTGTGCCTCAGTTTCGATAAATGGGGTTAATAATGCCTCCTTATTTAAGAATGTAGTGAACTTAATAACTTGTACATGTGAAAGCACTTTGGACAGGCAGGCACATTTAAAAGTCCAAGGGGCGGTGGGGGGGGAGGGAAGAAGAAACCAATAAACAGAAAGAGAAAAGTCCAATAAATGTTAACTGTTACTATTATTACTATTATTGTTACTATTACATATTCACAAATGACACAAGTGCAGTCCAGAGAGGGGAAGTGATATGCATACTGTCACCCAGCAGATTAGAGGCAGACCTAGGAACAGCCCCTGTGCCTTTTCTGCCTCACTGCATTATTCTCTCCTTGTATCCTCCCAACTTGCTTATTGTATATGCATAAAGCATCTCTTGAAAGATACACAAAAAATGAGCAGTGGTTACTATGGGCCGGTGGAACCTGAGGGGATGGAGGACAGAGTGGAAGGGAGACTTTCTTTTCACTGTGCTTTCAAACTTTCAAACCCTGTGACTGTATCATTAAACACAAAATAAGGAAATAAATAGATGGATTAATTAAAGAAATGGGGTTAAAGTGCCTCTCTCATGGTGGGTTGCTAAGAACAAAAGAGGTAGCAGAAGCAATAGTCTTTCTTACACTCGTGTCATATCCACATAGAAAGGGTTACTGCTAATCATCATGGTGCTTTTCAGTAAAAGCAAACTTTGCTCTGTGTTTTTGGAACAAACTGTTAGGAGGGGCTTAAGTTTCAGAGTGTTCATTAGCCAAGTCTCGTCTCAGACAGAACAGGTTTCTTTGGCCACAGGTGAAGCCATCTTGGTGTGCAATGGAAATTTCCGCCTTGGCATCTTGCAAGTGAAAGCCGCCCTCCTCCACAGACTGGCTTTCCCAAACCCAACACTTTACGTCTAGGTCCCTAGTTGGACAACTGTTCTAGAAAACATGATTAAGGCTGCAAAAATGGGGAGTAGGGTTATTGGGTATGACACTGAGGGCCATAGTTTGTTTTTCAAGGGAGGGAACCATGTCCCAGAAATAGCTGCATCTGAGATGGCAGGAGGCTGGCAAAGAGCAGAAGGCGCCAAGGCAACGCTCCCAGGCCATGTTGACTTTGGACGGGCTGCCTGAGCATTGTAAACAATTGCAGAAATGATTTCCTACCCTGGCAAAAGTCTTGTTTGGACAAGGGGTCTCTCCCTCCTCCTGGCCCCCTTCTTTAAAAGGCAGTTTTATCATTTGTTTGCAAAAATGCTCAAACCCTTTTTTTCTTTTCTTGTTCCCTCTGTGACTCTGGTCTCCCCAAGAGCCAGATGAAAAATCTTTGTGTTTTTTTAATGTTAACCAACCCCCTACTCCTCTTTTTTTAAACTGCTCCAGGTCTGTTGGACAAATACTTCCCAGCAACAGGACTTACAAGGGTCTGTTAAGGATTTTGTTAGGCTGGAGTCTTTAGCCAGAGTCACTTAATTTTTTTTCCTCCTTGTTTATTACATTTTCAATTCCTAGCACAATAAAATCTACACGCAGGGTTTGGGAAACCAATAAAAATGCAACTCATATTATCTTGGCCTGAACTAGCAAATGCTCCATCTAGACCCTGATATAACAGATTTGGTGTCACCCACCCTCCCAAGATGTCAGACTAGGAAATAAAACTGGTTTCTGTAAAGAAAACATAGGACAGAATTGTGAGCTCTGTCAGGCAGCAGACAAGGGTGGGGCTTCTGAGAAGCTGGGGGATGGGCTGCACATTCTGAAAATCAGCCAGAAAGCTGAGCAGTTGAGAAAGAAGGAATACTCTGTTCTTGACCACCCAGGGACAAGGGCAGCCACGGACCAGATGAGGAGGATGATATGCGAACCTACATACTTGCCTGCCTCCTAGCTCCAAAAGGGAAGAGAAGAAAGGAAAGGAAGAAGGTTGGGAGTGAGGTGTAGAGAAAGAGAAAGAGAGAGAGAGAAAGGAGAGGGAGGCAAGGGGCACGTGGGAGAAGAGGAGACAGAGGCTGTATCTTTTGTCGTCTCAACACTAAACAGAAGGCATCTTCAAACTGGATAATCCAGGAGACTGTGAGGAAGGGACTATTTACGAGATAAAAGTAAGGGTTTAGGGAAACCAAAAAGGATAGTGCTACATCCCAGAGCTAGCAACAGCAGGGGAGCCATTACCATCTATATTAGTCAGGGTTCTCCAGAAAGACAAATATATATATATATATTATAGATATAGATATAAATATAGATATAGATATAGATTATATATATATAATTACATATATATAATATTGAGAGATTTATTATATTAATTGACCCGTGTGACCACGGGGATTGGCAAATCCAAATTCCGTAGGGCAGGAGAAGCTGGCTGGCTGACATAAAGATAGAAATCATTCTTTATGACTGCTGAAATCATCAGGTCTCACTTTAAGACTTCCAACAGATTGAATAAGAAGACTCCTCTCATTGCTAAAGGCTGACTCCTTTGTTGATTATAGATATAACCAGCCATAGAAGCAATGGCTTCTATGATTGAGTAATGATTTAAATCAATCTACAGAATAACCTCACAATCAGGCCAGTGCTTGTTTGACCAAATAACTGGATGCCGTAATACAGCCAAGGTGACCCATGAAATTAAGCATCCCACCATCCATAGACCTGATGGGTCAGGTCTTAAAGCAGTCTGAATAGCTTCCAAATTGCCAGAACCATCAAACAAAAACACAGAAGCATAAAAGCAGAGAACACTCATTGTTAAAAGAAAATAATATGTTACCAACAAGAGATATACCTAAAACAAAAGAAACCAGAAACCTTGAAATTAATGGAGCAGTAAACATATTGCACACAAATGCAAATTAAAAAGGAGGCATGAGTTGTGTTAATAATAACAGGGTGGGGGGAAGCGGCTGTGGCTCAATCAGTAGGGCTCCCGTTTACTCCTGGTGAAGGCAAGCCCGCCCGCACGGCGTGGTTAGCTGACCCAGCGAGCACAAGCAGCAAGGGGGGGATAAATGAATAAATAAATAAAAATCTTAAAAAAAAAACAAAAAAAAAAACATAGTAATAATAATAATAACAGGGTGGGAAGCAGATGGGCTCAAGTGATTGAGCTCCCGCCTACCACATGAAAGGTCCTGGGTTCAGTTTCCCATGCCTCCTGGAGAAGACAAACAAGACAGCAAGTTGGCATGACGGGCTGGTGTGACAAGCTGAAGCAACAAGACAACACAACAAGGAGACACTAAGAGGAAACACAATGAAAGACACAACAAAACAGGGAGCAGAGGTGGCTTAAGCAATTGAGTGCCTCTCTCACACATGGGAGGTCATAGGTTCCGTTCCCGGTGCCTCCTAAAGAGAAGACGAGAGAGCACACAGTGAATGAACACAGAGAGCAGACAGCGAGTACAAACAATGAAGGAGGATATAAATAAATAAAAATAAACCTTTAAAAAATAATAATAGCAGTAAATTCAAGCTAATAAGTATCCTAATATATAATAACATTGAAATGCAGACAATAGAACTACAAAAATTGTAAAAACTAATTTACAAAATAAAATACTGTAATAAATACAGAAATACAATTGCAATAAACTGCTTTAACACACCTCTCTCAGACCTTCACAAATTATATAGACAAGAAATAAATAATGATTCTCAGGTTTTGAATAATATATTTAATAAGATTGATGACAGATGATAGCTAGCTAGACAGGTATATAGATAGACAGAACATATGTGTACGTATTCTGAATATAGAGATTATATCTTATTTTCAAGCTCCCATGAGACATTTACACAATTTGATAGTACAATAGGCCATAAGGAAATCTCAAATAAAATACAAAAGTGGAGATAGAATCAGCAATATTCTCTGACTGACTGCACCAAAACTGACAATGAATAGAAAAACAAAAATTAGAAAACAATCCCTTAAATGCCAAAAAGAGAAACAGAACTATAATTGCAGAATATTTCGATAAAAAAGAAAACACCACATATTAAAAGCTGCAAGAAGAGGGATTAATGCTTCCATATTAAGGGTAGAGTAAGTAATTCAGACCAAACTTCCCACTGAGGCCAATGAAAAAATCTGGACAGAGTATTAAAAACACCTGATTGGATACTTCCAGGAAGATGACGGACTAGTAAGACACGGGAATCTCTTCTCCAGAAAAATAGCTAGAGGACAAGCAGAAACAGCCCTGAAAAAGATCTTCTAGGATTTAGGTCAGCAGGTGAAGGCTGCACACCACCCAGAGGAGAGAGGGACAGAAGAGGGAAATCGCGACAACAGAACCGTGAGTTGCAAGTAGGAGCTTCTGCGGCTGCCGGCACCCTCCCCCACACTCTTCAGAATCCTCGGGCCTCTGAGCCTGTGACCACAGACAAAGGGGGCTTCAGGGATCTGCCACTCCCGGAAAGGGGAGAGAGAGAGACACAGCCTTAGGCTGACTCAGGTTCTGACCTGAAATTTGGGCTGCGGAGCCCCACGGACTCTTCCACACGGCGGTTTGCCCTGGGAGCCCGGAAAGGACTGGAGAAATCCGATCCTCGCAACCTCCCTCTCTTCTAGCCTGGACTAATTTTTGAGGACTCCACAGGAGAGGGGAGAGAGAGCCTGGGGCTGACCCTGCTTTGGACTCCCAGGTTTGGTCTGCCCTGTCCCGAGAGCCCTTCCAGGCTGGGTGGGGCTGCGCCATTGTTTGCCTTGGAGCCTGCAAGGGGTTAAAGATATACAAACCTCCCAATCTCCTCATCTACTAACAGGGACTGATTGTTGAGGATTCAGAGGGGAGTGGAAATATTTCCTAGCTGGCAAAAGGGGGGCGCTACGAGAGAAACTGGAGAACTGTCTCAGAAAGTTTGAATCACAGGGCTCCTAGCCCCCAGACAGGAAGCTCTATCACATTGACCTGGTTTGTGTCACAACATAATACACTCCGACCAGGCATTGAATTGAGAGCTGCCAACAAGCGCCATCTCCTGGCAGACCAAGGAAGTGCACATATGAAAATTAATAAGTAAGAGAGGCTTTTCCTGGCCTCTATAGCCTCCCTGCCCAAGGCCCTAGGAAATGACTCTATAACCAATTACTGGGCCCAGTGCCCAGTTTTGAGCAACCAGCAGAACAATCCTAACAACCAAGGTTGAGCCAAAAATCAAAGAGCTGTGGTAACTCACAGCCTCCTGCCACTAAAACCCCATAAAAGAGAAAGAGATAGAGCATCTAAGTAAAATACAAACTAACCAGATGCCTAAGCACCAGCAAAAGATTACGAGCCATACTAAGAAAATAGAAGATATAGCCCAAGAAAAGGAATACAGCAAAGTCCCAGAAGAGATGTAGAATTTGAGAAAACTAATCAGTGAGATGAGCACAAATTTCCAAAATCAAATTAATGAGATGAAAGAGAATATAGTTAAAGAGATCAATGACATCAAGAAGTCATTGAGCGAATGCAAAGAAGAATTTGAAACACTGAACAGAAAAGTAACAGAGTTCATGGGAATGAAAGATACAATAGGTGAAGTCAAAAATACATTTGAAGCATACAACAGAAGACTCGAAATGATAGAAGAAAGAATAAGTGATACTGAAGACAGAGCAGCTAAAATTGAAGAGAGAAAAGAATGGAAAAAATTGAGCAGAGGCTCAGAGAGTTGAATGACAACACAAAACTCAAGAACATACGTGTCATGGGAGTTCCAGAAGGAGAAGAGAAAGTAAAAGGGGCAGAAAGAGTATTTGAGGAAATAATAGCTGAAAATTTCCCAACTCTCATGAAAGAAATGAACTTACATGTCCAAGAAGCACACCATACCCCAATAAGAATAAATCCAAATAGACCTATGCCAAGACACATATTATTCAGAATGTCAAATGTAAAAGATAAAGAGAAAATTCTCAGAGCAGCAAGAGAGAAGCAAATGATCACGTACAAAGGACGTCCGGTAAAACTTAGTGCAGATTTCTCTTCAGAAACCATGGAGGCAAGAAGACAGTGGTATGATACAATTAGGAAACTGAAGGAGAAAAACTACCAGCCAAGAATTCTTTATCTAGCAAAACTGTCCTTCAGATATGAAGGTGAATATAAAGTATTCACAAACAAACAGAAACTAAGAGAGTTTGCAAAACAGAATCCACCTTTGCAGGAAATATTAAAGGAATCCTTAGAACCTGAAAGAAAAAGACAGGAGAGAGAGGCTTGGAGGAGAGTATAGAAGAAAGAAAAGCAGAAAGGATAACCAAAAGAGTAAAAAGAGAGACAAAAACAAGATGACATATGAAAACCAAAGAATAAAATGGAGGAAATAAATAGTGCATTTTCAGTAATATCATTGAATGTGAATGGATTAAATTCCCCAATCAAAAGATACAGGCTGACAGAATGGGTAAAAAAACATGAGCCATCCATATGCTGCTTACAAGAAACTCACCTCAGACCCAAGGATACAAGCCGGCTGAAAGTAAAAGCTTGGAAAAAGATACTCCACGCGAAGAGTAAACAGAAAAGAGCAGGAGTAGCTATACTAATATCAGACAAAACAGACTTCACATGCAAAAAAGTGATAAGAGATGCGGAAGGCCATTATATATTAATAAAAGGGACGATCCTCCAGGAAGATATAACAGTCATAAATATCTACGCACCTAACCAGGGTGCCCCAAAACATATGAGACAAACTCTGGCAAAACTGAAGGGAGAAATAGACATTTCTACAATAATCGTCGGAGACTTCAACACCCCTCTCACATCATTAGATAGAACAACTTGACAGAAGATCAACAAGGAAACTGAGAACTTGAACAATATGATAAACAAGTTAGACCTAACAGACATATACAGAACACTGCATCCAAACTCAGCGGGTTATACATTCTTCTCAAGTGCCCGTGGATCTTTCTCCAGGATAGACCACATGTTAGGTCACTATTCAGTTCTCAATAAATATAAAAAGATTGAAATTATACAAAGCACCTTCTCAGATCATAATGGAATAAAAGTAGAAATCAATAACAGACAGGAAAAAAGGAAATTCTCAAATGTGTGGAGACTGAACAACACACTCCTAAATAATCAGTGGGTCAAAGAAGAAATTACAAGTGTAATCAGTAAATATATTGAGACAAATGAAAACGAGAACACAATGTATCAAAACTTATGGGATACAGTGAAGGCAGTCTTGAGAGGGAAATTTATAGCCCTAAATGCCTATATTAAAAAACAAGAAAGAGCTAAACTCAAAGATTTAACTGAACAACTAGAGAAACTAGAAAAAGAACAGCAAACCAATCCCAAAGCAAGCAGAAGGAAAGAAATAATAAAGATTAGAGCAGGGAAGTGGCTGTGGCTCAATCAGTAGGGCTCCTGTTTACCATATGGGTGGCCCGGGTTCGGTTCCCGGAGCCTCCTGGTGAAGGCAAGCCCTCCCGCACGGCGTGGTTAGCTGACCCAGCAAGCACAAGCAGCAAGGGGGGGATAAATGAATAAATAAATAAAATCTTAAAAAAAAAAAAAAAAAAAAAGATTAGAGCACAAATAAATGAAAATGAGAACAAAAAAAACAATAGAAAAATTCAACAAAACCAAAAGCTAGTTCTTTGAGAATATCAATAAAATTGACAAACCCCTAGCTAGACTAACAAGAAAAAAAGAGAGAAGATGCAAATAAATACAATCAGAAATGAAAGGGGGGGAGTTACAAATGACCTCACAGAAATAAAAAGAATCATAAGAGGATATTATGAGAAACTATATGCCAACAAACTAGACAACCTGGATGAAATGGACAAATTTCTAGAAACTCATAACCAACCTACACTGACACAACAAGAAATACAAGAACTTAACAAACCAATCACAATTAAGGAGATTGAATCCATCATCAAAAATCTCCCAGCAAAGAAAAGTCCAGGACCAGATGGCTTCACAGGTGAGTTCTACCAAGCATTTCTAAAAGAATTAATACCAATCCTGTTTAAACTCTTCCAAAAAATTGAAGAGGAGGGAAAATTACCCAACACATTTTATGAAGCCAGCATCACCCTAATACCAAAGCCAGATAAAGATTCCACAAGAAAAGAAAATTACAGACCAATCTCTCTCATGAACATAGATGCAAAAATTCTCAACAAAATACTTGCAAATCGAATCCAACAGCATATCAAAAGACTTATACATCATGACCAAGTGGGATTTATTCCTGGCATGCAAGGCTGGTTCAACATAAGAAAATCAATCAATGTAATACACCACATTAACAAATTGAAGGAATAAAACCACATGATCATCTCAATAGATGCAGAAAAGGCATTTGACAAAATCCAACATCCTTTTTTGATAAAAATATTTCAAAAGATAGGAATAAAAGGAAAATTCCTCAATATGATAAAAGGCATATATGAAAAACCCACAGCCAACATCATACTCAATGGGGAAAGGTTGAAAGCTTTCCCCCTAAGATCAGGAACAAGACAAGGATGCCCACTGTCACCATTGTTATTCAACATTGTACTAGAAGTTCTAGCGAGGACAATTAGACAAGACAGAAAAATTAAAGGCATCCAAATAGGAAAAGAGGAAGTAAAACTCTCACTGTTTGTGGATGACATGATCCTGTATTTAGAAAATCCTAAAGTATCCACAACAAAGCTACTTGAACTAATAAATGAATTCAGCAAAGTGGCAGGATACAAGATCAACACGCAAAAATCAGTAATGTTTTTGTACACTAGTACTGAACAATCTGAGGAGGAAATCAGGAGGAAAATTCCGTTTTCAATAGCAACAAAAAGACTCAAGTACTTAGGAGTTAATTTAACCAAGGAAGTACAGGACCTATATGCAGAAAACTACAAAACAATGCTAAAGGAAATTTTAAAAGACCTAAACAAATGGAAAGACCTTCCGTGTTCATGGATTGGAAGAATAAATATCGTGAAGATGTCAATCTTGCCCAAACTGATTTATAGATTCAATGCAATACCAATCAAAATCCCAACAGCTTACTTTACAGAATTAGAGAAGGCAATTACCAAATTCATCTGGAAGGGTAAGTACACCCGAATAGCCAAAAGTATTCTAAAAAAGAAGAGCAATATGGGAGGAATTTCACTGCCTGACTTTGAAACATAGTACAGTGGTCAAAACAGCATGGTACTGGCGTAAAGATAGACATATCGATCAGTGGAATAGAGTTGATAATCCAGAAATAAACCCTCATCTATACAGTCAACTGGTTTTTGACAAACCTACCAAGCCCACGCTGATGGGAAAAAACAGTCTCTTCAACAAATGGTGTTGGAAGCACTGGTTATCTATAACCAAAAGAATGAAAGAGGACTCCTGGGAAGCGGCTGTGGCTCAACCAGTAGGGCTCCCATTTACCATATGGGAGGCCCCGGGTTCGGTTCCCGAGGCCTCCTGGTGAAGGCAAGCCCGCCCGCACGGCGCGGTTAGCTGACCCAGCGAGCACAAGCAGCAAGGGGGGGATAAATGAATAAATAAATAAAATCTTTAAAAAAAAAAAAAAGAAAGAGGACCCCTATCTCACCCCTTACACAAGAATCAACCCAAAATGGATCAAAGATCTAAATATAAAAGCCAGGACCATAAAACTACTAGAAGAAAATGTAGGGAAACATCTTCAAGACCTTGTAGTAGGTGCTGGTTTCTTGGACCTCACACCCAAAGCACATGCAACAAAAGAAAAAGGAGATAAATGAGACCTCCTCAAAATTCAACACTTTTGCACCTCACAGGACTTTGTCAGAAGGGTAAAAAGGCAGCCAACTCAATGGGAAAAAATATTTGGAAATCACATATCTGATAAGGGTTTAATATCCAGGATATATAAAGAGATGTTACAACTCAACAATAAAAAGACAAATGACCCAATTGAAAAATGGGCCAAAGTCTCGAATAGACATTTCTCCAAAGAAGAAATACAAATGGCAAAAAAACACATGAAGAAATGCTCAACATCAATCATGATGAGGGAAATGCAAATCAAAACTACAATGAGATATCATTTCACACCTATCAGAATGGCCACTATTAAAAAGACAGAGAACTACAAGTGTTGGAGAGGATGTGGAGAGATAGGAACACTTCTTCACTGTTGGTGGGAATGCAGGATGGTACAACCACTATGGAGGACTGTTTGACAGTTCCTAAAGAAGTTGAATATAGACTTGCCATGTGACCCTGCAATACCACTACTGGGTATATACCCAGAAGAACTGAGAGCAGTGACACAAACAGACATCTGCACACCGATGTTCATAGCCACATTATTCACCATTGCCAAAAGTTGGAAACAACCCAGGTGTCCATCAACAGATGAATGGATAAACAAACTGTGGTCTATTCACACGATGGA
>JAKSZT010054396.1:12269794-12306830 GCA_026826555.1 Tolypeutes matacus
CTATTATGCAGCTGTAAGAAGAAATGAAGTCATAAAGCATATGGCAATATGGATGAACCTGGAGGACATTATGTTGAGTGAAGCAAGCCAGACACAAAAGGACAAATACTGTATGAATGCATTACTATGAACCAAATATATTGTGTAATATATTGTTTGGTTCAAAAAAAAAAATTTACATGTATCATTACATTTAACTGAGAAATGTATATATTTATTCATCTGTGTTTACTTTTTAGTTTTTAATTGTTTATGTTTTCAATTATTAAATGTACAAAATAAAGTTAAAAAATAAAATAAAAAATAAAAATAAAAAAAAACCCTTGATCGGAGAACTGAAACACTTATGAGGCAATGAAAAATTTTAGGAGCAAAATTCAGGAGAAGAAGGAAACCTAAAGAAGTAAATTCATTATTTAATGTTGCCTTTCCCCAGTGGGAATCAGATGAGTCCAGAAGAGGCAGGTGAGAGACCAAGAAACTGAACAGAGTATTTGACAGCCTTTTGGGGATAGGGGTGAAAAACTGGAGTCTAAAACCAATGGCCTGATTAACTGTCCCCATGCTTTGGGGGTGGTGTCCTGAAAGGGCACACCCTTTGAATTAGGTTGAGCCAGAAGTAGACTAGCTTTCAAAATGACTGAAGTCCATGTTCTAATCATCTCTAGTAAGTTAATCTCAGATTACTAGAGTTCCTAGCTGCCAACCAGAAGCAAATCTAAATTCTCCCTGTAAAAATACAAGATCATTGTGGACCTCATAGTAGATGTGAAATTTATAAAATGCAATGTCTTTTACACCATAGGTAGCCAGGCAGACAAGACTACATGAATAAAAAACCAAGAGAAACAATAGAAAATATAACTGAACTTCACTGTGCTGGGGAGCAGATGTGGCTCAAGTGGTTGAGCACCTGCGTCCCACATGGGAGGTCCAGGGTTTGGTTCCCGGTGCCTCCTAAAAACAACAACAAGCAAACATGCAGGAAAACCAACTCAGGGGAGCCAATGTGGCTCAGCGGTTGAGTACCGGCTTCCCACATACAAGGTCCCATGTTCAATCCCCAGCCCCAATACCTGAAAAAAAACTATGCTTAATGTATTTTGAAAGATAAAAACGTTGAGAACTTCAGCAAACGAAGACCACTTTAAAGAACCAAATGGAAATTCTACATATGAAAAATACCATAATCAACAAGTAAGAACTCAATGTGTAGAACTAACAGCAGATTAGAAAAAGCTAGGGAGAAAATTAGTGCACTAAAGAATAGATCTGGGTCGGATGTAGCTCAACTGGTTGGGCGTCCGTCTCCCATATGGAGGGACCCGGGTTCGATTCCCGGACCTCCCGGTAAAAAAAAAAAAAAAAAAAAAGAATAGATCTGAAGAAAATATACAGAATGAAGCATGGAGAGTCAAAAGGAAATAAAATATACAAGAAAAGAGAAGGAATACATTAAGGCCTAACATATGTGTAGTTGAAGTTTCAGATAATCTGCAAGGAGAAAGAAATGGTTCAGAAACAATATTGGAAGAGATAGTGGCTGAGAATTTTCAAAAACTGATTAAATACATCAAGCCAAAGATGCAAGAATGCCCATAATTTCCCAAGCAGAATTTATAAAAGAAACTACCTAGACAAATCATAAATTCAAACACAAAGAAAATCTTAGAACAGAAAAAAAAAAAGTGATTTTATTCAAAGGAGCAAAAATTAGAATGACAAAGACTCAACAAAATAATGAAATCCAAACCACAGTGAAGTAATATCATCAGAGTACTGAAAGCCTACCCAGCAAAAACACCATTCAAGACTGAAGATGAAATAAAAACATTTTCAGACAAATGAAAACTAAGAGAGTTCATCACCAGCATATTCAATTCAAATGAAATACTAAAGGCAAATGGAAAAAGACATCAGATGAAAGCACAGAAGAGCAGGAAAGAATAAAGAGCAACAGAATAAACAAAGATATGGATAAATCTAATTGACTACTGACTGACAAACATAATAATAATCCTGTCTTGTGAGGTTTAAAATATAGAGAGAATTAAAATACATTTTAAAAAATCACATATAGGGAAGCTAATGTAGTTCAAGCAGTTGAGCTCCCACCTACCACGTGGGAGGTCCTGGGCTTGGTTCCCAGTGCCTCCTAAAGAAGACGAGCAAGACAATGAGCTAACGTGACAGGCTGGCATGGTGAGCTGATGCAACAAGATGACACAAAGAAGAGACACAAGGAGGAAAATGCAATGAGAGGCACAACAAAAAGGAGCAGAGGTGGTTCAAGTGATTAGACACCTCCCTCCCACATGGGAGGTCCCGGGTTTGATTCCGGTGCCTCCTAAAAAGAAGACTGAGCACACAATGAACAGACACAGACAACAGACAGTGAGTGCAAACAACAAAAGGCGGGGCTGGGGGGAGAAATAAATAAAAGAAAAATATTTTTAAAAATCACATATAAGTTGGGAAGAATGATAGAGTGAAAATGTTCTAAATTTCTTGCATTATCTGAGAAGAAGGTAAAACTACCAAGTAATATTAGACTTTGATAAGGCATAGATTTATTTTTAATCACTAGGGTAACCACTAATAAAATAATAAAAGATTGTATAATTTTCAAGCTAATAGAGGGCAGAAATAGAATGATAAAAAAATAATCAATCCCAACACAGACATAAAAATGAACAAAATAGAGGCAGACCCATATGTATTTCATCTCCTAATCTAAAACATAGGTAACTCCACAGAACATTGGGAGAAAGAAAGATCTTTCAACATATGGTGCTGGGTTAATTGGATGTCCATGTAGACAGAAGAATCTTGACCCCCTTCTCACATCATTTATGAATAATAAATTCCAAGTGATCTTAAAAAATTCCCCAGATCTAAATACAAAAGGAAAAACAATTGAGTTATTAGAAGGAAATATAAGAGAATATCTCCACAAGTTTGGAGTAGGCAAAGATTTCTTAAACAATACAAAAAAATGTGCTAACTATGTAGGCATTATGATAGATTGGACTAAAGAATAGCAATGCCTGCAACCACAGAGTGGAAGGTATTTGCCATGGCAGAGGATGTGTACATGTAGCCAAAAAATATTAAGAACCCAACAAAATAACAGAATGACCAGCAACACAATGGAAAACTGGACAAAAGACTGAACAAGCACTTCACAAAAAAGCATATCCAAATAACAAATAAACACAAAAAGGTCCTCAACTTCATTAGTCATGAAGGAAATACAAATTAAAACCACAATGAAATATTCTACACAATCTCCAGACTTGACTAAAATGGAAAAAAAAAGAAAAACTGGTAATATAAAGGGTTGAAAAAGACATACAGCAAACAAACTCTCAATAACTGTTGGTGGAAGTGCAAACTGATTCACTGGAAAACTGTTTGTCAGCATCTAATAAAACTGAACATAAGCCAAAAAATTGAAGAGGGAGAAACATTTCCCAACTCATTCTAGGAGGCCAGCATTACTCTAATATCAAAGCCAGATAAAGACATCACAGGAAAAGAAAATTACAGACTTATACGCCTTGAACAAAAATCCTGAACGAAATACTATTAAACTGAATACAACAGCATATTAAAAGGATTATACCCATGACCAAGTGGGATTTATCCCAGGAATGTAATGGTGCTTCAACAAAAGAAAATCAATCAGTGTAATACATCACATTAATAGAATGCAGGAAAAGAAAAACACACAATCATCTCAATTGATGCAGAAAAGGCATTTGAAAAAATCCAACATCCCTTCATGATAAAAACAGTCAGAAAATTAGAAGTATAAGGAAACTTCCTCAATCTGATAAAGGGCATTTATGGAAAACATACAGCCAACATCATACTCAGTGGTGAGAAACTGAAAGCTTTGTCCTCAAAATAAGTAACAAGACAAGGATGCCTACTTTCACCACTGCTATTGAACAGTGTACTGGAAATTCTAGTCAGAACAACTAGGCAAGAAAAAGAAATAAAGGCATCCAAATTGGAAAGGAAGAAGTAAAACTATCTCTATTTGCAGATGACATGATTCTATATATATAGAAAATCCCATTGAATCCAGAAGAAAACTACTAGAACTAATAAACAAATTAAGGAAAATTGCAGAGTTCAAGATCTAAATACAAAAATCAGTTTTCTTATACACCAGCAAGTGAACAATCAAAAAAGTAAATCAAGGGAAGTGGATGTGGCTCAAGTGATTGGGCTCCCATCTACCAAATAGGAGGTCCAGGGTTTGATTCCCTGGGCCTCCTGGTAAAAGGCAAGCTGGCCCACATGGAGTGCTGGCCCGCATGGAGTGCTGGTCCGCATGGAGTGCTGGTCCGCATGGAGTGCTGGTCCGCATGGAGTGCTGGTCCGCATGGAGTGCTGGTCCGCATGGAGTGCTGGTCCGCACAGAGAGCTGGTACAGCAAGATGACGCAACAATAAGAGACACAGCGACCAGGGAGCTGAGGTGGCACAAAAGATTGTGTGCCTCTCTCCCACTCCAGAAGGTCCCAGGATTGGTTACTAGTGCCACCTAAAGAGAAGATAAGCAGACACAGAAGAACACACAGTGAATGGACACACAGAGCAGACAATGGTGTGTGTGTGTGTGTGTGTGTGTATAAATAAATAAATAAATCTTAAAATAAAAAAAAAAGGAAATCAAGAACACAATTCCAGGAGAGTGGATGTGGTTCAAGCAGTTGGGCACCCACCTCCCACATGGGAGGTCTGGGTTCAGTTCCCAGAGCCTCCTAAAGAAGACAAGCAGAAACAATGAGCAGACGGACAAGGGAGTCATTTCGGGGGAGGGGGAAGAAAATAAATCCACTTACAATAGCATATAAGAGAAAAACATATTGGGAATAAATTTAACCAAGGATGTAAAAGATTTGTACACTGGAAACTACAAACCATTGCTGAAAGAAATTAAAGAAAAACTACTAAATAGAAAGATATACCATGTTCATGGATTGAAGGCCTTAATATTGTTAAGTTGTCAACACTACCCAAAGCAATGTACAGATTCATCGCAATCCCAATCAAAATTCCAGCAACCTTCTTTGCAGAAATGGAAAAGCCAATCCTGAAATTCATATGGAATGGCAAGGGGCCCTGAGCAGCCAAAATATTCTTTAAAAAAAAGAGAACGAAGTAGGAGGACTCATACTTCCTGATTTCAAAACTTATTACAAAGCTATAGTAATCAAAACATTGTGGACAAAGGGTTCTCTTTGCTAATTATCCTTCCTTTTCTCTCCAAAACCCTTATTCTCTTGAAGTTCATGCCCTTAGACCATCCCAGCTGCTTCTCTTCCTGTTGGAGTTCACCAGTCTGCTGACTACTCTCCCTCATTCATCAAAGCTTTTAGAGCCTGGTTCTAAGCCTTTCTCTCCACCATTCTCTGTGACTTCAACATCCATGTCAAAGACCCATACAACTTCCTAGACACTCAAGTTCTGTATTAGTTATCTATCCTGTAACAAATTACCCCAAAACGTAAAACAATAAGCATTTATGATTTCACACAATTTTTATGGGTCAGGAATTCAGGAGCAGCTTAGACCAGTAGTTCTGGCTCAGAATCTCTCCTGATGTTGCTGGTGCTACTGCAGTCATCTAAAGCCTTGAAGGGACTGCAAGATTGGCTTCCAAGACGGTTCACTAACATGTCTGGCAAGTTAGGGCTTGTTGTTCCCCACTACTTGGTCTTCTTCATAGGGCTGCTTGAGGGTCCTCATGACTGGGTGACTGGCTTCCCCCAGATGATCCAAAAGAATGCAAAGCAGAAACCCCCTGTCTTTTATGTCCTAGCCTTGAGAGTCACACAGAATCATTAATTACACGGGTCAGTGCTATCGAACATGGAAGGAGGAATGTGGTGTGAATACCACCAAGTGGAGAATCACTGGGGACCAGGTTGGAGGCTGGCTGCCACAAGTCCCTGATCTCTTCACCTCCAACTATCTTGTCCTCCAAGCAACTTCACTCTCCTACTGTCATGATAATGCCTCGACTTCATCATCAACGATACCTTCACTACATTTAAAACCACAGTTTCAAGTATTCCACTCCTGGGCCATCACTTCCTATCTTTCCAACTCCCTTCCTCTAGTATCCTGGCTCCAAAATTATTCAACCTCAGTGACACTCCCCAACATTTTCACTGTCCATCACTTCATTCATGAACTCACTTTCTTCATGACCCCTTTAGATTCCACAGTCCATCACTATAACCAGCCCTTGTCCCTCTCTCCCTTATCATATTGTCCTCAAAAATGGTAAAAAGCCAATTCCCTGCTCCTCACCCTTGCACCTGAGCAGTTAGATGTGGCTTGGGGAAAACCCAACTGTGCCCACTATTATCCCTTAAAATTTATGACCAGAAACTTCAAGTGGGCCATCAGCACTAATCCTTATAAATTCATATTGTATTAGTCAACCAAAAGGGTGCTGATGCAAAAATACCAGAAATTGGTTGGTCTTTTAAAGGGTATTTATTTGGGTAGAAGTCCACAGTTACCAGGCCATAAAGCATAAGTTTCTTCCCTCACCAAAGTCCACTGCCACGTGCTGGAGCAAGACTGCTGCCGACGTTTGCCAGGGTTCAGGCTTCTTGGGTTCCTCTCTTCCAGGGGCCGCATTTCTCTCCGGACTCAGCTCCTCTGTTTCCTCCACAAGATCAGCTGTAGACTATGAGGCTCTCAAGGCTTTGCTTCTCTCCACAAGGCCAGCTGTGAACTCTCAGGCAAATGGCTCGTCTCTATCCCGGGGCCTTATCTCCTTCCTCACCAGAATTCCAACATCAAAACTACTTCAACTCTGCCCTTTGCCTTGCCTTTTTTTTTTTTTTTTCCTATTTATTTATTTATTTATCCCCCCCTTGCTGCTTGTGCTCGCTGGGTCAGCTAACCACGCCATGCGGGCGGGCTTGCCTTCACCAGGAGGCCCCGGGAACCGAACCTGGGGCCTCCCATATGGTAAACGGGAGCCCTACTGATTGAGCCACAGCCGCTTCCCATGCCTTGCCTTTTATATTTGATTCCTGCCCCACCAAGGGGTGGGGCTCAATGCCCTACTGGTGTGGCCCAGTTAATGCCCTAATCATAACTTAATCATGCCCAGGTTAGCAGACCAGTTTACAAGCATGATCCAATATCTATTTTTGGAATTCATAATTACATTAAACTGCCAAACTGCTACACATATCCCCCCCTTTCAGATATAACTATTTCGGATCGTCTCATCCTTTAGGAAAACTCCCATACTCATCCCCACTCCACTCTCAGCTTCTCAGCTGACAATCTCATTCGTTTCTTTCAGATAAAAGAAGCGATCGGAGAGAACTACCTCACCTGCCCACCACCAAATGAAACAGCCTACCTGCAGCTGTACCCACAAACGCAGCCTCTTTTTTTTAACAAATCAATTTTATTGATACATATTAATAAAGCATAAATCCATCCAAAGTGTACAAACTTAGCCTTTCTTCATGTTCTGAAGGACAAAGCTCCTCATCACTTGTGCACTGGATCTCATTCTCTTTCCCAGAAAATTGAATAAGTGGCTTAAGGAAATCAGCTCATCTTTGTTTGATGTTTGAATTGGAGATACTAAGCCAGGGAGGGCAGCCATGTTAAGTGTGTGCACACCAAAGCAAAACCAGGCAGCCAATAGACAGAGAAAGAACAGAGCAAGCAGGCAGGGGAAAGCAGAGTGGAGAGATGGTGAGTCCTGGAGAGAAAAGAGAGTTATCTGGGTTCCTGGCTTTCCATGCTGCTTCTAGTTCTCTGTGAAGCCTGAGTGACCTGCAATTCCAGGAGATACCCCCAATTCCTCATAACAAAGTTCTTATAATATAAACTAGCTTGAGTGGATCTTTGCTTTTTTCCAACTGCAGGAGTGTGTTTATATATTATATTTGGACATAGAAAGACGTCAGGAAGGATGTTCCCCAAGAAAGTCAATAGTTTTCTCTGGCCAGCAGGATTTCAGGGGATTTTTTTTTTTTTTTTTAAGATTTTATTTATTTATTCATTTATCCCCCCTTGCTGCTTATGCTCGCTGTGTCCATTTGCTGTGCGTTTTTCTGTGTCTGCTTGTCTCCCCTTGCTGGGTTGTCCTCCTGCGTCAGCTCACCGCGCCGTGTGGGCCAGCTTGCCTTCACCAGGAGGCCCCGGGAACCGAAGCCGGGGCCTCCCATATGGTAAATGGGAGCCCTACTGAGTGAGCCACATCCGCTTCCCTCAGGGGATTTTTAATTGTTTCTTCTTTATTTTATTCAAACATTTCTGAATTGCTTGAAGCATTTAAAATGAGCATGTCGGGGGGCGGATGTGTCTCAAATGGTTGGGCGTCCAACTGCCATATGGAGGGACCTGGGTTCGATCCCCGGGACCTCCCGGTAAAAAATAATAATAATAAAATAAAATAAAATGAGCATGTATCAGTTTCTTTCCTCTCCCCACCCCCTATCCAATCCATCAACATTTCCTGTCAGTTCCATCTCTGAAATATAATTCAAAAGCATCCATTTCTCTCTACGTCCACCGTCATCATTCTGGGCAAATCTCCATTCTCTCAGTCTTGCCTGGATGACTGCCGGAGTCTCCTAATGGGTCTCCACTCCATTCTCCACAGAGCAGGCTGTGGGATCTTGTTTACCACCTCAATCCAATCATGCAACCTCCTTGCTTAAAACCCTTCTATGTCTTCCCTTTGCACTTGGAATAAACCCAAGCCTCTGTCTCCTGATCTGTAAAACAAGTTGTCAGCAAGGTGGGATACAACCCTGTGTGACAGCCCTGCAGGGAGCCTGGTCCATAGGAGGTGCGCAGGAAGTGGGTGATCTGGTCCTTGCCTCCCCAAGCTGCCCAGCCTCTTTTAAGTTCTTTTAGGTTGGAAATTTCTTAGAAATGGGCCTGAGCCAACCTCTGCAACTTCATCTCTAGCCACTTTCCCCTTGCTCCCCGTGTGCCCCCCCAACACTGGCCTTCTGAAAATATTTAGCACTCACTAAAAATGCTTCTACCTCTGGCTTTTGCTCGTTCTTGCTCCTGGAACATTCCATGCAACTCCTCTCTTCGTCCTGCAATTCTGTTCTGAAATCATCTCCTCAAAGGCACCCTCTCTGACCAGCCTAAGGTGGCAGCCCCACCACATCCCTGAGTCACCCATCATGGCAGCCTGCATTTCCTTAATGGCTTGTGTCACCACCTGTCATTTGACATTTGCTTGTTGACTTTGTTTGCTGTCTCTCCACCAGATTATATGCTCTACACTAGGTTTTGGGGTTTTTTGTTTTGTTTTGTTTTGTTTTCCTCTTTATTCACTGTTAGGGCTGTGCCTAGTGTATAAAAAGTGTAATAAGTCTTCATAGAATGAATTTTTTTTTTTTAAGATTTATTTTTTTTTTAATTTATTTATCCCCCCCTTGCTGCTTGTGCTCTCTGTGTCCATTTGCTTTTTTGTGTGTTTTTCTGTGTCTGCTTGTCTCCCTTTGTTGCGTCATCTTGCTGACATCAGCTCACTGCACCGCGGGGGCCAGCTTGCCTTCACCAGGAGGCCCCGGGATATGGTAAACGGGAGCCCAACCAATTGAGCCACAGCCGCTTCCCCATAGAATGAATTTTAACATAAAGTCTCCCCTGGTATGCTTAGCTGGGTGCCCTGAATTTTCACAGTTCTTCATCTCCGCTTCATTACAATCCATTTTGTTTTGTATTTCGTATTGGAATTTACCTGTACAGAGAGGCAGTGTGGTGGCTGGAACCAAGCCCCTGTGTCCCAATCCCAGCCTTGCTCCAGAACATTGCCTGGCACAGAGAAAACAACCTAACAGGTTAGTATAACTGTGCACTGCCTTCCCTCCCATCCCCCACACAGAGCTGAGCCAAGGTTCCTTAGGGTAAGAGTACACATATGGTTTAGTCGGTGATTATTCCCACAATGCCTACCTCAGGACACACAGTAGGTACTCAATAGATAGTAAATAAGAGCTAAGCTTGTATTGAGTGTTCACTATGTGCCAGACACTATTCTAAACATGTTACATATATCAGCTCATTTAATCCTAATCAAAGAATACAATTATTATTCCCAATTTACAGATGAAGAAATTGAGGCATAGAGAAGTTAAGTAATTTGTCCGGGATCACCCAGTAAGTGAGTGAACACAGGCAACCAGGCCTTACCAGCTATAAGATACTTTCAAGTATAGATCACAAGCTGGGGCACGTTTATGAGATCAAAATCAAAGGGACAAGAATCTAAACGTTCAAACAAGAAGATAAAAGAAAAAACAAACAAAAAGAACAAAGCGATCTAAACGTTCAACAAGAGACTGGTTATATAAACCATGCTAGAATCCTATGTAATCACTGCAAATGATGCTGCAGATCTAAAGATCTATATTTATAATATGGAAAGACACTATGGCATAACTGAAAAAAGCCACCTAGAAAACAGTAAAATAGCATGATCTCTTTCATGTTAAATAAACATCTTTATATGCTTTTGTGCAAAGAAAACTGTCTGAAAGGACATAACCGAAATTAGTAGCAGTTGTCACCTAGTGCTAAGATTAATGGGGATGGATCTTTCTCCTAATTCTACTTGTCCTTATTTTCTTAACAATAGCATGCGTCAATTTCATATAAAGTAGCCACTTGAGGCAGTGGGTGCTGGCCCGGGCCAGGAGCCCGCATTGCCAAGCGTTGGCGCGCGGGAGAAGGCAGAGTTGTTCTCTGCCTCCGCTCGGCCGACCCCACCCCCAACCTACGCAATTTTGTGCCCAGGAGGTTAGGAAATAGAAGTGAGAATTCCTCCAGTGCAATTACGTCTGCACACCGGCTGCCACCGTGGAGCCCGCGAGGACACAGCCGGACCGGGTCCAAAGCGCCGAGCTGCAGGCGCCTAGAGCAGCTCCGGGGCGGGGTGGGGGCGGCCGCCGCGCCCGCGATGCCTTCAGTTTGATGGAATGTTCCCGCGGCAACATTCCGGGGGATGAGGGAGGGTGGAGCGGGGGCAGAGCTCCAGGGCGCCCAGGGACTTGGAGGGCAGCCAGCTTTCAGTTCCCAGGGCGCCTTCGGGCGGAGGGTGGGGGTTATCTAGGTCCCAAGCTGGACAGCTGCGGGGTACTAGGTGGAATATCTGGATGCTGGTGCCAGCCCTGCCACCGACAAGCTGCATGCCCCTGGGGCGGGTCTCACGACTTCTCTGGACTTCAATTTCTTCATCTGTAAAGTGGGAATAATAATAATTGCACATAGTTTTTGCCAGGCACTGTTGTAAGGCGCTCTACCGGTGCTCATTCCTCAGAACTTTTTGAGGTAAGTGTTGTTAATATAATAACACAATTATGCTACAAGTGGAATAATACTTCCTCACTGCCTGGGCCCTTTGGACAGCACAGATGCTCTGGCTGTGTTGTCCAGCCTCATTCCAAGTGGTGAAATGTCCATTATTATTATTTTCACTTTAAATATGAGGAAAGAGAGGCTCATGGAGGCTAAGTAACTTGCCCAAGGTCACACAGCTCCTAAGTGATCATGTAGGAGTCAAACCCAGGCAGTCTGGTCCCAAAGCCTCCACTCAATCTTTACAGATACTACTGCCTTCCTGCTGCCAGTTTCTGGAAGCCCTTGAAATGTTTATTTGGACATATTGCAGCTCATACAACAATCCTGAGAGACATATTGCTAGTGATAATTATTAGTACTAAGTAATGATAGGTTATCACCAGTTGATGGCTTGCCAGCTAGTGGACACCCAATAAATATAAGTGCTACTATAATTCCCATTTTAGGGATGAAAAAATGGAGGCACTGGGAGGTTTGCTGGGTTCTAGAAGGCAAAGCCCAAACCTAATAATGGCTTAGCTATTGCCTCCTCTTATAGTATTTTATCGGGTGGCGGAATAGACAGCCTTCCAGAATCTGACAATAGGGGCCATCCTGCACACCATTCCTTCCTTCTCCAAACATTTTCCTTCCTTCTCCAAACATCATCAGAGCCAACTTTGCCTGGTAATTTGGGGCACTCTCAAGCCACCAGGGTGTAACGAGTCTCAGATGATATCTGACACCAGCTAGGAAGCTGCTCCCTTCTCCCAGGTCTCCTGCTTCCAGGAGCCCAGCTGCCTAATGGCCGTGGAAGCATCTCCACCACTCAGAACCTCCGCAGAGGGCAGAGACTGAGGGCAGGGCAGCTGCCCGAAGTTGTGGAGGACCAAGGAGTACTCTGTGACAAAAGTTCCCTGACCCATTATCACTTCTCCTTCCCTCCTTGGCACTGACTGGAAGGCTATTGTACTCCCTCCTCCTCCCCCTTTGTGTTAAGGGGCTGCCGCCATTTTTTTTTTTTTTTTTTTTTTGGGGGGGGGGGGGGGTTTTTTTTTTTTTTGGGGGGGGGGGTTTTTTTTTTTTTTTTTTTTTTTTTTTTGCCTTCTTTTAAAAATGCAAATGTTGCTATTGCTTCTATGCAACCTCCACCCCCTCCCCCACCCTACCTTCTGGGAAAGTAAAAGACATTCACTCTTTGAGCAGGCATCAGAGTTTTGACACATAATAGCCACATACCGCTATTGCTGTCATGTGGGCATGCAGTAAGCACCAAATAAATGCTTTGCACATGCTTTCCCTCTATCTGGAATGCTCTTCCTCCCTCATCCCCTTCTGTCTTTACTCAAGTCACTTTCTTTGTGGGATCTTCCCTGAGCACCCTACTTAAACTGCACCCTCCTAATAGTCCCAAATCATTTTCCCTGTTTTTATTCTTTCCATAGTATGTATCACTGTCTTATAGATTATATTATTTTCATTTACTTTGTTTTTGTCTGCCTCACCCCACTAGAATGTAAGCTCCATGAGGGATTTCTCCCTGTTTTCTTCATCACTGTATCTCCCAGGGACCCGAAATGGGAGGAAAGAAAGGAAGGAGAGAAAAGAGTAGCTTCCAGCCATCCTAACCCACTGTGACTCTCCCACCCCCTTAGAGAAACGCACGTTTCTTATTCATTCTATGCACTCGACATTTGGCATATCATATCCCTCTTGTCACATCTCTCGTAGTATATTATCCCATTCTGCTATTTGACTTTGCAGTTGTGTATCTAATCTTCCTGAGCAGACAGTATATTTCTTGCCTCAGGGTCAGGGGAAGAAAGGGTCTGATTCTTTTTATCTCCCCAGTATCAAGAACAGAGCTGAATTCCTACAGCTTCCAGGGCTCTTCACATTAAAAAAAAAAAAATGACCTCTCCCGCCCCCTAGTTAATATTAGACTTAACTGTTTATGTTTGACTTGTTTGAAGTTTGATATTTAATTTTTTTAAACCAGACAAATTTAAAGCATTTTTGATAACTGACATTTAATGTATATGAATGAGGGTCAATATGTGAATCACTTAATTTCTTCACACAATAGCTATATTTTCTCATTAAATATGGAAGTAGGAAATTCCATGCTTGACTATGTTCTTGCCATAATCTGCATTTTTTTTCTTTGTTGTTAGGGTGAATTTTTGAAAAATCTATTAAGTGGCCTAAGACAGAAAGAAAGAATGAGTTGCATTCCCCGGAGAGTAACAAAGCCTTCTGGCCTTCTCTGATAGTCAGTCCAGCCATCAAAAATAAGGGGTGGCTGTAATCTAAGCAACTTCAAAAAAATAAAAGAGTATGTTTTTTAAATAAATAAATAAATAAATAAGGGGTGGGGGTGGGAGAGGGATACACAGCTGGTGGCAGCCCTTAGTTATACAGCAACCACCGACTGTGTCCATCCCCTCTAGACCTTGCGTTTTCCTAGGGTTAGCTATGAAGTGGGCTGCCATCGCATCCCAAAGATATTCTCCTGTATTTTCTTCAACTAACTTTAAAGTTTTATTTTTCACAGTGAGGTCTTAAATCGTTTAGAATGTACCTTTTTAATGCAGTGTAAGGGAAGGGATCCTGTTGTATTATTCTCCATGTATTGAGCTGATTTACAATCTGTCCTTTCCTCATATATTCATGCTTATGACTGAGTTTTCTATTCTGTCCCATGGTCTATTGGTCTGTTTTTGTGCCAAAGTGATATTGTTCTCTTGATTTTGGGGGTTTTTTGGTTCTTGTTGGTGAAGGTGGGGTGGTTGGTTATTTTTGTTTTTTTCACATGATCTTGTAGTATGCTTAATATCTGGTAGAACAAATTCCTGCTCTTTACTCTTCCTTTTCAAGGGTGACTTACTTCTGTTTGTCCACATAAATTTTAGACTGAGTTTATCAATTTCCTGAAAAATACAACAGGAATTTTTATTCAGATTTCATTGAGTTTATAGATTAATTCATAAAAAATTAACTCCTGAATAATATTGTCATCCAATCCAGGAGCATAATATTTCCATTTATTCAGGTTAATTTCTACATTCTTTCCTAGGTTTAAAATTTTCTCCAGAGACTTTTTTTTTTTTTTTTGGTATAATCTTGGTTAAGTTCATTCCTAGATATTTAATGATGTACCATGAATAGAAGGTGGTTATTGCTGGTGGAAAGAAATCTGATGGGTTTTTTTAAAAGGTTATTATTGTTTTTAAAGAACTTACTGGGACTAGTAAGACACGGGAATCTCTTCTCCAGAAAAATAGCTAGAGGACAAGCAGAAACAGCCCTGAAAAAGATCTTCTAGGATTTAGGTCAGCAGGTGAAGGCTGCACACCACCCAGAGGAGAAAGGTTCAGAAAAGGGAAATCGCGACTACAGAACGGTGAGTTGCAAGTAGCAGCTTCTGTGGCTGCCGGCACCCTCCCCCACACTCTTCAGAATTCTCGGGCCTCTGAGCCTGTGACCACAGACAAAGGGGGCTTCAGGGATCTGCCACTCCCGGAAAGGGGAGAGAGAGGGACACAGCCTTAGGCTGACTCAGGTTCGGACCTGAAATTTGGACTGTGGAGCCCCACGGACCCTTCCACACTGCGGTTTGCCCTGGGAGCCCGGAAAGGACTGGAGAAATCCGACCTTCGCAACCTCCCTCTCTTGTAGCCTGGAATAATTGTTGAGGACACCACGGGAGAGGGGAGAGAGAGCCTGGGGCTGACCCTGCTTTGGACTCCCAGGTTTGGTCTGCCCTGTCCCGAGAGCCCTTCCAGGCTGGGTGGGGCTGTGCCATTGTTTGCCTTGGAGCCTGCAAGGGGCTAAAGATACACAAACCTCCCAATCTCCTCCTCTACTAACAGGAACTGATTGTTGAGGATTCAAAAGGGAGTGGAAACATTTCCTAGCTGGGAAAAGGGGGGGCGCTACTAGAGAAGTCTGGAGAACTGTCTCAGAAAGTTTGAACCACAGGGCTCCTAGCCCCCAGACAGGAAGCTCTATCACACTGATCTGGTCTGTGTCACAACAAATACGCTCCGAAGAGGCATCGAATTGAGAGCAGCCAACAAGCGCCATCTCCTGGCAGACCAAGGAAGTGCATGTACGAAAATTAATAAGTAAGAGAGGCTTTTCCTGGCCTCTATAGCCTCCCTGCCCAAGGCCCTAGGAAACGACTCTACAACCAATTACTGGGTCCAGTGCCCAGTTTTGAGCAACCAGCAGAACAATCCTAATAATCAAGGTTGAGCCAAAAATCAAAGAGCGGTGGTAACTCACAGCTGCCTGCCACTAAAACCCCATAAAAGAGAAAGAGATAGAGCATCTAAGTAAAATACAAACTAACCAGATGCCTAAGCACCAACAAAATATTACGGCCATATTAAGAAAATAGAAGACATGGCCCAAGAAAAGGAATACATCAAAGTCCCAGAAGAGATACAGAATTTGAGAGAACTAATCAGTGAGATGAGCACACATTACCAAAATCAAATTAATGAGATGAAAGAGAATATACTTAAAGAGATCAATGACATCAAGAAGTCATTCAGCGAATGCAAAGAAGAATTTGAAACACTGAACAGAAAAGGAACAGAGTTCATGGGAATGAAAGACACAATAGGTGAAGTAAAAATACATTTGAAGCATACAACAGCAGACTCGAAACGATAGAAGAAAGAATAAGTGATACTGAAGACAGAGCAGCTAAAATTGAAGAGAGAAAAGAATGGAAAAAATTGAGCAGAGGCTCAGAGAGTTGAATGACAACACAAAACTCAAGAACATACGTGTCATGGGAGTTCCAGAAGGAGAATAGAAAGGAAAAGGGGCAGAAAGAGTATTTGAGGAAATAATAGCTGAAAATTTCCCAACTCTCACGAAAGAAATGAACTTCCATGTCCAAGAAGCACACCGTACCCCAATAAGAATAAATCCAAATAGACCTATGCCAAGACACATATTATTCAGAATGTCAAATGTAAAAGATAAAGAGAAAATTCTCAGAGCAGCAAGAGAGAAGCAAATGATCACATACAAAGGACGTCCAGTAAGACTTTGTGCAGATTTCTCTTCAGAAACCATGGAGGCAAGAAGACAGTGGTATGATACAATTAGGAAACTGAAAGAGAAAAACTACCAGCCAAGAATTCTTTACCCAGCAAAACTGTCCTTCAAATATGAAGGTGAATATAAAGTATTCACAAACAGAAACTAAGAGAGTTTGTGAAAAAGAATCCACCTTTGCAGGAAATATTAAAGGAAGCCTTAGAACCTGAAAGAAAAAGACAGGAGAGAGAGGCTTGGAGGAGAGTATACAAGAAAGAAAAGCAGAAAGGATAACCAAAAGAGTAAAAAGAAAAACAAAAATAAGATGACATATGAAAACCAAAGAATAAAATGGAGGAAATAAATAGTGCATTTTCAGTAATATCATTGAATGTGAATGGATTAAATTCCCCAATCAAAAGATACAGGCTGACAGAATGGGTAAAAAAACATGAGCCATCCATATGCTGCTTACAAGAAACTCACCTCAGACCCAAGGATACAAGCCGGCTGAAAGTAAAAGGTTGGAAAAAGATACTCCACGCGAATAGTAAACAGAAAAGAGCAGGAGTAGCTATACTAATATCAGACAAAACAGGCTTCAAATGCAAAAAAGTGATAAGAGATGTGGAAGGCCATTATATATTAATAAAAGGGACAATCCTCCAGGAAGATATAACAGTCCTAAATATCTATGCACCTAACCAGGGTGCCCCAAAATACATGAGACAAACTCTGGCAAAACTGAAGGGAGAAATAGACATTTCTACAATAATCGTTGGGGACTTCAACACACCTCTCACATCATTAGATAGAACAACTAGGCAGAAGATCAACAAGGAAACAGAGAACTTGAACAATATAATAAACAAGTTAGACCTAAGAGACATATACAGAACACTGCATCCAAACTCAGCGGATTATACATTCTTCTCAAGTGCCCATGGTTCTTTCTCCAGGATAGACCACATGTTAGGTCACAATACAGCTCTCAATAAATATAAAAAGATTGAAATTATACAAAGCACCTTCTCAGATCATAATGGAATGAAACTAGAAATCAATAACAGACAGGAAAAAAATAAGTTTGCAAATGTGTGGAGACTAAACAACACACTCCTAAATATTCAGTGGGTCAAAGAAGAAATTGCAAGTGAAATCAGTAAATATATTGAGACAAATGAAAATGAGAACACAACATATCAAAACTTATGGGATACAGCAAAGGCAGTCTTGAGAGGGAAATTTATAGCCCTAAATGCCTATATTAAGAAACAAGAAAGAGCTAAACTCAAAGATTTAACTGAACAATTTGAGAAACTAGAGAAAGAACAGCAAACCAATCCCAAAGCAAAAAGAAGGAAAGAAATAATAAAGATTAGAGCGGAAATAAATGAAAATGAGAACAGAAAAGCAATAGAGAAAATCAACAAAACCAAAAGCTGGTTCTTTGAGAAGATCAATAAAATTGACAAACCCCTCGCTAGACTAACAAAGAAAAAAGAGAGAAGATGCAAATAAATACAATCAGAAATGAAAGGGGGGAAATTACAAATGACCTCACAGAAATAAAAAGAATCATAAGAGGATATTATGAGAAACTATATGCCAACAAACTAGACAACCTGGATGAAATGGACAAATTTCTAGAAACTCATAACCAACCTACACTGACACAACAAGAAATACAAGAACTTAACAAACCAATCACAATTAAGGAGATTGAATCCGTCATCAAAAATCTCCCAGCAAAGAAAAGTCCAGGACCAGATGGCTTCACAGGTGAATTCTACCAAGCATTTCTAAAAGAATTAACACCAATCCTGTTTAAACTCTTCCAAAAAATTGAAGAAGAGGGAAAATTACCCAACACATTTTATGAAGCCAGCATCACCCTAATACCAAAGCCAGATAAAGATTCCACAAGAAAAGAAAATTACAGACCAATCTCTCTCATGAACATAGATGCAAAAATTCTCAACAAAATACTTGCAAATCGAATCCAACAGCATATCAAAAGACTTATACATCATGACCAAGTGGGATTTATTCCTGGCATGCAAGGCTGGTTCAACATAAGAAAATCAATCAATGTAATACACCACATTAACAAATTGAAGGAATAAAACCACATGATCATCTCAATAGATGCAGAAAAGGCATTTGACAAAATCCAACATCCTTTTTTGATAAAAATATTTCAAAAGATAGGAATAAAAGGAAAATTCCTCAATATGATAAAAGGCATATATGAAAAACCCACAGCCAACATCATACTCAATGGGGAAAGGTTGAAAGCTTTCCCCCTAAGATCAGGAACAAGACAAGGATGCCCACTGTCACCATTGTTATTCAACATTGTACTAGAAGTTCTAGCGAGGACAATTAGACAAGACAGAAAAATTAAAGGCATCCAAATAGGAAAAGAGGAAGTAAAACTCTCACTGTTTGTGGATGACATGATCCTGTATTTAGAAAATCCTAAAGTATCCACAACAAAGCTACTTGAACTAATAAATGAATTCAGCAAAGTGGCAGGATACAAGATCAACACGCAAAAATCAGTAATGTTTTTGTACACTAGTACTGAACAATCTGAGGAGGAAATCAGGAGGAAAATTCCGTTTTCAATAGCAACAAAAAGACTCAAATACTTAGGAGTTAATTTAACCAAGGAAGTACAGGACCTATATGCAGAAAACTACAAAACAATGCTAAAAGAAATTTTAAAAGACCTAAACAAATGGAAAGACCTTCCATGTTCATGGATTGGAAGAATAAATATCGTGAAGATGTCAATCTTGCCCAAACTGATTTATAGATTCAATGCAATACCAATCAAAATCCCAACAGCTTACTTTACAGAATTAGAGAAGGCAATTACCAAATTCATCTGGAAGGGTAAGTACACCCGAATAGCCAAAAGTATTCTAAAAAAGAAGAGCAATGTGGGAGGAATTTCACTGCCTGACCTTGAAACATATTGCAATGCTGTAGGGTCAAAACAGCATGTACTGGCATAAAGATAAACACATCAATCAGTAGAACAGAACTGAGAACCCAGAAATAAACCTGCACCTATACAGTCAACTGGTTTTTAACAAACCTACCAAGTCCATGCTAATGGGAAAAAACAGACTCTTCAACAAATGGTGTTAGGAAAACTGGATATCTATAACCAAAAGAATGAAAGAGGACCCCTATCTCACCCCCTATACAAGAATCAACTCAAAATGGATCAAAGATCTAAATATAAAAGCCAGGACCATAAAACTACTAGAAGAAAATGTAGAGAAACATCTTCAAGACCTTGTAGTGGGTGGTGGTTTCTTGGACTTCACACCCAAAGTATGTGCAACAAAAGAAAAAGTAGATAAATGGGACCTCCTCAAAATTCAACACTTTTGCACCTCAAAGGACTTTGTCAGAAGGGTGAAAAGGCAGCCAACTCAATGGGAAAAAATATTTGGAAATCACATATCTGATAAGGGTTTAATATCCAGGACATATAAAGAGATGTTACAACTCAACAATAAAAAGAGGGGGTCGGATGTGGCTCAACTGGTTGGGCGTCCGTCTCCCATATGGAGGGACCCGGGTTCGATCCCCAGGACCTCCCGGTAAAAAAAAAAAAAAAAAAAACAATAAAAAGACAAATGACCCAATTAAAAAATGGGCCAAAGACTTGAATAGACATTTCTCCAAAGAAGAAATACAAATGGCAAAAAAACACATGAAGAAATGCTCAACATCACTCATGATTACGGAAATGCAAATCAAAACTACAATGAGATATCATTTCACACCTATCAGAATGGCCACTATTAAAAAGACAGAGAACTACAAGTGTTGGAGAGGATGTGGAGAGATAGGAACACTTCTTCACTGTTGGTGGGAATGCAGGATGGTACAACCACTATGGAGGACTGTTTGGCAGTTCCTAAAGAAGTTGAATATAGACTTGCCACGTGACCCTACAATACCACTACTGGGTATATACCCAGAAGAACTGAGAACAGTGACACAAACAGACATCTGCACACCGATGTTCATAGCCACATTATTCACCATTGCCAAAAGTTGGAAACAACCCAGGTGTCCATCAACAGATGAATGGATAAACAAACTGTGGTCTATTCACACGATGGACTATTATGCAGCTGTAAGAAGAAATGAAGTCATAAAGCATATGGCAACATGGATGAATCTGGAGGACATTATGTTGAGTGAAGCAAGCCAGACACAAAAGGACAAATACTGTATGAATGCATTACTATGAACCAAATATATTGTGTAATATATTGTTTGATTCACACACACGCACACACACACAAAAAAAATAAATAAAAATTTACATGTATCCATTACATTTAATTGAGAAATGTATATATTTATTCATCTGTGTTTACTTTTTAGTTTTTAATTGCTTGTGTTTTCAATTATTAAATGTACAAAATAAAGTTAAAAAAAAAAAATACGGGGCACCGGTATAAAGCAAAAAAAAAAAAAGAACTTACTAAATTATCTTAGTTTTAATAGTCTATTTGTTGATTCTGATTTTCAAGGCAAATGAAAATATTATCTTCACATAAAGATAGTTTTATCTCTTCTAATCCTGATATCTCCTATTTTTTTTTCTCTTTCTTTATGGCTTTGTCTAAAACTTCCATTATTATATATTAAATGCTAGCAGCAGTAGTTGAGTTCCTTATCTTGTTCCAGATCTTAAAATTAAAGCATCTAAAGTTTCTTCATTAAGTATAATGTTTGCTATATATCGTCTACAAAGTTCAGCAATTTTCTCCTGTTTCTAGTTTGCTGAGTTATTGTTTAATCCTAAATAAGTGATCAACTTTATCAAATGCTTTTTCTTCATCAGTTGAGATAATCATGTGATATTTGACTTTTATTAATGGGGTGTTTTCTGATTTTAAACCAATCTAGAATTCCTGGAATAATCCCTTTTTTTTTTCTTTTACTTTATTTTGTACATTTAATAATTGAAAATATAAACAATTAAAAACTAAAAAGTAAACACAGATGAATATATACATTTCTCAATTAAATGTAATGGATACATATAATTTTTTTTTAATCAAACAATATGTTACACAATATATTTGGTTCATAGTAACACATTCATACAGTATTTGTCCTTTTGTGTCTGGCTTTCTTCACTCAACAGAATGTCCTCCAGGTTCATCTGTGTTGTCATATGCTTTACGACTTCATTTCTTCTTACAGCTGCATAATATTCCATCGTGTGAATAGACCACAGTTTGTTTATCCATTCATCTGTTGATGGACACCTGGGTTGTTTCCAACTTTTGGCAATGGTGAATAATGTGGCTATGAACATCGGTGTGCAGATGTCTGTTTGTGTCACTGCTCTCAGTTCTTCTGGGTATATACCCAGTAGTGGTATTGTAGGGTCACATGGCAAGTCTAAATTCAACTTCTTTAGGAACTGCCAAACAGTCCTCCATAGTGGTTGTACCATCCTGCATTCCCACCAACAGTGAAGAAGTGTTCCTATCTCTCCACATCCTCTCCAACACTTGTAGTTCTCTGTCTTTTTAATAGTGGCCATTCTGATAGGTGTGAAATGATATCTCATTGTAGTTTTGATTTGCATTTCCGTAATCATGAGTGATGTTGAGCATTTCTTCATGTGTTTTTTTGCCATTTGTATTTCTTCTTTGGAGAAATGTCTATTCAAGTCTTTGGCCCATTTTTTAATTGGGTTGAATAATCCCTTCTTGATCATAATGTTTTATTTTTTAAAAGCCTAAGTTAGCTGATATTTTATTTAAGGTGTTTATGTCTACATTCTTAGGTGAAATTAACCTATTCTTCTCATTTTTTGTATTGTCAAATCAAGATTACATTGGTTTCATAAAATGATCTGGGCAGTTTTTACTCTTTTTTAATGTTCTGGAACAACTTATATACATAGAAATGAACTGTTCCTTAAAAGTGGTAGAACTCCAGAAGTTCATAACTTTTCAGTATCAACTTCAATCCCATGGTTTTCTACTATTTACTGCGTTTTGAAAGATTTGGCTTAGCTTATTAAATGTACAACTTTTTCTTCCCCCAGGCAAAAGTCACCTGAGTGGCAAAAGTCACCTGAGTGGCGAAAGTCACCTGAGTGGCAAACGTCACCCAGGCCTGCAGGATGGGGCCACCACCAATTCAAGGTCTTCCCCCCCAAGCAGGCTGTCAGGGCCCTCCTCCAGTGTCTTAGTGTCCTAGAGCTGCCATAACAGAGTACCACACAAACCGGATGGCTCAGAACAAGACATTTACTATCTCCCAGTTCTGGAGGCTCAAAGTCCGTAAACACATGGTTGGCAGGGCGTCTGTGGGGAATAATCTGTCCCATGCTTCCTGGCTTCTGGCAGTGGCTTGCAAGCAATCCATGGCATTCTCTGCCTCAGTTGTCACATTACTTTCTCCGCTCCATCTCTTTCTCACACTCTCTCTCCCTCCCTCCAATTTCCTCTTCTTATGAGGTTGGATTAGGAGTCGACCCTAATCCAGTTTGGCCTCCTTAACTAATCACTTCTTCAAAGACCCTCTTTCCAAATCAGGTCACATTCACAGGACTAGGGTTTAGGACTTGAACATGTTTCCTTTAGGGAAACAATTCTACCCATAACATCGAATCCCCTCTCCTCAAATCCCCTCCTTAGTACTCACCTTTTTCCTTTGACCCAGCCTCCTACTTTATTGAGAAATGGGGTCCCTAAAGGTTAGCTCTCCTGGGATTCTCACCTTCTTCTTTCCAATTACTGTATATCACACCTAATCACACCGCTTTCCACCAGTCTCAGAAAATGAGGTATCTTTTCTTAAATTCCTGTAAATGTGCTCTGAAATCTCCCCCCAACCCCCACCCCTTCTCTCAGGGACCTCACTCCATCTGTCACCCCCCTCTCTCCTGAAATTTAAACTCTCTTTCTCTGCGGGCTCCTTCTCCTCAGTCCAGCAATATACTCAAATATCACCCATCCTAAAAAATCCCCCCCTTTGTGTGCTGTGGGACAGGCATTCGCACACACTGCAGGTGGGAGTGTAAATTGGCAAGATTTTTCTGGGAAGCCATTTGGTAACTTGAATCAAAAGCCTGAAAAATATTTGTGCCCTTTGTCCTAGTAATCCTACCTCTAGAAATCCATCTAAGGAAGTAATCAGAAAGGCTGACAAGGATAGATGTTTAAAGATGTTAATCCCGCTGTTATTTTAACGGCAAAAATTGGAAACAATCTAAAAGTTCAATGATAGGGGATAGGTTAAATAAATTGTAGTCAGATTTAATGAAATATTGTGCAACCATTAATAGTATAGTTTTAAAAGAATATCGACATGGGAAACTCTTCATGAAGAAAGTTATAAGTGAAAACAGCAGCATATAAACTATATATACAGTATGATACTAATTTTGTTATATATAAAAATAGCTAACACTTCTGGAATGTTAGCTATTACATACATTCTCTCATTCAATCCTCACAACATTCCTGTACAGTTAATACTGTTATAACTCACATTTTATAGAGAAAGAAGCCAACTAGAATGAAAAACATCAATATCTGGGAGAAGGGGGGTGCATTACTGATGATTTTTATTTTCTTCATTCTCTTCTGTACTTTCCAATTCTTCAACAAGGATGTATTACTTTTTGTCAAACAGAAATACTGAATCGTTATTCCTCTTTCTAGTTTATATATGCTAGTAATGAATGATTTGAACAATACAGAGAAAATGAAACTCCTCTTCCCACCACTGCAATTCCAACCCCTAGAGAGAGCCACTGTTAAGCGTTTGGCTTTTATATTTGCTTTAAAAACGTGTACGTAGACACTTTACAAATCAAATGGCATTACCTTTCCACATGAATCCATAAAACTCAACAATTTGAGTCCTTCCGTGTCTCCTTCGGGTGGGTGGTAAGGGGGTCGCTGCCCTGAGGGAAGAGGATGCCCAGTCCAATGGCCCTTTCCGCCAGAACGGCCCAGGATTCGTTTATTTATTTTTTTTTTTTTCAGAGAAATTGTAGGTTTAAACAATTAGAAAAACATCATGCAGGAAGTACAGAGTTCCATATCCGCGCCTCCACCACACACACTCTGTTTTCTATTAATAACATTTTGCATTAGTGTGGTACCTTTGTTGCAATTCATGAAACAATATTATTATAATTATGCTATTAACTTTAGCGCAGTGTTTACACTGTGTTGTACAGTTGGGGGGGTACCTTATATACAACCTAAAATATCTCTTTATTCCTCATCGCCACCCCTTTCCGAGTTTAGTTATGCCACACGGTGTACCATCCACCTCTGATTGTGCAGTGTCGTTCAGATGGCTTCGGGTTTGGGGTCAGAAGAACCGAGTCCCTGTCCTAATTCTATAATTCACTAGTTGTGCCAACATGGGCTAATCACTTTTTCTCTCTTGGAGCCTGTTTCTCCATTTTTCAGAAGGGGTAAAAGTTCCTGCCTTGCTCACTTTAGGGAAACATTGTAGTGCTCCAAGGTGCTAATGATGGGTGTGACTCCTTTCTCCCCCAGCTCCTCCCCCCCTCCCCCGCCCCACCTCCCAGTTCCTCGGCTGCCCCAGGAATCCCTCAAACTGCCTCAAGTAGAGAACAGGGGCCAGATGGGGAAAGGGGCCCTATCGTTGGACAAGCTCTAGAGGCCCAGACGCTCAAGACTGATCTTTGAACCCCTTCTCGCCCTTTCAAAAGCCTCCTCCTGGAGGAGGAGGCGGACTCAGTGGGTACGGGAGCAAGGGGGAGATGCCTTGAATGCAGCGGAGGAAGAAGGGGAAGGAGCTGGTGGGAGCTGGATCGCTGAAAAAACGCAGCGCGCCGCCCTTGTCCAACATGCACTTCAAAAGCTTTGCCGGAACAAGCCAGTGCAGAGGCGGAAGCCCTCCTCCGTGGAGCCGCCGCCCTCTGGTGGCGGCGTGCAAAGTTACAGCCTCTGGCTCGGCCCTGTCCCTTCGCGCAGGGGTTTGGAGACCAAGCTGCCGCCGCCTGCAGGAAGGCGCCGCACACACTCTCCTCTCTAGGCTCCCTTTGAGAGCTCCTAATGCAAATCTGAAACGTGCCAGGCATGGGCGAGCCGGGTTGAAACCTGATTGAAGTTTTCGGCAATCCCTGGCAATAAAGAGCAAGATGCATCGGACAATTAAGAAGATGATTCTATTCAGGTTCTTGCAATAAGGCGAACATTCATTAAACAGGAAAATCTCAAAGAAAAGGAAGGGAACCCGGAGTATTATAGAGGCAGGTAAACAAGGGAGTCATCAGTGAGTCTTACAGGAGTCATAAGGAAGGATGGAGATAGGGCTTTTCTCGGAATATGCCAGAGCAGGGTGGTCCTTTGCAGTTAGTTTGCCGCGACATAAAGGAGTGGGGGCATTTCTTAACCTTCACTGCCTTCCAGGAGCACAGTGCTCAAATAAAAATCCACTTTGTCTTAGTAAATGGAAATTGTTACCGGATGGCCATTTAAGAGATGAGGAAAGGAGGCAAGATTCCAATCTGTGGACACCAAGAGAGCAAGGAGCCCCCGTCCTGACGTTCACGTTTCCCTCTGCAACGGATGAGTCCAGCCAGCAGCAGAAACTACCTGCTGTAGTCACGGCTTTCAGGTTGATAGCATGTGTCAGAGAAGCGTTCAGATTATCCAGATCACCCTAGGAAAAGATGGGAGGAGGGGCTAAGGAGATGTAGTGCAGACCCCTAGTCAAGCCTCAGAGACGGCCAGGCAGGGCTGTTCTAGGATCTAGCTACTGTATGTCTGTCTCTCCATGTCTGAGGGCACCTGCTCTGTTATCTCTTCCCACCCACCTTCCATTCTCACCCACAATCTCTACTCCTTCATAACTTGAAGTGGTCCCTGGCCTCCTGTGGCCATCCCAGCCTCTGCTTCTACTCAGTGTTCCAACCACAGAGCCCACCACTCACTGCAGCTTCCCTCTGGTCCCTTAAGGGGTGGCTGGCTTGTGTTTTCAAGCCAGACCATGAGTCATTTGGACTGCAGCCAGCCCCTGCCCTGGCTAGGCTTGGGCAGGCAACCCACCCTGGCCTCTCGGGAGTGCAGGGTGTGATGGGGGCGCTAAATCGTCCATTGCTCATGGGGGCTGGGGGCAGGACAGTTGCCCTTAGAAGTGTCAGGAGCAGCTGCATCAAGGTGGTCCAAGGCAAAGCTCTGGGAAGCCAGACTTGAAATGTCATTGTCTCCAAGCATTTAAGCCCACTCAAGAGCCCAGCAATTGTCTGTGGGAGGATGTTGACTGAAGAGGGTGGTCTGAATTCCAGAGAGAAGAAGAATCCAATGTGACAAGTGGTCCCAGCAGGCTCCAGGAGGCACCGGGAACCTCCCATGTGGTAGGCAGGAGCTCAATCACTTGAGCCAATCCACTTCCTTGAGATATTTTTAAAGAAAACCCTAACATGTGTCATGGAATTCCATGCAGGGCATATGGCTGAACCTCAGAGATGTGTAGATCCAGGGACTTAGACCATTGCTCAGACTTCCCACAGCCTGGTCTACTCCTCTCACTCTTGGCGCCCTGTGCCTGCCAAGAGCTTCTCTGCCTAGAGCGTCTCTGGTCATTTCTTATACCATTAGGCCTCAGTGAGAGATGATCTAACCCAAGTGCAAACACCCTGGAGAAAGGTGGGCTGGGATTGTCATAGCTTACGTTAGCCACCCACCCTCAACAATCAGCTGTGCCCAGTGAACAAAATGGTGGATTCTGGTAATGGAGTAAGGTAAGGGGTGGGGCACTGAGCTTGGGGGACAGCTGTGCTAGAATCGTTGTCCTTACGTGCTTCTCTGGTGTTTCCTTTTTACCCCTCTGCTCAAGACGTTCTTCTGCCCAGGATGTCCTTACCAAGCCCTCTGCCCCTTCATCAGGCCGACTCTTCCTGTCCTTTAAGACTCAAGTTGGCTGTTACCTCCTCCCGCAAATACCTCCTAACCCTCAACCCCAACCATGCTATCCCTCCTGTATGCTCCCAGATTAACCCTCCCAAGCTTGCTTCCATCCTGTCAGCTCATGTCAGCTCATGAGTTACTTGAAGGCTCAAGCATCTTGTATTCTCAGGACTGGGAAGGAACATGATTGGAAAATTGGTGAAAAGGAGGTCTGGGGAAGAGGTATGTGGATAGACCTTTCTAACTGGGCAAAAAACATGAACATTTTTTTTGTCCCACATGAATGCTCACCAGAGGGTGACTTCAGCAGAGGGAGATTTCAATGATCAAGTGGATAAGATGACCCACTCTGTGGCTAATGCTCAGCCTCTTTCCCCAGCCACTCCTGTCATTGCCCAATGGGCTCATGAACAAAGTGACATGGAGCTAGGGATGGAGGTTATGCATGCACCCAGCAACATGGACTTCCCCTCACCAAGACTGTCTTGGCCACTGCTGAATGCCCAATCTGCCAGCAGCAGAGACCCACACTCAGCCCCTGATATGGCACCATTCCTCGAGGTGACCAGCCTGCTACCTGGTGGCAGGTTGACTACATTGGGCCACTTCCACCATGGAAGGGGCAGCGATTTGTTTTAACTGGAATAGACACCTACTCTGGATATGGATTTGCATTTCCTGCATGTAATGCTTCTTCCAAAACTACCATCCGTGGACTTACCGAATGTCTTATCTACCGCCACGGCATTCCACACAGCATTGCTTCTGATCAAGGAACCCATTTCACAGCAAATTATGTGTGGGAATGGGCACATGCTCATGGAATTCACAGGTCTTACCATGTTCCCCATCACCCTGAAGCAGCTAAATTAATAGAACGGTGGAATGGCCTTTTGAAGACTCAATTATGGCGCCAACTAGGTGGCAATACCTTGCAGGGCTGGGGCAATGTTCTCCAGGAAGCTGTATATGCTCTAAATCAGCGTCCACTCTATGGTACTGTTTCTGCCATAACCAGGATTCATGGGTCCAGGAATCAAGGGATGTAAATGGGAGTGGCAACACTCACTATTACCCCTAGTGACCCACTAGGGAAATTTCTGCTTCCTGTCCCTGTAACCTTAAGCTCTGCTGTTCTACAGGTTTTAGTCCCAAAAGGAGGAGTCCTGCCACCAGGGAACACAACAATGATGCCATTGAACTGGAAGTTAAGACTGCCACCTACAGGAAACAGCTGTGGCCCAACCCCCGCAGCTCAGTGAGCCGAGGTAGCAAGATGACTCAACAAAGGGAGACAAGCAGACACAGAAAAACACACACAAAAAGCAAATGGACACAGCAAGCACAAGCAGCAAGGGGGGATAAATAAATAAATAAAAATAAATCTTAAAAAAAGAAAAAAGACTGCCACCTGGCCACTTTGGGCTCCTCTTACCTGTGAATCAACAGGCAAAGAAGGGAATTACTGTACTGGCTGGGATGATTGATCCTGACTATCAAGGGGAAATAGTACTATCTCTACATAATGGGGGTAAAGAAGAGTTTGCCTGGAATACAGGAGATCCTCTAGAGCATCTCCTAGTACTGCCATGCCCTGTGATTAAAGTCAATGGAAAATTGCAACAAACCAATCCAAGCAGGACTAACAATGGCCCAGAATCTTCGGGAATGAAAGTTGGGGTCACCCCACCGGGCAAAGAATCATGGCCAGTTGAGTGCTTGCTGAGGGTAATGGGAACATGGAATGGGTAGTGGAAGAAGGTAGTGATAAATATGAACTTCGACCACGTGACCAGTTATAAAAATGAGGACTGTAATAGCCATGAACTCTTCTTCCTTGTTTTGTTATGAGTATGATTGTATATGTACACAAAACGAATTTTTCTTCCCCAACCTTTTCCCCTATCATATGAAAAGTTGTATTCATTTCATGTCATAATATTTAAGGATGTCAAGTTTAAGAGTGAATATTAAGGGGGCAGATGTGGCTCAAATGGTTGGGCGTCCGTCTCCCATATGGAGGGACCTGGGTTCAATTCCCAGGACCTCCTGGTAAAAATGAAAAAAAAAAGAAAAAAAAAAAAAAGAGTGAATATTACCCAAGGAACTGCACCCTATTCTTTAGGGAATTAATGCGTTTCCAGTTGTACACAGGTGAGTTGAACATTGTTAGGTGGAAATATATATGTATGCTTGTCTGTTATTGTTTTTACTTAGACACAAAGTATGGTTTAAGGTAATGTGTATGGTTGCCGAGTTGACAAGGGGTGGACTGTGATGGTTAGGCTAATGTGTCAACTCAGCCAGGTAACTGTGTCCAGGTGTTTGTTCCAGCAAGCACTGGGCTGATTGTAATACAAGAGCATTTATGGACTTTCATCTCCAGTGAGTTTACTGTGTGGATGGCTGATTACATCTGCTTCAATCAGGGAGATTGCATCAACAAAGGATGATGTTTTTATCCAATCAGTTGAATGCCTTAAAAGGGGAAGTGATTTCAACATTCAGAGAGAATTTCCCAGCTCATCTTTGGACAGCCTACTTCTCCCAGAAACTCATCAAGGACCTTTCATTGGACTTTCATCCGAGCCTCTGGCTTGCAGCCTGCCTGAGAAACCTGGACTTGTGCATCCCCACAGTCGCATGATAGACTCTTATAAAATCTCATATTATTGACAGATATCTCCTGTTGATTCTGTTTCCCGAGAGAACCCTGACTAATACGCTGCCACACTCCCCAGTAGAACTCACTGCTGACCCCAGTGGCTGTGCAGAAGACAGGAAGCCCCTTCTGATACTTTCCAGCTCCCTATAACAGTCATTCCTCAATCCTTCTGAACATTAAATGTTGGTTCTAATCATACTGCATACACATATTTGCAGCCTATTGTCCCTAAGTAGTATTATATCATGCCTGCTAGGTTGTCATACATACACCTTCTCGACTTTTCAAGGAAAACACTGTGAAAAGATAATTTTCAAAGATAGATAAAACTTGGTTGAGTGCTGGCTTCCCACTTAAGAGGTCCTGGTACCTAAAAAAAAAAAAGAAAAGAAAGGTAAAACTATGAACACGTTAAAGATTTTATTTAATTCCTTTCTAATGAGGGAACCAGTACGACACTACAACCAGTTCAAAGGAGAACCCAAAGAACAGATACATCTATAGGTCAGGAATATCCAATTGAGTGTGCAAATAGAGGCAAAACAGGCATCTTCCAGAGTGGGGGAGGGAAGTCCATTGAAACGCCACTGGACTGAAATTTTGCACCTCTATAGACCAGAATTATTTTGCAGGACTATATCAGTTATCTCTACAATTTACAGAGTTGTAAAAAAAGCTCAAAGGTAATGAAAGGCTAGAATGAGATAATCCCAAGATAATGCTCTAGATAATGCATAGTTTCCATTTATCAGAACTCATGAATATGCAGAGAGACAAGAACTGGCAAGATCTTCAGAAAGGGTAAGAGAAGGCCCATATGCAACAGTCTGTAGAAAACTCTAAGATTAGCACTAAAGGGGAGTGGATATGGCTCAAGCGGTTGAGCACCTCTCTCGCACACGGACGGTCCCGGGCCTGGTTACTAAAGAGAAGATGAGCAGGTAAACGGATGTGACTCAAGTGATTGGGCTCCTGTCTACCATATAGGAGGTCCAGGGTTTGATTCCTGGGGCCTCCTGGTGAAAGGCAAACTGGCCCACACGGAGTGCTGGCCTGCGCAGAGGCCTGGCGTAACAAGATGATGCAACAAAAAGAGACACAGAATAGAGACAATAGGAGATGTGGCAGACATTTGCACATATCTCCTTTTGCATACTGTGTACATGAAACAGCTAAATAAATTAGGGGAGAGCACCACCCCTCACCGGCCCCACCCTGCTCCACACCACCCAGGAATGTACTGAGTAATCTCCAAAGGAGCTGGGCAGAGACACACTAACCAAAGGGGCGAGGGTGGACATAGTGACTGCCCAAGCAAGCCAAACCTGCACAGTGGGAAGGTGCTGCCCACTTCCTGGCTGGTGCAACCCTGTAGAGTGACGGAGGGTCAAAACTGCTCCCTCCACCCTTCCTGGCTGGAGACTCTCAGCCATTTTTGAGGGAGAAGCTCGAACAGCCCACCAACTGCGTGACTTTGTCAGGCCTCACTGGCACCATCATTAAGGAAAATTCCTCCCAGATTCTCGCCAACAATTTGCCATTAAGTTTTCTGAATGGTTCTGAGTTCTTGTCTTTTTCTGTGTCTTAATTAGCTTTTAAATTGGGAAGTTGGGTATATCAAGGAAGGTTGGTCTGATGCCATCTTAACTCCAAAATCCAATTTTCTATCATTTTTAATAGAGAAGCTTTAAAAAAAAAAAGTTCCTATTAAACATCACGTGCTGTGCTAGGGTTCCACAAAGAATAAAGCCTGGCTCCCCACCCCCCACCCCCCAGGTAGCCACTCTTGGTCTGGGGTCAGGGGAAGCAGCAGGTAAATAACTAGCAAAAGGCAAGAAAGAAAGAAGCACTAAATATAGGTGCACAGCAGCAGGAAGGAGAGGGGGCAAATCTTGCTGACAAGGAAGGAGAGGTGGCGAGTTGGCAAGTTGGCGGGCCTCCCTCTAGGGCAGGCTAGTAAAGGGAAGGGAAAGGCTTAAGGCAGCTGAGACTCCGCTCAGAAGCCGCCTGAGGGGAAGGCTGCCGGAAAGATCCCACGAGACCCTGGCCACGAGATCACATTTGGAAGGAGATCCCATTCGGGGTCAAGGGGAAGCCCTGGATACCTTCAAACCAAAGGCCTCACTATTGGCCCCCTGAGAGCTAACAGGCAGGGCAACCAATCAGAACAGCAAACACACACAAAAAAACAGAAAAACAAAACAACAAAAAAATTTACATGTATCCATTACATTTAATTGAGAAATGTATATATTTATTCATCTGTGTTTACTTTTTAGTTTTTTATTGCTTATGTTTTCAATTATTAAATGTACAAAATAAAGTTAAAAAAAAAAGAACAGCAAACAGCTGCCCCTGCCCCAACGTCATGAAGGGCGAGGAGGAAAGGTTTTAAAAGGCCTAGCCTCAGCAGCAAGGGGGGGATAAATGAATAAATAAATAAAATCTTTTAAAAAAATAAATAAATAAATAAATAAATAAATAAATAAAAGGCCTAGCCTCCTGGGGCCCCCACATGTAGGTCTCACTCAGCGGCACACCCACATTCCATGTCTAGGACTGTGTACTCTGTTCTTGTTTCTTTTTTTTTTTTTTTTTTTTTTTTCTGGTGGTTCTTACCGGGAGGTCCCGGGGATCGAACCCAGGTCCCTCCATATGGGAGACGGACGCCCAACCAGTTGAGCCACATCCGACCCCCAGTTCTTGTTTCTTAATAAACTTTTTTTTTTAAAGATTTATTTATTTCTCGCGCCCCCTCTCCCCCCACCACCTCTTTGTTTTGCGCTCTCGGCGTGTTTTTCTGTGTCTGCTCATCTTCTCTTTAGGCAGCACCAGGAACCGACCCTGGGACCTTCTGGAGTGGGAGAGAGGCGCTCAATCTCTTGCAGCCTCAGCTCCCTGGTTTGCTGCATCTCTTATTGTCTCCCCTCTGTGTCTCTCCTTGTTGTGTTATCTTGCTGCTCCAGCCCTCCACACAGGCCAGCACTCCTGCACAGGCCAGCATTTCATGTGGGCCAGCTTGCCTTTCACTAGGAGGCCCCGGGAATCAAACCCTAGACCTCCTATATGGTAGACTGGAGCCCAATTGCTCGAGCGACATCCCTTTCCCTCCTAATAAACTCTTTACTCTTTTGCCTACCCTATGGCGTGTCCTTAAATTCTTTTATGTGACGTAAGCCAAGAACCTAGAAGCCCAGAACCCAGAGCCTTCTGCCAACACCTCAGAAGGCCCAAAGAGTGGTCAGCATTCAGAACCTGGGTCAAGGAGGCAGCTGAGCCGCTCTGAGGAGAAGGCCTCCTTACTCTGGGGCAGGAAGGCTGTGACCCTTGGCGGGGGCATGGGAACAGGACAGAGGAGAGGGGTCATGTGGGGCCCAGGGGAGAGCACTCATCTAGGACTGGGTGTCATCATGCAGAAGCCTGGGCTTCTGACGTTATCTAAGGTGAAATGTCGTTAATGACCAGAGGGATGAAGTGGGAGCATTTTCTCAGTCCCATGTTGGGGACAGGAGCAGGGAATGAAATAATGGCTGGTCAAGTCTAGCCCCAGGAAATGGGGATGGGAGTTGAGGGTGAGGGTGGCTCAGCTAAAGGGGGAGGGGGAACTGGCACTTATTGAGTGCTGTCTAGGTGCCAGGCACTACATATGCATTATCTTACCCAATCTTTATAATTCTGCAAATATTTCTTGAGCACCTATTTCTACCAGACACTCTCCTAGGCACTACGGGTACAGAGGTAAACCGAAGATCCTGCTCTTCCTGCACAAATAAACAAATATTTGACATAATTCCAGTGATAAATACTTACTACTAGTATTAAGAACTATGAGGAAAAACAAAGGGAAAAAGTGTGAAGGGAGGTGATAAGGGAAGGCCTCCCTGGGGAGGTGACAGTGAGCAGATTCCTGAATTAGCAAGGGAAGGAGCCTTACAACGTTTAGGGAGGGGTGTTTTGTCCTCTTCAGTCTAAAGGTGAAGAAACTGAAATCTCAGAAGTGAAATGGCTTTCCCTAGATTACAAAGCTTCTAAGATTGCTCCAAGGCACGGCTTCCTGCTGCGTATCTGGGAGGCCAGCCCATTGTTTCCTTCACTTTATTTCTTCTTGCCCTTCCTCTTCTCTCCTCCCTCCTCCTTCTTCCTCCTCCTCTTCTCTCTCTCCTTTCTCTTCTTCCACCTTCCCCCTTCCTCTCCTCCCTTTCCTCCCCCTTCTTCTTCTTCTCTCTTTTCCTCCCCTTCTCTCTCTTTTCCCCCTACTCTTCTCTCTCTCTCTCCTTCTTCTTCTCCTAATTTGGCAACATTTCATTACGATTAAACACTGAAACATGGCATAACACAGAAAGATTTGGTTTCATGAATACTAGTAGAGGGAAGCGGCTGTGGCTTAATCAGTAGGGCTCCTGTTTACCATATGGGAGGCCCCGGGTTCGGTTCCCGGGACCTCCTGGTGAAGGCAAGCCTGCCCGCACGGCGTGGTTAGCTGACCCAGCGAGCACAAGCAGCAAGGGGGGGGATAAATGAATAAATAAATAAAATCTTAAAAAAAAAAAAAAAATGAATACTAGTAGAGAGAATACCTGAGCAACCAGCCCCCAGATCAAGAAATAGAATACTGCTGCCACCCCAGAATGTGTCTCTGCCCATTGTCTTGTCATTTATGGTAACCCTTTCTTTGCTTTTTTTTTTTTAAGACTTATTTTATTTATTTATTTCTCCCCACCCCCTCATTGTTTGCACTTGCTGTGTCTGTTCATCTTCCTTGTTTCTTTAGGAAGTACCAGGAACCTCCTTCCCCTGCTTTATTGCCTCTCTCGTTATGTTTTTCTTCTTGTGTCTCTTGTTGCGTCAGCTTGCTGTGCCTGCCCATTGCGCCAGCTCGCTGTCTTCTTTAGGAGGCACTGGACACCAAGCCAGGGACCTCCCATGTGATAGGCAGGAGCTCAATTGCTTAAACCACATCTGCTTCCCTGCTTTTCTTATCATTTTACTATCCATATATGTGTCCCTAAACAATATAGTTTGGCTTTGATTAACTTTGAGCTTTATATAGATAATATAATTATGTATATATTCTTTGTCTTGCTTATTTCACTCAGCATCATTGAGGCAGGCTAGTTAGGGAATAAAAGATGGATCTGGAACCTAGCAGAAAAACCACCACCATTAAACACGTGGTCATCAGTACCCCTGAGATGGCTGCTGGAAGAACTTGTGAGAACTACCATTAGGAACGAGATTTCCTCCAGAATCAAGGAGAAGCCCTGGATATTCTCCAGGGACCTTATCATTGGGCCCTCCCAGGGGATTGATGGGTGGGATAATCAATCAAAACAACAAACAGCTGGGACTCCTCCCCTGTCATTAGCAAAGGGGCAGAATAATTAATGGTTTAAAAGTCAAGCACCAAAGCAAAACCCACCCTGCTCTTGCCTTCTTCCTCCCTGTCTGGAACAACATGCAAGTAAAACCTGGGCATTTGTAATCTGTAATGGGGAATTGTAGTCTGTAAATCAACCCTCTTTATCTTTTTTCAGCCCTTTCCTCTCTACCTGAGACCCATGATCTGTTATTTTCTCCCATTTCTCTTCCCTCTCTTCCTTAATAAATTACTGGCCTAACTAACCTGGCTTGCTCTTGAAATTCATTTCTTGTAGCTTAGCCAAGAACCTAGAGAAAATCCGGCAATATCATGTTTATAAGCTTTGTCTATTATTGTGTGCAGCTGTAGTGTATTCCTTTTCATTATTACATAGTCTTTTATTGCATGACTATACTGCAGCTTATTTATCCATTCTCCAGTTGATGGACACTTAGTTGTTTCCAGCTTTTGGCCATTACAACAATGCAGCCATGAACATTCTTTTACCTGTAACTTGGGGTCCATGTGCACAAGTGTTTCTAGATTTAATTAGAAGTGGAACAACTGAGTCCTAGACTATGCTTATCTTCAATTTTAGAAGATCTGCAAACAGTTTTCCAAAGTGGTTGCACCTACGTCCCCTCTCTCCAGCCGTATACTCTCATATCTCCACTGCTCCGCATTCTCACCAGCACTTGGCATTACCGATCTCTTAATGTCAATTGTGAGTAGTTTCTCTTGCATCTCCCTGATGACTACGTTTTGTAAAATACCTGTTCAAATCTTTTGTCAATTTTTCTATTACGTTGTCTTTTTTTGTTTTTAAATGTCCTTTCGCTTTTTATGCTTATGGAAATTTTCTTTTCAGGGCAGAGTTAATGACTTTCCTGCCACTGGACCTTGAGCAGCTGAAAACTTTTCATGACTTAAATCTCAGAGAGCAGGTGTTGGAGGTTTTATCCCTTCCTTCCCAGAAGACGACTCTGGGCATCTTATGCAAACATTCAAACTTCCTCCTCCAATCTTCTAGCTCCACGTGGGTAGAGCCTCACCCCATAATTACAGCACCCCCTGTCACTTGATCCACTGTTATGGCTCCCTCACAGGATTTTATGATACATGCTTGAGAGAGTATGTGAAATGTCCAGCATGGTCCCTGGAACCCTGTATACTATTAATAAATATTCCTTCCCCCTGTATGATATGCTGAAAAAAGAAAGAATAACAGCTAATAGTAAAATTTATTGAATGCTAGCTGAAGGCTAGGTGATATGCCAAGGACTGCTCTTACTGCCCATCCAAGAGCCACTCTCTTCTTTCTTAGTACAGATTTTTTTTTTTTTTTTTTTTTTTTTTTATCAGGAGGTCCTGGGGATCGAACCTCAGTCCCTCCATATGGTAGACGGACGCCGAACCTCTTGAGCCACATCTGTTTCCCTTAGTACAGATTTTATTCAGAGCAGTAATGCACGCTCTCTGCCTTCCCACCTTCCTCCTTCCTGATGTCTGGAATTTGGCGGTCTAGCAGCCATCTTGGACCATAAGCTGTTGCCCTTTGGGATGAAAGAGCCTCGGATAAAAGAGCCTGACATGGGAAGCGGCTGTGGCTCAATCAGTGGGGCTCCCGTTTACCATATGGGAG
>JAKSZT010054396.1:12306840-12321229 GCA_026826555.1 Tolypeutes matacus
AAGCGGCTGTGGCTCAATCAGTGGGGCTCCCGTTTACCATATGGGAGGCCCCGGCCCGGTTCCCGGGGCCTCCTGGTGAGGGCAGGCCCGCCCGCACGGCGTGGTTAGCTGACCCAGCGAGCACAAGCAGCAAGGGGGGGATGGATGAATAAATAAATAAAATCTTTAAAAAAAAAATTTAAAAAGAGCCTGACACAACCAAGCCATCAGACCAGTGCTGAGAAGATAACTTGTTTCATGTAAGAGAAAAATAAACCTCTATCATCTTAAAGCCACTGTTACTTGGTTTTCTTTTATACGAGGCAGAACCTAATCCTGACACTTTTGGAAAATACATGCGTTCAGTTCATTGTAAATATGTGTTTCCTTGAGCTAAGTTTCCCTGCCTCCACTACAGTTATTTTGTTGGTTTTATTTTATTTTTTTACTAAAGTTATTTTTGCTGGTCAGAAAATATGTTTAAATTTCCATACTAAGATTTAATATATTCAAACAGCCCCTTGGATTAATATTTTCATGCTATACTACTAATTGAGGGTGGGGTCTTAAACAGCTAAGAATAGTATTCCATACAATAGAGAATATTCCTTGCTCTTGATAAGAGGATGTCCTGTTCATGACATCTACACATAGTATACCTATCAGTAGACTCAGGGGGTGCTAACTTCTTTTTTTTTTTTTTTTTTTTAACTGAATTAGCAGCAAACATTCATGGAGCACTTCCTGTGAAAGTTAACCAGGCAGTGTCCTGTTGAAAGTGAGACTCTCAAGGCATGGTCCCTACCCTCAGTGACTGCAATGTGATAAAGATGCAGGACATAAGTCGCTGTCAGATAGCAGGTTAACGTACCCGGTCACTGAGTCATTATTAAAAGAAGAAGTGGTGCCCTCCTCCCGCATATACCCATAAAGAGGGAGGCAGCACAAGAGAGGGGTGAACACTGTGGATTCTGAGTCAGACTGACTCCTCGTCCTGACTCCATCCACCTGCTGCTTATAAGGCCTCGGTTAATTCATTTAATCTTTTTTGAGCCTCGGTTTCCTCATCTGAAAAGGATGGCTAACATCCATCCCATGGTGATATTGTGAAGATTAAATGAAAAAAATGCATATGACATACCTGGCATAAAAGAAGCATTCAGGAAATGTTAAATAGGGAGGGGGGGGGGCTTGTTTTATATATCTATATCCCCAGACGGCTCCCTCGTCTGTTTGCTCATTGTTTTTGTTTGTTGTCTGCTCATTGTTTGTTTCTTCTTTAGGAGGCACTGGGGAGGTGGGCGCCTCCATGTGGGAGGAAGGCATCCAACTGCTTGAGCCACATCCAGCCCTGCTCAGTTTTTTTTTTTTGTTTTTTGTTTTTTGTTTTTTCCCGCTGGCTGTCTGCTCGTTTTTTTCTCATTGCACCAGGAACCAAACCTGGGACTTCCCATGTGGAAGGCAGGTGCCCAACTGCCTGAGTCACATCTGCTCCTGGGGAGGCTTGTTTTTAACTTGTCAATAGGCTAATCTGCCATTGCAGCAGAAGGCCTTGTTCCAAGCCACTTGAGTAATCCCCCAGTTGGGCCCCAAGGGAAAAGCCAGCTGAAACTAATCCTGACCCCCTGCCCTGAGGTGGGTACCCAGGCCCCTCACCTCCCAAGGCAACAATGTTTCACATCACTAAAGTCAGAAGAGCTTCTGGATGTAAATACAGATGTAACTTCAGGTTTTTATTTAAAGATCCTAATTTCTGGATACTTATTGTGGGGATTACAGTGGTGGTTTAAGCTACTTTAAGACGTTATAAGTTGAAGTCTTTCCTTCATTTGGCTGCTGAAGTTTAATTCAGTCTAATTATTTCATATGGCATCGACTATAATAGTTTCATAATTTCTAGTATATTAAGCACTTAATATATTGTGTCATTTGAAATCACATATTAAATTCAGCAAAGTGCATTTTAATGAGAGTTAAGTGGTGTGAAAATATTAATACAGTGCGAGGGTTCATCTTGGCGTTCATATCTTGTAGGTCTGTTCATGATGCACGAGCATCTGACCAGGTAAGGGGAGCATTAAACTACTTGAGGCTCAAATGGGTGTCTGACAATACCAATGTTCCCACCTTTTACTGCCCAGGACTTTACAATGGAATTTCTTGTTGGGCCTCACCACCCTGCAAAGCAAGTGGGGAATCATCCCATCCATTTTATTTTATTTTTTTTTTTACCGGGAGGTCCCGGGTATCGAACCCGGGTCCCTCCATATGGGAGACGGACGCCCAACCATTTGAGCCACATCCGTCCCCCAATCCCATCCATTTTAGAGATGAGGAAACTGAGGCTCGGTGACTGGAAGAGACTTGCTTCGGGTGACCCAACTAGCCAGCGGAGCTTCTGGGACATGAACACAAACCTTCTGGACTCAAGGCCATTGCAGTTTTTCCCCGTACCACAGCTGCTCACAGGGTAACCGTGGTGGTGAGTGATGTCTGGAGTCCAGGCAATAAGGATTTGAAAGATGTGGCACACTTTCCCTCCCACCTCTGCAACTCCACAGAGAGGAAGTGACAGAGCCCCCAGAGAAGTTGGCAGACTGCCCTCAGACTTAGCAATTCTTTTTTACACTCTCAGAGAGCATCCTCCATACTCGTGCTCTTAAGCCACCCTGGGATTGCCAGAGAAAAGGTCTTGATGAACTAAATCACCACAAACTCTTCCAACAGCAACAACTCAAAATAACGATGTATCAAAGATGGGATTTAAGGCAACAAGAGTTATTTTGGGTTTTTTTTTGTTTGTTTGTTTGTTTTACCAGGAAGTCCCGGGGATTGAACCCAGGTCCCTCCATATGGCAGACGGACGCCCAACCATTTGAGCCACATCCGCCCCCCAACAAGAGTTATTTTGGAGAAAGCTTCCTCAAAGCCCTCAAATTATATTCCATCAAGGTTAGTCCTTGGAGTCAGAGAGATCCGAGAACAAATTCTGGCATCATCACTGTCTAGCTGTGTCCTTAGGCAGGTCCCTTAATCTCTCTAGACAAGGGGTTCTTAAACTTTTTTGTTCCACAGACCCCCCAGCCAGTCAGGTGAAAGGAATACTACCGTAATTTATTTACTGCATACATTGATAAGTGAAGGAAATGCTAGATTTCAGTTAGGGGTCAGAGAAAATAAAGATAAATAAGTTGATTTTTTTCAATTCAAGCTTCACAGACCCCCTGAACCCCTGCTTTAGACTTAGGTTTCCCCCATCAATAAAATAGGAATAATAAACCTTTCATGCTTATCTCTTAGAGGCATTGATGTCAAATAATATAGAACATCAGAAGGCCCTGTGTTAATCTTCAAGGGCAAAGCTAATTGGTGTCAGGGAGTATACGTGGTATCCCTTCTCAGTAACATAGCTGCATTTTAACTAGGACCTACAGGAACTCAGTCCCAAAGAACTGAAGACAACTGGGTGAAAACAGGCCCCATAGTAGCTAATGAAGGAGTTAAAATTGGGTATTGCCCCCATTCTTTCACTTTTATCTTTTTAGGAGGTAATGGGGATTGAACCCAGGACCTTGTACATGGGAAGCAGACATTCAATACTTGAACTACACCTGCTACCCTCTGTTTTCACATTATAAAAATGTTTGTTTAATCCAGATCACTGCAAGATTAAGGAAGAAGAATGGAGAGTGAGGTATAAAAATATATTTTATACTTCTCATGGACTTCCCAGATACCCAGTGTCTGTTCTAAACTCTTTACCTGCACCAGCACACCCCCACAAAAATAACGTTTTTTTAATTTCAATTCAAGCTCACATACCCCCTGCTTTACATGAATTATGTCATTTAATGTATAAGGACCTTTCACATCCAAACCTGCATTTAATCTTCTAACAACCCTGCAAAGCAGGCAGCAGAGTCACCAATCTACAGGTGAGGAAACAGCCAGACACTTAAAAAAAGTCCAGATACAAATATGGGATCGGGGGAATGGTGAAAGTTGTGGCATGGGGCTGCTGCTCCCTTCCACCATGAGGTCACAACGGGCATCAGTCCAAGCTGGAAAAGGGCAGGATTGAAGGGCTGATCTAACCACACAGCAAGGGCCAAGCCCAAAGTACAAGAGCCCTGGACACATGGGGCAAAAAAGCTTGGAAGGAAAAACCCCCTCTAAGGGGTCAGTTGACCACAATATTGAACCATCAGATTTCAGAGCCTCTGGTCTACGCTGCCTCTTCTCTCAGAAGCCCTCTGAGCTGTTAACTGTCTCCAGCATACAGTCCCTCTTCTTCCTGCTCCCTTACCACCCAGCCTCCTTTTCCGGAGGGCAAAGAAGTAAACTTTGGAAAAACTCATTCACATCGAGGTGAATTAGCTGGGAAGATGCACTTCAAAAGAGATGTTGCAAGAACAAGTCTTAACTCAGAGTGTGAGGGGCTCAAAGGAATTTCTGCATCATGGAGTAGTGGGTCCTTTTACAACATCCATGTCTCCTCTGGTCACAGCACCCACGTGCTCCGACGCTGTGCTCTTTGTGTGGGGACTCTGGAGCTTCCAGGTCTGGCCTATAAGCTCAGCACTTCCCTGCCCCAGGCAACACCCCCTGAAGCCACTAACACACACCCCACCCCAGGTTCCACACTACAGAAAAGGCCATGGCTGCTGCTTCCTCCTTCTGGCGGTTCCCATGGGAGTCCCTGACCCTTCTCTTCAAACGAAATTATACATGAAAACACAAAATGCCTTCTAGCTTAAGGGGAAATACTATGATTTTAGAGAATACTAAAATTAGGGAAGCGGCTGTGGCTCAATCAGTAGGGCTCCCGCACGGCGTGGTTAGCTGACCCAGCGAGCACAAGCAGCAAAGCGGGGGATAAATGAATCTTTAAAAAAAAAAAAAAAAAATTAGATGTCCTTCCTGACACTTTTTCAATATGCAACAGCCCATTTCTTCGTTGTTCTAAATCAAATTAAAGCTAGCACTGCCCTCCACTCAGGGTGGTGGGAGGTGCCACTGCAGACAAGACTGGGGGCCACTCCTCATCTCTTGTGGTTGGACAGCCCAGGATATTTAGGGAAGAATGTCTTACTCAGGCCATGCCAGACCTGCACTGCACTGTGGAGAGAAAGTTAATAGCTCTGAGGCTTCTGTGCCTTTCCCGCCTGTCCCCTCAGGGTGTGTGGGGGCTTGGGAATGCCCAGGAAGTCATGACCCCCTTGATCCTTCTCTCACTGAGTCCCTCCACGCTGTCTCCTCTCCACCAGCTTCCTGCCACATGCAACCGGCCTCCTATGTTGGGCCATCAAGGATCAGGGGCCAGTGTTGTGTGGTTCTGCAGGCCCTGAGCCCCAGGTCCACTACAGCCCCCGTGGACTGTCCCTGAAGTCTTCCACACCCTAGGTATGACCAGCACGCTTCACCCTATATATATAGGAAAAATATATGCATTGTGGAATTTCCACATCTAATTATGTTCTTTAAAAAGTCTTTTAGTTACCAAATTACAAGAATCACTGAATGTCAAAGCTGAAAGTGACGTTAAAGATCATCTCCAGGGCAGTTTCCTCACTTTGCAGTGAGAATAAAACAGGAAGACAGAGATCCAGGGATTTAGTGAAGGTCACAACTAGAACTCAGATCTCTCTCCTCTGTACCAAAATTGCAAGAAGGAGGGAAAAAACAAAACAGAAAACCCACCTCTGGCTCAAAATAACACATGCTTGCGTAGCCAGAAGTGGTGAATAATAACCAGGTATGTCTCCTGCTGGTTTCTGCAATAAGGCAGTTATGAACTTGGGAGATGTCCTGTCACCATGACATGTGTGTGCATGACTGTGTCAAAAAAAGGTATCCTTCAAAATAAATAAATAAAAACATGGATGCTAAATGAAGATTAGGACCATCTCCCATCAATGTTAATACACTTTTTGGTTATCTACAATTCCCTTTCATAAATTTGAGGGAAACATCATTGCCCAAATTAGCTCCTTTTGCTCAATAAAGGCCATATTAGCATTCTGAGGTTTGTGTCTGCTTACTGCTTATTTATAAAGAGGTCAGAGGAGAAGCTGAGCAGGCTGTGCCTGATTTCCATTTACCTAAAGATAGGTGGGTGATGAGGAGGGGAAGAACGCCAACATCCCCAAAGGCCAGGTGCTCTTTGGCTGTGGCTGGGTGGTTTCCTCCCTCACAGTGCTGAGCCATGACACCACCTGGCGCGTCAACTACCTCCACAGTGGCCTCTCCTGAAGGACTGGCCCTGATGGGTGAGACTGATTTCAGGTGGCTCTAAGGTATTCCTCTGCCTGGAGCGCTCTGTCCTCCGCCTCTCCAGGCTACCCACCTGTTAAGTGATAGCTCAAATGTCCCCTCCCCTTCTAGAATGGCTGCTCCTGCCCCCTCACTGAAGTCATCCTCTTCCTCCAGTCCTTCTCTATCCCTCATGGTCTGTCTTTACAGCAAATTTTAGCACTGAGAATGCTCTTCCATGTTTACCTGACTCCCTTCCTGGAAGGGAAGCTCCATGACCACAGCAACTCTGACTCTTGTTCACGTCCTGCAGCCACAGGGATGACATCATAGGTGCTCAATAATAATTGTTGAAAAAAGGCAGGAAGGCAGACAGGAAGGAAGGTCTGAGGCGGGAAGGGCCCTGGCAGTATTATCTAAGAGGGAAAGGGGAGGATGTTCCTCTTTTCTCTCTGAGTTCCACGGTGAAGAAGAAAAGATCAGTCATTGAAATCAGACTTGCATCGGAGTCCAATTTCTTTGACCACTAGCAGGATAACTTTGGGCTGACTGCTTAACCTTTCAGAGCCTCAGTTTTCTAACCTGCAAACTGGTTAGGAAAAGTGCCTGGTCCTTACAGCGCTGGATCAAAGGGTGGTGACTTTCCCAGACCGCTATCCGCCAATCTTGAAAGTCTGGGCCCCAAAGAGCCCTCTCCTCTCCTTGGCTCCAAGTGCAGGGTACTAGATCTGAACCACTAGAAGAAGCTGAGGGCGGACCATCCGACTTGGCGCCCACACTCCCCCTGAACCCCCAGTTGGAGCCCCGTGCCCTCGGCCCCTGGCCAGCTCCTTCTGGTCCACGATCTGTGGCCCCAGCCCTCAAAAGGTCCCAGGTCCCGGGTCCTGAGTCAGGGGAGGGCCCGGCCAGAAGCTCGCAACATTTTTGGGGTCCCAGACCGCCCTGTAATGACTTCACGGACACCAGAATCCGTCACTGCAAAATAGGCTCTCGCGCCAAGCACAAGCTGTTTCGGGAACCACTTGCGCAGCCGCACGATCCCTTGGTCTAGAGAAGGAGAACGTAAGCTCCCTGCGCCCAGGCAGGCCGGCGCGGAAGAAGCGCGCAAGCGGTGCGCACTACGTGACGGAGCGTAACTGTCGGCGCCGTCTGCTAGGCGCGCGCTGAGGGTGGGCGGGAAGGGGGCCAATTTCCCATGGTCCCTTATATTTGCATATAGGACGTAAGAGGTTTACGAAGACAATTAGATTAATCTGGCTGTAATCACCAAGAGACATAGGCAATATATGTGATTCAGAAAAGCATAATTTCTTGAGTATTTTGGAATTTGAACCTATATAGTATAGTCACCATAACTGTAAAAGCCTACCAATTCTTGGCTTTATATACTTTCTCAGGGAGGTGCAAAATCGTGCTTGCTTCGGCAGCACATATACTAAAATTGGAACGATACAGAGAAGATTAGCATGGCCCCTGCGCAAGGATGACACGCAAATTCGTGAAGCGTTCCATATTTTCCTACGGGTGCATATCCATAGAAGCACTTTTTTATCTACATGTTCTTTCGCATGACCCAAAGGAAACTGTATAGTCGAGGGAGATGGAACAAAAGGAGGTGGGGGCTTGGTCGAATTGCGCTCTTCTGCGTGCTTTTCACATCTGACCCTCCGGCCCCCTTCAGCTATCTTTCCCATCTTGCCTTTGCTTCCCCCTGCACTATCCTGAGTGCTGGGGTACCCTACACTTAAGGAAATGATGTTGCCAAAGTCGATCCCTTTTCAGGTCCGAAACATAACAAGACCTCAGGGCTCCATAAACATAAGGTGCCCTATAACAGGAACCTGCAACAAGACACTCTTCCTGCTGCCTCTGAACTTAAAGCCCACCGCTTTTTGAGCATCTACCATGTGCCAGGGGTTTCACCACCGTCATCGCACTTTAATATTCCTGACCGCCCTGTCCTGTGGGGATTACTGCCACCATTTTACAGGAGACGTCGAGAGGTAAAGCCACTTGGGCAAGATCATGCCTCATAAGACTTTTAGAGGCACAGACCCTGAAAAGATAGGGGCCCCGCCCCCTGGTATCTTAGTAAAATGAGCAAAAGGAAGTCCAGCAATGTTCAGATTTCCCGTGATGACCTCTTCGATGCGTTTTGAAATATCAAGTTCATTCCAAAAGAAAAACGATGATGCATCTGCCTTGAAGGTGCCTGAGCACGCAAGTAGTCCGCCTTGGGCGCTCTGCAGCCACTTGAACCTGTCGGCGCCGTGCGGCTCCCAGGCTCGTGGCTTGCAGCATACTGCGCAGGCGGTTAAACGCGGAGCCTCGTTCCATCAGAGAGCCATTTCTGTGCTCTTCAGTGGCAGTGAAATGAAACTTCCCAGGAGACACCCGAGAATAGGGGTCTGCGACACCTCCCCATGCATGGGGTTGCGCCTTCTCCAGGGCTTCCCAAGATCTTTGGTGGTTGGTCTTTCCTTCTTCTCCCAGAGATGTCTGGCTCTTTGGAGGCCACTTGGGCAATTGGGTGAGTGGTTTTAAATGTCTCCTTCTAAGGAGCAAAGCAAGGAAACGACTCCTATTCACTGGCTGGCTCTGTCTCCTTCAGTCAAGGACAACTCGTGGAGGCAAGAATGTGTGTATGGAGGAGAAAAGCAAGGGGGTGTTAGCAAATGGAACAGCGGAGGGAGGGACTTGATGGAAATCACCATCAGCAAAGGAAGGGCTGTTCAGAATGTTCTTAAAGAATCACTTCTTCTCCTTGGTATTACCATTGTCTCAGAGCAGAAATTAGGAAAGAAACAGGCAATTCCTAGTCCTGGAGAATCCACAGGCCTGGCTGACTTTCTGGTTCTGCACAAACTTGTTGAGAGAACTTGGGCAAGTCCCTTTGCCCCTTTGGGCACATATAATCAATGAGTGTACAGGCACTGCAGGACGCCTTTCCAGTTCGATGTTCAAGGATTCTTATTAATGTGTCTTCTGAAAATTCTGGAGTTCAAGCCTGAAAAGGTACTTGTTTTCCCCTTTCCTGGACCCCTAGAGGAGCAGAGGATCACAGACAGGGCCCCATTTGGGAACTCTTTTAAAGTATTCCTGTCTTGGGTTTCAGGGCTGGAAGATGAACCCAGAGTGAGCTGTAATCTTAACAAACACCAAAATATTATATTAGCATTTCTCATATGCCAGGAGTTGCTCTAAATGCTTTATGTTATATATTTATATTTACTCATTTCAAGCACAAAACAATCCTGTGACGTAAGTACTGTTATTTCCCTCATGTTACAGATGAGGAAGCTGAGACAGTGTCCAATGTCACAGCAGAGCAGGGACTGAGACTCAGGAAATCTGGCTAAGGAGTCTGTGCTCTTAACCAAACACTCTGCAGGGTCTGGGGGTGCTGATGGGGAAGATAAGCCTATTTAGAATTCATAGAACACCCATGCAAGTCCAGTTCTGCTTTTGTTGGCATTCTGAATTCAAGGGTAGGAGCCACATTTTTGCAAAGGATTCAGGCTATACTTTAGAGCAGGGTAGCTAGGAATAGGTGGACAGGTATGTGCAGGGTAACCTTGCGAAATGTGAGAGTGAGAGAGCGCCCTCTTTGGGATGCAGTTGGAACAAGAAGGAAGTTTTCCTGTTCTAGGTGATCTCTTCTGGCCACCTGCAGCCCCAAATTAATCCTATTGGTGAAGGATCTTCTGAACAGTAAGCTTGTGCTTAATTAACCTTATGCAAATGAGCTTAATTGCTTCTCATTAGCTGTTGTCCAACACCATCTAAGGATTACTTCCTTCAGACATTTCCTGCACCCAGATAAATAACAACATTGGAACCCATTCACCCAGACGTTTGTTGAGTGCCTGTGATGTGCAGGACCCTGTGTGGGAGATCACAAGGAAGAGCAAGTCATGGCCCTGTCCCCGAGGTACTTACAGTCCTATGGGAAACAGACGGACACAATCAAGGATAACACAGGGTGGTGAGTTCCCTGCTAGCCTCATGAACCAAGAGCCAGAGACAAGGTTATCTCTGTCCCAGAGTCTAGGGGGTTTCCAGGCATCTTTTGCCTAGAGATCACCCCTATTTGCAGAGAAAATGGAGGTGGGCAGCGACTTTCTGGTTTCTTCCAGGGGAGGGAAAATAAAGCAACCTGATTCGATCTCCACCAGCATCCCTAACCTCTCTCAGTCTCTCACCCTGGGTTGCCAACACAGGTGGGAAGAGAGACCAGACTATTTGATTCAATGCGTCTCACTGCTAGAGAACCGGAATTACTCTGCTGAAAGAGCCGTCGGAGGTCAAAGAAGCGTATATATATATACCTGATTCCTTACCTTGCGGACCTAGGGCCTGGCTCTGGACCAGGGCCGCACTTACTGTCGGTTCCGCCGGGTATCAGGGGCACCCAACATAACAACTCGAGGGACATTCTGTGCCCCACAGTTCTTCACAATTTCCCAAGCTCCACTTTTTCTCCAGGAGGGCAAAATATGAGTCTTGGGGCTTTCAGAGGTTGGCTGCAATGCCTAAATATCGTCGCGAGGTGGCAACCTTGTGGCGAGAAATAACCTTGTAAAAAATAGTTTTTTTTCCAAAGCATATTTTCCCTATTAATGTTTCATTTAACTTAATTAGAATCTGGTAAACTAATTAAAGTAGCTACGAGCCCCGCAATCAGCAATAATTCGTATAATTATTGATAATTACATCCATACCAATCGTTTGGTTATTAACATTTAAGGGGAACAAACCACTTCTGAAGGGACGCGGAGCACAGGAGGCTTTGCTACTGGGCTTTCGGGGTTGGATCCGCCCACCCAGCCTCAATCTGCCGAGATCCCAACACAGATACAGCGCCCCTCCCTGCGCGCCCCGACCGTCTGCGGTGCTTTTCTCCCCTTTGGCTAATTCGGAAGGGAAGGGTAGAAACAAACATTTGCTAGGTTCCTCTGTGAGGGCTGCAGCCACGGAACCTCCCACCTGGGTGGTAACTGTTATTCCCATTTTACAGAGAAGAAAGTGCGGCGCCCAAAAGTGCGGTTATGCCACAGGGAAAAGGTGCGTGCTTTCTCCAATATCCGTGCTGCCTGACCTGATTCCAGCTCCGCCTGCCCCTGGCATGTCCTGGGAACGCAAGTCACGTCCTCTCTGGGCCTTAATTTCCCAGCTGGGTGCAGTGGAGCGTTGGTCTGGTCCCACCCACATGAAATGTTCTCGCTCCCTGGAGGGGCCCCGTTGGAGACTGCGCGTCCCAGGACAACTCCATGCCTGGCACCACGCTTCACAGTTTGCGTGGTGCCCTCACTGCCATTATCTCCCTTTTCGTCCTCTATGGGTCTATCCCTCGGAATATCCCAGGACTTGAAGGTTCGGCGCCTCAGTGCAGGGGCGCGAGGACTGGCTCCCCGCAGGCGCCCCCTGTTAGCCCGCTCCGTCCAGGGTTCTCCAGACCACTTTCCGTGCCGCTTCCCTGCCGAGAGACGATCGGCTCAGGACCCAAGGCCCGCCTCCACGGTCTCCGCCAGGGGGCACCCCGCCGCTACCCCGAGGGACGCTTAGTGCCATTCTTGAGGTGTCCCAAAGACCAGGCCGTCGGACTTCTAGTCCTGGCCGCGGACCGCTGCTAGGGGCTCTGCTCACCACCCCGCCTCCAGCCCGTCCATGCACCCCCGGGGTCCAGAGGGCTGAACATCTTTTTTCCAAGGCCAAAACTAAGGTCCAGAAAGATTAAGGGGAGAGACACCGCATTCCCACTAGTCCAGGGGTTCTTAACAAGGGGTCGGTGAGCTTGAATTGAAATTCAAAAAAACATTTTTGTGGGGATATGTTGATGCGGATGTGATATATTTATTAAGTAATGCACCATACAGTGCAGACAGTAAGGGGTTGGTGGTTTTCACCTGACTGGCAAAGGGGTCCGTGGAACAAAAAAAGGTTAAGAACTCCTGCGGCGAGTCAGCCAAAGAGGTGAAATTGGAAGGCAGACCTGAATGAGTCCCAATACCGTGCCCCCCCCCTCCACCCACACCTTCCTCCCCTAAAAAAGTGCCTTGCAGTTCTTATCCGTAGCCCAAGCAGCAGGCTCGCTTGGAACGTTGGGTAGACGAGGGGCCAGCGCAGCAGCCTCGCCATTCGCTGCTCCGGCGCCGGCTCCCGGCCCCACACCGGGCCCCGCACGGCTGCCCAACCATGTACTTCCTCCGTGGGAGGCAAGGGACAGAACAATAAAACCGCCAGAGCTCGCTCACTTTGGACAAGGGCGGGGCTGGCGGGAGGGCACTGCGCCTCCGGAGTGGGGCAATTCTGGGCTGAGTCCCGGATTTCGGTCGAGGAGCTATGCAAGCTATCAGGAAACAGTGCCCCGTCTCTGAGCGTCCCTAGGCGACCTCCCTGGTGGGCAGGCTTGGACACGGGCATGGATAAACTCTCAGCCAGGAAGCGCGCTGGGGGAAGGAGCTGGGGATCGCCGCTCCAAAGGCCCAAACCGCAGAGCCCTTTCCCAGTTCGGGGCCCAAGGGAGGGTCCTTAGGCTGAAAGAGGAGGAGTGACCCGTGGGGAATACAGGGAGTGTCTAGAGGGGTTGTTGGAGGGGCCGGGGCTTTGGCTCTGCCCACCAGAGCCGGCACGAGTCGCTCCCGCGGCCCCCGGAGAGGAGCTGGAGTTAGGGGTGAGGCCCCCGTCCGAACCCCCAGTCAAGTCCCGGGTTCTCGCTGTCCGGGCCTGAAAGACCGAGCGCCCTTTCCTCCCGCGCCGCGCCGCTGGCCTGTCCTGCGCCGCACCTGTTGCTCAGCCCCCAATCCGCCTTCCCTCCCCCACTTCCGCACACTTCTGTCCCAACAGCCTCAGGAAGTGACAGATTTTTTTTTTATTATTAAAAACAAAACAAAAGTCACGGATAGAGGGTGGTCTCCCCAAACAGGCTCAAGGTGGTCGCCATCTCGTGAGTCGGTTGTCGCCCTTTTAAAGTGCTGTTACATCAAGAGGTTATAAAAAAAAATTTTTTTTTTGACAAAGCAAAAGGGAAAGCAAAACGGGGCTGGAAGTAGGTCCAGGAGGGGAAGTAAAACAACATAGGGTAAATAAATAAAAGCTGAACCCAGTACTGAACCAAGAAACTCACAGTACATTTATATCCATTGCACATGGCCACTTTGTCATTAGGAACAAGAGTTTCAGAAGTGAACAGGAGCGGGTGCTCGGGGCCGGCTCCAGCGAAGTTGCTACGTTGTATTCACAATCCCCGGTGAGAAACTGTACAACTGGGGAGAGGGGAGAGGCTACCTCTCGTCCCTCCTACCCGCTTCAGTCCAGTTAACCCCTTGAGGTCTGATGCCCTGGAGTTCGACAGTGTGGCAAAGCGTTATTTACATGAGGAAACGGAGCCGGAGCCCTGGGGTGGGGCGCCGGAGGGGGCGGGAGGGCGGGAGGCCGTATTTACACCGGTCCAGTCCGAATGGCTTGTTCCTCGCTCTGGGCCGCCGAGGCCGCGGATATTTACAAAAAGGGAGCAGCATGGCTTGAGGGCGCGTGGGCGCGGCTGAGCCGGCCCTAGGGCAAGAGCGGGGGCTTGAAGGAGCAGTTGCCGGTGCAGTGGCGGGGCGTCAGCATCTTGCAGGAGAAGTGGTGCAGGGCGTCGTGGGCTTCTGGGGAGACAGCCGCACCAGCCACGGTGGGCGCCTCGCGGGCCTCGCCCACGCTGCCCAGCCCTCCTCCCCCCATCCCACACCGCCCGCCCCAGCCTAGCCCATCCCCTCCAGGCTCAGGGATAGGTTTTCAACCGAGTGGATCAGAAGGCGATAGGTGGGTGGGAAAAAGACCCTGGTGATTCTGATTCGCCCCTTGTTCAGAGCCACTGCTCTTGTTCAATAACTCCATTTACAGAAGAGGAAACTGAGGCACAGTGAGGACTGATGTACCCAAGACCTGAGTTGGGACTAGAAGGCAGATTTCCCCATGCCCGGGACTCAAGGGGCTCCTTTTCCCCCATCCCACCGTTCTAGAATCCTTACCCCATTAAAATCAATTCCCACTTCTCTCCTCTCAGCTTCTGATCGATGTAGACCCTGGCCTTCCCCCTCGTTAGCCCCGCTACTCACTCACTCACTCACTCACTCACTCACTCACTCACTCACTCACTCACTCACTCACTCAC
>JAKSZT010054396.1:12321239-12634646 GCA_026826555.1 Tolypeutes matacus
CACTCACTCACTCACTCACTCACTCACTCACTCACTCACTCACTCACCCGCGCAGCCAGCACCCAGGCCCCTTCCTATCTTTGTTCCCGAGCTCCGCACCTTTTAATTTCTGCTGGATGGCGTAGCGGGCCTTCCGCTCCTGATCGAGTTCGTTACACAGGGTATCTGGAACACATGGGGAGGGGTGGGTGAGGAAACGCAGGCTGCCCTCCGGCCGGGGTCACAGCCCAGGACTCGGCTTCTCTCCTGGGCGCAACCCGCGTAGAAACTACTCCCGGGGGATGGGAGGGGGGAACACCGACGCTCCAAACTGCCGCCTGACGGAGGAAGGAAATGGCCTGGGATGGCGCTTAAAGGCAGACGGATCTAACCAAAATTAAAGCAAACTTAGGCATTACTTCCCAGGTAATTTTACGCCTCGATTTTTAATTTAGAAACCATGGAAATTGCCGCGATAAGAAGTTCAATCACTCCATGTAATGATGCCTGCAAGCCGTTTGCTGGGCTCGCTTGCCATTCTGAGGCTAATCAGAGTATACAAAGGATATTAAATAAAAAAAATAATTGTTAAATTACCTTCCATTTAAATCCAAATGACTGAGCCAACATTGCGGCTCCTGCCAGAGGAGAGGCAGTTACGGCCCGTGCACGCGCTCACCTGAACTCGCGTCTTACCTCTGACAATTTGCAGCTGTTGCACCATTTCTTCTCGATAAGCCAATTCCCTCTTCATTTGATCCTGAAAATTATCTGTGCAAATTGATTAAGTGAGAGCTGTTAGGCACAGCCCCCTCCCCCGGCCCCACTTCCCCACTCTCCTCCCCTCCCCCACTCTTCCCCGCCGTCGTCGGCCTCGCGGGAAACCAGGGAAGGGTTCGGCTGCTCCGGCTTTGGGGTCCCGGGGCAGGTCCGGGGCGCGTGAGAGAAAGGCTCCAGCGGTGAGGTGGGGCGGGACGGGACGGGACAGGACGGAGGTACCTTTGAGACTCTGAAATTCCCGCTCCAGCTTCTTGCGGAGCTCCATTTGCTCCAGAAGCAGTTTTTGCAATTCGTCTGTGAAAGGGCAAAAGTGGGAGGTGAGGGAGGGGCGGGCCTCTGGAAGTGCTCAGGCAGCTCCCAGAGGGGGAGGGTTGGGGAGGATACGGCCTGAGGGAGATAGGCAGAGGCTCTCTGCACGCAGGCTTTCCTATTTGCACCCAAAGGATTCCGGCAGGAAGCGGGCCTAGGGGGTTGGATGCTCTGGGAGAATCCAAGTCAGGAGGTGAAGAGTCCATTGCTTTAAATTGTACCTAAATGCCTAATCTTAGAGGCTGGCTGGGGAGGACTATTTCTCCCTTCAAATGACACATCTAATCTCTCCTTTCAGTAATACAAAGCAGGGAGTCCCCCAATGTCTTCCGAAAATCTGGTCAAAGCCTTGGACCCCTTCCTCGGAAAAATACACATAACAACAGCTTGCCTACAACTTCAGTAGATCCCTGTACCCCAAATCCATGCTAAGAACCCCCAAATAAAGTACCAGTGATTTTGAAGTTAATGGTTTATTCTGTTAAATCTGTAACTGGGGAGAGTGAGTGACCACCAATGCCCCCTTCCTCCCCCAACAATTTCCAAGCCCATCCCTGCACTGGGGTGGGGGGAGCAGCTGGGTGTAGAAGGCTCAGTTAGTGCCCTCAGAAACCAGCTCCTGAAGTGGGCGAGGTGACTGTCCTGACCATGGAATCTTTGGTATCTGGACCCTCCCCATGGAGGAGGCTCCTCTAAAGCCTCCCCTAGCTGGCACCCAGAAAATACAAGCATGGGAGATGGAGAGGCACAGTGGGATGACAAGTTCCCTTATTCTGTACCTCAAGCCACACTCTCCCCCTTGCAGAGTGAGCAGAAACTTCAGGATTCCATTCTACAAGAAAGCCTCCATCCTCACCCCATTTAGAGCCCGGGTGTGTGTGTGGGGGTGGGGGTGGAACTGTGATACATTAATTCCAGTGAGGGGGGGGAATCCTCTCTCATACATTCCTTAAATATGTGCCTCCCTGCAATCTTGCTGTTCAGAAGAATTGAGCTTTCCAGTGAGTCTGGGAGACCCAGATGCAGATTGTCCTGTCTGGTAGTTCAGAGGCATCAAGTCTTGAGAATCACTGTTAATGCCCTTTCTCACCTGGTTATTCAGACAGGTCGGGAACCTTGGAGAACTCAAACTTCCAACAAACCTCTGGGGGGCTGGTTCACTCCCTCCACCCCCTACCCTCATATACACATGTCAAGCCAGGATGTGTCCAGAAAATTTATCCTTTCCACTCAATGAAAACAGAGTCCCCCATTCCCCCCAAGAGTGTCGTCTTTCCCACACTCACCCAGCAGAAGCAATGACACCCCCTCCACGGGAAGGGCCCATTTCCTGGCCTGAAGCATAGTGTAACCCCCATTTCACAGATTTAACCTCACCTCTGGCCAGGTTCTCGATATCCTTCTCCACTAGCTGAGTTCCTGTGACATCCAGGGTGAGCCCCTCTTCGCCTGGGATACAAGGGGGAGTAAGAGGGGTTCCTCTCCTGGGAGAGGCCTTGGGAGGAGAGGGGTGAGCTTCCCGGAATTGTAACAAGCCAGGGACCCACTCCAGAACATCTGCTTTTGGAGGAGACAGTTTCAGGCATCTAGGACTGCCCATCCTTTTGGGGGAGTAGGACAATGACCTTTCACCTAATGTTGTGGGCTCTGGGCTATTTTAGGGCAGGAAGTTCCCTTTGACCTGTTTCATGTGGGTGAGAGTGTCCTTTATTTCCTTTTAATAATCCTCCCCCTTTTCCAATACCTGGAAAAGCCCCAAACCCACAAGAGGTAGGCCCTCAGAAAACCTGGTCTGCGTCTTGCCAGCGTTAAGTATTAATCTGCCCACCGCGGAAAGGGACAAGCAACTGCTTGATTGAGGAAGTCTTCGTCCTAGCAAGTCAGCGAAAACCTGGGCATCCCAGGCACCATCTCCCGCGTGGAGGTGGGGCGGGAGGGGTCCCCGGTCTCACCTCGGTCCGTATTTGCGGGACTTGGCTGGGAGATACTCCTTTGGTCTGGATAGGATTTCCTTGTCTCCAAATCGTCGGTGGTGGAGTGATTGTCTTCCTTATCTGGCTCTTAAAGGCAATAAACCGAGTTTCAAGGAGAGGTAAAGATACCATGACCTCGAGAGGCCAGAGCAACCGCTGTCGGGGCGCTCGAGCCCTAATTCAGAGCGTCGAGGCCGCCGCGGATCCCCGCCTGTGAGCCCGGACATGCATCCTCAGGCTTTGGGCTGGGAACTCCCGCCCTTCTCGCCCCTCCCGGGTTTGCTTATTTCCAGGCTCCGCGCCTAGGCCCCCAACCCCTCGGAAAAAGAGCAAGACGAGAAGCCGAGCCCACCAGAGACGAGCGACCTACATCCCGCGCCGATACTGGGGCACCGCGAGCGCGCTTAGCCGCCAGGTCTGCCGGCGCGGCTCCCGCCGAGAACGCCGCCCAGCTGGCGACTTGGGGGACGGTGTGTGTGTGCATGTGTGGGGTGTAGGTAGGACATTCTCCCGGGCTGGGCTGTCTCGCCGGTTTGGATTTCCGAGACCCTCAGCCCCTCTGCAGGCTGCCAGGTCCTGCGCGCTTGTCCCTGGTGGCCCCGGCCGAGCGAGCCGGCCCTCTGCCCCGACCCGGCGTGGTCACGGGGACCCCAAGGCCAAAACCACTCGCCGAGCAAATGCGAGACCTTGAAGGGGATGCCAGATGCGACATTTAAAATATTTCAACGCCGTGTATGGGCGTGTGTGTAGGTGCAGCGGAGAACTTTTTTTTTTAAGTAACTAAACGATGGAAGTTGGTGGGAGTTTTCGCTTAGCCTCCTTTTTCCCTTCATTATTTGCTCCCTCTCTTTTTCTCTTGCTTCCCTCGCAGTCCTGCCCTGCTCCCCACCCTCGGTGGGAGGTTTCCTCCACGCACCCGGCAGCTGCCTCGGCAGGGGTGGGGGTAGGGCGTTACCGTGGGCCTCGGGGGTGCAGAGGTAGGAGGCCGCGGGCACCAGCGCCGCCACCGCGCTCTTCACGTGCTCGTCCCGCTCGGGCGCGTACACCTGCGGCGGCCAAAAAACGACAGGCGGTTACCCCGGGGCCTAGCGGCTGCCCTAAATCGCCCAGCGACACGCGGCGTCGGGCGGGGGGGAACGCCGAGGGGGGTGGCGGAGTTCGGCGCGCCCGCGAGACCCGCACGCCCGGGGCGGCCGTGACGCACGCAGCGCAGCCTTGCGCCCTAAGGCGTCCGCGTCACCGTGGTGGATTCAGGGTAATTATTAGGCTCGCGAGAAAATTACCCGAAACACAAAGCGGCTCCCCAGCCAAGAGTCGTTCAGTGCTGCACCCCCCTTCTTCCCCCGCCTCCTTTTTGGCATTTTCCCTCCCTCCTGTGCCCGCGCCTCGTCCCCGGCATAAATGACGCCTTTTCGCATCCGGTTAGCTATTAGTTTTAATGGACCGAATGGAAATGTCCAGGTGTGCGCACCCACTTTCAAAAGGGCCATCGGTCCCGGCCTAGCCGCACACTCCACTACACACAAAGCCTTGGCCCAGCCGACCCGAGAGCCCCCCTGCCGCCCCCACCATTGTGCCTGCTCCTGCCCTTCCTCCCCGCACATCTCGGCAGCTTCCCACCAACGAATCTTGCGGTTCCCAAGGCGGGAGTCCGAAGAGACTTGGAGAACTGCGAGTTGGGTTGGGGTACCGGGAGATTCCGGGACCCTGCACTGCGGGGACCCCGCCGGAGTTGAGGCCGCGCCCTGCTCTCCAGGCCCGCTCGTCTCTTCCCCTCCTCCCCTACTCCCCTCCCGGCTCTGACCCCCCACCCGGGAGCGCGCGCTCCTGGACTGGCCTCGCGAGCTTTTTCTCTGGATCCTTTCTTTCCTCCTCTCTCTTCCTCCAGACCCTTTTTTTTTTTTCGCTTTCTTTCTCTGCGTGTCTGGCAGTCTTTTCTTGTCTCTTCCCTACCCCTATCAACAAAAACACACCACACACCGTCTGCAAGCCCGGGACCCGCAATCTAGGGTGCCACCGAGGCTAGCTCCACAGCGCGCCCAAGGCCGGGCCTGCCGCGAGCGGCGACGCCCGTGGCACCAACACCCGCTCGGAACAAAATCCCGGCTCCCCGACTCGGCCCCTGCCTGCTTCTCCGCGGTGGGGAGGGGAAGCGGGGAGGCACCACTAGCGGGGCGGGCGGGGGGCTCACCTTGGCCGGCGCGGGGCCCCCCAGCGGCCCGCACGGCTCTCGCAGCTCGTAGCCGCCGCTCGGAGGGCTTCTCTCGGGTCGCCTCACCACGTCATCAGTAGCCGGGTCTCCGAAAGCGGGCCGGCCAACGGTGGGCGGCCTGAGGCAGCGCCGGGGTCCCGGGCTGCAGCCATCGGGAGAGTCTACTGGGCCGTCGGCGCCCGAGGAGGTGGCGGACGGGGGCCCTGCGGGCGGGTCGCTGTCGGTGCCGCCTCCAGCACTCGGCGCGCCGGGCTCAGCCTCGCCCTGAGCGCCCTCGTCGTCGGGGAAGCGGTTGGATTCCACGTCCACCTCGGGCTCGTCGGCCGTGTCCACATCGGGCGAGGCGGAGTGGTAACTGGAGCTGCCCTCGCTCAGAAAGTCCGGACTCACGTAGCCGCCGCCAGTCCCAGTGCCAGGTCCGGGTCCTCGGACGGGTCCTGCACCGTACGCGTCGCGGGTGCTACCGTAGAGCTTTGCGATGCTCTCGGCGTCCTTAACCACTGGCCGGAAGGCGGACACATAGGAGCCTTTGCGCGCGGCCGGCGGCGGCGGGGGCGGTAGCGGGGCCAGCGGCGGCGGGAGTGCCTCGTCGGCGCCGTCCTCGTCCAGCGGTCCGCGGGACAACGCGCTCGGACAGCGCTCCTCTGCGCCCAGGCCTCCCTCCTTGGCGGGATCCGCACCGTCCAGGGGCTCCGGGCCGCCGCCGCCCGCAGCCGCCGCAGCAGCCGCCGCCGCCGCCGCTACAGCGGCCGCCACAGCCTTGGCCTGGCTCTGTGCAGCGGGGTAGGGCGGCACCGGGAGGCTTCCTGCCGCCGGCCAGAACATGGGGAACGTCGGGTACACAGTGGCAGCGGCTGCCGCGGCGGCCACGGCTGCTGCGTCCTTGACTGCCCCGGTGGGCTGGTGCCCCCAGAACATGGCTCCGCCGCCCGGACCTGCCCCGGCCCCCGGGGGCAAGTGGCCCGCTCCCGGGCCGCCCGCACCCCCTCCAGTGCCCGCACCCCCGCCACTCCCAGTGCCTGGGCCTCCCTTAGGCTCCCCCGCGCCCAGCACTGGGTCGTCCTTCTTGGGGCAGAGGCCGAACGCGGTGGGGAAGCCATAAGGATGCGGGAAAAGCGGTGGGGGCAGCTTCTGCAGGAGGCCAAAGCCCTTGCTGGGCACCGGGATCACCGGGTAGCTGCGTACGCCGGCACCGCCTCCAGGTCCTCCGGGTCCGGCGGAGCCGCCGGCTCCAGCCGCCAAGCCAAGGCCGCGCTGTGGGTGCGGAGGAGGCGGTCCCGGAGGTCCGGTCGCCTCATCTTCTCCACAGCGCAGGCTCTTGTGGGGCGGTGGACCTGGGGCCATCTCCGCGCCGCATCCGGGACCACCGGTGCCAACACCGCCGGCACCACCCTTCCCCTGCCCACCCGACCCTCCATTAGCACCGCCGCCGCCGCTCCCCTGCAGTGAGAAAGTCCGCTTGCGCGTGCCGCCATTGAACATGGCCTTGACGTCCTCCCATGCATGGCTCAGCTCGTCCGTGGCCGACTTGTCACTGAGTTTGAGGTGACGGCGCCAAGAATTGAAATTGGCGGCGTCGGGTTGAGTGTATTTGGCGTCGGGTGTGCGGTGTGAGTGGAAGATGAACTTGTTGGGTGAGAAGTACATGCTGCAGTAGCCGCACTTGATGCACTTGGCACGCGAGCTGTTGTAACGCGCGGGGATGAAGCTACCACGCGAGCCCCACGCGCACTCGTGCACCACATCGAAGGCGAAGTTCTCCGGCAGCTTGGGTGGCTTGTGCTCGCCCAGGAACGACTTGCACAGGCGCTCGGCCTCGCGCTTGGTGATCATGCCGCAGCGGCGCGAGGAGATGGGCATGGCCCCGGCCCGACGCAGAATCTCCAGCTGCACCGGCGTGCACTGCACGCACGTGATGCCCAGGGCCACACGGCGGTTGTGGATCTCGTTGTAGCTGTAGTTCTTGAGTAGTGTGTTGGAGATCTGCGCCAGGCACAGGCGCTCTTGGCCGTCGATGACCAGCGACACGATAGGCACCCCGTACAGCGACGTTTCGCCCACCTGGTTGGGTTTGAGAGCGCTGGAGCCGGAGTACGGCTGCAACTCCTGCTTGGAGTTGGGCGAGGAGCTGCCCTCGCGCCCCGGCCCCAGCTGAGTGGTGAGAGCCTCCATGCCGCCGCTCCTGCAAAACAGAGAAAGCAGAGAGCAGATGAGCCATTTTCAGCGCCGCCGCTGCAACTCGGGCCCGCCCAGCGGGGCGCGCTGAGTCGGGCGCCCGGGGAAACTTGGCAGTTGGGAGTCCAAACTCATTCGACCCCCTGGACGGGTGCCTTTTGTTATTCAGACACGTGCTGGCACCCGAACAAAAGCCCCCGGGGTTTAGGGGAGGAGAGAGGTAATAGAAACTCCAGGAACGCCCCCAGTCTCCTTTTCCGATTGGGGAGGAAGTGGGGCTCAGAGATTGAGAATAACTTGCCCAAGGCCACACAGCAAAGCCATTGCCGAACCCTGGTGCCCAGATCCGGGCTCTTTAGATCACCTAGCAGCCCGCCTAGCCGGCCAGGGTCCTGAAGCCCGGACTTCGGGGACCGGCAGCCCCTCTGCTCAGTCGCGCATGAACGCGGACGGGCGGGGGCAGTGCAAGGAGGGGTTGGGAGGCGGGAGGGAGGAGCGGTCACTAACCATCTTTAGACAGCGCGAGGGGGAGGGGCGGCCGCTGTTCGCGGTGCTGAACCCTACCCTCTCCAAAGCACGCCGTGCGCGCCCCAGCCTCAGAACGGCCCCCACAACACTCAGCTCGGTGCCTAGCCGGATCCTGGGGAACACATCGCGGGTTTCCACAAACCAGAGCTTCTCCTTCCAAGCCCAGCGCCCAGCGTTCGTTGAGCAGAAAGATTTCGGCTGGAAATTATAAACCATTTTCTTTCCAGCCATCAGTGAGATCAGGGTCACGCAGTTTCTATCCACATTTTCTGCATTTTTAGCTGCGTTTCCGACCACAGCTAGTTTCCATCGGGGCCAGCGCGTGGGACAGAGAGGTTCTCGAGGAAGTTTCTTGGGGGCTGCTTCTCATTCGCTTCCATTCGCCAGTCCCTGAGTTTTCCTCCTCAGATATGCCTTCCCCGTCAGGCCAAGTGCAGGCTCCTGGGGGCTCTGGGCTTCCTCTTTTGGGGTCGAATCCTCTCGGAGTATCCTCGATGCTCCGCTGTACCGGCTCACATGGGCTGGGAGGGATCCCGGCTGGTCTCCGAAGCCACTTCAAGGCTCCAGGCACAAAAGTTGCTGTTGGTCCCTTGCTTTGCTCTCTGACCGAGCCTGGGGACTTCAGCGGCAGGGAAACTCAGCGACTAATGCTTGGGGCCCTTCTAGGTCGCTTGGCCCAGCCATGTGTCTTCAGACCCAGAAGGCTCCAACCCGGCTCACTGCTTCTGGCGCTCCTGCGGCCCACGCAGCCCAACTCTGGGGGCCCTGACTCCTAAACTCCACACGAAAGACAAATCCATTTTTGGGGGAGCAGCTTCAGCCGGAGAGGGGATCCGAATTCAAAAGCCTTTGGCGAGGAAACTTGCCTCTGTCTTCTGTCTTTCTCTCCCTCCCACCCCCTCTATTTGCCTGGGTGCCCCTCATCTGTCGATCTTATCTCTCCCTGAGCTGTCTGTCTCGTCCAGCTCGCTCCTCTCTCTCCCATCTGTCTTCATACCTTCTTCAAATATCAAGCTATTTAGCTGTTATCTGTTTCATCTTTATCCCCGCGGATCGAATTGAAACAAGTTGAACCCTCCCTTCGCGTTGAAGTCCCTTGTAACACTTAAGGAGGCATAGAAACTGTCTTAACTCCCCGGATGGGGGTCAGCAAGAGAAGCCCAGCACCCCCCTAGGGGACCCTGAGGAGGGATGGGGAGGTGGCTGGGGGCGCACGGCTCTGGGAAATGACTGTTTCTCTTTTCCCAAAATCAGAGTGTGCCCGGCCCGCATGCAGTGAAGAGAGTGCCCTGTGCCGAGCGCGCCCTCCCCAAGCTGAGGGCCCCAAGTCCACGCGGGGTTTTCCTGAGTGGGAGGAAGGTCTTAGGGCCCTGGTGCCAGGTGAAAGGGGGATGATAGTATAGGAACAGAATTTCGGGGACCAGAGCAGAAAGCCCAGGCAAAGGACCGCGCGCAGCGACGAGGAGCAACTGCTTGGGCTGGCTCGGGAAGCCCTCGCCGGCTTCCGGGGCTTGAGGGGTGAGCTTGGGGAAGGCGAAGAAGTGGGAGGCGGCCAGCGGTCGGAGCGAGGCTGTGGACTCGTTAGGTACAATAATAAAAACCGCTACAAGAACCCAATTCGAAACTAAACGAAAAAAGCCAATAGGAGCCAGGCGCTGGGGCAGCGGGCGGCTGGACGCGGGTACTCACCGTGCGGCGGCGGCTGGAGCCGGGCGAGTGGAGGTGCGCGGCGGGCGGAGCAGCGGAAGGGAGTCCGGGATCCGCCGGGCTCTCGGGGTGACGGCGCGGCCCCTCCCCGCGCGCGCGCACAGCCGCGCTCCCGGGCTCTCCTCGCTCACACCCGCGGCCCCGCCGGCCCCTCCCGCGCGGCGTCAGCTATCAGCAGGCGCTGGGCGCCAGGGCCCCGGGCGTGGAGATGTGTGTCCTGCGCCGCTGCCCGCGAGGCCCGGGCCGGGCCGGGAGCGGGGACCGAAGCCTGGAGCGCATTGCGCGGCGGCGGGCACGGCGCGGTCACAGCCCGAGTGTAGAGGCCCGAGTCTTGCGGGCGCGCCTGACAGCTGCGAGCCGGGGCGCCACACCCACCGCTCGCGCAGTTACTCGCGCTCTCCCAGGGTCTGCCCGCCCGCGGGCCAAGCGCAGCGCCCGCCGCCTCCCGGCCGCCCCTGGGCCTGCGCGCCCCAGGTAAGCGGCCGCACACCTGCGTCCCGCGCCCTGCACCTGCTCCCGGCTCTCGCCCGAGGGTCCAGGATCTGGGAAGGGCTCGGGGACTCAAAGTTTGCCCTCAAAAACGAAGTGTGGAGGGCCCTGCGCTCCACGCCGAAGGGCCAGGGCCAGAAGATGGGGTCGAGGGGTGCGCAGAGGGAAGGAGCTCGGGGAGGGGTACGGCACTTTCAGGCTTCAGGCGAGGGCCAAGCGCCGGAGCCAAGAGTGGCCCTGGGAAGCCGATCTGTTTACCAGCGACCGGGGGAAGCGGCTGTGGCTCAATCAGTGGGGCTCCCGTTTACCATATGGGAGGCCCCGGGTGGGACACCAGGGATGGCAGCTGGGAGGGGGCAGTGTCGCCTCTCCCACCGTTCCTGACTTGGGTGAGGAGAGCTCCAGTCTGGGCAGGGGTGACCGCCTGCCACCTTCACTAATTTGGGTGCTAGGGAACTGGGTCCGTGCCCCTCTCCCGCCCTGGACGCTCCCCCCATTCCCGCCACCTAGGGCAGGAACCAAGTCAGAGCTGGGAGGACTGGGGGTGGGTGGGTGTCAACGCCCACTCTCTCAACGCTGCTAACTCAGTTTCCTCATGGTGGAGATACCCCTTGGCACCTTCTCTCTCCCCCAAAGCTCCATATCTCTCCACCCCGCTTCTCCTGCCTCCCTTCGGTTCTCTGTCTTCACCAGACTCTCCCCCTCCTACTCCTTGGGTTCCTGATTTCTCCCTTCCTCTCTCAATCCCGGTCTCTACTTTTTCATTTGAGTTACTAGTTGCAACCCCTCCTTCCTTGCCCCCTCCTCCCGCCCCCCCACCCCGTGGCATTAAGTGTCCTTAATGGACACGTTAATTAAACTCTAATTAATCATACTGTCCTGCACAAGTTTGAACAATTACCCTAATCAAACAGAAGTTAATAATGGCAGAGATGGCCCCGGGCACCGCGGGCCGCCCGGGCAGGGGGCGCAGCGGCTACAGCGGCTACTGGCGGCGGCAGCAGCGGCGAGCCCAGCCCGTCCTTGGAACCCGGGCGGCGCCATAAATCTTCCGCGGCCAGAGGCGCCGGGTCGCCCTCGCCCCCCACCCCCACTTCGTTTTCCCTCTCGCTCGGGTTCCGGCTCTCTCCCCTGCAGCGTTTCGGCTCCTTTGGGGCTCGCCTCTTCTCCGTCACCCCTTCTCCTCCACTTCTCCCTCTGTCTTTTCCCTTTTCCCCTAGTTCCCAGGACCCCGGGAAAGGCCACTGAAGGGCCAAATCTATCTCTCGGGCCTAGCCCTCGTTTGCCCTCTTTTCCCTCACCCGGGCTGATTTGTTTCCCGAGGCTCTGAGAACTACCCCCAGGTTTGGAGACAATATCTCCTCTGCGGGGACTCTTGCTCTCTGCCATTCTCCGTTCCTTTTTCTCTCTCGGATCTTCCTGCCTTTCCCTTTTTCCTCCCAGATGAATCCTAGAGCCTGCTCAGTCCATCTTTCTCTCTCTGCCTCTGACCCCTCCATTCGCGCGTTTTCCCCAGGCTCTGCCTTGTCCGGTTCTAATTCTGCCTCTCTCTCTGCCCCCCCCCCTCCGGGTTCAACAGGAACCTATTTTCCACCCTCCCCCAACACCCGCCAGCCCATTCTCCTCCCTAGGTCTAGGCTCCCCCACCCCATAATTACAATCCCGTTCAGTAATTATTTTTCGCTTCCTAATGATTTTTTAAAGGCATCTCAGAATTCGGTGTGGTGGTGACAACGATCTCGGGGCCAGGACGCCCCCGGGGTGAAGGGTTGGGAGTGGAAAGAGGATGGACAGAGTCCCCCTGGGCTGGGCCTGCCTGTCCTGCCTCTATTGAACTGTTGGGACCAACCAACAACCTCCGGGGCTGGTCTCTAAGGCGTTCCCGGCAGCCTGGCCGCGGGGCCCCGGGGACCTCTTGGACAAAGGGCTCCCTCCCCCCGCCCTTCGGGTTGCCGCACCAGAAGGGCGAGCAGGGTCGCCTCCGCGTCCCTGTTCAGCACCAAGCGACGGACAGCTCCCCGCGCCCGGGCCAGAAGCCAGGTGAACCACCCAGATGTCCTTCCCGGGTCAGAGCTGGAGAAAGATTGAAGTCTTGAGAAGAGAGGCTGAGGAGGGAGGCACCATGCTCGCTCGCGGAGTGGTGGTTTTGGGGGAACAGGTCCCAGGGTTTGGGGTGGGGCTCTGCTCCGGACCAAAGTGCTGTTGGTTAATATCACCGCGGAAAGCATTTTACAGTTTGCAGAATCGGAACAGGTAGGGGTCATTGATCCCCATTTTACAGGCAGCAAACTGAGGGTCAGGCGGTGAAACCAACCCACCCAGGTTCCCCAGTCAATAAGAGGAGCCGCCTGATCTTCAAGACCCCAAATGCCGTGCCTTATACTCGGCCAGAAGGGCCTCCCTTAGTGAAGGGAAGAGAAGGAATGTGCCGCCCAGCGCAGTTCAGGAGGAGCTTTCATTATCGCCCGCCCTCACAACGCTCGGTGCAGAGGAAACTGAGGCCTAGCAAAGCCAGGTCACTAGCTCAGGTTCAGGCAGCCAATGAGTGGCAGAGCTGGGACTTGAACCCAGGCTCAGCGAGAGGAGGACGAGGGCCCTCTTCCGCAGTGGGGACTCTGGGCCCTGCGGCTTTGTCCAGAGCCAGGAGAGCCGCTGGAGTCGGTGCCCTTGGCCTCGCTGACCCCGGACGGCGCGAGTCTTTCTCTTCCATCCTCTGCCTGGTGGCACCAGGGATCAGAGGGGCCGGACTTCGAGTCTCTGGATCCCGGACACTCCTCGAATGCTCCCGCCACCCCCGGTTGGGCCAGCGCTGCCTCTCGGTCCCCGGCGTGGCGTCCACGCTGCCGGCACCCAGTGCCCATTCGGGCTGGGGCTGGGGCTGGGGCTGGGCGGCCGCGCCTCCTCCGCCTGCACATATCTTTTACCAGTTGAATTAACGGCAGTTTTCGTCAGTTAATTAGGTTTAATTTACATAATTAGTACAGTATAAAGAGGATTGGGGATAATCATGGGGTACGTAGCGCTTACTGTGTAAACACGTATTCTGAATTAAAAATCAGATGTAATTAAGGCGCGCAGGCCCTGTTTAGGCAGGGTTTTAATTGTAATGAATTTCTAATTAACACTCAATGATTGCCAAATGCAAAGGGCTGTAAAATTTTCTTGTAGTTTTGCTAATTTATTGTTTACTTAATATCTGGATATTAATCCGACGGCCAGATAGGCCTGAGCCGGGAGCAGACGCCGGACTGAAGCAAGTGAAGGCGGCTGGGCGGGGCCGGCTGGGCGGGGCCACCCGCGAGCAGGCGGAGGTCGCAAGGGGAGGCCGCGGGCGGCGGGCGCCGAGCCCGCGCCAAGGTGCTCAGAGCTGCCGGCCCACCTCCCTCCGGGTGCAGCCGGAACAGTTGGGGCCGGGGTAGGGCCGGGACTTGCTGGAGGTCGCACACCCCGGATTCCTGCTGTCCAGACTAGGCTCTTTGGATCAGAGGCGAGACAAGCAGGGGACAGCCCGCTGCTGGAAAGCCACCAAAAGGAAGGAGAAAAGTCGCGGCTTTGCCGTGCCCAGATCGGGCCCTTCGACTGACCTCTTGAGTGACGGCGGAACTTGACTTGGCCTCCATTTCTGCACCTATAGGTTGGGCACGCTGACCTATACTTTGAGGGATTGACCCGGAGTCCCAAAAAGCCCTGAGGCTCAGCCCCAGCCCATGAGCATCTTTCTTCTGGAGCCCTGGCATGAATGTTGGGGAGTCCTGCTTGGGTGCAGGTCCCTTAAGCTTGGGGTAGAGTCTGAAGACCTTGGGAGTGGTGGGGGTCTTGGGGCATGCCTCTGGCTATCCTACTGTGTCCCCAACTACAGGCACATAGTAGGTATTCAGAAAGTATTTGATGAATAAATGGTGACCGAGGCACCTGTTCTGGGCACTGCTGAGGATTCAGAGAGGGCCTGGTGGGTTCCCTGAGCTGTGGCCACCCTCTTGCTTGAATTATTTTACAGATATTTTTTTAATAAAATTTTCCACTGTAAAAGTGAGGTAAAAATAGTATAAATTACTGGAAAACAGATGCCCACACTCCAGGGCTCAGGGAGGTGGAGCTCTTGGGGAGAGGTTTGGGGAAGGCAGCTGGAGGCAAGAGGGAGTCTGACTCCTGGAGCATGGGGCACTGGGAGAGGGAGTGTGTGCCTGCTGATCAGTGAAGATGTAGCTGAGAGTGGAGGTCCACAATACAGGCTTTGTAAACTGTCAAGGGAAACACAGGTGGAAGGGTTGGCTACCAAAGCCTTTTTGGACAGCTTGGACTAGGAAATGAAGGGGAGATGTTATTTTCCTCTCGCTGCTATAACAAATTAACACAAACTTAGTGGTTGAGAACAACACAAATTTATTATCTTACAGTTCTGGAGGTCAGAAATGGGAAATGGGTCTCATTGGGCTAAAATCAGAGTGCCTGTAGGGCTGTGTTCCTTCTGCAGGATATGGGCAGAATGTATTTTATTGTGTTTGCCGGTTTCTAGAGGCTGCCCACATTCCCTGGCTCGTGGCTCCTTCCTCCATCTTCAAAGCCAGCAGCATAGGATCTTCAAATCTCGCTGTGACTATGATCTCTTCTCTGTAACCTCTTCCACTTTTAAGGATCCTTGTGATTACACTGGACTCACCCATATAATCCAGGATAATCTCCTCATTTTAAGATCAGTTGATTAGCAGCCTTAATTCCATCTGCTATTTTAATACCCCCCTTCCCATGTAACTTACATTCACACGTGGGGTGTGCATAATGTAATCACCTTTTTTTGGAGGGGGGCAGTATTCTGCCTATCACAGATGTGTCTCAAAAAAGAGGCCCTGGGAGAGGCTTATCCATTGTACTCTGGATGTGCTGACCCCTGCAGCAGATTTCCCCAAATGCGGGAGACTGGACTGCATAATTTGTGGTAGTGGGGGACTGCGTTCATGCCCTCCCCTAAAAAAAAAAAAAAAAAAAAAAAAAAGAGGCCCTGGGAAGCTGGGGCGGTGTGGGGAGTGATGGTTAATAGTGTGCAGGTGATAGAGGGTGTGCATGCCTGGGGGGTGGTTGGGGTGCTTCTGTCCCCACCTTCTGAGCCTCTGCCTGGAGGGCCTGACTGGATTGTCGCCTAGGATGGGCCTGTAGCTCTTAAACTGAGCCCCACAGGCCTCCAGGGGAAGCGGAGGCAGGCCTGGGTGTGGGGCGGGGATGCATGCTGGGGTGGGGTAGGGAGCAGTGTGCCCACCCATAGGCACTTTCATAAGAGCCCAGAACACCCCTGCCAAGCCCTCATGCCAAATGTGGGGTGGCTCTTACTGGGGTGATGCAACCTACATCTTCCTCCACACCTGGAGAGTGGGAGGCCTGGTGATGTGTGGGTCTCTGTGCACGTGGGCGGAGGAAGTGGAGGAAACCAGCTCTTCCAAAGTGCTTTGTGCACCTGGCTGTCCACAGTGGGAGTGATTAGATAATGACCTCAACAACATCTGCGTCAGGCACTGTCATTATCCCATCTTACCAGTGGGGAAACTGAGGCCCAGGGGGAATTAAGCCTCCTGTCCAGGGTCATGCAGAAAGTCAATGGAGGAGCTGGGATCCGAGCCCAGGTCCGTGTGACTCCAAGCCTGTGCCCTTCATCACTTCATCCCCCCACCTGCCCCACAGGATTGCAGACTGCCAAAAAGGGACCCAGGAGGCTATGGGCTGGAAGGGAAAGGTTCAGTTTGGGTGTCGGAAGGCTCACCACTGAATCTGCCTCTCCACTGCCTTGCTGAGTGAATCTGACCAAAGGGGCTCAAAATGTGTTTAAAAGTATTTTTATTACGAAAATAATACATGCTCATTTTGTTACATTTGCAAAATGCAGAGTAGCAGAGAAGAAATCGAGGAGCATCCACAATGCCATCATTTCATGTTTATGTATGCGTTTGTATAAGGATCTTGTTCCCAGATGGTGAGAGGTATGGAGGGCAGGGCCCTGACATTCTCTGAGGTCCTGGCTGTGCTAACCCCCACTCCCTTCTCTTATTGAACTATTTTTCGTGCAACTCCTGAACACTGGGGGCTGGTCCAGCTCCTTTCTGGGGCTCTTGATGGAATGAGACAGTGTAAGGAAACAGGCACGGACAATACAGCAAAGTCAGGCAGGGATGGGGAGCCCCAGCAGCCTATGGGTTGGCTTCGAAGCCCGAGGTGGGCTAGGGTGGGGTAGCGGAAAAGGCCTTGCCAGAGGAATTTTGGCAGAGCCTTGAAGGATGAGTAAGAATTGGGCAGAAGACAAAGGGGTGGGGGGAAAGGTGTTTCGGGCTGTGCAGTGACTTGGAGGCAGAGAGGGCTCAGCACACTCAGGGAGCAGAGCATCAACCACTGTGATGGGACATGGAGTGGGAGACAGAGGTGGGGATTACCATGTCCATTGCCCTAGCAGGGGCGCTGGGAGGATTGAATGAGATGAGTGTGCCCAGGCCCAGCTCCTACTACAAGACTATAGTGTATCTTCTTTTTCAGAACTAAAGTGGTCTGGACAATGGTATGCTGGGTACTGCCTGCTCTTTTTCCAGCCAGCTGCTCCCCCTACCTCTCCTAGTGTGCGCTCTCTTTGCTCTCCCTACATCCCCTCCTCCTGAAAAAGGAAACAAGATTCAAAGCAAGTTCCTAGTAAAACCCAGCAGTACAGCCTGACTTCCCCCGACTGGGTGCTTTTAACTAAGTCTGTGGGCAAAAGCGACTTTTTATCCCTTGCAAGTTAATGCAAACTGTTAGGGAGATAAAGAAATGACAGAGCTGCCAATGGACTGTTGGGCTCAAAGCAGGGAAATTTGTCTCACTTTAGAAGAAGGACCTGGAGGGCTCAGCCCCATCGACTCATTCATTGTGCTGTTATCTGCCAGAGAGGTGGTGACACCACAGCAATTAAGACAAACTTTAGTCCATAAGTTCGTGCCTGCAATCTTGTGACTTCAAAACAAGACAAATGATACCTCCAAGGGAGGAAACAAAGCCTTTTTCAGAATCTGTCCAAAGTCAAAGCGAATATTTGTAGTTGTTCAGCAGAAAATCCGTCATTCCGAGGCTTGTGCCAGCCCAGGCTCTGGAGCCTCCACCTGGCCACATCCGGAGGGCCCTGCCCACAGCTGCTTCCACCTCTCCCACCAGGCCCTAGTTTATGAGCATCTCTGGTGGATCAGGGACCTGATTTCTGCCAAGGTGGAAAGGGGTCATGACAAAACTAGGGCCGTTGGGTCCTAGCCCTGCCACAAAGGGCCAGTTGACCTCCCCCAACCCCCCAGCCAGCAACCAGCACCCACAAGGGACCAGGCTCAGTGGCTGCATCCTGAACCATTTACTGCTCCCCACTGCCTGGGCTCCCTGCCCCCTGGCTCCTGATCCTGGCTGGTGCTGGCCTCACCCCCATCCTCCTCCATGTTTCCCACCTGACCTTGGATTGAGCTCTTCCCAGCTGTGTGAAATACAGTCTTGGGGATCCACCTGACTCCATTCCTGGAGTCAGGGTGCTGCTGGCTGCGTGGACCCCCATGAGAGATCAGTGCCAGCTCCTTCTCGCCCTCCTGCTCCCATTGCTCTGTGTCCTTCTGCTGGCTCACCTGGCACTGCCTTCCCCTCCCCCCAGGACTCAACCCCCATGTTCTCCCTTCCCACATAACTACTCTAGGCCCTTCTTTCTCACTGACATCTCTGTGACAGAACACAGGGATCAGACTTAGCTAAAGGATGGTGCTCCGATGGGGGATTTGAGGCAGCAGTGATGGGGAGGGAAGACATCTTTGAGGAAGCATCCTGGCCCTCTTCAGGCTCCCCCACCCCATTGTGGAGGCATCTGTCCACCCCCTTTTGGCCAAACCCAGGAGATGGAGGGGAGGGGGCCTAGGGTTGCTGCCAGCCTGCATGCCTGGCCCCATCCCGGGCCTCACTTTAGTTATATCCTTCACTCAGATCTCTGAGTATGCAGAGATCTGGAAGTGCGTATCTCCCCGCAGAGATGCAGGTCTGTTCAGCGAGCGCACAAGTCCCAGGTCCTCAGGCTCCTGGCAGGGTACCCTCAGCTTCTCACCAGGCTATACAATCCAGCCCAGCTTGCACTAGCCTGGCCAGGTTGGGGGCTCTGGGTCACACTGCTTCAGACTACAAGGCCATGTCTAAGCACTGCTGGGAAAAAAAGAGTCCCATCTTTCCTCCCTTTGTCCCATTGCCTTCTTGGAGGATCTCCAAAGCCCTAGAACTCTGCTTACCTGCACTTCTCAGGTGGGCAAACCAAAAGGGCAGGACCAGGCAGGGACAGTGGGCTGAATGCTGAGGGGGCTCCCTTGCCTACCACCCAAGGTCCTAGATGTGGGGACCCCACACTTATGTAGAGAAGGCACCTGCCTCCGAGTGTGACCTGGGGCCCCATGAGGACCCTCCTGCCCCAGAAACTCTTCCCTCCAGGCATCTCATGGGGGTCTTGTCTCCAAAACGCTCTGGTAAGGAGGCTAGAGGGTGTAAAGGCTGGAGTGAGAGACCAGAGCAGGACAGTGACAAGCCCTGGGGAGGAGGACACCTTCCCTTCATCCCACCACTCCTTATCCCTACTTCCCTCCCTCCCTCCAACACCTCCAAGCACCTTCCACGGGCTGACACTGGGCCAGGTCCTGGAGACAGAGGAGTCAGACTCACCCCTGCCCTCGAGGGGTGTACATCTGGTGCTGTTTAAGTTGGGCCTGAAAGGAGCAATGGGAGTTGGCCCCATGGACAGGGTGTGGGTGGGTGGAGTTCCAGACAGAGGGAAGAGATCGCTCATGCCAGGAGTGTGCCAGAGGCCCCAGCCTTCCCACGACTTCTGAAGGCAAGGGCAGCCTGACCTCTAGGCTGGCAAGGGCGACCAGAGCAATGACTCTGCCTACACAGGCCCAAGGGGCCCCTGCTCTACAGCCAGAGGGGCCTTTGCAGGAGGACCCCTCAGGGGCAGCTCAGCTCCCCGTCTTCCCAAGACTGAACCAGAGGGAAATTTAGACCTCCCCCTGGAGCTCTCCACCTGGGGTCCATGAGTGGGTGGGCTCCGGGAGTTCAATGAACTCTAAAGCTTTGAACAAAACTGTGTGTATGTCTGTGGGTACACAGTATTCTGGGATGAGAGTCTGTCTCATTTATGGGATGCTCACAGGAGTCCATGGCTCCAAATGGGGAGGACACCTACTCTGGAACATTCAGTCTCAGGATGCTCCAGGGTTCAGTGAGATCACCCACAATCACAGATTGAGGACACTGAGGATCAGAGAGGAGACATTTTGTCCACGTCACCCTGGAGCTGGCCTCCGGGTCTGTGCTTGGCTGCCCCCTCCCCTCTAGAGCCGTGTTGTTTCTCAATGCAATTGGAGTAGGGGGCGGGGCACTGTGCTCCCATGTCTAGGAAGTTGGTCGGAGGGCAGATCCCTGTGGCTCCACTCCCAAAGGACTGACACTATCCTTGCACATGAGTTTAGAGCCTCTGTGTTAGAGGATGGAGTCTGTGCCTGTGTGTGCACACGTGTCCCTGTGCATGTGAGGTGCTTGTGGAGCCAGCATCTGGAGCTGTGGTTAAGAGTGGGGCTCTGAGTTCCAAACAGGACCATGCTGCTTACTTGTTGGGTGGACCTTGGGCAAGTCCCTTGACCTCCCTGTGCTTCAGTTTCTCCATCTGTAAAATGGGCAAAATACTACTACCACCACATACCTCTTGGGATTGCAGTGAGGATTAAACAGTTAATAAACTAAGTCCTTAGCCCAGTTCTTGGCTGGATGCACCATTTGGGGCCATGAACTCCTGTGAACATCCCACAAGAGTGATAGATCCTCTTTCCAGAATAATATGCTACACTGTGGGGTATAATTTTTCCTACTTCCCCTGACTTGGGGGTTGAGGGCGATGGGTTTGTTGGGTGCTCTTCTCAGATCAAGGATATACTTTAAGTCTGAGTGGTGACTGTTTATGTTCTGGGGTAGTCAGGCCCATCTGGGGAGCCCCCAGGCTTTCCCCACCCCGTGTGCCTCGTTCTTGGAAAGCCCACAGTCTGCACCACTGGCCGCTCTCCTTGTTCTGAGCACTGGCCCAGGGACCACCCACCCTTATGGCCTGGGCCTCATCCAATTCTGTGGCCCTCCCAGTCCCAGGAAAGCGGCAGGTGCTCAGGAAGGAGGAGGGTCCTGCTTGAGGCCCAGGGGCAGTTGGCAACTCAGACCTGCCCTGGGGAAAAATGGTAAAAATGCTGCCTCACCTGAGGGTGTCCCTTTCATGGAGCGAAGGACCGAGCATGGATCAGGAATCACAACTCCACCACTGTGGCCATTCAGTCACCAAATATTTATTGTGCACTTACTTTGCCAGGCTCTGTCCTTGGCACTGGGGATACAGTGTGTACAAAACAGACCAGAACCCCTGTCCTGTGGAGCTTATACTCTAATGGTGGGGAGAAGATAATTAAGTGAAACAGGGGTATGTCAATAGTTACAAGTGCAATGGAGGGAAATGGAGTAAGTAAGGAGAACGGAAGTCCCATGGGCGGGCGGCAGGTCGCTGTTTTACATGGAGTGCTCAGGTCAGGTCTCACTGAGATGCCATTCGAGCAAAGGTGTGAGGGGGGCAGGGGTGAGCTGTGCGGGTACCTGGGGGAAGAGTGCTCCAGGCACAAGTGCAAAGGCCTATATTAGCTGGTGTAACACTAGCTTCTAGTAACATATAAAACCCAAAACAAAATAGTTCAGTGCTAGCTTATTTACCAGCCCAATGCAGACGTTCCTTAGGCAGGTACTTTCCTCCATGTGGTGACTCAGGGACTCTGGCTCCTTTCACTTGTGGCTCAGCCTCCCCCCACCTCCCTCTGAGTCACTGTCATTTAGCGGAAGGGTAAAGAGGTAGTGGAGAAGGCACATCTGCATCCTAAGCTCCTTGGCCAGGAAGCAATGTAACACTTGCACTCATTCCATTGATGAGACTCACATGGTCCCTGTTAACTGCAAGGTGGACTGGGAAATGTACTCACTGGCTGGGCAGCATCTGCACTATGAAGGAGGGAGTGTGAACCTTGGGTGGTTGGTTGGATGTCTCTGCTTTGGCCCTGAGGTGGGACTGGACCTAGATGTTCAAGGTCAGCAGGGAGGGCTGCTGACTGGAGCAGAACAAGAATAGGGAGAGGAACCAAGGTTAACGATAACAGGGGCAGTTGTATAAGGTTGTACAGGCCATTGTTGGGTCTTTGGCTGTACTGAGTAAGATGGGAGCCCTTGATGGATTCTGAGCAGGGGAGAGCTATGATCTGCCTTCTGTTTTAACACGTTCCCTCTAGCTGCAAGTGGAAAATGGACTGAGAGGACAGCAGAGGCAGCGGGGAGCCTGTTAGGAGGCTGCTGCAGTAGAAGAGAGCATGGTGGGTTAGACTAGGACGAATGGTGCTATCAATATATTCTGAAAGCAGACAACAGAATTTCCTAGCAGGTTGAGTCCCAGCATTTTGGCTTGGGCACTCGAAAAATGGAGGTGCCATTTTGATGGAGATGGGAAAGTGGTTGGAGGAGCTTTTGGATGTGCGTGTGGGGGCAGATCAGGAGTGTCTGCTTTTGGATGTGTGGTTGAGATATCTCTTGCACCTCCAAGTAGAAACCCAGGCCTTCTGACCCTTGCTTGTAAAATGGGGGTGATCACATTTACCTGGTGGGTGGCTGATTAACAGAGAGGATGGTTGTAAATGGCCTGAGGTAGAGTGAGGTTCAGTGAATGTGGGGTCAAGGGCAGGGAGAGGCAGCTTGCTGTGGAGAGGAGCAGACGGCAGGGCACTGGGGGTGGGTGGGTGGAAGAAGGGCCTCTCAGAACTGTCCTGCTCTCTCCCCACCTACCTCAGGCCAGTGTATGTCAGGCCAGACAAACTCGTGAGACCCACACTCAAGGCCCATAAAGAGCACAAGATGGGGGTCCCGAGATCCCGGCTTTAGTGCTGGCCCAACTAGCCTTGCTAGGGACTTGGCTGGGGAGTCGCCACGCCCGGGCTTCTCATCTGCCCAGTGGGCTGGGCTGCAGGCGCATCAAAGATCTGCAGGAAGCAGGGGGTGCTGTGGGAAGGGCGCTGCATTCTGGAAGGGCAGCACCTGGCATGGGCGGGCCCTGCCATACATGCAGTCCTGCTGCTGTGGAAGTCCCCCACCCTGGGTGGGTAGCAGACACACTGCACAATACAGCCCTCCCAGGGGGAGGCAGTCACCAGTCATAGTTTTATTCCCATCAGCCGATGCTGACAGAGCCTGACTCCTTACAAAGAAAAATGTTAGGAAAACAGAGCGGGTGGGCCCCTTTCCCCACCCTGCCAGAGCCAGTCCTCCAGATGGGAGGGGGAGAGGGCTGGCCCTGGCAGGGGCTGGCCACGCTGAAGGCTTCCAAGCCAGGCCCCAAGTGTGGAGGGGAGGTGGAGCCATCTGCCGGCAGAGTGGAAGGTGAGAGAGGGGGAGCCCGGGCCCAGCAAAGCTCCTCTGGTGCAGGCAGCAAACGAAGGTGTGACAGGCAGGTTTTCTCCTTTGGTGATCAGTCCTGGGCTTTCAGCACCCCGTGTAGACCTCACGGGGGGCCCTGCTGGCTCCGCCTCTCCTCCAGAGCCCTGCACACCCACATGGACACCACAGCCGTGTTCCTGTCATTGAACTGCACGATGAACGGGTGGCCCTGTGGGGAGAGGAGGAGGTTGTCACTGGTGCTCCCCAGATCATGCACTTCATTATACTCCCCCAGGCATGTTCTCAGCCTAGATCTCATTTCTTTTTCCCTCTAGATTTGTAGGGTAAGGAGGGCAGCTATCAGTCCCATTTCACAGCCCAGATAACTGAGGCCCAGGGAAGAGCACCGACATACACAGTCCGGTGGGGGGTGGAAGATGGTCTGGCTGGCAGAGCATTCCCTGGCACATCTGACTCTGCCTGGTGCTCTACTACATTTCCCTGAGACTCCAACCAGCCTGTCAGCCCCTTAAAGGTGAGGGCCTGTCTGAACTTCCCATTCTGCTTGGCCCCTGCTCAGAGCAGCATCAGAGAGCCAGGTGGCTAAGGCCTGGCACCTGTGTGGCCAGCATTCCAGTCCAGTTGCTGCCCAGAGACCAAAGAATCATCTTGTCAGAGGTTATGTCAATCCCTATTATTTTTCTTCTGTCTAAAGATCTCTTATAAATAAATCACAACCCACAATTGAAGTGTCAGGAGAAAGAGGAATGTGCTGATGGTTACAGGTCCTGGTGAGAAGTTAGGGGTTCAGGGCTGGATTTTGGAGGGCAGGTACTGGGTCCAGGCAGCCTGTCTCTGGGTCTAACCCACCTAGCCCACAGGCAAGCCAGGTTATATGTAGCTGTCCTGCAGCACAAGATTTACACTCACAATCTTAGGGCCTCCTGGGAGTTCCCAGGAAATGTCAGAAAAAAAGCAGGGGCAGCCACCGGTCACCCTGGTCACAAATTGAAGGTGAAAAGAAAACAGGAAAGCATCTTCTCCTCCTCCTCCCCAATTGGCTTCTCTGCTAAGGATCGTAAACCTAGCGGCTTCCTCCCCTACCCAAAACTGTGTAGCCTGTGCGGAGAGTAGACGAGGCCCAGGAAGCCACAGCATGCCTTTGGCCCTGTGTAGAGGGGCAGAGCACACATCTTTGTGGGGTGCTAGAGGGAGAGCAGAGACAATGGAGGCGATGAGGGCTCCTGGTTGCCTTCTCTCCTAGCACAGCTCCTCCCTCCCCTCCAGTCTTCTTGCCCTTACCCCCTCCCTTTCCCACTGCTTTGAGCCCCCTCCCTGGTCCCCTTCCCCCTTCTCCACTGGCCTGGGCTGGGCTCTCAGGGCTGCTTTTCCAATACACCCCAGCCTTGACCTGCGGCCCCAGGGGACGGCCAGCCCCTGGCAGCCTGTTCAAAGCTCTGCTGCCTCGCGATGAGCTCATCACATTCGTTTTCCATCAAGGCCAGAAGTGATGTTGGCCAGGGCTCAGGTGCCCTGGCTGTCTGACTCCCGTATCTGTGGGAGCAGTCTGGCTTGGGTGGCGGAGGCAGAGAGGCCCACTCGGACCACAGGCCAGACCTGAGATGTCTCTGACCACAGGCCAGACCTGAGATGTCTCTGGGGACAGGAATAAGGAATGACCAGGCTTCTTCATCCCTGGGTTGGCACTGGTCCCCTATCTGGCCTTGCCAATCCAGGCAGGGAACCCTTCCCCAGGCGCACCCTACATGACTCTAACTCAGAGGCACATGGAACCCTGTCAGCGTCCAGGGAGGAAAGAAACTTGGCTCAGAGAGGGGAAGGCCCTGGGCACCTCCGAAGGCCACGGTGGAGTTAGACCTGGAGCCCTGATGGGTGCCTCTTGTGATCTGCCCATGGCACCGTGTGGGGGCTCCTACCCACTGCAGGACCCCCAAGGGTGCAGCTGGGGAAGGGGAGCTCAAGGCCAGGCAAGGTGTGTACCCCACAGATGGCACAGGCCTGGGTGCAAGGGTTGGGCAGGAGGTGACCAGGAGGGACCCTGTCTTGGCTCCTGAATGTTCCTCCCCCACCCATATGCCCACCCTATGCCTGCTTTCCCAACTGCTGCCCAGATAGAGGAACTCGGTCTTGAAATAAGAGTGTGCACATTTCCTTTCAGGAGGCTCAGGCAAGATGACCTCTTGCCCTTCTGAAGAACAAAGGGAGAAGCTGTGCTCAGGAGCCAACGGGCCCCTCCCCCCAAGCCCGGGGTAACACAGTGTCACTTTCCCGGAATGCCGGTGACTTTGGGGCCCATATGCTCCATCTCTGTTATCATCTGTTCGGGAACAAGCAGAGCGGAACTGCAGGAGGGGAGAGACATTCCTCCACTTCCCAGGAAGGGCTGATGGCTGCACTGCGGGGAAGCACCTTGCCCAGGCTTCTGGAGGAGGGAGACAGAGATGGGCTGCTGCACTACCCTCATCCTTGGCTTGGGGCGCGGAGTGGGGGGCTGGGGTCCTCTGGCCCATGCTTGCCCCAGGTGGGCTGGAAGATGCCTCCCATCTCCTGTGTATCGCTGATGAGGCATGTTGATGCTTTACACCACTAGGCAAGGGAGTGATCTGGATAAATGTCTCTGTCCCCTAGCCTGCTGAGTGGTGTGGGTGGGCACTGAAAGCGGGGGAAAGACTAACCGAGAGGCAGACATGGAGGGAGGGAGACCCCAGCCTCTTCAGGCATCTGACATGTGAACCTGGGAGCTGCTGGCAGTTGTGGACCCCCACGTGACCCAACATGTTGAGAAAGCTGGTTTACAGGGAGTGAGAGCAGGATGAGCTGCATGGCGGGGGTGGGGAAGGGCTGGGGGTCATCCAGAGCACTGGAGACCCTGGGGGTCAACGTACCTGGGCCTGGCAGCATCTCTGCCTGCAAGGCCCTGAGGCTCCCCACAGTCTGGGGGTGGTTTGTGCTATCTGCAACCAGAGCAGCACTAACTCCTGTAAGTGGGCACTACAATCTTCCCTGTACAGATGAGGAAACAGAGGCCACAGGGGTCATCCTTGACCTGCGTGGGCTCCCAGAGCTGGGACCAGAACACAAGTCTCTGTAATCCAAGCCCTGGGCTCTCCTCAGGCAGACCTGGGGTGGGGAGAGGCAGGAGAATCAATTCAGGCCTGCCTGGCCAGAGGTGAGCCTCAACTTCCCAGGTCTGAGCTCTGCCGGCGCCGTCCCCTGGACACACTGGGAAGCAGTGCTCTGCCACCGTGGCAGGTCACTTTCACTGGGCTCCCTGCTCGGCTCCAGCCTGGGGGGGGGGGAAGCAGGGCAGTTATGCCATCATGCTCCCTTTCCAGAAAGGGAAACTGAGGCCCAGAGAGGGATGTGCCTGGTTAGGTGCTGGAGCTGAACTCAAGTCTTCTGTTTCTGCTCTGGTCCATTCCCAGGGCTGGCCTGTCTCCCGAGGTCATGGCAGGGTGTGGTTTGCTCTTGCCTCCCTAGATTATAACTGACATTCCTCCAGTCCTGTGACACAGGATCTCCTCACAGGTTTAATGAGTGAACAAACAAAATCTGATGGACAGTTCTTAGGAAATCATGAAAATCACTCTGCCATCCTGAGGTGTCTGAAGGTGCCCGAGTTCCCAGGCAGCTCTGGACAGGCCTGAGCAGATGCTAGCACAGCCAGACGCCTGGAGACAGAGGGAAAGTGCACACGGACCATATTAATACTGAGCCCAGAGACTCTGGATTGAGTGCTGTGTATGAGGTACTGCCAAGGGCTGTGTCTGGATGACCCTGCTGCATCCCCACTCCCTCTAGGAGGCACACACTGCTATTCTTTTCCACTTTTCAGATGAGGAAATTGACACTTAGGTCATCCAAGTTCTTGGGCTGGGCCCATAACATGGGCCTCCTATCTCCAAATCCTGTGCTCATGACCCTGCTCTCCAACACTTGCCATCAGAGCTGACCTTGTAGGTCCCTGACAGGGTCTCCATGAGGGCCACAGGAGGGCTCTAGCCCCCTGCAGCTGGTCTTTCTCTTGGCTTGGAGGGCATACATGTCCCTTCTAGGCAGAGGAGTCCAGGTCTGGGCAAGCTCTCACAGCCTCACTGGGTTACAAGGAACAATGGGACCAGGGAGCAGTGTGTCTCCCTGGCAGCCCTGCACCCAAGGTGACTGCCCCAACCACTAGGCCTCTGTCCTCCATGCAAACAGCATGTTTGTGGCCACAGCCGTGGAGCTGGAGGGCATGTGCCAGGCTGGAGCTGCTGAGCAATCTCACTGGCCTCATCCCCAGGCAGTGGAGCCACTTTCATTTCCTGGATTCTCTCAGGGCCAATTGCAACAATTAAACCGGCGAGGGTTGAAGTATTATGGTCCACAAACTTCACCACAGAAGGAGAAGACATAATGAAGGGAAAAGGATGGGACTGCAAGGGGCAGGATGGATCAAAAAGTGGAGAGGGAGAGAGGCGAGTTGACAACAACCAGAGACTGCCAGCATTACCTGTGCAGCCACCCCCCTCCGCCCCACATGGGGCTGGGATGTCAGTTGTGTTAGCAAGAAGAAGGGTACTGGTGAAAACTTATTACCTCATGAAGAGGATCTGTAGCCGTTCAATACTCTGCTTCACCTGGGCATTAATGCCCAGTATGCTGTTGGATTTTTGATTCTCTCTACTTCTGTAATTCTGCCCCCAAATCTCACCTGCCCATTTCATTGTGATGAGATGCCTTCCTGATGGACTGAAAGCAGGACACTCCCAAGCCCTTCCCATTTGGACAGCACTCTATGCTTCTGTGGAAGGAGGGAGGGAGAGGAGGGATTCATGTGTGCACTGTGCAGGCAGAAAATGAGGCTCCGAGCCTGCCGTGGTGGGTAAATGCTGCTGGAGAGTCAGGCCTCTGGATTCCTAGTCCAGTGCTCAATCAGTGACACTTCACTGCCTGCCCCTAGTGAACAGCTGACCTATTTGGGGCTCCCATACTATGTTCTCTTCATATAACTTCTTAAAGCACATCATGCATATGAATTGTTTCTAACTTGTTGGTGTGGCTGCAGGGCCTAGTACAAGGCCTGTCGCGTGAAAAAGTGATCCGTATATTTTGGATGTCTGCATCCACTCACCACATATGTGTTGTGTGCCAGGTACCAGCATATGCATACTGCTGTCTTTAACCTTCCTAGCACCCCCACTTTATAGAAAAAGGAAACCATGGCTCCAAGAAACTATGAGGTGGGGCAAGGTCACAGAGCTAGAAAGTGGCAGAGTTAAGGTTTAAACCCAGGAGTCTCTTCCAGCCACGTACTTATGTGCCCCACCACTCTGCCTGCCTAAAAGGTACTTCCTAAGATCGGGCTCTGTGAACTTTCTATTTCTACTTTTTTCAAAGATGAGTATCTTGTTCATTATAGGTGTTCAATAAGTAAATTAAATCAGGGTGGCTGGCTGCATACCCTTTTCCTCTCTGTCCAAATTCTTATATATCAGGCACTACTCATCACTGATTTAATACTCAGAGGAACTCTAAAGTATTAACATTATCCCCATTTTACAGACGAGGAAGCTAAAGCACACAAAGATGAAGGAACTTGTCCAAGGCTACGGAGCCCAAGCCCTCAGACAGGGGATGTCTCTTCTCATCATTGCCAGCAGTGGGTGGGCAGCATGCCCTGTAGGAAGGGCTTCCCTTAGCTGAGCAGCCAGGCCGTCTACTGATTGCCCCAGCTTCCCAGTTCTCCATTCTCTCTCTTTGGGTTTAGATTCCAGGGAAGCCAGTAAAATTGAGGCCCAAGGTCTGCAAGAAATTTCCCAGGGCTACAGAGACCAGATCCTGGTGGTAAGAACAGTAAGAAACCGTATGTCCAGCACAGGACTATACCCCAAACCTCAGCTCTACCTCTGTGAAGCCTTTGTCCACATCTCCGCCTCCCAGCAGATGCCATCTCTCCCTCTACAGAACTGTCCAAACACCTTCTTGTCAACTGCCCTCCTAATGCACACTTGCTCTACTGCGTGTTATTTTCATTTGAGCCTGTCTTTTCCTAACACTAGACTGGAAGCCACTTGAGGGCAGGGTAGTGCTAATGACAGAGCAACCCCAAAGAAATGTTAGCTGTATTAACTGGTAAGTTATGGTGGTTCCCCAGGAGCCTGATGTTCAGGCTGAGAATCACTGCAGGTTGGGGTGGGTGGGCCTAGTGAGAAGGTTCCATGCTGATGCTGCCCTAGACCCCTGGGGGGCCTCTTTGGACCATAGGACTCTCCTCCCTGAGGGTGAACTCCAGGCCTCCAGGCACCTCTTCTCCCACCAAAGATGCTACATGGGAGAGAATGTCAAGGACCCAAGAACCTCTTTAAGCAAGCATGCCTGGCCCAGTTACAACCCAGCCAAGTCCAAAACTGGTAAAGAGTCCAACAAGTTGCTCAAGTGAGCCATCAGGGGTGGTCCTATAAATAGATGGGTGTCTGTAAAAGGTGAGGCTGGTGGGATCCCCAAATACCAAATGCACTGCTTATCATTTCACCTTTCCTTGTTGGACCTTTGAGCCGTGCCTGAAGACTCTATGCATCTCCTTTTAGGATTCCAACCCTCTTGGCAGGGGTAATACTTTGGTTCCTTCTCATCAATAATCGAGGAGCATTAGTAGTGGATGAGACCTCAGATACCAGCAGGGCCTTAGGGTGTCAGGTGTGCTGGTGGTTTTACAAATGTTTGATTCAAATTTGGTTAAAAAATATTTTAACTATATTTTAAAAAACTAATTAAAAAATAACATATACTCAACTATGTTCAACTCAAAATATTAGCATTGGATACTGTTACCGGGCATTGTATTGTTAACTTATTTATTTATTTTTTAAAGATTTTATTTATTTATTCATTTATCCCCCCCCTTGCTGCTTGTGCTCGCTGGGTCAGCTAACCACGCCGTGCGGGCGGGCTTGCCTTCACCAGGAGGCCCCGGGAACCGAACCCGGGGACTCCCATATGGTAAACGGGAGCCCCACCGATTGAGCCACAGCTGCTTCCCTGTTAACTTATTTTTTGTAGCTCTTTGAGCAAAGTCAGTCCCTCTGTTAGATCTGTGCATATTATTCAACTTCTTATACACTGCTGACAACTAGGAGGGCTTTGTGCACTGATCATTTTTTCCAGGGCTGTGATGTCCATTCCTGGGAAACTGCAAGTTTGAGTCCAACACCAGAGCCCAGGTGCATCAAGCCCATCAAACGCAGGTGAGGCTCAGTGCACTGGCCGGTGCATGACCCCACCTGACTCAGGGGCAGCCATGCAATACTGAGCAAGCAGGGGTTGGGTCAAGGCCACCCTGGGTTCTGATGGTGTCAGTGCTTCTTGTAAGGTTGGAGAACCTCTGGTGTGACCTACATATTTACCATAAGAAAGCCATATGAACAGTTGGTAGTTACTTTCAGTGATTAAAAATTGAAATAAAATCTTTCTGTCATTCCCTTCTTAAGCTTCTACATTGGTTTAAAGGATGCCTAAATTGAGACTGCAAGGTGAGCTGTGGACAAGTGGGTTGAGTCAAGATTTTCTTGATACTGTGCTATAAAATAAAATACAGAAACAAGCTGAATGATGATATAAGATTGCAACTATCATCTATGGCCCTAGCTCTCAGATTTTTGTGTTCTGCAAGAGATGTGTCATGGAAAAAACTTTATAAAGAAGCAAATGTCTACAACAAATACCAACACATCAATGCAAAAAAAAAAAAAAAAAAAAACCCACCTCTTTTCTAGATCAATATTGAGGTTCTGCATATAATTTTGTGGAATAAAAGGCATTCTACTGCTAAAGTTTCAAAACTACCAATCTAATCCATCCTTACCCAGGAGAAAATTTCTGATTAGAGAAGGTAAATGGTTTATGGAGGCACACACAACAAATGTTCAATGTTTGTTAAACTGTTGACAAGTGGCAGGGCAGCCTTTATAATATTAATCACATGGGATGATAAGTTATAATCACCCCTGGGGTTCAACTCTGGTCCATCAAGAGGACATGATGTTTCCAAAGGTCTCCATGAGTCACTCTATGCCCTGTGCTTATAGGGCGGCCATTGTACTGGTACAGTGTGGTATGGGGAGGCAGCAAAGGATGACTCCAGTGGACCATGATGACAGAGGTGAACATGGGATGCTGGTGCTCCTAAGTTTTTGTTTGGGGGAGCTGAGCCATTTGGATGGCAGAATGGTGCCACTGGCCCTTATTGGGGACTACCAGGTGGCTGCCCCAGGCATAGGCCTCAGATAGGACTAGGGGGTGGTGGTGGCAGTGGGCATGCTGCCCACCCCCCCCAGGCACTCCTGGGCTGGGCAGATGCCCAGAGGAGTCAGGACCAGAGGGTGTCAGAGGGAGAGTGGGATAGTGCTGACACTCATGCTGGAGTAGCTGAATCTGCAGTTAGTCCAAGCAGTGAACATAGGGCCAGTTAAAGGAGACTGAATGTTCAAGGTTTGTCTTTTGGGTGATGGCTGTGTGCTGGTGGATTAAAGGAAGGATTCTTTCTGCCCTCTAATTTTCTTTTACGTCTTGAGTTTTGATGTTTGAGCTCTGAGATCTTGGCTGTGTATGTGTGCGTGCACATGTATGTATATGCGGGCACGTGTGTATATAGGAGAGAGAAAGGGTGGCAGACAATGAGAACAAGCACAAATTGTAGCACACAATGGGAGCTCAATAAATGTTTGTTAAAATAAAATAGAACTGACTGGTACTGACAGTGAGTAAATGAAGAGTTCTGGTAAGGTGAGAGACTAAGAGAGCCTGAAAGCCCTTCCCTCTACAAACCCCTAAACATGCCAGACAAAATAGAACAATTTATTTTTTAAAGCATAGCTGAGCTCCTAAGAAAAGGAAATCTCCAAGTGTTAACAATGAAGAAACTGAAAACCAGAATTATGGGTGCATGAGTGGAAGTCCTGTGGCCCTCAGGGAGCTACTGATAACACTAGATGACTGATTTTGAAGATCCAAAAGCAAAGTAAAAAGTGAAATCCTGGATGTGATGACATGTAAGATGGAAAAGGAAGTGGTCCTAAACTCTTAAGGCCCTTACGTTTGGGAGGAGAGAGGCTGTGGCAAAGACTGCGAGTTGCCTCCCAATATCTATTCCCTCCTCCTTTGTAATCAAAATCCTGATTTTTAGCAGGGAACACTGTTACTTAGCAAAGCAACTATATTCCCCAGACTCCTTTGTTTCTTGTTTGAGTCAATGTCATATAAGCAGATATACTGTGTGCCAATTCTATGAAGTATCTTTTTTTTTTTTTTTTAAAGATTTTATTTATTTATTCATTTATCCCCCCCTTGCTGCTTGTGCTCGCTGGGTCAGCTAACCACGCCGTGCGGGCGGGCTTGCCTTCACCAGGAGGCCACGGGAACTGAACCCGGGGCCTCCCATATGGTAAACGGGAGCCCTACTGATTGAGCCACAGCCACCTCCCTATGAAGTATCTTTAAAAGAAGGGATAAGTACTTCCTGGTCCCTGTCCTTGTTCCTGTGGCCTAGAGCTCAAATGACACCTTGACTCATAAGACAGAAGGACAGCTCACAACATGCAGCTGCCCAAACAGTCTGGGAAATCTACTTCCTGATTTCTTTCTCCTGAGTGGGAAATATCTAGCTGTCTTTTTAAGTTTCTGTTGATTTTTAAAATCATACACAGTTAAATTCTACCTAATAATAATAAGGCAGAGAGAATGATCCTGAGGCTGAGTATTATTTGGGAGGAGAGTATATTTAGTGATTAACTTTAGGCTTTGCTAAATAAAGTTAAAAATTTGGAGTTAACCAATAAGAGGCCAGAAATAGAATATAATTTTTAAACCAATGGAGAGAATAAAAGGGAATAAAGAAAATGTAATGCAATAGAGTGGAGAAAGGAGGAAAAAGAAGACAAAAAAAAGTATTTTAAGTATAATATTCTTACAACATAGTATTGTATAGTATTGTAAAAATAGGATAGAGAAAAAAATCAAGTATATCAGTAAATAATGTAAATGGATTAAACTAATCAATTAAAAAGGAGTCTTGGGAGGCGGCTGTGGCTCAATCAGTAGGGCTCCCGTTTACCATATGGGAGGCCCCGGGTTCGGTTCCCGGGGCCTCCTGGTGGGGGCAGGCCCGCCCGCGCGGCGTGGTTGGCTGACCCAGCGAGCACAAGCAGCAAGGGGGGGATAAATGAATAAATAAATAAAATCTTAAAAAAAAAAAAAATAAAAAAAATAAATAAATAAAATGTAAGTATTTAAAAAAAAAAAAAAAAAAGGAGTCTTAACAACAAAAACAACTCAACTGAAAAATAGGTAAAAGATTCCAATACATATTTCTCCAAAGAAGATATAAAAATGGCTCATAAGACATGAAAAGATGCTCAACATCATTAGCTATTAGGGAAATACAAATTAAAACAACCAGATACCACCTTATGCCCACTAGAATGGCTGTTATTAAAAAAAAAACAAAACAAAAAAACAAAAAACAAAAAAAAAAAACAGAAAAATAACAAGTGCTGGTGAGAATATGGAGAAAAAGCAACTCTCAAACATTGTTGGTGGGAGTGTAAAATGTTGCAGCTGCTGTGGAAGACAGTTTGGCGGTTCCTTAGAAAGTTAAACACATAATTACTATATGGCCTGGCAATCCTTCTTTTAGGTATATACCCCCCCAAAACTGAAAGCAGAAACTTGAACAAATATTTGTATGCCAACATTCGTAGCAGCATTATTCCCAATAGCCAACTAAAAAGTGGAAGGAATCCAAGTACTCATCAGCAGATGAATAGATAAACAAAATGTGGTAGAGCCGTACAAGGGAATATTACTCAGCCATGAAAAGGAAGGACGTTCTGATACATGCTATGTCATGACTGAACCTTGAAGAGATCATGCTGAGTGAAATAAGTCAGATACAAAGAGACAGATATGATTCCAAGCATATGAAATAACTAGAATATGCAAACTCAGAGAGACAGAAAGTAGAATATACGTTAATAGGGGAGGGGGGAGGGGAGGAGAATAGGGAATTAATGCATAATGGGTACAATGTTTCTGTTTGGGGTGATGCAAAAGTTCTGGTAATGGGTGGTGGTAAGAGTTATGCAACAATGTGATGTGGCTTGGGAATGGTTGAGATAGGAAATTTTATGCTGTATATATGTTATGACAACTAAAAAAAGAGAGACTAAAGAGACAATGACAAATGCAATATGTGATCCTGGACTGGATCTAATAATGGAGGAGTAAATGCTTAAAAGGACATTATTGGGACATATGAAAAACTGAAATATAGACTGTAAGCTTTATATCAATGTTAAATTTCTTGAACTTGAAAACTACTTAAGGTTACATAAGTAATCTATCTATACTTGTTCTTAGGAAATGTACATAGATGTATTAAGTGTTCACGTACGCATACAACCCACTTTCAAATGTTTAGGAAATAGATAAATAGATAATGGATGGATAAATAGATGGATAGATAGAAAGAATGATATGGCAAATGTGGCGAAATGTTAAAAGTTGGTAGATCTGGGTATCTGGGTGGTATGTTGGGATCCACCAACTTTTTTCAGCTATAGCATCCCAGAATTGATCAGTGTCTCACTCATTGAAGCGGAATGAGTTGTTGAGGTGAAGGTGAGGGAGCCCACAGGGCTGGCTGGGGCAGCCTCTTTGGAAAATTTGAAATAAGAGCATAGCAAAGGTGAAAGCCACCAAATCTAGTCTATAAGATACAGGATTGAATACTATCTGTATAGAGTTTCTGCTACTATCAATCAGCATTTTTCATTTGAAACTGCCCCCTTCTTTTTTAAAAAGGAAAGCGGCAAAAAGAAAGCAAACCATTTGCAAATTCTGATCATTTTACATCCTATAGAACCCACTTTTAGCCTTGGGCAATATTTTCTAAAACAAAACACAAAGAACCTGTGGTATTTAACTATTCTGTTATTGATTTACTGTTGTTTGCCAGGTAATGTTGAAAAAAATTAAATGTATGGAAGTTTGAAATGCATTTTCTGTGGCAGTGAACATGTGACCTGTGTTTTCGGAGGTGGTATAGTTGGTTGTGCTCACCATGAATGACTAAAAGGAGCCTTCATTATCTGGTTAGAGATAAGCTGGCTGCCTTCACTGCAGAGCCTCATGAAACCATTGCTTATTTTCACTGGTAAGAAGGTTAAAGTTATTTATTTAGTCACAAGCTTGTCTCTACTGGTAGTTATGCTCCAGTTTACCAGATGACTTAATTTAATAAAGTTCATTACAGAGATATTAAGAGGCTTCTATATGTCTGGCCCTAACTCTGGTTTTTGGAGTCTAGGGACTTTCCTTGGCACATTCACGGCTATTTGTTCCCCTCAGAAAATCACAAAACCTTAGCAGTTTGAAGTCTACCCTAATTCTGATTCAAGGGCAAAATGATCTTATGTTTCAAACTTGGACATTTATAGGAAACATTATCAAGTAGTATATTTCCCGTTTGGTAAAACTGTTTCCAAATCTAGAGGTACTTTATATATCAAAACGTCCCTAATTTGACACCCCCTCTAAGACCAAAAATCTAAGAGTTAAACTTTTTAAAAAAGCCTTCTAAGGCCAATTAAATATTTTAATGTCCAGGCACTAAAACCTGAATACTTTACTTTTAAAGTGTAAGTTGCTCAAGCCTTTATTCAAGCTAATTTTCTTGTATTTTAGATTTAGATTTAATTCTAACAAACTGAGTTCTATGATTTCTAAATCTAAAATAGTCTAATAGTAGAAGAAGGGGGAAAAGCCGTTACATTGGAAGAACAAGTGACACTGAATAGCAAAACCAAAACAACAAAAACAAAAACAAAAAACCAGTTTGGAGTCAATCAGTGTAGGGACAAATGGTCTTACAGATGCCAATACCAAGAGACATTGGTATAGCAGAACCCAGCAAATGGACAATGTTCACCATGATCACCTAAAGTAAGTTAAAATAAATTCCATAAATTAGTTGTATTTTCCCCATGTATCCCTATATTAAAGTAATTTTTTAAAAAGAGCTAAATCCTGATGCGTAAATTCTGTTTTAAGAAGATAGGGAAGTGTATAATATCTTTAGGAAGATATCTCACCTGCAATTTTTTTAAGTTTTGATTTTATAAAGTGTAAGTTTCAATTACCTGAATAATTTCCTTATGTGGAACAGCTCATTCACTGGTGATGCTGAGTAAGAGGCAGGCTGCCATAATGAGTTCTGGAATGCTAGTATTAAGCACGGTGAAAGCTCTCACTATCCTCAACACTCTTCGCCCAGCCGCATTCTCTTAAGCTCGCCACGCAGCAGCACCATGTGCTGTCGCAGGGGCAGAGAAGCCTTCAGAGCCTCTGAATTCAGTAAAGACATATGGAACCACTTAGGGCCCAAGTTTATCTTGGCTTCCTCTGCAGAGAGTTTGATTACTTCTAAGATTTATGGCCAAAAGCCGAGGGAAAAAAGAAATACTTCACAAAGCAGATTTATAACCTCATTTTTTTTTTTTTAAATAACATTAGGGATGACATCCTATGACATAATCTTGGAATGACTGCGGGGCAACTCAGACACTCAGTGGGAAGTTTCATATTTTGGGGTTTGGAGCATTTTCTACTTGCAAAAGTCAGGTAGGAAAGGACCAGGGAAATGAGCCGGAGAGGCGGTCAGAGAGTGAGTGTCAGCTGGTTTAATTTTCTGTGTCAACTCTGAAAATTAGGTAAACAATGACAAACCAGGCTTTTTAAATGAACTTGTCACTTCTGGTTTTCTTGATAGGGGGTAACATTTTTCAAGTCCTGGTGGCCCCAAAGACAGATTTAACCCTTGAGAGGTTAGATAAATGTTCTAAAGTCCACTCATTTGAAAACAAAAGGTTTAGTCCAAACTTACAACCTTTAAACACAAAGCCAGTTATCCTTGAGATTTAAATACTCTTTTCCTAACAATTATGGGGATTTTGCCTAGAGTCAAAGGCCCAGTCTTTTTCAGGAAAGTCTCAGCAACTTCCTGGTTTTTTCTTTCCATCATCTTTTTCCCTCCCCAGACCAACTCTTCAACCTGGTTCCCTCTGAAAGACAGTTGAAACCTGTCTTTCAACTGTTGTTCGAAGCATTTCAGCTATGATATGCCCCAGGAAGTGAGGGGGGCAGATTGGTGAATCTTTCTAACAGCTGCCCTTATTGGTTTTGCTATAAGGATTCTTATTCAAAGATAAAAAAGAGAGAAATACACATTATTTACATATACCCACATTTAAGTGGGGATTTTCATCCCACAAAGTGCTTTCAAGCTCATATCTTGTTCAAGAGTCTTTTGACCCCATGAAGTGGCTGGAGAGCATTACTATTATTATCTCCAATTTGTGGATTCAAAAACTAGGTCCAGCGAAGTTAAGTGATTTGGCTAAGGAAGAGCTGAGATTTGAACTGTATGTTTAGCTCCAAAGCCTGTGCCTTTCATTTATAATATGATAATAACAGCGGTTATAATTGTTAACGCTTATGAGCACCTATCCTGTGCCAGGTACTGCGCTAGGTATTTTTATTTATATCATTTCATGTGATCTCCAAAAGCCGGATCATAAAGTAAATGTTAGCTTATTATATACACAAGAACACTACACCTCTGAGATGGAAGGATACTCCAGGCTGAAGCATCAGGGTTGGGGCTTGAACCCGGGTTCTCAGGCCTCTGATGTCACATTTTCTTCATACTCTATAACTGGTAGGCAATAATCGGCAATTATGCAGAAATGAGCTCACTGCTTAATCAAGGTGCAGATGCCATGGTCTGCCCTAGATAAAGAATGGAATAGGAGAGCTGCCCTCTGATCCAGCAGACTTCGCTCCATCCCTAAATTTGATGCCCTCCCCCACACCCCGTGAGAGGGTGCTAGGTAGATTCCAAGAGTTTTGTGGATTTCACTTTCCACAGTGCAGTTTCCCCTCTAGCTCTGTGAACTTGGTCTTCTGTAAAATAAGGAGAACAGCATTAACCTTACAGGGAGAATGTGTGTGTGAAATTCCTAGGTCAGAGGCTATCATGGAAACTCATGGAAACAGTTCTAGAGCAATGACTATCAATGGCCTGATGTGACTGGCCCTCCTCACAGCTGCACACAGGTGGGTGCTGGGCAGCCATTTTTCACCTGACTTCAGCCAGTAGAGAATTTGGGGCCTTGCTCCCCATATATTAAGGTTCCTTCTCACTCATGGAACAGTACCTCCCCTGAGCCTCAGGCTGAAGAACCAACTCACTCCCCATCTAAAACAAGAAGCAGCAGACTTCTCCTGGGTTCAGAATTCCGTGTAACTTAAAACACAAATAGAAAAAAGGAATCCCAACTGTTGCGCTCACACACAGCCTATAGACAAGCCAGCAGTGCCCTCAGACAGCATTTCAAATACAGTTTATTAGTGTGTGATATGAAAAGGGTATTTTTATTGCATGATATAATGCAATGGGACCTTGGGCGCTCTGTGGAAAGACCTCACACTCAGAAGTGTAATGAACCCATAGTCCCCAAAACATTATACTGTACATTAACCTATCATTAATGGCACATTAGGGCTAGGGGCATTGCACGCTTGCTGGTCAGGGCTCCATCAGGACAGTGTTGAGAAAACCACACAGTCTTCCCAGGCTTAAAACAAATAGAGAAAATAAATATTCCTGATGTCTACAGGCAGCTTTAAAGGAAGTTCAATCCCAGCTCTGCCTTGCAATTTCCAAGCCTGCCTTTTTAAGAGAGGAAGCAAGACACATAACCAAACAAAGGAAGAAGAAAACAACCCACTTGTAGTTTACCCCCAGTCACTGGCACTGCCACCTTAATGCTGGCTTGGCAAGCCTAAAAGCTGCCCAAAGGACAGTTGGGCCCAGAGCACAGAATGAAGAAGTGAAAAGGGCCTTCAGAATTGTGTGGCCACCTCTCTCACTTTCAAGATAGGGAAATCAAGGCTCAAAAAGATGAGGGAAGAGACAACCTGTTCCACAGAAAAACAGGGAAAGGACATGAAAAAAACTTCAAATGGCTAGTAAATATGGGAGGGGGGGGAGTTCAACCACATGTTTAATAAAATAAATACAAATTAAAACAAAAACTAGAAACCTGTTTTACCACTCATCAGATTGGCAAAGACCTGATAATCTAGTATCAGAAGAGGTGAAGGGACACAGCATTCTCATACAGGTATACAAAGATGTATATAATCAAGATGGGCAACATTTTAATGGCACAGAATTGGAATGGTCAAAATATTCCATGACAGGGTCCTAGAGGAAGAAGTCATCCATACAAGGAAATACCATGCAGCCATTCAAAAGAATGAGGAAGGCCTCTACTGAAAGACTTCAAAGACATATTATGTGAAAAAGACAAAGTGCAGAATAAAGACTTAAAAATTCTAGAAGGATACACAAGCTACTAATGGTGCTAATCTTTGAAGACTGGGCCTTGGGCCCTTGGAGGAGGGGGGCACGATTGTAAGAGGATCAGCTTATTTTATATCTTTCTGTACTACTTGACTATTTAACCATAATTTAAAAACTAGTTTTAGAAAGTGGATGATTTAAAAAAAGAAAGCGGATGAGGAGGAGGGCAGGAGCAAACATTTTTGGCAACCTATTATTTTCTTTCTTTCTTTTTTTTTTTTTTAAATCTTTATTTATTTATTCATTTATCCCCCCCTTGCTGCTTGTGCTCACTGGGTCAGCCAACCATGCTGTGCGGGGCGGGCTTGCCCTCACCAGGAGGCCCCGGGAACCGAACCGGGGCCTCCCATATGGTAAACGGGAGCCCACTGATTGAGCCACAGCCGTTTCCCAAACCTATTATTTTCTAACTACTATGCTAAGTACTTCACATGCTTCATTGTGTTTGGATTTTCACAAAGACAGAAACAGTAAGTGGGTCAGTATTATCCCTCTTCCACTAAAGTGAAAACTAAAGTTTCAAGGGGTGAAAAAAACAGAGAAATTATTTCCAAACTTGACGCAGCCCACAGCTACCTTTCTGGGGATAGACAGCTTGCATATCTGGGCAGTGAATTAAAAGGGGTGGGGGAGGGAGGCGGCTGTGGCTCGATCAGTAGGGCTCCCCTTTACCATATGGGAGGCCCCGGGTTCGGTTCCCAGGGCCTCCTGGTGGGGGTGGTTCCCGGGGCCTCCTGGTGGGGGCGGGCTCGCCCACACATGAAGGAAAGTACTTCCTTAATTAAACACGAACCAACGTCAAAGGAAACCAAACTGCCGTTCTTTGGAGATGTAGGCTGCTGCAGACTAGCAGAATCCAAAGGTGAGGATGGGGGTCTGGGAATGACCTGGTGCAGTCCCTACCTTAGGACTGTGCAATGAGCCAAGCCAAGTCTCTCCCATAGTTGCAGAAAGTTTGGTCTCTGTTTTCTAATTAGTCCATTTTTCCCAATAAAAGAGTCTTGTTATTTTTGGATAACAGACTTTGCAGTAGCATTTTAAAATGCTAGATTTTATTTGTCCTAGGGTCTGCCAATACACGTTGTAATTAAAATGTTGATCAGTAAACAGTTTAAATATATGACAGACAATGCAGTTAAAGCCTACAGTTAGGTCAATATGTGATTTAGATTTGCCATTTAAAAAAAATCTCATTTAAATTTTGCATGCATTAATCACTACCACACTTCAAGGTTCTGATATCCACCTGACTACAATATTAAAATAAAACTTGCTGCCCCAGGGAAATCCTACTTATTCTTAATTGTTTCGAGGCTTTGATGGGCTTTTAATCTAAGATTAATTTATGCAATTTTAAATAACTCTTCTTATGATTAATAAGCTTGAAAATTAAAAGGAGTCTAAAGCAATTATAATGAGCATTTGGTCATAACCTCATTAGAAGAAGGAGTGAAGGATACAGCTTTCGAATTCTTACAAGACTACAATTTAAGGTTACTTTTAGAGAAGTCAAACATAGTTCCTGAAATTGCAAAGGCAGGTTAGCATAGGTCAGTGTTAAAATGACGGCCAGCTAGATTAGCATACTAATGATTTTCCCTGACAGTGAGAGAAAGGACACTGAAAAGAAGAGGCAGAGAGACAAATGATGTGCTGCCAAGAAGGTATGGGGTCTGAACTTGGTCTTCCATTTTTTTAGCTAGAGACCTTCATGGAATTTCAGAAAGAACTGGAGGGTTAGGACATTCCTATTGAGAAATCAGTTTCAGCCAAAGTCTGGGTCTACCTGCAGCTCAGCAGAGATCAGCCCTGTGGACTGGCTTCCTGTCTGTCTATTGTGATGGAGCTTCAGCAAGTCTCTTCCCTGTTTAAGAACCAACAATAGTTGCCTGCTGCCATACTCACCTCTGGTGTCCAAAGCGCTTCTGGATCTCATCTGTCCTATCCAGTTCACTTCACCTCCATACTTTTCAAGGATCTTCTTTGCTTTGGCCAGGGTGGGCTCCTCACTGTCCTCGGTTTCCTCTGGTCTCAGCCTGAGCCATTTTCACTTCCTGGAACACCTTCTCTCTTGATATTAGCAGTGATGATGATAATAATGCTTACCATTTAGTATACACATTTCATGCTGGACACCGTACTAAGCATGTAATATACTTTTACATCACTTGATTTTTTTTTTTTTAAGATTTTATTCCCTGCCCCGCCCCCGTTGTTTTTGCGCTTGCTGTGTGCTCTCTGTGTCTGCTTGTCTTCTCTTCTTGTCTTCTCTTTAGGAGGCACTGGGAACTGATCCTGAGACCTCCGATGTGGGACAGAGGCACTCAATCGCTTGAGCTACCTCAACTCCCTGGTTTGTTGTGTCTCTCATTGTCTCTCCTCTTTGTCTCTTTTTTGTTGTGCCACCTCTCACGCAGGCCAGGAGGTGCCTTCACCAGGAGGCCCCGGGAAACGAACCTGGGACTTCCAATATGGTAGATGGGAGCCCAATCACTTGAGCCACATCTGCGTCCCTTGATTTTCACAACTCTTTGTGAGAATCCATTTTAATAGGAAAGGAAACCGAGGCTGGGAGAGGTTAAAAAACATGGCTAAGGGAAGCGGCTGTGGCTCAATCAGTAGGGCTCCCGTTTACCATATGGGAGGCCCCAGGTTTGGTTCCCGGGGCCTCCTGGTGAGGGCGGGCCCGCCCGCACGGCGTGGTTGGCTGACCCAGCGGGCACGAGCAGCAAGGGGGGGATAAATGAATAAATAAATAAAATATTAAAAAAAAAAAAAAAAAAAAAAAAAAATAAATAAATAAAATCTTTAAAAACAAAAAACAACAACAACAAAAAAACAACAAAAAAAAACATGGCTAAAGTTGAGGCTAGTAAAGGCAGGGAGGAGAGAGGATGGAAGCGCTGGCCCTCTCCTGTGCCACTGCTTTCTGATTCCTTTATTTGGTCAAATTCTAACAACAATCCTTTCCAGCTACTACAGCCCCTTGGCCACCCTTTGAGTTCTCAAATCATCCAAGTCAGCAGCATTCAGCTCATCCCACCTTCTCTAACTGGCTCATACGGGTGTGTCTAATCTGTCCACTGGATTGTGGGCTCCTTGAGGTCAGAGATGTTCCTTATATTTGTTTGAACCCATTACAGCACCCCCACAGACCTAGACAACAAAGACTTGTTGATTAACTAACGGTTTCACAATAATTCCTTCCAATGAGTTGTTCATTATATTTTATCAATACTAGAGGTAGAGGAAAGACACAAAAACTTAAGGTTTCTAATGACAGGAGGAATAATCCACTGATACCCCTCCCTCCCCCCAAGAAACTACCAATGCAGTGGATACTAGGTGCAAGCACCCAACATACATATACTTTGTTCTAAGTCACATTAAGCTCACTAAGCACATTTGTCTTTTAAGAACCTACTAGTTAGAAAGGCCCAGGAGCATTAGACAGATGAGAAAATCCAAAGAGGCTGAGTGATTCAGGGCCTCACATATGTCTAGCATTTTCTAGTTTACAAATATCCTTTCAAAAATTCTATTTTATTTAAGTTAAAAAAAAAAAAACACGACAAAATCTCTGGGAGGTTGGTATTGCTATCCCCATTTTACAGATGAAGAAGCTGAGGCTCAGATAAGCAAAAGTAAATAGCTGTTGAATACCCAGTTACTTAGAGACAGAGTTTGCACTTAAAACCATACCTTCTGATACCCAGATCAATGCCCTTTCCAGTTTACCATATTGCTTCTTGCTTCACATTCACACGACAGACTGATTTTTGCTCTATTTCTTTCTATGAGAGTAGGCCAACAGAGGAGAGGGAAAACAACAACAACAACAACAACAACAACAACAACAACAACAAACTAACCCCAACAGTTGTGCCAGCTTCTAAAAATGACAAACAACTGCCCTGGTCATTATGGACCTAAACACAGTCTCATGCACAGCACTCCCCTCTTCAAAATCCTTTTATGAGCATATGGGATACAGAATGGAGAACCAATCCCTGTGTGCGGCAGTCATGGCCCTTCAAGATCTAGAGCCCACCCTGGGCCTCCGTAGACTTCAGGCATGTGGCATGGTCATGGATCCATACCTGTGCTCCTACTGTTCCCACTCCAACACACCTGTGTTGGGATGACACCTGCTGTCTTCCCAGCCCCCAGTCCTCCCCCTCTCCCTTTCTGACAGATCCCCATGTCTGCTTGGCTCCCTATTCTGGATGATCAGACTACTTTGTTCAAAGTCTCTAAAGGCATTCACCACAGTTTGGCTTCTGTTTCATTTAGTTCTTTTTGACCATTTTATTCAACTGAGATTATTAAACACCTACTTTGTGCCTTGTATTGTGCAAGCTTCAGGGGATACAATGGTTATATAAAAGCCTTGCTTCCTTACCAGACTGTCTGTCAGCTGCTGGAGGGCAGGTTAAGTGTCTTATCAACCTCTGTATTTCCTACAGCTGTACAATTCAAGTAGCTGGTTTGTGAACTACTTGATATTGGTTTGCAATGAGATATGGAGCTGTGACACACAGCTTCCTTCACTGACAATGTTTTGCAGAGAAATAAAATGACAGAATGCTTTGAGACATGCTTGATTACATTCTGGTACAAACTCCTTATCTTCTGTTCAAGAAACAGTTTAGATACTAGCACTAGTCTGCAGCCTACACTTTGAGTAACACTAATCTATAGGACCTAGCAAAAACTACACTCTACACATAGAATGTGGTCAGTAAAGTTTCATGAGTTAAAAGACATTTCTCCCAATATCTCTTGGAAGTTACTTATTTCTATATCCATTATGGTAGAACTGGAAAGGTGCAAAGGTTTGTGGCTGGACAAATGGCATAATATTCCTTGCCTACTTGCCTACATACACTTTTTGCCACAGGACACCCATACCAAAAAAAAAAAAAAAAAAGTAGTAACTCACAAATTCTCACAGCTTCCCCTCAGATAACCAACTAATAGACCAGGTATAAAATGCTGGTTATTGCTTTCTCTCCTGTTTTTTTTTCTTTTTTTTCCCAACTTATTTTGAAATACTTTCAAAATTGCAAAAATAACACAAAAATAATATACTGAGAACTCCAATATATCCCTACCCAGATTTACCAACTTTTAACATTTTGCCACATTTGCTCTACTGCTCTATCTTCTGCTGCTGCTTCTACTACTACTACTACTAATCTATCTTCCTTTCTATCATCTAAACATTTGAGCGTAGATTGCATACATCATGGTCCTTTAACACTTGTTACTTCTATGTATATTTCCTAAGAACAAGGATACTCACTTATGTAACCACATTAAGTACAGTTAACAAGTTCAAGAAATTGAACATTGATATAAAGCATAGGGCCTATTATCCCATTTTTTTCAATTATCCCATTAATGTCATTATCTCTTTAGTCTCTCTCTTTTTAAAATTGTGGTAACATAGACACAATGCAAAATTTCCCATCTCAAACACTCCCAAGAATATAACTCAGTGGCATTAATCACATTCACGATGTTGTTCTACCCTCCCCACCATCTATGACCAAAACTTTTCGGGGAGTGGATGTGGCTCAAGCGGTTAAGCGCCTGCTTCCCACATAGGAGGTCCCGGGTTCGGTTCCTGATGCCTCCTAAAAATAAAAAACCAAACAGCAAGCAAACAAACAAGAAAACCAACTCAGGGGAGTTGATGTGGCTCAGTGTTTGAGTGCTGGCTTCTCACCTACGAGGACCCAGGTTCAATCCCTGGCCCCAGTACGTCAAAAAAACAAAAAACAAAAAACAAAAAAACTTTTTCACCACCCCAAACAGAAATCCTGTACTATTATGCTTCCCCTTGATGTCCTCTCCCTCACTCTCCCTCACCCCTGCCCGTTAACCTGTATTCTACTCCTTCTGTCTCTGAGTTTGCACCGTCTATTTCATATATGTGGAATTATACAATATCTGTCCCCTTGTGCCTGACTTATTTCACTCATCTTGATGTCTTTAAGGTTCATCATTCTTATAATAGCATGCTTATCAGAACTTCATTCTTTTTATTTTTATTTTTTTTATTTTTTATTTTTTAAAAGATTTTATTTATTTATTCATTTATCCCCCCCTTGCTGCTTGTGCTCGTTGGGTCAGCTAACCACGCCGTGCGGGCGGGCTTGTCTTCACAAGGAGGCCACCCACTTTCTAGATGATGTGGCACCGTTGCCTGCAAAGGAGAGCTGGAAAGGGGGCCATTTCCAAAGGCAGGAAGGAAAGGAGAATGTGCCCAGTCAAAGCTTCGCTGACCTTCCTAATAAGAGGGAGGAAAAGCCCATTTTGGAGAAAACTTTCTAGCTGAGGAGTTGGTGCCTCAGGCTCTGCATAAACCAGCATTCCAGGGTTGCCGATATGCCTTCCTGAGGGTTAGAATAAGAGTATTCCAGAGGCAAGGCTGTGGCTTGAAAAAAAAAAAATCATGTTTAATTTAAAAATTAGAAACTGGAGCAGGCTGTGAGCACAGGGGTTGATTGAAACAAAATTTAAATTCCTGTCAAGCCCATTTAAACACGGGGGCCCTTCATAGACAATTAGCTGCTCCCTGTGAATGCTGAATAAACTCAGGCCTGGTCACTGTGAGAAGAGAGGCGCCTACTGTGAGGCGCTGAAAAAAAAATTAACTAAAATCAGGCTCTATGAAATATTTAGCCTTCCAGTATATCACAGGGGTTTGGTTTGAAAGTGTAAACAAGACAAAAATCGATTCCTTGGTGCCCTCAAATCAATCCCCCAAAATGGTTAGGGCATCTGTTTCTGCTAAATTTTGTTTACATCGGCAGATTTGCCTTAATTGCAGTTGTTTATCTCTCATTGTCCCTGGGGCCCTAATCTCCCGATTACTAATACTTAACACTCATTTCACATCTAAAGCTACTTCTAATCCTCAACAGGTTTTGGGGGCTCTTAAAATTATTGAAACCACAGAGGCGGGAGACACAGCCTCTTTGTGAAAGGAACATTTTCTTATCTACTACCAGCTGGGCCCAATCATCACCAGGGATGGCTACAACAAAGGTGCTAAAAGGCTCTTCCACAATGACTGCTGCTCCACTGGGGATTCAGAGGATAAAAAAGAGCTTTGATGGAAAAATCTGAACAAGAGGCTAAAGCAGTCCAGCCAAATAAAGTTACTGTCATAATCAAATGCTGTCAATCACCATGAAAATCCAATTAAAAATGTTTCAGCACAGCCCTCTTAAGTGGAAAAATGTACACTATTTATAAAAATTTTTGTCAATTCCACACCAATCCCACAATTAGAAAGTCCTGCTATTAATTGAATCCCACCCCCACCCCCAACTTTTAAAAGAGATGCAGGCCATTCAGAAGCCTTTTGAGGGAGCTGAGACCACACAGGCTATTGGTATACAATTAAGAGTTAATCGGGTTACATTTGAAAATTACATTTTTATTCGTATCAAGGGAACCTTTGCACGAATAAATAGATGGCACCTATTCTCCTACTTCAGAATCAGTGACCATTTATATTTAGAGAACAGAGGAACGGTAAACCAGGATACTGGAAAGAAACTAGTCCATGCTCTGGCAAATGTCTCTCGGTAGACCAAGGTCTAATGTTTAATTCTAATCTTGAAAATTAAATAGAGGATGGAAGGCCTAAATGTTCCTACTGTCTTTCTGAAGTCTCTAAATGGCCCAAGGAACCTCATATTATCTGCAGGCAAATTTGGCCCCCCAAATAACTGTGTATCTACAAAAGGTCTCACTGAAACAACAAGACTCACGATCCCCAAAGGTCTCTCTAAAATCTGCTACAAATTAAAAAGCAAACAACCCATTAAACAAATCCAGCTGGTTACAACTGTAAATAGGAGGCTTCTAATATTTTTTACAGCCCTTGAAATTCCTGGTTAGACTCATTAATAATGGATAAGAATTGCATCTATTTATTGGTAAGTACTCACAGGAAAACAGCTTTGCTACCTTCAACAGCAATTCCCAAATCCCAGGGACTAGGCTTCAAGATCCTTTTGTACTTCCCCCACAAATGGCTGAATGTTTTTGGTCTTTTTCAACCCAACCCATTATTCCCAAGAGCTGGGGGTGAGTGGTGGGTGGTGGCATGTATCTGATATGCTGATAAATACAGACCTTGGGATTCCCAGCCATTAATCAGGCTACATGTTCTCATCTAGGTCTTGGCTCTCTAATGACTTCTTGATCTGGAATTAACAGTTGGAGGTGAATTCTGAAACAGTCAGAACTACACACACCAAAGATCATAGGTGTTGCTGGTTGGCCACCTGTTTAATAATGCTTTTCAGTTCTTCCCAAACATTCAGGATGTATGGCTGAACCCTGGTGCATATTTTTATTGGCTATGCCTCTGCTACAGTGGTTGCTAAATGCTTTGAATATTATCCCTGAAAACAATGCAATATCTTAGAAATTTTAGTATTCTGGCACCAGATCATCTCTCATAGTAGGAAGCCAAACAAAGACTTTGCATTAGACCATGTTTTCTACTATGGTCATCTGAATTTATACTGTGTATCACAATGCCTAGGGATTGCTTGTTCTTGACTCAGTTCCTTCAACTTATGTGTTCCTTGTCTTTATCTGCTAGACATCTAGCAAAGTGTTCTACTGAATTGGATGAGAGAGTGGCAAATGCAAATAGTAATCAAGTGATTTTTCTTTTAATTAGATCAGAGAACTTGCCTATTTGACAGCAGAATAGGACCAAGCTAGGCACTGAATTATAAGATCATGGTCTTCCTTCAAGGAATTTACAATCTAGTTAGAGAAAAAGGCAGTAAATCATGAGTCTCACCTCTGGCTTCCCCTTATCATCACCTGTAAAGCATAAAAATAAAATAAAAAAGTACCTGCTCCCTGGTCCAAATACCAAACATTCTTTGATCTGGGTTGGGGATCCAGGTAATTCTCCCCTGCCCCCTACCTTGATTTTGATGAGTTGCCAGGGTTAAGAACCATTGTAATTCACAGATCAACTTGTGGATATACGATGAACATGTAATTAAGTGCTTTTCCAAGTTACAGAGAATAAATGATGAAGGGCTTCAGAGAAGGGAGCAAGCAAGTACGGTGAAACACTGAGAAGTGGGGAAAAGCTACAGGGAAGAAGAGGGAGCCTTCAAGGACTCCGCCTTCAAGGACAGGGGAGAGGAGGGTATTCTAGGCTGGGGATATCATCCCCAATAGCAGAAACTTCCACGAGTTGAGTAGCATCAAATGAGGAACTGTGTCACATACTCCAAAGACCCACCTGAGCCCCCTGTGAATTTGGCATAACATTGAAGATCAGACAGATTCACTTTGAGTCAGAAGAAAATGCATCCAAGATAGTCAAACCCTACCAGAGGTCAATGGCTACACACCTCTATTGTGCCCTGAAATGTGATGCTGGGAAGATGACAGTCAACCCAATGAAACAAGAAAGAAGCATTGCAAGCATGAGTTCAAACAACTGCAATCTTAAACAGCCAAGCCATCACCATATTAAGAGATATGACTTGAATGATGGAGGAAAAAAAGTTATCCTTAACTGGCTGGGAAATTAAAACTGTCAGATCACCATGATCAAGGAATGACAGATTTTATCTATCTGTACCTCTCTTGCTATGTGCATGTATATATATAAATATATAAACACACACATATGCATATATATATATATATATATATATATATTTATTTATTTATCTGCTAAAGTCTCATGAAAGATTAAGCAAACACATCTATGGAAAAACAAAGCTTTTTTTCTAGGGTTATAATCTCTCTGTTCTTGCTGAAGTGCTAATGTGTCATCAAAAATTCAAATTAAAGCTGTCTGATTTAGTGTGATCTCAAGCATCCAGACAGTGACTCTCCCCTTATAATTATGTGCAATTAAACAGCTAAAATCAACTTCTTTGCTAGTAGATTCCTATGTACAAGCAAACACCAATATCTGATTTTAATGGCCTTCAGAACTTGAAAAAAAAATCATTACATGGTTGTCAACTGGACTGTGGCGCCCCCGTTGCTCTTGTTATGAATTTTGTGCTTGAAGGAACTACTGAGTTGAGTTACAACCCTTGCCAGGGCTTCTCCCTGCAAATTTTGGGTGCTGCAGCTAATGAGTGGATTTGCAACATCAAACGAATTACCAAAAGCAAACATGATATCTGCAAGAATGGGTGTCCAGACACATGGGTCTGTTCCTAAATGTCTATTTCAAAACATGCTCTAGGGGAGCGGATGTGGCTCAAGTGATTGAGTGCCTGCTTCCCACATGGGGCGGGGGGGGTGTCCCGGGTTTGGTTCCTGGGGTCTGCTAACAACAAAAAAACACAATAACCAAACAAATGAAAAAGCAACTCAGGGGAGCCAATGTGGCTCAGTGCCGGCTTCCCACATACAAGGTCCCCAGTTCAATCCCTGGGCCAATACCTCAAGAAAAAAAAAAAAAAAAGCTCTAGAAGACACAAGCAATAGCTTCAGGAGGAAAACTGCAACCAAGACCCCTTCCTTTTCTTTGAGACATTCCTCATTAATGAATGTCCTCCATATCGCAAGTAGCCCGAATAAGAATCTTCTTAATTGTCTGGTGCATTTGGTCTTTGACAGTGGTTAGAGGGTTTGGGTCCAATAATGGTGCAAAAAGCCATGTGGTGTGAACCCAAAAGTCACACTAGAATTTGAGTGCTGTAGAGGCAAAAACCTAATGCGGTATGTTCTTTGCTTATTAAAAAGGATCATGAAGATACCAAATTTAACATATACCTCTATTAACTGAGAGACCAACCAACCAAACTATCTGAAAATGTAATTATAATCAAGTTTGGAAAAACAGAAAAGCTACCAGTGACAATTTAATTTAGAGGAGTTAAACAAGTTAACATCTCTTTGCAAGTAATTAAATGTTTAAACAGATTTTTCTGGAGCAGTTTGGTGTTTATTAGCTCCCAAACATTACCACCTCTTATGCACAAGGCCTTCTCTGAGAAACGAGATGCCTTCATGTCTGCAGCTGCTGGCATTAGATGAAGGAGTAGTGGGGGGTGGGGAGGCCCCAAAGCACTATGTTGATTGTAACTGACGCCCTCCCCCTGAGACTCACACCTGGCTTCTTGGATATCTGGCCCCACTATTTACCTGCTTTCTAAACAAAATGTAAAATTTCAATTGCAAACTGCACCTATGTTTTTTCTTAGAAGCCTAAATCAAAAACCAAACTGGAGGAAATACTAAATGAGGATGCCCTGCTCTGGAATGTACAAGGAAATGCACAAAATAACAAGCATTATTAGAACCTAAGGAGAAAACCCATGTTTTTAAACAATTACTAAAGCAGTATAGTAATAGCATAAAGACAATTTCTGCACCAGCTTGTTTCTCTGAAATTCTCTCTGCCACTGAACAGCTAGAACAGATAATAACTATTAGTAAATCAAACTCCTCTGCAATATCCAGCTGTGCCTCACACATTTACATACAGATAGAATGGGTATATGTTTTTAATATGTATGTGATACGTACTTTTACCACAGCTGAAGTGCATGCTACAAAGGAGGAGAATGGGAATCAGATCAGCATGAGATAATAAAGTGGCCTAGATAAAGTATTAGCCAGCGATTGATCTCAAACGGGGATGCTGCTTCTTCTGACCTGATTACTTACTATGCATAGATTCCATTAAATAGAGCTTAGACATGGAAAGCTCCTGAAAATACTCTAAATGCATAGAAGGATCTACAGCACTTGGAGCCAAAATTGTAACTCATGGCCCACACCCTCCCTGCTGGAGTCAAGGTCCACATTCAGGGTTAGGCTGGGGAGGTTATAGGGCTGCGTGACAGCTGGTGGGAAGCCCTGCTGAGTCCCCCAGGGACAGTCCTTCCCTTCCTCCCCCACCCCAAGTAAGCACCCTCAGAGTGAATGCCTCAGCTCTCCCAGCTGCTTATCTGGTCCTGGTGGCATAGCCCTAACTAATGGAGTGGAAGGTAGCGAGGGAGCTTAACAATCATTTAGGGTCATAGTCCCCTCTGAGAAACTGGTGACAGCCACAAATTTGTCTCAGAAAAATGCAAATCCCCACATGCACACATAATTTTGGATGTAACTTGTTCTAACAGACTTCCTGACGTCACAGACTCCAGGTCAAGGATTGCTGATCTAGTCTATCCCCTTCATTTTGCAGATGAAGACACTGAAGCCAAGAGGGAATGGGGGGAAGTGGATGTGGCTCAAGCAGTTGGGCGCCTGCCTCCCACATGGGAGGTCCCAGGTTTGGCTCCCGGTGCCTCCTAAGGACAATGAGCAAGACAGCAAACTGATGTGATGGGCTGGCACAGTGAGCTGACGTAATGAGCTGATGCAATGAGGAGACACAGTAAGGAGACAGAATGAGAGTCACCACAAGCAGGAAGCGGGTGTCGCTCAAGGTCCCAGGTTTGATTCCCAGTGCCCCCTAAAAGAAGACAAGCAGAAACAGAGAGCACACAGTGAACAGACACAGAGAGCAGACAGCGAGTGCAAACAACGGGGTGGGGTAAATAAATAAATCTTTTTTTTTTTTTTTTTTTTTTTTTTAAAAGAGGGCTGACCTGATTTTGTGATAATCAGGGTAGGCTAAATATTCGCTATTTTAGAAACCATGCATGTGTCCTCAGACCTAGTTTTTCTCCCTAGGTCTGGTTTTTAGAATGCTGGTGATAAACTATGCCTAATTTATTATATGACCATCCTGTATGGGAAAAGACTGTAATTTTGGGTATCTTTGGTCAACCTTAAGAGATATAGCAGGGGGACGGATGTGGCTCGGGTGGTTGGGTGTCCGTCTCCTTTATGGAGGGAACTGGGTTCGACCCCTGGACCTCCCGGTAAAGGTTAAAAAAAAAAAAAGAAAAATGTAGAGGGCGCATGGGCCATTAGGCCCCGCGTATGGGTATGCCACCAGGCCCCACGAGCAGGTGAATCATCAGGCCCCGTCCATGGGTAAGCCGCCAGGCCCCATGCACGGGCATGCTGCCAGGCCCTGAGAGTGGGTGAGCCGCCAGGCCCCATCTGCGGGTGAGCCACCAGGCCCTGCGAGTGGATGAGCCGTCAGGCCCCATGTGCGGGTGTGCTGCCAGGCTCTGTGAGCAGGTGAGCCACCAGGCCCCGCAAGCCATGCAGCAAATTGATAACATAACAGGAGAGTGACACAAGGGAGAGCCAGGACGAGAAGCACTGAAAAACTAGGAACTAAGGTGGCGCAGGCAGTAGTAGGACGCCACTCTCCCACATCGGAGATTCCGAGAATCGAATCCCAGTGAAGATAGGAGGAGAAGGATGAGAAGAGAGGGCAGGAAACAGACACAGAGAGTTGTCCAGTGAATGGACACAGAAACAGCAAAAATGGAGGAGATGGGTAAAAATGGATAAAAGTAAATAAATAAATTCTTTTTTTTTTTTTTTTTTTTAAAGATTTTATTTATTTATTCATTCATCCCCCCCTTGCTGCTTGCGCTCGCCGGGTCAGCCAACCACGCCGTGCGGGCGGCCCGCCCCCACCAGGAGGCCCCGGGAACCGAACCCGGGGCCTCCCATATGGCAAACGGGAGCCCCACTGATTGAGCCACAGCCGCTTCCCTAAATAAATTCTTAAAAAATGTATAGGAGAGGAAGATTCGGATGATAGTAGCAATACTTTGACGATGCTCTTTCATGATTTGTTAACAAATGTTTTACAACAATGCAGGATGTTTGTGTGTGTGGGGGTGATGTGTGGGAACCCTGTATGATGTTATACATGTTTGTTTTGTAAGATCACGATGTTTACTGAACACTTATAGTTTAAGTATGTTCATGTATAAATGATATACTTCAATAAATTGTATTAAAAAAAAAAAAAGGGAATGGGGATTCACTCTGAGGTTACACATCTGGAAAGTAGTGGAGGCTTACCCTGCTAGATTGTATGGCCTGACCTCAGCTATGAAAGAATCCTAAAGGAAGATTAATTCTTCAGAAGCAATTCTTTACACTAATGTTTCTCATCATATTCCTGTAGTTTAAAAATATTTAAACATATAATTTTAATAGCAAAACCAGACTTGAACCCATCCCATTGCTCCCATCTTAGGTAGCCTCTATGCCCCTGAGTTTAAGGGTCTGATTTTAATTTTTTTGCTTTACTCAATGAGATTATTGAAATTTTGGGGAAATTTCTCTTCCATTTTTGCATTATCTTCCTCTCCCCTCTTGTTGCTGTCCCACTAATCCTCTTCTGAGACAAAAGCTGGCTTTTCCCCATATAAGCCATGATACCCTACTTGGTTGGCTAAAGCCTGCTGAACATTTTGTCTGGCATCTCCTCAGAGTCTCCACTGTCTGAAAACTCTTTTTCAAGTTTGTTGGTCTTAGGTCACAGAGCTGGGGCAACACTGACATAAGTCTTTCCTGTGATTTAGGTCAGGGGATTTAAAACCGGGCCCTTTAATAATGGAGTTATTATCACAGGAGCAGAGATTTGGTGGTGATGGGGAATTCCTATCTGTCTGGTTGTGACAATAGTTGAATGTTCTTGGCTGCCTGCAAGGCTGATTTTCCTTTCCTGGGTTTGAAACGGACTCCTGAGTCATGCAATAGACTCTTTTTTTTTTTTTTTTTTTTACCAGGAGGTCCCAGGGAACGAACCCGGGTCCCTCCATATGGGAGACGGACGCCCAACCAGACGGACGCCCAACCAGTTGAGCCACATCTGACCCCCTGCAATAGACTCTTAAAGAATTAAAGAATGGTCAGATCTTCCCCAAGGATGAGAGACTTCTCTGTACTTGAAATGGAAGTTCACCCAAGAGAATTCAAGAAAAATGGTACATGTGGGTGGGTGTGCTGCTTCTAAGTAGAGTCAAAAGTTTTCAGGGAAGCGGCTGTGGCTCAATCAGTAGGGCTCCCGTTTACCATACGGGAGGCCCCGGGTTCGGTTCCCGGGGTCTCCTGGTGAAGGCAGGCCTGCCCGCACGGCGTGGTTGGCTGGCCCAGCGAGCACAGGCAGCAAGGTGGGGATAAATGAATAAATAAATAAAAATCTTAAAAAAAAAAAAAAAAAAAAGTTTTCAGACCTGGACAAAATGGTTCCTTCTATTGAGTTGAATTTCTTAACAGATTGCCCAGCTGGTGGCGAATATGTCACCTAAAGAGTGGCACTTTTGTGGGTTTGGAACTCCGCCAGGCCAATGTCAAAGGGGTTTATGTTCCAGCAGGTACTAGAGGCTTCACACTGCTCTAAACAGGTCTGCCCATCCTGTTTCTCTTGCCTGAAATGGTCCTTTAAAAATTCTCTATCTATTAAAATTCAATCCATCCTCCAAAGACTCTTCAGATATAACCTCCTCCAACTCAGCTTTTCCCTATTTCCTCAAATGGATCCCCACAGAACTCTGAAGTGATTTTATAGTAGTTACTTGATTTGTATATTTGCCGTATCCCCTGCAAGATTATATACATGCAGCTTACTCTTCTTTGTATCTTCTGCTGAGTCTAGCACAGGACTTTGCACATAATGATCTATAAATATCAGCTGACTTCAATTGTTTATCTGGTTTTGAGATTTCCCAAGATGAGGTGAATGCTGATGATGTAACCTTCTGAGGGAACCCTTTATGTAGCATAATGGTCACATGCCAGAAAACTGCTTGGCTCATGTGGACCCTGGCCTCCCCAAAATGTGAGCAGTAAGGGAATTTCTTGGTTCGGCTTTAAAATACTTCCACTCATGATAGAAAAAATGACAACCATCCTAACAGCAACCACACAAAGGAGAAGAAATTAAATAGCTGAACAAGTAGATGAGCACTAACACTGGGATTTTAACACTTGAGCTTTACATTTCATCTTTAAGACTGATATTGGGTATTCTGGTATATAAGATAACTCCCCAGATACAAAGACTAAGACCTCTAGAGTACCTTCTATGCCATGGCCCAGGCCCAGGGGGGAGGGTTATCTGGCCCACTCCTCCCTGCATTCTGACATACTTAGGCAGGGACTTGCTGTGTTCACTGGTGGTCAGGGCCATGCCTGGAGTTCATTTATGAGTCCCATGTTGGTGTATCTGTATCTTTCAGTACTGCTACACGACCCCATCTCTGATTTTCTTCCTTTGATTTGGAAAATGCAGGCCTGTAAGAGAAACCTTGACAATCCTGCAGGCCTTACAGGTGATGCAGTCCAAGCTGTGCAGACCACACTGGAACCCTGCTGGCTGGAATTAGCATACTTGGGAGATAAACTGCTCTTTTCATGAAAGATACAGGCCCCCACCCACAGTGACAAATGGCTCTACAGTAGATGCATTCCAGAGGAGGTTCTCAGTTTCCAGACATAGGTTGTAGGCAGAGAAGGGAAAGGAAAAATTAAAGCCACTAATATGCTAGAAGGGATAAAGAGACAGGTTCCATAAGACTGGGTCCCTAGGATGTGACTCAAGGTTCCTCAAGCCAGGGACAGCCCACTTGCTTTCCTATTCCCTATTGAGCCCAATATTTTGGCCAAAAGTAGGCAGGGCTCAATCTCCTTGGCTACAGGAGCCTCGTACTCTTTATTTTCTGTCTTCTCATTGAGCCCTTACCAAACCTGGGGTGCCTCATTCTTGCTATATACCTCTGGGAATAAATTCCTTTTACATTGAACAGTGAGTGGCACCAGAAATAATGCTAAAGTAAGTATAGGACAGTGTTTCCTGTGACTAAATTTTTCATTATATTTTATTGATATTTATTAATTAAAAATGAGGAAGAGCACATGCCAGGATGTATAGTTATAAAGAGAGATATCTAGATATGTATCCCTCTTCTTTTAAACGACCCACCCACCCACCCACACACACACACATCCACTTGCTTCTAAAGGCACTGAAAGTATTCACCCTTTAGCATTGTCTTTATGAATTGCAACCCTGGGATGGTGTCCCTTATCAAGATATATACACATATATATTTATGGGTGTATGTGCTTTCTGCAGATGTTTTACTTATCAGTGGCCAACTCATTGCAGCATTGAAACATGCATTTATAAACAGATATCTGTTTTATGAAAGCTTATTCTTTTGTTTTAATAGCTTAGCGATCCAGCCATAGCATCATAATATACAAGGTAAATGGGTCTCCATCTCTAGAACCTGTTTCAAGTGTTCTCAAATGTGACTAACTGCAAGAATTTACCAATCATCAAAGAGAAGAAAGCAAGCAAGCAAGCAAGCAACCAAGCACTAGTTTATTCTAGACACGAAACCTGCACCATTATAAATTACAGAGGTTTTAGGGGTGAACTTTAATTTGAAACTACCCTGAAAACTGAGATTTTGCTGCAGGGATAACATGATGGGGAGAAAAGTACCTTCCTGGAAAGCAGTCATGATACAAAAGGGAAATGTATTGTTATTTTATACTTGGGGATGGAATCTGTATTACACAGAAGTTTGGGTGCTTAGGGTGTTTATTAGGACAGAATAAAAAGGATGAAAACCTCTCAAATGATATTTATAAAATGCACCTTGTTTAAAGAAGTGAAAGAAAATTGATCGGGACTTGCTGTGAGTGCAGTAATCTAAAGACAGGGAATGGTATGCAAAACATTAGAAAGAGTAGACTATAATTATTATTTACTAAAGCTCCATCCTAATGTTATTCTAACAGCTTGTGCATTGTCAAATCAACAATCTGCACTAAATAAATGACCATTTGAGAATTGTTAGGGAGAGTCTCTGTTCCTCTCCCTGCTTGACTAAAAACTGTCATTTGCAATCAAAGAAAGCTTCCTTGGAGCTGAGAACACAGCACTATCAGCCTTGTAGTTGTCTCTGTCTGAGGAAAGACCAAAGATTCACAAACTTGATCTTTTGCAGCCAAACTAATTTTATTCTACATGAATCCAAGAGGACTCCATGCCACATTCAGAATTTCCTGTAGGACTGCATTAAAAACTTAAAACGTTGACTATCTTCTCTGTTACCAATCCTCTGAATTCTGAAAGGCTGTAATAGCAATTGAGTAATCTACATTAATTTGTGATGCTTGGGGAAAGAGTTTGACATTAAGTTTGGAAAAAGTTTACTTACCATCAATTCCTCAGGTGCTGGCCTTTCTTTTGGCTGTTTTCGCATGCTGTAGGAAGAAAAAACAAAAACAAAAACAACTCATGTTATCTATATCACTTGCATAGATGCTATAATTTCCACCAGTGACGATTTCCCCTGGGATTTGAACATGTTTTCAAAAGTTATCATGTTTAATTCTTGACCAAAGTATTATCACAATTCTCTCTTTTATTAATCAAATTTTTGGGGACCTCATGAATCAGAAACATGAAGATGATTTTTTTGGAGTTACTCTTACAATACAGAATAAGAATGAATTTAAATTTATTATAATTTTACTTTTGAAACTAATGTGAAAAAAGCAGCAAGCTTCTCTTCCTGACCCAGTTATCAATGTATTTCAAACTTAAATTTGGGGAACAGTATACTTTTTTTTTTTTTAGTAATTGGGACAAGACAATAAGAAAAGAAAAGACTGTCAAATCAAATAAGGAAACATCTCATTCCTTCATTATTACTTGGAATGACAGGTAATATATAAAAGAGATCAGAAATCTAGATAATACTATGAAATTACAAATGGGTTATTACATATTACCTCAACTTTCTTTTTTGGCTATGATGCAAGCTAATAATTCGTTAAACAGCTGTGGGAAAGCTAAGTTTGCTTAAGCTTCTTAAAGAATCAGCATTAGTGCAAACTCGATCACTAGCTCTGCATGAAGCTGCAGAAGCAAGGGGAACCAGGTTTGCTGAAGTAATTGTGGTGATAGAAATGTATTAGCCTCAGAAACTAATGGGGTGACCCATTCTATCCTAACACAGTGTGAAAAAAAAAAATCAACATTTCTCATACAAAATATTTCTGGCCTTCCATGCAATAATATAATTAGTAGTTGTAGAATGTGCTTAGCTACTGGGTGAAGCACCCACACAGGGAGCCACAGTGACTGTCGGTGCTGCCTACTTGGTGGCTGTGTCTGTTCTGACTTGAGAGTGTCTGTGGGATAAAGTCATGAAAAGAGATTGCTACTTCTATCACTTGTTTTTTTTTTTTTTTTTTTTTTTTTTTACCGGGAGGTACCGGGGATCGAACCCCGGTCTCTCCATATGGTAGACGGACGCCGAACCTCTTGAGCCACATCCGTTTCCCAACTTCTATCACTTGGAAGGGCTAAATCACACAGATGCTTTTTCTTTATGTGAGGCAACCTCTAACAAGCAAGAAGAAAACCCTTCATATAATCTCTGCATTTGCTGACAGTATTTTTTCAAATAGAAGATTTAATGATCACTTGGTAAACAAGAACCATAGTTATGAACCATTAATGACATCAAGGACATTTGCCTTCCCTATAAATAACCATATGCACCTCTCAAATACTGCATCCATTAGCAAGTAATACAAGCTGTCTCGCCAGTGGAGTTGGTAACAGTCCTAATCTGACATTCCAAAGTAGCTGTATCTCTTGGGAAAACAAGGCTATTACCCACTATCATTTCCGTTTCGGCTTGACTTCTGCGGAAATTCAACACAGGTTATCCCTCCCTCTGTCTCCATAAAACTTTTATATAACAGCTGATTCATTTTTTGGATAGGATGAAGGCAAAGCCTTATCGGCTTTTCTCCTGTCTGCCCAGAACTGGCCCCACCCCCAGGATGGTTTCAGACCGCACAGCAAGGTAAGCACAGCGGTCCTAACACAAATCCAACATCTCCCGAGCAGGTGATGCCCAAACCAAGTGCTCCGGTAAGGTCTAAGACTCTCACGATTTGTTTTTCAATTTCTGCATTTCAAAATGGGGCAGTCCCATGAGGTGCTTCTGAGTGTTTTTAGGAATTCCACATAACAGAGATCAAGAGACATTAACATATATTTCTGGATAATAGCTCTAACATTATCAATGAGCTTCAAAACAGCTCAGGATTCCAGCGTTTAACCAAAATGTATGCTTCCCCCCCGCCCCCAATATGGCATGGTTTGGAAAATAAATGTTTTTGAGGGAAAAATAGTTTTTAAAAGCTACAGAATATTATATAAGTATTTTAAATAAATAGAAACAGTATTAATAAAATTTTTAAAGTCAGGGGAAAAACTCTTCTCCACATATTTTTCTACGGAATATAAACTGTATGAGACATTTTTATTAAGAGGTAACATATTACACTTAGTCAAAAAGGTGATAAAGCTTGACGTTTATATTAAAGAATATTTCTTGGTTCCATTTTAGCGTAATCATCAGATGGATCATGGGGGCGGGGGGGAGGGGACAGTGCACAGCCATTTCGAGTTAGCAAAGATTCCTGACGGGATCACTTGCCGCACCACAGGAAAGAGGGGTTTCATTTGGCAGGGCCTTCCTGTTCCTTTCCCACCAGCGAAAACAACCCTGAGGGGGTGATGAGATGAGGAATTTGGCTAAGGAGGGAAAGAGGAGTGAAGGCAGTTAAAAAGGAGTATCAGAATGTCTGGACCAGTTTCCAGTTGGTTATGTCTCCTGCTTTGGGGCTGTCATTCTTAAGCTTCCAATTTTCTCTTCTCTCTCTCCTGGATAATTCTCTCTCTGTGCTGGGGTGCGAGAGAGAGGGCGGAAGGACAGCTGAGCAACTGGATCTTCTGAGGCCACATGAGTCTTGAGGATGGGGGAAGAGGTGGGTGATGGTGAAAGGGGTTATAAAAGACAGACTCATTATGCTGGGAGGAAAAACGCAGAAGGGTGGGACAGAACTCTTGCAGAAAAATGCCTGTTTCCTTAGGTATAAAATAACAAGGCGTTTCCTAGAACTCTGAAGGGCCCTTTGAAAATTCTGTGGTTCCTTTCAGTTCTCTAAGGGTTAAAGTGGGCCTTAAGCAACCATGTTTTCCTAGTCTTTCAAATAGCAAAATTCACTGAAATGGGTCCCCCAGTATTGTATTTAAAATATAACCAAAGATAAAAATTATTTACTGAAAATCTGATGATTTAATAAACTATGGTTCAACTAAGTGACAGGCAGTTTTATGGGTAACTTGAGGTTTCATTAATAAAAATAAGCTTTATATGTCTGTTCAGCAGGGGCTATAAAATCGTGTATGCCTTAAAAACAAAACAAAACAAAACAAAACAAAACAAAACAAAACAAAACAAAACAAAACAAAACAAGGATAGCAACAGTATCTATGCTCAAAGAAGTAGCCTGGCTCTCAACAGTTTATTAAAACAAGAAAAAGCCTCTGAAGTATGTTTAGGACCCTTTGTGTAAATAACGTTTACATAATTTAAACAATTTCTTCAGCTTTGCTGCCCCATCTGCCCAAGGCCCCGAAGTCCCTCCTGTTTCCAAAAGGAAGCAGGGAGAGCCATAAGGTCTCGCGGAGCCTCTGAGTTAATGGCATGTATCATTTACATTGAGGGCATGGCATGTTTGCAAACAGGCTTACCACTGAGTGATGAAATGTACAAATGGCTCGGAGAACTCTCCAACCGGAAGGACGGGCGAATCCTGGGATGGAGGAAAAACAAGTCACCAAAAGTCACAACAATTCCTTTTCTTTCCTTACATTCCAACTCCCCCTCCCCCAAAGGCGCAGTGCAAAGATGAAAATATAACAAGGACCCACCACCAGAAGGAAAGGAAAATAAGGCTTTATCCAATTAAAAAGACTGTCTATACCCTCTTTCACATGTTTGTGAAAAAATGCCAAATTTAAAGCCACACACATTTTATAATGGTGAGAAACATGAGAGCAAAGAGGAGGGGAGGTGAAAAAAGGACAATGATAGCCACAGGGTAGGAAAGAAGGTAGGGAAAGTGTAAATGAGAAATTAATGATTATTTAAGTAACACACAAACGGTCTTGTAATTAACAAAGAGCTGTGAAATTATTCTTGTGTTGACCTTTGTTTCTCTGACTGGATTTACAATTTATTTACACTTTCCTTTTTATTTACATTTACTTGTATATTCAACTGCTCTTAACTGCTTGCCCCAAACCAAATCATGTGGGTCAGATTTTTTTTACTTTAATAGAAAGGTTTTTATAGGGGGAGTTGTTTCCTGAAAAGAAATTTCAGTCTATTTGCCAGTGTAGGCAAATTTAATTCCAAAATATTTATGAAAGCCAGTGAATTAAGGATACAATGAGAAACTCCCACCTCAACCATCAAACGAAACTGGGCTGGAGGTGGGAGTCACTCAAAAGAGCAAAGAACTACACAGCAACAAACGACAACCTCAACACAACACAGGGAGCAAACCCCATTACTGTTTGCAAAGGAAGGCTTTAAGAATTTAGGAGTTTTTCCAAGAATGACAGAGGGCTCCACTGTGTTTATAGTGTAACAGCTCAGGATGTAATGAAATTACACTGCAGAGTACTTTAACAGTCATCTCATTAGACCTACAGTTGGAACAAGAGAGGCACATAAAGTAGGCAGCTGCAAATGACTCCATTCTCATCTATTCTCATTTGCTATTAAAAATACCTTTCGGCGGCTTTTTCCCTTCCTGACATCCCTACACAAAGTGCCCTGCAAAGTATGATACATGCACCTATTTAAATTAACAAAGGAATGACTTATTTTAATCTCACTGTGCTTTGGAGTGCTTTGGCCATTTGGATGAGCAATATATCATTACATACAACCTTCTAGCGCTGCAGGCAAGAAACTCAGAGCATGCAGCATTTGGTGGGAGCCAAACAATTTCTCTAGCACACAACTGTGTCAAATGCATGCATGTATTCATTATTGAGAACGCAAGAAAATAGCTTTGATGTAGTGGAAAAAAGAAGATGATAAAAGCACCTCTGCAATATGCGCGTCATTATCAATGGTGGCAGATAGATACAATTGCACAGCCTCCTATGTGATTAGTAAATATACATATAATTGCTGTGGCCAATTATCAGAAAAATGAGATCGGTAATTACAAGACAGAAAATTAACTAGAACTCTTATTAAGGCTTTGTTTCCAATTCAAACAATTGGAAACTGCTGGAAAATACAATTAAATCAAAAGGAAATGAGGTGGTCAAAGTAGCCCAAGGGGGGGGGGGGGAAATCCCGAAGAGGTTAAAAAAAAAAAAAAAGGAATATGAACAAAATATTTATTGTTTTTACATATCCTGCCCCTTTGAAGTTATCCAATTCATCTAGAAGAGGGGAAGGCTAAATCATTCTAAACTTAAAAATCTCATTCTCATCCGTAGAGAAAGGTTTCTAGGAGTAAAGGAAAACAAAGGAAAATGGGAGTGAAATTAAATATTGCCAAATTTAAAGGATTACTGTAGGCATTACCTAGAGAGGACATGAAAATGGGGGGACTGAGGAAACAGTCCACTAAAAAGAAACAAGGCATGCAATAACATGACAAATCCTCAATAAAGGTACTATAAAATGGTCACAGAAGTCCTATCTGTTTGGAGAGCAAAAATAAAACATGATATCAATTTCAGCCCCAGCCTGCTTTAGGAAAGCCATATATTATCACCAAGTCTGCAAGATTCTACAAGGCCCAGTTCAAGAAATGACATTTTATTGCCTCAAAACCATTAATAAAAGGAGAGCTCAAAATCTAAGGTGTAAAAACTATGGACTCTGAACAATTAGAAAGGTTCTCTAAGTCATTCCTTTCTGGATTTTTTCTTTTTTAAAGTAGGGGAATGCAGTACTGGAAGTACTATGTGAGTAGTAATCACTTTCAAATGCAATATTTAGGAAAATAAGTCTCCTGTCCTAATGTGGCTGAATATTTACCAAGATGGTTCAAATTCTGGTCCGGCTTTCTACAAAGATCCTGGGCTAAAACGTGATGTTAATGTGGGCCTCATTTCAAAGTATTATATCAAGAGTAAATTAATGAATTATAGACTAGGCAACTAGATGAAGATGTCATTTTAACACGGATGAGAAACGAAACGAGAAAATGTGACATCTTTGCATGGGTAGTTAATTTTACTTAAGACCTGATATTGTAGCCTGTTAAATCCCACATAACATAAAACTAAGGAACGCTGGGTGGTATCCATGAATAATTTATTTCACTTCTGAAAATGCCTGCCCAACTCGACTTTGCAGAACCACAGTGGGTGGATTCTCATCTCAGCGGTGACTGGAAAGAATCACTCATCAAAGCTGCGAGAGAAATTCTAATCTCCCATGTGTGATGCCAGATATTTCTTTTAGTTTTTGAAATCCATGTCTCTTGCATACCTCAAAGGAGAATTTTCTGAGATACAGAAGACTATCTAGTGGGGAGATCAGAATGGCATACACTGACACAAGGGCTAAGGAGCCCTCCGAGAGCCTTCAACTCCAAAAAGTAAGTAGGCTGTTATTATTCCAAAGGAAAGCAAATAAACATACCCAACAATATTCACTTCACTGGAGGGTTTTAAAGTACACTTTCTCTTTTTTAAGCAACTTAAATTAGAAGTTAGTTTAGATCAGGATGTAAAAAAAATAAAATCTAAGAACCCACATATTTCATTATCTAATTAAAATTTGTGGGAGGGAGGTGCATAGTAAATCTGCGCTCCAGGGGGGTAAAGCATCCAGTCACCATGAGGTTAGAGGGAGACTGAGAGCCATGTCAAGGGGTTCTGAGGATCTAGTAGAGTAGTTGCCACTTCTTAGCAAAAATGTCCTCTGTGAAATGCAGCATATGGGTTCAGTCAAGATGAAGAAATAAACTTCAAAGATATAACTATGGATTGGAGAAGCAGTTATACCATTAATTCTAAGTAATGGCTGAAACAGACTCTAAATTGTTAATAAAAGTCACTCTCCTTCAGACCCTGAATGCCATACTATACTTTAAGGGCTTTTTAAGTGTGTGCACATGTGTGCATATGCATGTCTGTGGTTTTTGTTGAACTTTTTATTTTTAATTTTTAAATTTTTATTTATTTATTCATTTATCCCCCCCTTGCTGCTTGTGCTCGCTGGGTCAGCTAACCATGCTGTGCGGGCGGGCTTGCCTTCACCAGGAGGCCCCGGGAACCGAACCCGTGGCCTCCCATATGGTAAACGGGAGCCTTACTGATTGAGCCACAGCCGCTTCCCTTGTTGAACTTTTGGGTGCAGAAGTACAGAATGAAACTGTGGGCCAACCTTAACCAAAAGCCTTAACCTGAGATTTCAGCCCCAAATCAACCTTAGAGTCCTGCTAAAGGGACACAAAGCTGGATCTTGTTATTGAGCAGGCAACTGTTATATGAAAACAGCTGCCATAAACCATTTCAGTAAGCAACTCTGGTCATCAAGGAGGACAGACTCCAAGTCTCAGAGGTTTCAGTAACTACCTGGTCAACTGCTTTTGCTAAACAAATGAAACAAAAGCATGCGGCATGCTAGAGAACAGCAAAGGACAATGGGAAAAAAGTTTGAGTGATGCCTTTGCCTTGTGAATAATGAACAGTTCAGGAAGGTCAACCCATTACAACTGAAACTGTTTAATTATTAATTATGCACAATCTATGAGCAAAAGGACAAGTTCAGAATGTTTAATGTGTGCTAACTTCAACTGGACTCTCTCTGGGCATTTTGTTATTAGCACTTGTCAGCAAGGTGCTCAGGCATAAAAAAAGGCAAGCAGCAGAAAATCTGAGTGTGTGTGTGTGTGTGTACCTGCACACTCAAAAGAGGTGGGGAGAAGAGGAGGGGTAAGGTGGTCCAATTGCAACTGCAGCTGCTGCTAGTTCACACATAGAGTAAGTTTGCTGATAAGTACATTCTGTGACCTTAAGAGCAGGTTGATTAAGCTAGATACTCCATATACGCAAAACATAAACCAGAAAAATGCTTTTGGAATGACTTAACTTAAAAGGGAAATATTTATTTTCAAGGCATATTCTTTTTGAAAACAAAATGTTTCCTGGCTTTGAAAGAATCATGCCATTAATTTTTTTCATACCCACATAAATATAAGTGCATATAAAACTGGTGAAATCTGAAAAAGTTCAGTGGATTCATTAATGTTCATTTCCTGGTTGTGATACTGTACTATAGTTATGGGATGTTACCATTGGGGGAAACTGGGTGAAGGGTACATAGACTCTGTCTGTCTTATTTCTTACAACTGCATGTGAATCTACAATTATATAAAAATAAGAATTTTTTTTTTTTGAGGTACTGGGACTGGGGATTGAACCCAGAACCTTGTATGTGGGAGGCTGGCACTCAACCACTGAGCCACATCGGCTCCCCTGAGTTACCTTTCTCATCTGTTTGCTCATTGTTTGCTTGTTTGTTTTCTTTAGGAGGCACCAGGAACTGAACCTGAGACCTCCCATGTGGGAGACAGGCATTCAACTGCTTGGGCCATATCTGCTCCCTAAAAATAAAAATTTTTAAGAATTCAGATGAGGCCCAGATGCTTAGCAGAGCTCTACTTTGTACAAGAGAGAATCCTGGAATAACTACTGAACTGGAAAAAAATTAGGAGACCTTAATTAAAAGAAATATTCCTTAAGACTTAATTTTTGTCTTTAATTCATAATTAAAGATGACAGTGGAACCTGACAATGATGTGGTGGTGAATTCAGACAATGATAGTACATAGACACAAAATAGTGCATAAATGATACCATCAATTATTCATTCATTTATTCATTCATTCATCCCTTTCAACAATTTTTCTGAGCACCTACCATATGCAAGGCACTGAGCCTGGGATTGTGGGATGGCTGCTCTTAATTCATATCCTCAAAGAATGTGTGTATTGTTCAGAGAGATGAGATATGCACCCCTAATAAATAGCCCTGCAAGGTGGAGGAAATGGCCAAGCTAGAGTGCCAACACTGGGCACTCAGGCTGTACTGAGGGTTCTATTCAGTTTGGCTGGTACCTATGAGTTCACAAAGGAGAGTGGTGGGGAATAAAGTGTAAAAGTCTGGAAGGTGGTAAGATACCTTCTTTGTTCTCGTACTTTCTTCCTTCCTCACTCCCAGAGAACAGTGGGGTGTAGGGGGGCTTTGACCCTTTGGTCAAAAAAGACATTCCTTCAAACCAAGATTTTATACATATTGATAATAAAACAAGGAAGATAGAAGAACAACTTCTCGAAAATCTCAAGGTGTTAGCTGCACTGTTGAATTCTAGAGTCAGTTGTGCTGTGGTTAAATTAAACCAGCCTGGTAGGTTAAATAAAATATAAAAAGCCTTCTAACTTTGCTTTATAACCTATTTCTAGACTTAATGGTGTCAGGCCATCAAGACAACAGGTGGGTAACATCAGTTGGAGTCTGACCAATATCAAAGAGTCATACTCTTCATTTTAACATCTGTAAGTTTCAAAAGCAGTTACATCTTATCAGAGAGAGAAAAGTGGGAAAGAGATGGACAGGAGCTTTTTTTTTTTTTTTTTTTTTAAAGATTTATTTATTTACTTTATCCATTTTAACCCCCACTTTCCCCATTTGCTGTTTTGTGTCTATTCATTGGGCAATTCTCTGTGACTGTTTCTTGCCATCTCTTCTCATCCTCCTCCTCCAGTCTTCACCAGGATTCGATCCTGGAGACCTCCAATGTAGGAGAGAGGTGTTCTGCCACCTCCACCACCTCGGTTCCTGGTTTTTGGAGCTTTCGGAGCATCTCGTCTTGTCTCTCCCCTGCGTCTCTCTCCTGTTACGTTATCATCTTGCTGCATGGCTCCTGGGGCCTGGCGGCTCACCAGCACACAGAGCCTGGCAGCCCATGCGCCTTCTATATATATATATATATATTTATTTATTTTACTGGGAGGTCCCGGGGATCAAACACAGGTCCCTCCATATGGCAGACAGATGCCCAACCATTTGAGCCACATCCGCCCCCTGGACAGGAGCTTCTGATCCATCAGTCAGTGAAGGCGTCAACACAGTTTAAGACACAAGTAAGCCATACTGATACATTAGATTTGTACAAATTCAATCAATGCTTGTTAAAACCACTGAGTTTACTTAAAAGCGTGGGCACTTAGCGAGGGACAAATACTCACAAGTGCATTTGGTTGAAGTCAAGTTTTGGTTTCATGGTGCACACAGAACTGACCTAATCTGTAGGGTTTAATGAGGTCCAGGGCTGGGGTGGGAGTGAAGCTTTGAATTTAGGAAGGCTTGTAGATGGGCATCATCAAAAGGAAAGCCTTTGACTATTCCTCAGCTGGAGACCAGAGAGCCTTCCTTTTACTCATCCCACTTTACATCAAGTCTTGAACAGAGAAAGTAAAAGATGATTCAATTTCCACACTGGGTTACCCCATGCTCTGGGTTGCCAGACGTGGCAAATTACATGTGCGGCCATTTTGGTGTGAAGTTCTGTCCATGGGGTCTGGGCTGACAGCAGCAGCTCATTTAACTTGCCTCAGATGGGGCTGGAACCAGGGGTTAAAGGCCTAAATTTCAGCCACTGAAATACCCACATTACCCAAAAACTCTTAAATCAAGGGAGAAACCAGTCAAGTGAACACCATTACCAAATGGCTTATAAAAAACACAAATGAATAGGTCTAAAAGAATTTGTCTCTAAGTAACTGAAATTTGAGATTATAAGGATATTTTTCTATTTTCATTTTTTCTTAAATGTGTTTTGGAAATTCTTCAGTATTGGGATATGAGAGAAGTGGGGAAAAAACTTTGTCATTAATGTCAAAATTAATTCTCCATTTAATATCTGTCCATTTTGTTGTCATCTAAAAGATTTACATTTGCTTAAGAGATTTTCTAATCATATGGCAAAGAACTTGGTGTTTTTTTTTTTTTTTTTTTTTATTATGGGTAAAAATCAAAATTCTCACAATACATACAAACATTTGTAAAATGATATATAAATATATATGCATAAGAACTTGGTGTTTTGAGAAATTCCTTAAAAGTAGTTGGGATGAGACTGGAAAATGGATTAGTCTTTTACATCGTATTTGCAAATGCTTCCTTTCCAAAGCCAATGCACATTGTTTTTTTCTTTTTATCTCAGGTCTCCTGTTGGTCATAAGCTACAGTGAACAGCATTATTCAGAGGTGTCTATATAAACAGTATACAGACATGCACATTAACATCCATACATATCTTCCCTTTTCAATGACTTAGGCAGACAACAAAAACATCCTTGTCTCATACCAAAGGGATTTCATTTACAAAAGTAAAAGTAAAACCTGTTATTGTCCTCTTTCTCTGTAGCCTCCCAATGTGTTTCTATTGCTTTTTCATAAAATGCTGCTGCAAATAATCAAGCATGACCATTGACATCCATGAGATTGAGTTTTAGGAACCATTAAATGAGCTCACCCTCATGGGAAGCCTCCTGCTCAGGCTGATCTAAAGGTAATTATTCAGCAATTCCTACCTGTGGTTTTACCTTGTCCCTATATAGTGTTTGAATTTCATACACTGGTAAGGACAATTTTTTCCCCCAGGAAAAGTCCAGCTACATATGTTTGATCCAGGACCAAAATTATAATGTTAAAATACACACCGACATTTTACCAGGTTCTATGTGTGTGCAGAAGCGCTCATTAAAAGCTAGATAAAAAGTAGATCATAAACTACATTGAACACAAATGAAAGAGGAAAATCTAGGAGAGAAAAATAAGCTTGAAGAGGTTCTTAAATGAAAGGAATAATTCCTCTTTTCATAGGTAAGGAGTTAACACTGAAACATTTGAACCACACCTACACACTGTTCAAGTGCAAGAATGTGGCAGGTTCGTGTCCTGAAAAATCAATAAGCCATAACACTATCAAGTCAGACTCCAAGAACTCTGTAAATCCAAAGTCCACATCGCCACAGTGTATGTCCTCCTGAATGTTCACTCGACTGTTAGTTAAAATAATTACTGCCATTGCCACCTGCACTGCAAGCTTCAGATAAGGGGAAAAACAGAATTTCCAGTAGCTGCATGGTGTATGCATGTTAGCAGCATTTGCTTACACATTTTAAAACAAATTCAAAGACTGTGTCAGCTGCAATTCAAAGGCTGAGAATTATATATGAAGCCGTGCTATAACTGGGTCCATACAATAAATGACAGAGAGAAGGGAATTTAAAGCTGTCTAAAGGAAGTATTACATCAGTTTAAAATTAGTTAATATGAGAGGAACAAAGAGAGGGAGATAGGGAGGGAGGAACAGAGAGGAAGTGAAAAAAATAGAACTGCATACTGTGAAATGAACAAGTTCAGTTAGAATGTTCATCAGGATTTGGAAAATCATAATGCCATCTGCTACTCTGGACCTCAGAACATCAGGAATCTCATGGGCTCAGACGTTTCCATTTTTAAGAGGAAGGAAGGAACTTATACTCCCTGGAAAGCTGCCTCTATTCTGGAATGGAGGCAACACCCCAGCCGACCAGTTTGAAATCTCATTTGAGAACATTTGCATGGCTCACATACGCGTTTTCCCTGGTTTAGGGAAAATTAACGGCAGACAAAATGATTACAGCAACTTGGCAGTGAAGCAGAGCAGTGCCCCAGCCTGAGCTGCCGGGTAACTGACCCTGGCATCCAACTTGGGCTCAGGGTGTGAAGGTCCCATCATGGAGGATTAAATGAGCATTGTCCTACGGCTGGATAAGACTTCACAATAGAGCAACACATGTTAAATGACAGCAGCCAAAACTAGCCCCACCAGGCAACTGCCCATTCACACAATGCTATTCAAAGACCTCCACCACCAAGAAATTAATTCATTAATAATACATCAGGCTTCACGGACAATTCAAAGAAAACAACAAAAAGCTAGTTGTTTGATGACTGCCTAAAGATGCGCAATTTTTCTGGGCGAAAAAAGCTCAAATCTAATTGACTTCCTGAAATCAAAACCATAGGGATGTTTATGCTAATATTTTGGTTAGTAAAGAAAGAAATGGTAAAATACTATATCTGAATTCACTCAGTGCCCCTAAGAAATAATAAATATACGGATTTTCAGCAATAGCTAATAAAACCAGATTTTATATAATTATATATTTAAAATTTTAATTTTTTTCTACCTCAAATGACTTTGTACAACCTACAGACTATTGGGGAAAATTCTTTTAACTTGTTTCTTCTGAAACATTATTTTTACTCAATTCTTTCTTATTCCTTCCTCCCGACAACTCATAAATATGAATTAAATATAATTATAAATGAACAGAACATTAACTTTTGGATTACTGCTGTGTTTTGGTAGAATGTTAATGTCATTTCTAAAGAAACAGTTATTACCAATAGAAAAAGTAATTACTAAAGGAATCATGGCCTTAATGCTAACCTATTTTCAATCTTCAAGCCAGCCAAACTGCATTGATTTAAACATACTAGACTTTTCAAAGGAGGTATTAGATTTCTAAAGATTGCCTTACATAAAGGAGGAATATCAGTTTTCAGGCTCCCAATTATATATCCTAACAGGAGGACAGGAGTATGTATGTATCCATTTTGAATTAACTTACCAAATTTCTAATGCCTCAGTCGTTAACTCATACAAGTTGCAAACATCATGAAATACCACATCATAAATACCCGTTTATGTGAGTGGTTAGGGTGTTAGTCATTGTGGTCAGATGCTTTGGTCCTGCACAGGTCCTCAGAGACCTCAGGCCATCAAGTCTTGCCTCACTACCTGCAGCTGTGTATTGTAAAAAGACCAGGCCATCCTTAGAGTGCTGGGAGCAGGAAAGGTTTACTTCTTGCTAACTTCAGAAGCCAGAATTATGGCAAATCCCTCAAGCAAAAAGATGAATGGATAGTATTCCCTCTGGATTTGGTTAATACCACTTTTTGGAGTTCCAGGGAGATATTACCAGGCAACCATTTTCATGCCCCACCAGGAGAGTACATGCTATTTTCATAGCTCAGTAGCTTTTCAGTTAACCAGCCCTCAGTTAACCTGTCCAGGATTAAGTAATTGTGCATGAAAGGGTTTTTTGTTTTGTTTTGTTTTTTTAAGATGACAGGAATTTAAGAGTAAAAAATTTTGTATTTTAATAGTTCCAGTTGAAATCTTTTTAAAAGGAGTCAAGCTCCTTCCTCCAACTTAAACAGAATAAGCAGAATAGAATTCTTTCCTAAAGACCTGGAGTCATTCTTATAGACAGCAAAACTGAACTGTGTTGCAATATATCTATACCCTTGGGGGCATGTATGCATGCTTTTTAACTTATGCCTTCTTTTATACAGCTTTTTAAAAAAATCTCTTGCTTTGATGCCAACATGTTTAGCGGTCACTTTTTGCTTCCATCAAAGTCAGTTATAGTAAAGTGGAAAGAGCACTAGCCTTTTGACTGTCACTCAGTTTCCTCATCTGTAAAATGTGGCGTGTGGGAAAACAATGCAACATGGGGAAACATCTTGTAAATCATAAAGGTTAAAGCTGGGTTTCTGAATTATGATCAGAGATCATATATATTAGCTAAGTATTATCAGAGACTTTCTCATTATATACCTTCTGTTACTCTCCCTCCCCCCCAGGACTTGGAAAAACAGGTAATAAGTTCTTAAAATTATGGATAAATTTCATCCAACAAATATTTACGATGAAATATTTTATGTAGTACTAGAAAGACATTATATGCAGTACTACATATTATATGCAGTACTAGAAAGACAGAAAAGAAAAGCCCTTGAGGAACTTAAGAGTCTTGTCATTAAGCTTTGTATAAGTGGGTCTGGAGAAGGAATTAACATGGTTTTGAATAGGCACTCAGCGAATCTCCTATGAATAGAGAGCTAATCATCTTCCCCCGAATGGACCTCTCCTTCTGTGTGCCCCATCTCATGATGTTGCCCAACTGTCCAAGCCCAGTGCTTCCTCCAGACCCCACCTTTCCTTCTTTCCCTACGTCAAATCACTTACCAAATGCATTTTACTCTATCTCCTATATACCCTTCAAACATGCTACAGCTGTCCTAATTAGGCCCTCGTAATTTCTGGTTAGGACAATTGCTTCCTAATTCCTCAATCTATCTTCTACACCCCCGCCAGAGTAATTTTTGTGGTTATGTTGATCCCCCACTTAAAACTCTTTCAGTGTACCTCCAAATGCCTTTAGGGTAAAACAGAAGCTCTTTTGTGCGGTGTTTAAAGATCCTTCTAAATGTGGCCCTTGGGAAGCGGCTGTGGCTCAATCAGTAGGGCTCCCGTTTACCATATGGGAGGCCCCGGGTTCGGTTCCCGGGGCCTCCTGGTGAAGGCAAGCCCGCCCGCACGGCGTGGTTAGCTGACCCAGCGAACACAAGCAGCAAGGGGGGGATAAATGAATAAATAAATAAAAATCTTTAAAAATAAATAAATAAATAAATAAATAAATAAATAAATGTGGCCCTTGCTTCATCTCTTAATACTCAAGAACCACATTATTAACTCCAAGTGTCTTGGAAGCTAACTCCCACTGGCCATTTGGGTCTTCTCTGGAGAGCCTCCCCTGGCAACCCTCATCTTCTCCACAGAACCCTCTTCTCTGTCCTTCCCCAGCACTTTAATTATACAATTTATATAGCTGTAAACATCATTAAATACCATATCGTAAATACACATTTATGTGAGTGGTTAAAACGATAGTTACTGTGGTCCTCTGAGAGTTCAGGCCATCAAGTCTCATACCACTTATATTACCTGCAGTGCAGTTTAGTTTAAAGTGATCAGTTTATACATTACTGTTTACTTGTCTGCCTCCCTGACTAGAGTAGAAGATCTTTAATAGTAGAAATTGTATCTGATTCATTTTCTATCCTAGTGTCTAGTCTGGGATTAATACAAGTTTCCAGAATAAGGGTTTGGGCTATAATCAGTGGTTTTCAAACTACAATCTAGGGAACCCTAAGGACTTTTATGTGGGTGCGGGGGGTGGGGGAAGACGTAAGCCTCCAAACCTCTGATCAAAGCTGAATAGCTTCATGTTCATTTGCTTCAATAAGCTGGGTTTTTTTTTTTTTTTAATATTTTATTTATTCATTCATTTATCCCCCCCTTGCTGCTTGTGCTCGCTGGGTCAGCCAACCACGCCGCGCGGGCGGGCCTGCCCTCACCAGGAGGCCCTGGGAACCGAACCCGGGGCCTCCCATATGGTAAACGGGAGCCCTACTGATTGAGCCACAGCCGCTTCCCGATAAGCTGGGTTTTTGAGCAACACAAAGGGGTCTGGGGCTTTTTAAAAAAATGTGAAAATCAATTAATGTATCAATGGGAAGATACAATCTGTTCTGCAAATGTCTTTTAGAAATACTTTTATGTACACAAGACACATCTGTATTTAAATTAAACGTATGTATACCTTTAACTTGTCTCTTAGCCTCTTTCCTCCTGTTCTTTGCTATTAAAAAAAAACACACGCACAACAAAAAACAAAACCAGGGGGGCGGATGTGGCTCAAATGGTTGGGCGTCCGTCTGCCATATGGAGGGACCTGGGTTCAATCCCCGGGACCTCCCGGTAAAATAAAAAAATATATATAGAAGGTGCATGGGCTGCCAGGCTCTGTGTGCCGCTGAGCCGCCAGGCCCCGGGAGCCATGCAGCAGGATGATGACGTAACAGGGGAGAGACAAGACAAGATGCTCCGAAAGCTTGCAGAAGCCAGGAGCCGAGGTGGTGCAGGCGGCAGAATAACTGTCTCCTGCATCGGAGGTCTCCAGGATTGAATCCTGGTGAAGACTGGAGGATGAGAAGAGATGGCAGGAAACAGACACAGAATTGCTCAGCGAATGGACACAAAACAGCAAATGGGGAAGGGGGTGTTGGTTAAAATGGATAAAATAAATAAATCTTAAAAAAAAAAAAAAAACAACAAAACAAAACCAAAACATCAAAACATCATAAGCAAAAAAACAAGGGACTGTTGCTATGTAGGGCAGTCCTTCAATCAGTAACAGGTGGTTTACCTTAGAGTTCATTTGGGATTTGTATGAAACTCAAAACATACAGGACCCTACCTAGAATCACCATAACAAAGCACAGACAGGGCTCCAGGCTAATAGACAGTAGAGTTGTAGCTCGAGGAAGGGGACCTTTGTGCTCTAGTATGAGAGGTGGTGGTGGGGGGAAGATACTGGCTTTCCCCATAAGGTCTATAGCTGGAAAAAGAGGATTGACAGGGATGCCATGGTGAAAATAGGGAAGGATGATGTAAAGGAAGAGAGGAGGAAAGGGAATCTTTGCTGTGGGGCCTGGCCTTGGGTCTTCTAATGATAATGAAGAGCAAAGTAAGCTTGCTTAAGATGGGAACTAACTCTCTTGGCAAAAAAAAAGAGACCCATCATTATAAAATTCCATTTATAAAAGTCTGTGCCGGGAAACGGATGTGGCTCAAGAGGTTTGCTGTCCGTCTACCATATGGAGAGACCGGGGTTCGATCCCTGGTACCTCCCGATAAAAAAAAAAAAAAAAAAAAAGTCTGTGCCTTCTGCCAGTTCTTATGATTCTTTTTTTAAAGATTTTATTTATTTATTCACTTATCCCCCCCTTGCTGCCCGTGCCCGCTGGGTCAGCCAACCACGCCGTGCGGGCGGGCCCGCCCCCACCAGGAGGCCCCGGGAACCGAACCCGGGGCCTCCCATATGGTAAACGGGAGCCCCACTGATTGAGCCACAGCCGCTTCCCTCTTATGATTCTTTTTAACCATAGAATTTAATGAGAACATAAGAGAATCTCCACTATTTACCTATCTGCCTGATGGTCATATTCTCATCATTACATCAGCAGTAACAAGTGTCATTATGAATGGGGACAATCGTCCACATTCTCACAAGAGGCCTCACAGGGACTCTTCACTTAGGCGTGGCTCCCCTGATGTTTTCTAGAAATGCCAGCAAATATGTTCAATGCTGAAAGGAAGCAGCACTTAAAGGGAGAACTGGGCTGAATGGTCTCTCCACCTCCCCTGGCAGCTCAGTGAAGAAGAGGATGGATGGTTAATCACACACACAGCTAGATACTTCCAAGTGAGTCAGGTGACTCAAGAGGCAGGTAAGATCTCTGTTCTAGAAGATGGTGACATATGGATGGGGTGATGAGAAAATTGAGGACTGGGAAAAGGAGGAGAAAAGTGAGGAAGGAGACTGCTTTACAATCACATTAAAAAGCTTCTAAGCTTTTCGCTCTTCCTTTCTCCTTTAACCTCAATCTACCTTCCACAGAAATAGCTTTTAAAAACTACAGCTCTTGGGAAGTGGATGTGGCTCAAGTGATTGAGCTCCTGCCTACCACATGGGAGGTCCTGGGTTCGGTTCTGATGCCTCCAAAAAGAAGATGAGCACACAACAAACACACAGCAAGCGCAAACAATGGGGGTGGGGTGGGAGAAATTTTAAAAAAAGATCTTAAAAAGAAATACAGATCTCAACATGTCAAATCTTCCACGTATCTCCCCTGCTTAAAGTAATGTCTAAGCTTCTCAGCATGGCATCTGAAACACCCACCTTTCTTTCTTTTCTAGCCTCACCTTGGGCCAATCATTAGTGCTTTCACACCTACACTAGTACTACTCCTGCTGTTGGAATGCCCTTCTCCCCCTTTTCACTTTGTGTATGCCTAAGCATCTTCCAAGGTCCAGCTCAAATGTCATCTCCTCTTTGAAGTTGCCTCTGTTACCTTCCCATCTCTTCAAACCCACCTTGTTCGCGCCTGGCTCTAGGTGGAATTCAGCACAGCGTTGTTTACATAGCTAAACAGTAGTTCCTATCACACTGCATCAGATTTAGTTTGTGGGCTTGTCTTCCTCTAGATCATAAAGTCATTGACACAGAGATCTACCCCAGCACCTGATAGAGGTCCTGGCCCAAACAGGAGCTCAATAAATGCTCCTTGAGGTAAATTAAAATACGGATTTTTCTAGCAAGGTTAGTCCTATACAAAGTGGAATGTGGTCTGACTTTGTCTTCTCTTCTCTTCTAGAGCCATCCTATCCAGTTGAAAAGAACCTCCTTCCTATAACATGGCAGTTAAACACAGAGTCCATTAAAGACAGAATCACTTGTTTTCTTTTTTGGTTTTCTTTTCAATATTTTTATGGAAACATAATTTGTAAAATAAAACTCACCATTTTAAAGAATACACTTTAGTAGTTTTTAGGGTATTCACAAGGTTGTGAAAACATCACCACTATCTAACTCAGAACTTTTTCACCACCCCAAACAGAAACTCTTTACTCTTTAAGCAATAACTCCCCATTCTCCTTCCTCCCAGACTCTAATCTACTTTCCGTCTCTGTGAATTTGCTTATTCTAGATATTTCACACAAGTGGAATAATAAAATATTTGTTCTTTCATGTCTGGATTATTTCACTCAGCATAATGTTTTCAAGGTTCATTCATATTGTAGCATATATCAGAACTTTACTCCTTTTTAAAGCTGAATAATATTCCAATTTACAAATATAAATTGATTAGGTGATAGATATTTGAATTGTTTCCACTTTTTGGCTATTATTTATAATGCTTCTATGAAAATTCATGTACAAGTTTTTGCGTGAATATGTTTTCAATTCTTTTGGATATATATCTTGAAGAGGAATTTCTGAGTTATATGGTAATTCCATGTTTAACTTTTCCAGGAACTTCACCCACAATGGCTACACATTTTACATTCCCATCAGTAATGTATGAAGATTCCAATTCTCCACATCGTCAATGAGACTTGGTATAGTTCGCTTTTTTGAATATAGCTATCCTATCACGTATGAAGTGTTATTTCTTTGTGGTTTTGATTTGTATTTTTCCAGTGACTAATGATGTGGAGCATCCTTTCATGTGTTTATCAGTCATTTGTGTATCTACTTTGGTCTATGTAAATTCTTTACCCATTTTTAATTGGATTATCTTTTTATTATTGAATTACAAGAGATCTTTATTCTGGATTTTAGACCCTTATCAGATATATGATTTGCAAATATTTTCTCCCCTTCTGCGGGTGATCTTTTTGCTTACTTGATGGTGTCCTTTGATGAACAAAAATTTTTAATTTTGGTGAAGTCCAATTTATCTTTTTGTGTTTTGTTGTTGTTGTTGCTTGTGTTCTTAGTGTCATTTCTAAGAAACTAATAAATAATCCAAGGTCATGAAGATTTATATCTATGGTTCCTTCCAAGAATTTTATAGTTTTACCTCTTATATTTAGGTCTTTGATACACTTCAAGATTGCTTTGGCTATTCTCACCCCTTGCTTTTTCATATGAATTTTAGGATCAGCATGCCCATTTCTGCAAAAAAGCTCACTGGGATTTGTATATCAAGTTGGAAATTATTGCCATCTTAACAATATTTTATCTTCCAATCCATGAACATGAGATGTCTTTACTTTTATTTAGGTTTTCTTTAATGTCTTTCAACAATGTTTTGTAATTTTCAGAGTACAAGTTTTACCCTTCCTTGTTAAATTTATGCCCAAGTATTTTATTCTTTTTGATGTTATTGTAAATGGAATGGTTTTCCTAATTTCATTTTCGAATTGTTCACTGCTAGTGTATAGAAATATATCTGATTTTTATTGATCTTGTATCCTGCAACTTTGTTAAACTTGTTTATGAGCTAATAGGTTTTTTTTTTTGTGTGTGTACATTCTTTAGGGTTTTCTAAATATAAGATCATGGCATCTGCAAATATAGTTTTACTATTTTCTCTCCAATCTGTATCCCTTTTATTTCTTCTTCTTGCCTTAATTGCTCTGGCTAGAACCTCCAGAACAATGTTAAATAGAAATGATGAAAATGGTCACCCTTGTCTTGTTCCCAATCTTAGGGGGAAAGTTTTCAGCCTATTACCATTAAATATGCTATCAGCTGTGGGTTTGTCATAGATACCCTTTATTAGGTTGAGGAATTTCCCTTCTATTCCTAGTTTGTTGAATGCTTTTAACATGAAAGATGTTGAATTTTGTCAAATGTTTTTTTCTATTGAATTGATTATGTAGTTTTTGGCCTTTATTCTATTAATATGGTGTATTACATTGATTTTCTTATGTAGAACCAACCTCGTGTTCCTGGGATAAATCCCATTTGCTCATGTTATATAATCCTTTTATATCAGGCTGGATTCATTTTACTAGTATTTCTTGAGAACTTTTGCATGTATATTCATGAGATATTGATCTGTAGTTTTCTTTCTTTCTTTTTTTTTTTTAAGATTTTATTTATTTATTCATTTATCCCCCCCTTGCCGCTCGCGCCCGCTGGGTCAGCCAACCACGCTGCGCTGGCGGGCCTGCCCTCACCAGGAGGCCCCGGGAACCGAACCCGGGGCCTCCCATATGGTAAACGGGAGCCCCACTAATCGAGCCACAGCCGCTTCCCATGTAGTTTTCTTGTGATGTCTTTATCTGACTTTGGTATCAGGGGAATATGGCCTCACAGAAGGAATTAGGAAACATTTCATCCTCTTATGCTTTGGGGGAGTTTGAAAAGGATAAATATTAATCCTTCTTTAAATGTTTGGTAGAATTCACCAGTAAATCCATCCTGTTCAGGCTTTTTTTCTTTGTGGGAAGTTTTGAAAATCTCTTTATGTGTTATAAGTCTATTCTTTATTTCTTCCTAAGTCAGTATTGGTACTGTGTTTTCAGAAACTTGTCCACTTTCTAGGTTTAATTTGTTGGCATACAATTGTTCATGGTATTCCTTTGTAATCCTTTTTATTTCTGTAAAGTTGGTAGTAATACTTCCTCTTTTGTTTCAGATTTTAGTAATTTGAGTCTTTTCCCTCTTTCACTTGGTCAAGTCTAGCTAAAGGTTTGTTAATTTTATTAAACTTTTCAAAGAACCAATTTTTTATTTCATTGATTTTCTCTATTGTTTTTCTATTGTCTATTTCATTTATCTCCATTCTAAACTTTATTTCCTTTTTTATGCTTGCTTTGGGTTTAGTTTGCTTCCCTTTTTCTAGGTTTTTAAGGTAGAAAGATATTGATCTGAGATCTTTCTTCATTTTAAATGTAGGCATAACTGCTATAAATTTCCCTCTGAGCACGGCTTTTGCTGCATTCCATAAGTTTTGGTGTTTTGTTTTTGTTTTCCTTTTTTAGGAGGTACCAGGAAATGAATCCAGGACCTCGTACATGAGAAGCAGGCACTCAACAACTTGAGCTACATCTGCTCCCCAGTTTTGGTATGTTTGTTTTCATCTCAATGTGTTTTCTAATTTTCCTTGGGATTTCTACTTTGACCCACTGGTTATTTTGAGTATGCTATTTAACATGCACATATCTGTGAAATTTCCCAATTTCCTTCTGATATTGATTACTTGTTTTTGTTCTCTTGGATTCAAAATGTAGAACATATTGACCATTAAAAGTTTATACTTATGTTTCAGAAGCATTTTGGTATTTTGCAAATCTTTTAGTTGTTACTTTCATATAGAAGATACTTCTGATGAGATATAAAACATGACTTGAATAAATTCACTTTTTTTACTGGTAAAATGAATAAACAAACAGAAGGATAAATCAGGGATTTGTTAATTATCCTGCTGAGCACCTACAGATGTTAGAAGGGAATTACTTTTCAGCTGTAATATGCTTGAAACATGTATATACTTGGAGTAATAACCCACTTTTCTGGTTGTCATATTTTAGACAATCAAAATATTCTAAAACACTTTTGTAAATTAAAAAATGATTCATAAGATTAGAATACAGGGGCAGGCATGGTGGGGGAGTGGCAAATGCTTAATTGGTAAAGGGATTCTATTTGAGGTGGTGGAAAGTTTTGGTAATGATGATGGTGATGGCAGCACAACACTGTGAATGCAATTAACACCCCTGAATTGTATATTTCAAAGTGGTTAAAATGGGAAGTTTTAGGTTGTATATATATTACCCCAATACAAACAAAACAAAACACACACCACAAAAGAACATAGAGCCGTACAACACAAAGAGTGAAACCTAATGTAAACTGTGGGCTAAAATTAATAATATAATTACAACATAATATAATAATAACATAACAGCTCATTAATTATAACAAAGGTACCACAGTAAAGCAAAATGCTGATAATAGGGAAAACTGTATGTGTGGGAGGAGGTATACAGGAACTCTATTTTTTTCTGCATGATTTCTCTGTAAACCTGTAACTGCTCTTTTTTTTTTTTTTTTAATTTTATTTATTTATTTTATTTTATTTTTTAAGATTTTATTTATTTATTCATTCATCCCCCCCTGCTGCCCGTGCTCGCTGGGTCAGCTGACCACGCCGTCAGCTGACCACGCCGTGGGGCTGGCCCACCCTCACCAGGAGGCCCTGGGAACCGAACCCGGGGCCTCCCATATGGCAAACGGGAGCCCTACTGATTGAGCCACAGCCGCCTCCCTGTAACTGCTCTTATTAAAATTTTTTTTTAATGATTCATAAGAAAATTTCAAGCTCTTCTGCCTGATAATTTACTTTCTTCCTTTTTAGTCATGGGAAACTCTCACTCATCCTTTAAGATCTAGCTTAAATGATACCTCACCTAACCCATGCCCATTCCTGGCAGAACAAACTCTCTTATCTCTGTGGTCCTATAGTATGCATCATGCACTGAAACATAATTATTCATGTCCTTGTCTATCCCTCTTCCTAGGCTGTGGGCTACTTGGGGGCAGGCTCAAGGGTAAGATCACCACTTTCAGTCTTCTCAGTTCCAAGCACCTCAATCCACTGATATCCCATGAATTGGCTCCAACCAGCCAGGGATCCAGTGACCCAGACTAAATTGCTATATTCTCACCTGCCACAATCTAAGCATTCCAGTGGCCAGTCCTTTGTTGCTAACCAAGATGGGAGTCCAGTCACTGGGGAGTGCTTCAAGTAGCTATGGAGCCTCCTGAGTCCCAGAACCCTGTGTTGGTCTCAGATGTCTGCCTTTCTACCCTGACTAACAGACCTAGTCAGCAGTCAGCTTGAGCGCCATGCCTAGAAGCCCGGTTCTTGCTAGAATTACAGGCTATCCTGACCATGGCTTGCTCAACTTGGACTAGCATGCAGTGGGAGTTTGATAACTATCTGCTGAATGAATGAACCCAAGCTCATTCATCTTACGTCATTAAAGAGAGGAAAAGCCCCTATGTCTCTTTTCAGATGAAGCCATGTTTGACTACACACACTCCACTTGGGTATCTAATTTCACTTGCACTTTCTAGTTTTGTTAGGGTTACTATCAGGAGTGCAAAGACTAATGATAGATATTGTTGGGGTAGCAGGTAGTTACTGACAAGAGTGAGGAGTAACCATGGAGAACAGAGGTGATCACAAGAGTAAACAAAGTAAAAGCCATCAATCAGAACAGTGCACCAGGCCAGGGTGATTTAGCCCCACACAATTTTATGGCTCTAGAGACCATCAAAATATCAAAGTTTAGTTCAGTACCATATTCAAAATAAGGACCTGTGTCATCAAGACAAGGTTTAATGCTATTTGCTACACTCTGTCAATAGGCTGCCAAGAGCAACTATATTTAAGAAATATTTCTTTTTAAAAAATGCACATTTTAAATAAGGAATGAAAGTGTCTATTTAGTCCAAAAAACTTAAATTAGCTGTCAGGTAATATACATATCATCAGTGAGGAATAATTGTATCTGAATGTTCTGCTGCCTGGGCGCCTGGCAGACCAAGAACCAGGAAACACAGCAGGAAGTGCATTTTCCTGGGTATGCCATGCTTCCCTGGGCACTTCCCTAAGCAAAAGTGGAGAAGGACCTTAGCAAAATCAGTTTAATTGAAAGGATTGTGAGGGGGATGGGATGTTTTTGGAATATAAGTTGACAGAAGATATGGATGAGCTATTAGATCCAGGAGGCCAGTCTGATATTTGAGATAATGGAGTCTCCATTTGTTTCAGGACGGTGCCTTCATTTTTGTACCAACATGTTTTATGGCTTGCAGGGGATATATGGACTGACTGCTGCAACCATTAAGGATGTTAGAGCCCCATTCTTACTATTATTGTGATATGTGTGCGCGTTTGTCTTTTTCCTAGGAGGATCTTTATTTTTTCTCCCAAATCTCATAACTGGTTATACAGATGTTTAATTGAGAGGAATAATTATGAATTACGATTTGTTTTTTTCTTTCAAACTTTCCTATCTCAATCATTTATTGCCTTCCCTCTCTAATTAGAAGTGTTTTAAAATTGTAAAATTAATGTTTAAAAAATGAACATTGTTGGTAGGCAAGACCAAGCCCAGAAAAACTCAGCTTTTTAAAAGATGTAAATGTTTCTTAATTGAGAGCCTGGTATACTACATTATTGCTAATTTACGGGGAAAAAAAATGACTTTAAAGTCAGAATAAGAAGTAGAAAAGGTTAGCTGAGAAAGAAATGCAGGTAGATTAGTTCCATGAAGGCAGAGGACACCAGGAACTCGATGGGTAGGAATGATCAAAGAGGATGATTTAAAACGTGAAAACACTAGTCAAAAGTACAAGAAGTTGGAAAATGCCTGATTAGGAAATGAAAGCCAAACCTAGAGTTTTCAAACACTTTTATCACCCTGATATGCTTTGGGTAAATAAAGCAAGGAAGACAAATTTCATCTAGCTTATGGTTGCTGTTCAAATCTGACCCTTGCCCACTGAATGCCTTTAAATATCTGTTATGGAAAAAATGATAGCATTTTAATTTCCTGCTCCATCCCCATCTGGCCAGGGAGAGGACCAATTAATATTATCATGTTTTGTTTTTAGGGCCTTTGATGCCCCTCTGTACCAGCCTATGGGACAGTTTGTTTTTGCAGGGATTCTCGGCCAGAATCAGGAGAGTGGGATTCGGGACAAGGCCAGTTCATGTAACGCAGCTAGAGCCACACAACACAACTTGCTTCAAGGATGTTGGGCATTGTGCTTCATTAGGAAACAAAATATAAGCTTTCCACACCATTAGGAATGACTTTAGGAGTGAAAGCACATAAGACGATGCCTCACCTCATCAACAATGCACTGCAGAAGCTGGAGAGGCTGCAATGGGAAAGAAGAGAGGAAAAAGTATTAGCCTCTATGCAATATCTTTACAGTGGAGTGGAAAGAAAAAATCATTAATGCAATAAAATATAGCAAGATTAATCAACAACAGCAAACTCTTATAAAAACATTGATGCTCAGGATGTTCTATTATTTCTAATGGTACCTAATCTAATACAGGCAGTTAAAGGTTTGCATTTTCTTCAAAATGCAATTTGCTAAGTTTAAAACAAGGCATTCAAGCATGCAAAGGAAGCAGCCATCAGGAAAAAGAAAAGTGAATTTTTTTCTGAACTCATAAAGCTTACCATTAAAGATCCCTGGTTTTTCTGAATCTGAAAAAAGGCAATATGTAATTAGCATGTCATAATCAAAATGACTCACTTGGACACATTATGATCACTGAGAGAAAATTATTGCATTGCTGGTGGCAATTTGTGGGCATGTGTTAACACAATTTACATAATGAAAATACACAAATGTTAATAGCTCGCTTCTCATTTATAGGCGAAAGTCAGCAGAATGTTAATTTCACACAACACTTTTTAGTACCCTCCAGGTTGTATTAGAATAGGGAGAAAAACCATAATCCATTTCAAAAGGCTGTTTACGATTCAGATATAAATAATGTTTTATATTGCTAGATTGTGAACACTGGGCTTAATGTTGCAATCATTGCTAATGTTATGAAGCTCACTCTTTTTAAATTAAAAACCGATTTATTTAAAATTGAAATTAAATCATAGTCAGAAATTAGAATTTTGGATTCCTGCCAGTGTCTGCTCACAATCTCTTATTTTGTGAAGAAAACTTTAATTATGTGGTTGAAGTATTTGTCTCTAACTCAGGAGTGGGGTGAAGGCTCCACCTTTTCCAAAGTTCCTTCAGCTTGTTTCCAGGGCAGCAACGATCTCTGGGAAAATCAAATTCATGCAAGTTTTTCACTGTTTTTCAGGGAATAGAAGTCTAGTAAGAGTACCTGTTCCTGAGCAACATTCTGAAGGCAGGCTGCTCACATGTTTAACACTGATAAACCACATCTCTTAGGAAGTTACTATAATGTGACACCAAATTAATAAAACATCCACTTAGTAATAAAGTATGAAACACTTCAATGCAAAAAAAAAAAAAAAAAAAGGCTGAAGTTATTAAAAACTCAATGAAAATGGAGTTCCAGGTACCAAATTTTCTAAGAGGGATATTTTCAGGAACCAAATACTATTATTGATTGGTCAACTGTACTCAGAGATAACTGAGCTCCAACTGGCTGGTAAAATAAAGGGAGAATAGTAATCGTCCTGTCTATGTTTTTAATGGTGTTTTAAAATGTTCTTTTACATGCATGCTCTCATTTGATCTGCACAATCACTTTGAGGTTGGCAGTGGTGATCATCTCTATTCTATGGTGGGAAAACTGAATCTCCCAGAAGACTAGGCATTTCTAAGACCAGGCTATGGTGGTATTGGGGCTTCTGCAATGTTTTTTTTTAAAGATTTATTTATTTATCCCCCCCACCCCCCTCCTGCTGTTTTGCGCTTGCTGTTTACTCTCTGTGTGTTCTTCTGTGTCTGCTTGTCTTCTCTTTAGGCGGTACCAGGAACTGATCCTGCGACCTTCTGGAGTGGGAGATAGGTGCTCAGTCTCTTGTGCCACCTCAGCTTCCTGGTCTGCTGTGTCTCTTATTGTCTCTCCTCTGTGTCTCTTTTTGTTGGGTCATCTTGCTGTGCCAGCTCTCTGCGTGGGCCAGCCCTCCATGTGGGCCAGCTCACTGTGTGGGCCAGCTTGCCTTTCACCAAGAGGTCCCAGGAATCGAACCCTGGACCTCCTACATGGTAGATGGGAGCCCAATCACTTGAGCCACATCCGTTTCCCTGCAATGCTCTTTGCCCTCTGGCACCTGCATTACACCAACCTTTGCTCATACCATTATTTAAAAACAAATGAATGTGCATTAGATTTATATTTGGTACAGTAAAGTTTGTAAATGAATAATTTTGGCACGTGGGTTCTTCTCAGCTAGACTGTAAGATTCTCAAGGGCAGAAATCATGCTTTTGTATTTCTTTTGCATCCATGTGGCTGATCAGCAGACCCTTCCACCTAGTACTTGAGTGTTTTAAAATGTGCTTTCCATGCTCAACTGAACATGGTGCACACTCATCACCGCACGTGGCTCTTCGTCATCCCCTCCCCAATCACTCTTTGTCCCAGGTTGACTGGCTTTTATCTACTTTGGCAGTTTCCACTTATTACCATTCTGAATTAATGCTAGGACTTTTTCCTTCACTCAGTGAGTGCTTCTGGATAAGGCTTTACATTAAAAAGAGAGGCTGGGAGGCGGCTGTGGTTCAATCAGTGGGGCTCCAGTTTGCCATGTGGGGGGCCCCCCCGGGTTCGGTTCCCGGGGCCTCCTGGTGGGGGCGGACCCGCCCGCACGGCGTGGTTGGCTGACCCAGCGAGCACAGGCAGCGGGGGGGGGGGGAAAAATGAATAAATAAAATCTTAAAAAAAAAAAAAAGAGAGGCTGACTTGTTAATTATCACCCTAGAGTGGTTGAGGATTTTAGTATCAAGCCACACAACCTTTAAAAAAATCTTGAAAAGTATAGGTAACTTCTCCTATGATATGAGGTACCCATAGTGCTTTTTTTTTTTTTTTAAGTACACATAGATAATATCCCCCCACGGCTCCCCATTCTTAGTAAGATATATCTACTTCAACAGGAGAGTTACTAGAAATGAACAAAGAATGAGAAATTCATTTTTGACATCAAAGAGAATTTTTTCACAAATTTCCAACAGCTGGGGGGTTGGTTTTACCACATACTCTGAGGAAAACATGCTGCAAACATTCTAATAGGGATGTTTCAAAGTGAATTCAGGGATGGACTGAGACACTGTCCTCAGTAATATATGAGCTGTGTGAACCAAAGGAATTGCGGGGAGAAAATTTCCTCATGAACTGAGATCTCAGAGAAGGTCTCCACCTTGACCTGTTCTGTGGGTTAAAAGCGTGATGTAAGACAACTTAAAATTGTACTATTTATGCTTGCTCTTTACTGCAAGAAAAGGAGAAATGGTAATATTAAAGCCTTTTTTTATGATCTTCTACTGTTTACCCAGTTTTATAAAGAGAGACATTGTTACCAGGTTTTATTACATAGTTTTGATAGTAACATATTTTAGGAACTCATCTTCATAAATTTTGTATTAAGGTACAAATTCTAGTACCTGAAATTGATTCAAAATGCTTAAGATACTCAATTACTTTTTAACATTGTTACACAATGTGGTGACTTATATCTTCTATTGCACAAGAATTTGATGATGCAACATCAATGTAATTGATTCATTTTCTCAATTAAATAAAGCTACTGTGCTTTTCTTTATATGAATGCCACGCAGACCATAGTTAGATGTATTATCTCCTTTCTCTGTTTCAGATATATTGCCTTAAAGGCTGTATTCTGTTCCTCTGTTAATTCCACCAGAAAATTTAATGCCACAGTCATATTTTTCAAATTCTGAGCTGCCATGTACTCGAGTGTATTTATATTAGGCATATTTTTCACTGCTAAACTCTTTGTTGTTTACCTTTTTCAAGATCACATTACTGTACAGGCATGGCGACCATAAAACAGATCCAAACAAAGTCAACCTCCAGTCCTTGCATCTGCCTTTGCATACAGTTCATGAAAAAGTGAAACCCCTAGTTTTATAGCACATTAAAAGTGGTACTAAGGGTACTCAATATAAAATGTTAGCTTTGTGAATGCCTATCTTTATTCTGGGTCTGCCTTTCAAATGCTTAGCTGTGAGAGCAGAGTTCAGAGGAACACAATAACATTGTTAGGGCTGATGTATTGCCTGTACTTCATAACATATGAAATGCTGTTTATAACTAACTTGTCTAAATGCACTTTCCTACTTGTACATTTTGCTTGTGCTGAGACTTTTCCATATCTAACTAGTACTTTGGGACAACGAATAGAACAATAATTGCACCAGTCATACACTTTGCTAATTAGTCTCTAGAACTAGTAGAATTTTGATATACTATCAGCTGAACCTTTTCCCTCTTCTGGGCATTGCTTTTTTTCTTTTGCCAGCCCTTAGATCCAAGATTTAAAACCACACTAACAGGATTACACCTCATTCTGATATAAGATACCATTATGTATTTAAATGGAGAAGAATGACTGCATAACAGGTTTAAATATCAGTTAGGTCTTAGGGTGTTATTGTAGTACCATTTCTCATATATTTCCTTGCAAGGACCATAACTGTTGGCAATTAGAAAAGCTCCTCTTCCACTTACAAGATGACTTTGGAAAATAATGCTGGAAAGGTAATTGTCAATGCAAAGTTTACTTGTGGGGCTTCAATTATTTAGTCAATCACTCTGGTGATAAAAAGAAACTTCGGAGTCTCACTTTATGCTTCTGCCTCTGGAGAGGTACTTTTAACATATAGTGGTAAAATAAACCTTGCTACCAGCCCTTTTACATTATATACTGAGGCACAGTCAGAAATCTAAAATGAATCCACCTATGTAACTTAGAGGGGATACCAGCTATCGCTTTCATTTTCTCTTTTACTCTCTGAAATTATGGCTTGCCTGCAGCTCTTGTCTGAGAGATTTATGTGTGACCTAGGTCAGATCTTCCAATATCAGTTGACAAATTTTCCCTTTACATATTTACTGCTTTTCAAGCTGTGTTATTTTCTCTTAAATAGAAACAAGAAACATAAGATTAAATAATGTAAGTTGAAACTTTAAAACAATGTCATTTTCAATGGTGCTACTGGTATCATATTATAGCTTTCACTGTTAAATTCTTCTTCATTCTTTTTTTAAACTCTAAATTTTAGGAACAGTAGTCATTTTTGCAAAGACTTTCTTTTCAAATCAGATGCATTAAGCTATAATCTTGGCTAAATATAAACAGGGATTATGGTAAACTGAGACTTCCACATTTCAGTGAAGAATTGTGACCTAAAGAATTTTTGAATTTTGAAACGGAAGGGACCCCAGAGATGATCTAGTTTGATCCAATAATTTTGCTGTTAGGGAAACTGAAGCTCAGAGGAGAGAAATGTCCAAGGTTGTAGACATAACCTAGGCTAGAACTGAATGTTGGCTCAGGAGGCTGTCCAGTGTCGGGGAAAATGCATGAGCTTTCGATGAAATGCATGAGCTAGGGAGAACTGGTACCAGTATTCAATCTAAATATTATCTGGCACTATGTTGGGTGCTAAAACTTCGGAACACATCACCTCCAATCCAAAGTTATGACTTGTAAAAACAAAGTAGCCAAATCTTAAATCGTCAACTGAAGGGAAAAAAATTCCTTCCACATGACCACAAACTGAATATACATTGCCCAGTACCACTAACTTAAAGCAAGAGTTTCCAAAAGATTGTTTTTTAAAAAGGGATAGAGGGAAGCGGCTGTGGCTCAATCAGTGGGGCTCCCGTTTGCCATGTGGGAGGCCCCGGGTTCGGTTCCCGGGGCCTCCTGGTGAGGGCGAGCCCGCCCGCGCGGCGTGGTTAGCTGACCCAGCGAGCACGGGCAGCAAGGGGGGGATAGATGAATAAATAAATAAAATCTTAAAAAAAAAAAAAAAAAATAAAAAGGGATAGAAGGAAGCGGATGTGGCTCAAGCGATTGGCCTTCCACCTACCACATGGGAGGTCCCGGGTTTGGTTCCTGGTGCCTCCTAGAGAAGGTGAGCGGGTGCTGGGGGCAGGCACAGCAAGGTGAACAACAAGATGATGCAACAAGAGACACAAAGAGGAAAGACAATGAGAGACACAACAAACAGGGAGCTGAGGTAGCTCAGGTGATTGAGTGTCTCTCTTCCACATGGGAGGTCCTGGGTTCAATCCCCGATGCCTCCTAAAGAGAAGACGAGCAGACACAGAGAGCACACAGCAAATGGACACAGAGAGCAGACAGCAACAGCAAACAATGGGGGGTGGGGGGAGATAAATAAATAAAAATAAATCTTTAAAAAAAAGGGATAGAAAAAAAATTATGCTGGTTAACTGTAAGTGGGAATTTTGGTTAACTGATAATTTTTGGATACTGAATGCATTATGGGGACAAAATCAATGAATAATATATATTATTTATATTAATATAAAATGAACACATGTAATTCACCTGTCATCCTATCTCCCCTGCTCATCAGCCTCTGTACATTTTCAAGGTCTTATCATATATTCTTATCATGAATCTATTAGCATTTCTTATTTAGGGCCTAAAACAAAATAAGTCAGGAGGATTTAGCAGGAACCTACTCAATAGGGTATAAAAAAAGTCATAATGATCCCCACGTTCTAAAATCCATTCACTGGCACGTTCCCTCTGCTCCACATCTTATACTCCGGCTGGGGTACTACATTAGGGAGTGAAAAGCTAAGTTTTGAAAAGCTAAAACTAGAGTTCCCTGAATTTAACAAAATGCTGGGTGGGATAGAAAGGCTCTAAGATGGCTAGAAGAGGACACAGCTCAGATGGGACCAGACAGAAAATCATCACAACCATAAATTAGATCACTTGGCTCTTACTGCTTCCTGAGTATCAAGGACAATGCATTTTCACACAAAATACAACAGCTGGAGCATCAAGGTACCGTGCAACATTATTCATTTGATTGGTCTGACAGTGGGTGAGCAAGAAAAAAAGGACTTGATTGTCGGCCTATAGTCTTTTATCCTTTGTGTATTTAAAACTGACATAGTTCATGTTCCCCCAGATAGGTGCATAGGAGCCACAGTAAATCACCCTCTGGGTAGATGTAAGTTTTAATTTTTAGACCTGAATTTTGTAAGAAAAGCAGGGACTTAGAGCCACAATTCAAAATGATCAATGTGAATCACAAAATTAACCTTTTCCCCAGTGGTATAAGGTCTGGCCAAAGAGTCCATAAAGCATCTTCCTTTTCAAAGAAGATTTTAGACATTTACTTGAATCAAACTTATCTCCTTTCTTTGCTCCAAAAAAGGTGACCTTATTTTATAATCTTGTTACAGAATATCAGTGTGTTATGTGTAAAAGGTGTTGCTTTTTTTTTTTTTTTTTTAAAAGGCCTGTGGACCACTCTACCCTTTATGAGCAAATAAATCTACTGCAGTAAAAGATGTTTTTTTAACTTTTTAATTTTGATGTAATTTCAAACTTACCAGACATTTGCAAAACACCAGAGAGAACTCCAACATGCCCCACCCTACCAGAAACCCAGATTCACCAATTTGAACATATTGCCATTTCCTCCCTCCCTCCCTCCCTTCTTTCTCTTTCTCCCTCCCCTCCCCATCTCCTTCTATCTATCTATTTTCTGAACATTTGAGAGCAGGTTGCACATAGCATATCCTTGAACACATAATACTCTCATGTATATTTCTTATGAACAAGATAATCACCTTAATTGGTTATCCAGTTCAAGAAATTTAACATTGCCCCTGGCCCCTACCATGGGTGACCTGTACTTTACTTTCTGCCTCTATGAGTTTGTATATTCTCTATATTTCTTTGAGGTTACCATGGGGCTTAAATTTAACATCCAAATTCTGTAACAATTTCATTTACTTTGATATCAGCTTAACTTCAATAGCATACATAAACTATGTTCCCACACCCCTCCATCTCCCCATCTTTATGTAGCTCTTGTCATAAATTACATATTTATACATTACAAAACCACTGATTTAGCATTACATCTTATTTATTTGCCTTGAGATCCTGAAAGAAGTAAAAAGTGGAGTTACAAACCAAAAATACAATAGAACTGGCATTTATATTTACCCATGTCATCATCTTTACTGGAGATCTTTATTTCTTCATGTGGCTTCAGTGAATTATCTAGTGTTCTTTCCTTTCAGCTGAAGAGCTCCCTTTAATATTTCTTGTAGGGCTGATCTAGTGGTGATGAAATCCCTCACTTTTTGTTTATCTGGGAATGTCTTAATCCCTTCCTCATTTTTGAAAGACAGTTTTGCCAAAAACAGAATTTTTGGTTGGCAATTTTTTTCTTTTCTTTAGCACTTTAAATATGTCATCCCATTGCCTTCTTGCTTTCATGGTTTCTGATGAGAAACTGGCACTTAATCTTATCAAAGCTCCCTTGTATGTAACATGTTGCTTCTCTCTTGTGGTTTTCTGATTCTCTCTCTCTTTTTTTTTTTTTTTACCAGGAGGTCCCGGGTATCAAACCCGGGTCCCTCTATATGGGAGACGGATGCCCAACCATTTGAGCCACATTTGTCCCCCTGATTCTCTCTTTATCTTTGGCATTTGACAGTTCAGTTAGAGCATAGCAAGGTTTGAGTCTATTTGGGTTTATCTTGTTTGGTGTTTGTTGAGCGTCTTGGGACACTATTCATGTCTTCGTTAATTTTGGGAAGTTTTCAGCTATTACTTCTTTGAAAGTTCTCTCTGGCCCCTTTTCTCTTTCTTCTCCTTCTGGGACTCCCACAACACATATATTGGTATGCTTGATGTTGTCTGACAGGTTCCTCAGGCTCTGTTCACTTTTTCTTCATTCTTTCCTCTTTCTGTTCCTCAGACTGGATGATTTCAATAGTCTGATCTTCAAGCCCACCGTTTCTTTCTTCTGCCACCTCCAATCTGCTGTTGAATCCTTCTAGCAAATTTTTAATTTCTGTTACTGTGGTCTTCAGCTCTGTTTGGTTCCTTTTCATAATTTCTCTCTATTGATATTTTTTGTGTTCATCTATAATTTTTCTGATTTCCTTTAATTATTTGTCCAAATTTTCCTTTAGCTCTTTGAGGATATTTAGGACCATTTTTTAAAAGTCTTTGTTTGGACTGTCCCAGGTCTTGTCCTCTTCATTCATGGTTTCTAATGCTTTAACCTTCTTCTTTGGCTGGGCCATCATTTCCTGTTTCTTTGTATGTTTTGTAATCTTTGGTCTGAAACATTGACATTTTGATATTTTAATGTGTAATGCTAGAATTTAGACTCTGAGGTGTATGTCTGTTCCTTAAGCTTATACCCAGCTACTGTTATGATAGAACTTGCCTTAAATGCCAGGAGCTAATAAAAAAAATTCAACAAGGAAAAAAAGAAAACACTGTTCCCAGTCTTTGCAGACTGACCTGTGCAAATGATCTCCCCTTCATGGCTTGTCAGTTCAATGGGTTTAGAGAACAGTTCCAGACAAAAACATAGAGGCCTCTCTGATCCTTTCTGCCCATGCCACTTGTCTTGGGTATGCACATATAGACCTAGGAATTCCTCCATTTCCACCACAGGAATGTTCACTCTTCCTTAGGAAACCATTTCCTTGCAGTTGCAGGCACTGCACTGTATCTTCTAAAGCCAGCAATCTCTTGCCCCAAGCAGCACAACTTGTCTGCTCTCCCACAGTGTTCTGTAGGAGAGTTCTGTGAGCTGCATTCTACACACAGGTCAAGTCCCTCATGCCGTCACCAGACAGATTGAGCCAGACACACACACTTCCAGTCAGTATGTGCATAAGGGTTACTCTTCTCCCTTTGGAACTGGGACCAGAAACCTGCATTGGGACACCAAGTTGAGCTTGTTGAGGGGTGGGCAAGGGGCCGGCCAGGGTGCCAAAAATCCCATAGCTTTTAAGTTGACGCAGTACTCACCCTGTTACTGCAGCCCTTTACTTGTGTTCTGGAGATTTTGAGAAAGATGTTCCTGCCTGTACTTGCTGGCTTTTCAAAGCCTGTGTGGGGGGACAGAGCCCTGAAGCATCTCACTTCTCCATCTTGATAGGGGCAAGGGCCAAAGTTTTTTTTTTTTTAAAGATTTATTTTATTTATTTATTCCCCACCTCCCCCTTGTTTTGTGCTCACTGTGTGCTCTCTGTGTCTGTTCGTTGTGTGCTCGTCTTCTTTTTAGGAGGTACTGGGAAGTGAACCTGGGACCTCCCATGTGGGATGGAGGTGCCCAATGGCTTGAGTCACCTCTGTTCCTGCTTGCTGTGTCTCTCATTGTGTTTCCTTGCTCCTTGTTGTGTCTCTTCATTGCATCATCTCATTGTGTCTTGCTTGTCCTCCCTAGGAGGCATCGGAAAAGAAATCTAGGACCTTCCATGTGGAAGGCAGGCGCCCAACTGCTTGAGCCAAATCTGCTTCCCGGGCCAAAGTTTTTAATGTGTAAAAGTGTCTGAAAGGTTTTTTTGGGACTACTGTTTAGTTTCCATCTCTATTAGTTTAAATCCTACATGCCATAGAATCTAGAATGATATTGGAGATCACCTAGTTCAATTCCTTGCCCAATGTAGACGTTTCCTTTATAATATTCCTGACAAACAGGCATTCTGTCTTTGCTAAAACACTTTTAATGATTTTATATTTAATAGTTTAAATTGTTAGAAAGTTCTTATTTTGAATCCAAATGTTCCTTCCTATAATATGGAAACTGCTCAAGTCAGCTGTGTGTGTGTGTGTGTGTGTTTGGGAGAAACTACATACTGGCAGTAATTTAATGTGACATTTGTTGGGTGTGTCACTTGCTGCCTCCCATTATCCTCTGCCCTTAGCCCCTGGTTACCTATTTGAAGACAGCTGTCATGTCTTCAGTGTTTTCCTTCCTGAAAAAACACTCCTATTTTCTTCATGATGAGTTGCTATTTTCTTGTCCTCTATGCTTCACCTCTCTCAGTAACAACACTCCAACAGCATTCCCCTACCTCCAAACAGCCCATGTGCTTCATGGGAATATGATCCCCCCTCCCACTCTAGGGGAGTTCAGTCCTAAGCTAATCAGCATCATCTAAATGCCCTGGGCACAGGTATTTAAAATGCTCCAAACTGAAGCCCAGGTCCTTTGGTTATCTGTGGGGAAAATGAGACTCACTCTTCCCCTCTAAAGTGGGAAAGAGGTTGCTCCAGGAACCCCAATAGTCATCCTTAGTCTCTGAAGAGAGAGGCCTACTGAGAATAGAGCCAAAGTGACTTGCTGGATCAAGTGCTACCTAAAAGCAGCAATACAAGGTGTTTCAAACAGGTGATCTGATAAATTTCCCTTATGTTTAAAGCTAGTTTGAATTGTTTTTTTTTTTGTTACCTGATCCTGAAAGCTGTCTAGAATGACAAAGGCATGATTTCACATTCTTTACCACTGCAGTTACCTTTCTCTGAGTGTTTCCATATGTACCTTCCTCAAAAAAATATGACACCCACACCTGAACACATACTTTGGACTGACTGGTTTAAATCACCTTCCTCTGGACGTTATACTTCTATCCATGGAAACTAAGAGTGAATTCACATTTTTGATGGCCATACCACATAGTTGGCTGAACTGTGAAGAAACACAAATGTATATACATGCTGGGCTGAAAAAGAGTTACTTCTTTCCTGTATTCTTCTATTTCTTATATGTTTCAAATTGACACTGCATTTGAGAGTTAACAGGAGTAGGTGATTAAACTAATTACAGAATCTGGACAATTCCGATGAAATGGAACTTCTTCTCTGAAACAGATAGAAACTACATCACTCTTTTATTTATGTGGTGACTATTCAATACTGAAGTAGAATCATTCACTCTTAGAGACCGGTCTGAAAGGACCTGAAAGGTTACTTAATCTGATCTAGCTCCCCATCCCATTTGATCCCTGAATCCTTCTTCACTACATCCCTCCTGACCTGGCTTCTGCTTGAACATGTCTAGTGATGACTGTCCCTTTTACCTCTTGACTCAGTTCTACCGTCCTGACCATGCAAATCCATGTACTCTCTTACATGAGAAACCCAAAATGTCTGAAGACAATTAATACATTTCCTTGGAAGTTTTACCTGTCAGGCATTAATGCCGGTGGGGGCAAAGTGGGGCTAAGGGATATGTTAGCTAGGAAATGGGACAAAAAGTTAAGGTCTTAAGATGTGTGCTGATTCTTAGTTTCTCCTGACTCCAAAATCTGCTTTGCAAACGTATAAAAAAAGAAAAGTTGGACTAAATAATTAATTCACTGATTTCATCTATGTTAAGTACTTATTCCGTGCTAGGTACTGTACTAGACCTTAGGACTCAAAAGATGGATAAATACAATTGTTGGTCCACAGAATGAAGTGACTTATTTAAGTCCCTGAAATGTAGTGTCAGAGCTAAGACTTGAAAATAGAGCTTGCACTCTTCTCTAAATGTCACTTAATATTTGGATAAAATATAATTTGCAGGAATTTTGCTTTTTTGTCTCAGGGCTCTGTAAATTTCTAAGACAGCCTTTTCTTCCCTAGGTGATGTTTATAGGCAATCCAAGGAAGGTTAGTTTTGTGGGCTAATGCCCCACATAATTATTTTATTTTTTTAAAACATGATATATTTTACAATATTGTTTGGTCTGATGAATTTTGAGATAAACTTCAACTGCAACCAACACAACAGTCAAGAAATAATTATGAAGGAAAGAATCTTGAAAGATAGTCACATACAACCATGCTAACATGTGCCTTACTACTGGCTTGATTGTAAATGAAATTCAAGGTAGATTTAAAGAAAAGAAGTCATGGATTTAGAATGAACTGAACAAAGTTTGACTTTTGTTTCAGAGTCTTACTTCATACCTCTCCTATCTTGATATAAATAAAATCAGGTTTCAAAAAACTCCAAGGGAGTATTCAGGGAGAAATGGTGATGAAAAGGGTGCAGAAGGTATGGAAAGGAGGAGGAAGCTGCTCAGGTCAGCTGTGTGTGTGTGTGTCTGGGAGAAACCATACTGACAGTAAAATTTTTTTTTTTTTTTTGGTAGGTCCAGATTAGCAAGCAAATGAAACCAAGAGACAATTTACTAGAGAGACAATTAACTCCTCCAGCAGGGGAGAGGAAGGGTAGAGATTTGGAAGAGGGCTAAATTAAGAAACTCTTCTCCAAAATTGGGGTTAGGGTTACTTTAGGCAAGTAGCCATGGTTTACTCCAGCTCAAACGATTTAGGATTGATAAAGAGAGGAGCGAAGGCACCATCTTTAAAGGGCAGTGATTTGAATAACTTTGCTTCCATGTTTGTTTTTGTCTCTAAGCCTCAGCTCCGGGAAGAAAGAAGTATGTATACTGACAGTAATTTAATGTGTCATTTGTTGGATGTGTCACTTGCTAACTCCTAGTACCCCCTGCCCTGAGTCACTGGGCATTTCCAGCTGCCTGGCTACCAAGTAAGCACAGAGTTGTCCAAAGAGCAAGGGCTAGATGTATTGCTGTTGCCTCAAGCTCATGTACTCCAGGGAGGCCTCTGGCTGGAAACTTTCTTTAGTTTACTATATTTTGCCAAATTAAAACTAAGCCTAGAGTCAAGGTCTCCTCATGCCCAAAATGGTCCTGCTTGTTGTTGCAGACAGCAACCTGTTTCTCAATGGAAAACAAAACAAGACAAGCTACATTACATTCTTTTGGTCTTCCCCCTCTTAGCTTATAAGCCAATAGCTCCTTCCCTATTCCATTCACTAGCTTTTCTTCCCTTCTACCCATGGTGGTCACCATCTGTAGACCTCTAGAGCATATAGCATAACAGAGTCCACACATGGTTCTAACTGGCTGCCTCAGTTTCCCATGATTCCTTAGAGACAAGCATTTTGGCTCTGCACATAAACAGGTATTTCCATACTTAGCTCCTAGCATTCCCTGGGACCCTCTTTCCACCTGGTGTATCCTGGGAACTCTCCAATCTTAAATTGAATTAGCTCTTTGCTCCTTTTAGACAACTCATTGACTTTTCAATGAACTTAGCATGTCTGTTTTATTGGCACCAAAGTGGGTTGGGATCTTAGCATCATTAAATTTTATTTGAGGATGAGTTCCCAACCCCCCCAGGCATTAATATAGAACTGTTGGACATCTAAAAAGTAATATGTGGGGGAGCAGGTGTAACTCAGTGGTTGAGTGCCTGCTTCCCATGTACAAGGTCCTGGGTTCAATTCCCAGTACCTCTTAAAAAAAAAAAAAAAAGAAAGAAAAAAAAAGTAATGTGTGTTCACACAAAGTTTGGTCAGGTCTGTCCCCTTTTTAACTTGGATGCCAATGCGGCCCTAAACTCAAATCTACCCAAGTTTTCTATTTTGAATAGTGATAAGTAAAACACTGGATATAATAAAAGTTGACGTCTTTACTGTTGCTGCTGCTACTATGGCCGTTGAGGACCACTTCCCCCCCAGGGATCCACTATCCATTTAGCAATTACCTGGCAAGCACTGAGCATGTGGGGATGTAATTTCCATCTCTGCAGATACACCAGGTGGAGGCAGTACTTGAGTGGATGTGTGTTGTGGTGGTTTGGAGCTGTATGTACTCCAGAAAAACATGTTCTTAAGCTTAGTCCATTCCTGTGGGTGTGAACCCGTCATAAGTAGGACCTTTTGATGAGGTTCTTCAGTTAAAGTGTGGCCCAGAATGGGTCTTAATCCTAATACTGGAGTCCTTTATAAGCAGACTGAAACCCAGGTATATATAGAGAAAGCCACAGGAACCAAAGAACTGAAATTCAACGGAATCCAGAAGAGAACAAAGAGGCCAGGAGAGGCCGCCATGTGCACTGCCACGTGACAGAGGAGCTGAAGAAGAAGGATTGCCTGCAGCCAGCCCCAGAACGTCAGTCTTTGGGAAGAAAGTATAGTATTCTCTTGATGATGCCTTGATTTGGACTTTCTCTTAGCTTCAAAACTGTGAGCTTTATAAATACCCATTGTTTAAGCCAACCCATTGCATGGTATTTGATTGAGCAGCCAAGGAAAACTAAAACAGGAGTATAAGATAAGGATAACCATTTGGACTCAAAATTTCTGGGTGCTTCTTGCACAACACCCCTCCTCCCCCATCATAACTCGAGAGTGAAAAGACCACTGAACTGGGAATGGGAGACAGTCTGACCCTGTTGCCTAATACCTGGTAATTATGGTCAATCATTTAATAGGTAAGGACCTCCATTTCCTCATCTGTAAAATAAAGGAGTTGGACTAAATCATTATAAGATCTCTTCACATCTGTAAAATTCTGTGATTACATGAAGTACCAGACAGCATCAATAAAACCAAAGGGTTAAAAGTAGAAGGTCTTCTGGACCACAGAGTCTAAGAGGGGGAGAAGATGGCAAAGTTGCCAGCTGAAAGAGTTCATTATTTCAAACATCAAATCTGTTTCTAGGCTAAATTAATTATTTAAAAATTGTAAAAGAATCATGGTTTCCCTGTTACAGAAATAAAAACGAGCAGACTCTGTATATAATTTCATATTTTATGATTGTGATTGTGAATGATAAATTATAACTCAAAAAAAGAAAGACTATAAAAGAATGCTCTCGTGGGATCAGGAAAGTAATTCATTTTAATTCTACCTGGTTTGAGACATGGTCATATATTTTCAGAGTTGTATAGGTAAATCCCTAAACTGCTTTCAGGAAATATAACTAATACTAATATTACCTTGCTCTTGTTTACCAACTTATATTTTTCAAAGTGTTCTCTTAGGCATTAGCTTATTTGATCATGATAATTCCCCCTCAGAAGTCTTGAAAAAGTCCTATGATGTGCCAAGTCATATGCAGAGAGGGCAGCAGGAAACTTCTAAGGGATACATGCCAACAAACATCAGGGGCAGTGAGATCATAAATGCAATACTTTCCAATTTCAGATGGGCTCCCAGTCATTTCAAAGGGATTCATGAAATTCTCAAACCCAAATTCATTATCTGGTCTCTGCTAAACTCACCATCTCCTCCTGATATACCATCTTCCTCCTCTACCACTCTTCCCTTCCTTCTACTTACTTACCTATCTTCTGGTATTACTTTAAATGTTACCTAGGGACATTCAGAACTGTTAGGGAAATGAAAGTAACTATAATAGTACCCTATTGAATTAAACTACGGGAAGGGCACCAAATACAATGTATTATTTGAGACCTTTATCTTCTACCATATGATGTTCCTTTTGACTAGAATGCATGGAAAGTTCTTAGTCTCCATAGAGCCTCAGAGTCTCAGTTCAAGGATCATCTACTCTGTGAAACCTCTGAGGCTTCCTACAGTGAGCGGACCACTCCCTATTCCTCTTGAGGCTAGAGTGTCCCACCTCCTGTAGGTTTCCTTTTATATCAACTGCCTTGTTTGTTTTGTTTTTCTTCCTATTGGACTAGGCTCTTTGACAGCAAGAACCACATCTGTTTCATTTCTGTACTCCCTATGCTTAGAACAGTGGCAGGCACAGAGTAGGTGGTCAAAGACAAATATATGCTGAATTGAACTGAAATACATGTCATAAAATAATTTAAAAGTTACTACAAAATCAAACCAACATGGGATTAGTGGTTAAAAAAAGATAGGAATCACTAACCTAGCTGGCTAACTTCATATACCTCAACTAAGGTATTAAGAAGTAATTTGCTTTTAATGGAAAAATTTCACATTTCTAAGTTACCCACACTTAGGGGATGATTTCTCTTCCATTTTACAATAATTTCTGCTCTATTTTAAGGGCATACTAAAAACCCATCTCTTGTTTTAAGCTTAGGCAAAGTAAATAAAAATTATGATACTGCTTGATAGGTATGAAATGGATATTGGAAGAATTTGATATAGGCAATTAAAAAATTCCTGGGAAGATGCGAGTATGTATATATAAAGGAGCATCTTCATAATCACTTAAATTTTACCTCTTCAATTTAAAGAATATTAAAATCTGATTTTATGGCTTGAAATATCAGTGTATTTTCAATGTCTACATCCTAAACAGTGAGGACAAAACTAAACTATGGATTAAAACATGTAGGCTAGAAATCTGTGTAGGGAAAAAAATTGCACACATATCACTCTTTTGGATTCTTACCAGTTAAAGGTAAGTTCTTGCAGTTTGGGGTAATTAGCCACTGCTATTTTTTTCTTTGATTAAAGACCTAATACGAAAAATTGGATACTTACAATTTACTGAAATTCTTGATATTCCAAACTTTAAAAAGTTCATGTCACAAAGGATAGATTCCAAACACCTCTTTCAAAGAGAACAACCTTTGTAAATATTATTTTACAACTCTAGGTTGGTTAAGGCATGATCAGTACATTAATACATAAAAAAGATAATGATACCTATGCTCTAAATTTAACACTGAATATAAAACAATATTATACAATTACAATTAGGATTAGTAACAAAATATTAGTCAAAGGCCTTTAAGGCAAGAACAAAATTAAGTGTAAAAACTAGTATTTTGACAGTAGCGTTTGAAAAGTGTTTAATGTTTTTAAGTAATTTTAAAAACATATGCTTTTACTCTATTGTGAAACAAATGCTTTAGCCAGAGCACAATTTATTACTAGAAATAAATGAATGTTTAAAAGACAGTCTGTCAATTAAAAAAAAAAACACCAACACGTTAAAACAGCAGGTTTCCATGCCAAGTTAAACAAAATATTTTCTCCTTGACAAGCTGCTTACATTTAAATGAAAACAGAGCAAATTTGTTCAATAATATGGATTACATATAATAAAAAGGACCTTAGATCAGGTTAATACAAGGATCAGACAGCAGTAACTTCAATTAAAAGCACCCACTTGTTTAGCAAACTTTCAGATACAACAAATAAATTAATCTGTTTTAAATGAAAGTGTTCAGATAAGTAGCCTTTTGAACTATGAGTAAGTTTCACTAGCAGCAATCACAGTGAAGCAAGAATCTGCTGAAACAAGGCAACAACCTCAAATCAAACAAATGGTATTAGTAATCAAAACGCATTTGCCAAACATATTTCCTTGGTTAGTAGCAGGGGGTGCTGAAGCAAACACCACTGACAGCTCCTCTCATACTTTGATATATAGCAGTATAGGGGTGAACACACATTTCTCTTACCCACAAACTGGGGTATTTTGCTTTTAAAAACAGGACATTTTCAGTTCTGTACTATCTTGTGAAAAAGACCAGTCGTAATACTATTTAGAATGCACGTCTTTCTCTTAAAATCCTCTATTATCCACTTACGTTTGACTAGTATTGGGATTTAAGAACGTCTCTTTATTGAGACAAGTAATATGTCATCATTTTGTTCAGCTAACAGGCCTGACAGTCCCGTCTCCTTGAGTTAAGAATAGTAGATTTCTATTTCGTCTATTGGTGACAAAAGCTGGCAGAATAAATGAGAACTACCAATTGATAGTAAGGGTTTTTAATCCTAAAGGATTCAGATTTCTTTTTACCTTAGTTTTGATTATTCCATTTGGCCAAATGATGGTAATTTAAAAAAAAATAAAAGTGATCTTATCTATATGTCGCAATAATTTACTTAAATGCCATTCTTATGTATTTTTAACAAATAATAACACTGTTCACTATTTCTCTTATCTTTTTTATTCTTTTTACTACTTATCATCTTGTTTATTTGAAACAGATTTTTTAACAGATAATCTTGATCGTTACAACAATATCTTGCTTGCATTTTATTCAAATAATTCTTAAAAACAGCTTAAAAAGCCGTTTGGAATAACATCAAGCTTGCCATCAATCAAACGAAAAAATTCCGCTGGCGGTTGTATAAACATCAGATCAAGTCTGATGTCTTCAAGGATTTCAGAGTGAACCATAAAAAACTCCATTAACTTCTGACAAAGAATGCAAATTAATCACAACATGGGGTGAAATGAAATTAAAGGCTCTTTTCTAATCAATGACAAGGCAGGATGAAATATTTGTTACTCTGCATTCAGACTGCCTAGGATGTTTGCACTTCCCTTGCAAAGCCCCAAATATAAGGTGTGAGTACAGATTCACCCACAGTCACTGTTTAGACACCCCCCCACCCCAGCTATCTGCTTACAAGTCGTGGAGATTCACAAAACACACTAATCATCCAAATCTCAGGTGCATCCAATTTGTTATTCACACTCTCCCAAGCCAGCGAAAAGCCTGGCGCAGACAGATGCACCAGGAACCCTAAATGACAGTTTTGGCCTCCGGAAGTATGATCACTACAGCAAAATCTAGTACAGCCTCCAGGTGAAATGTCTGGAGCTCCATATGGAGCAGGGAAAATTAACAACAAGATGAAAATCTCTGCAGCAGCGGGGAGTCGGAAATTTTTTTTTTTTTTTTTTTTTTTTTTTTAAGAAATTTAAAGATGAAGAAAGAGAAGTATAATAAATTAATGGGGTGTGAAAACATTCAAAGCTTTACAATACCAGGGGCACTATTTGCTCAGATTTTTTTCCTGTTTTTAACTTCAGGTCATTTTGATGTAATTTATTAACCAACATCAGGAATTGTAGCCAAAAGAAGAAAAACATTTTTATAGATGCAAAAGTACTTTAAATACATTTGTATCTGTATTATCTTTACTTTCCTGTGGCATCTCGTTTACCAAATTTCCAAATGCCAGAACTGGCACATCCCCTGAGAAGTCTCCCTAATGGATTTACTAGCATCCTAATGCAGTGCACTGTTGTAAAGTTTGAATGAAGGATGATGATTTTTAGCAGGCAATCCTTTTCATTTTTCCTAAATTACAGTGTCATTAAACAACCCATTGCTCACCATCACGTTTTTTAAGTCAACTGAATTTGGATCTACATGATTAACTATACTCAACTCCAGTCCTTGCCCAGACCTGCACATCTTTCTAGATTACTATTAAAGCTAAAGTGTTCGAGAAATTGACACACTATCTGTTTGCAAGATGTTAAAAAATGCCTGCGAAGCAGGCACCTAGAATTTAATGGCACTGGGGTCAATGAGAGCTCTGGGACCCTCGGGATCCTCCTGTCACTCTGCTAAACACAGGGCAAGAAAAGCAGAAGGGCTCTCGGGAAAGATCTTGTCATCATCTACAATGGCACAACCCTCTGATGCTCAACATATCTCATCTACACGAGAGGCCTCCCCAAGGCAGAGAAAGCAAACTAGGAGAAGGGGATGGTGGGGCTGAAAGGGAAGGTGAACAGTGGTACAAGCAGCCAACCAGATTAAGAATACACAGAGCTGGCTATTTGGTCTAGTTTTCTGCGAGTCCTACACCTAACTGGACCCATTTCTCCCTGAGGCAAGGTGCACCTCTCTGAGTCTCAGTCTGCTCACCTGGAGACTGGAAATAACAGTCCACACAGGTAGGATGTAAAGCTAGTCAGGTAGCAAAAATGAAGGTGCTTGGGAGTGTTATGTGGCAAAAGTGCTAGATGAATCCAAGACATTGTTGTTCTTCCTATCATAAGTCCTAGTAACAAGACTGTGCATTAATAATGGTGCCTAACCTTTTTTTTTTTCCTGTAACATCCTAAACTGCATGCCAATGAGACTGTGCAACCCTAAGGCTTAGAAGGAAACCAAAATAGATAGTGCTTTCAAACAACAAATAAAAACCCAACCCACAAAACAATGAAATCCATACAGAATGATTATCTCAACAAAAACCAAGCCCTTTAACCTTAATGTTGGTCCCAGGCCACTGACTCTCCTTAATATCTTCTCAACACTCCTCCCTCAATCTGTGTCCCCACCCGATACATGCTCTGTCACCAGCAGGAAGAGGCGCTGCTAATGATGTTGTCAGCAGCACTGACGCTGGGCTGGGCGAAGGACGAGTCTTGAAGCTAGACTCTCCTCCTGGTTTTCCCCTCTGCTCATTTTGTACCGTGCTCCAGTTGAAGCTGGCAAGTTGCTGAGTACATTCTTTTGCAAAGGTTCCCCTATGGTTGACAGTTAGAAGCCCTGATTTGTACTGCAGCCCAACATTGGGGACAGTGGAGTGGCCCTTTGTACTTTTCCAAGTGGCTTCATAGCCATAATTTCATTTAATATGCACATCTCCTCTCATCAAATAGGAAAGGCAGGTATCAGAATCCTCATTTTAGACATAAGGAAAATGATGCCTTGAGGAGTCACAAAGCAAGAATTAAGGTCTGAGGTGACCAGAGAGTTTGTGGGAAAACTGGGTTCTAATTCCAATGTTCTGGCTCCTGGTCCAGAGCTCTTTCCAATAGGCCACTCTTCTCAACTTGCCACTAGTAAAGGGAGCTCCGATCTGGTGCTGATTTGATTTTTGAGCAACAATATCCTGGTACTGTCTCCAGGCCTGGATGCAGAAGGAATTCAAAACTATGTGTCCTGAAGGATACATGAAAGGCTTTCATGTGCTTAAGGACCAGACCAGTGTGTGAGAATTAGGATGGAACCGTCCACAGCTCAGTGAATAGAACACTGCTCTGACACTATGGTTGCTTTGTAAAGTAGTGAGTTTCCTGTCAATGAAGGTGTTCAAGCAGAGTGTAGAGGTTCATTTTTCAGGGATATTGTAGAGAGGTTTGGGTCAATGATGTCTGAGATCCCTTTCAACCCTGAGAGTCTATGATTTACTCTTGTCTACTCCACTTGGGATTTCAATGGAACCAAACCAGATGCAGTTCACAGTGAGCAAAATTTGCCATCCTCTTTGTTCAATGAGAGAAGGCTTATCTCACAGAGTGGTTGGGAGCTCACATGAGATAACATGGCTAAAGAGAGGGTAATATTTCATAATCCAGTCTTTGTGATATTATAATACATATTTTTAAATGTTTTTTTTTTTTCCATGAGAGAGGGGACAGTAAGAAAGGTGTTTATGATATATCCTATCCCAATCATCAGTCTGTAGGAAAAAGCTTGTAAAAGAAATGCCAATTCCACCAAAAATTATGTTTCTAGCAATGAAACACACAAGCTCTTGTTCAAAGACCTGGGAATTAGGCCTGATGGCATCAAAGCTGCTTCTATTTGAAATAAAAATCCCAATTTGGTGACAACATCTATCAGGATTCAAGGTAAACAGTTCCCCACCCTGCCCTGCCCCCGACTCTGGCATAAAGGTTAGTGCTAAGTAGGGAGTTCAGTACATTAGAATTTTCCAACTTCCACTTGACTGATTAAGTAAATGTATACTTAGACATTCAGAAAAACAACAATGCAAAAGGTACATGGCCTCTTCCCAAATGTGACTGTAGCCTTCAAATGCTTCATTTGCCAAATGCAATGACAATGCAATGATGTTTCTTAGATACATCATTCACCAAATCTCACTGATTAATTATTCCAGAGATTAGGAATCTAAAGGATATGGCTGCATTCTCAAACTCTAGCATTTTTATTAGTTGGCTTACAAGTTTTCTACTAAGACTTGTTTGAGAGATCTATTATATAGGGTTCTACTGTTCATTTTCAAAATATGAGTTTACATAAATTGGCCAAACAATGAATTGCTTAAAAATTACTGACAGAATAAGAGGCTTACCAAGATAAATATTCTAATGAGCTATAAATCCTGAAAATGTGATTTTAATTTGATGGGCTACCTAGAGCTAAACAGCAAGGCTGTATACACTGAAATCTCACTGAATGCTGGCATGCATGCCAAGCTATTGCATTTTAGATTTTCTCTTTAAGGAAAAGATTATGTTTATACAAAGAAATCTATAAATTTGAAAAGCAGACTAACACTCCTGAACCAAAGAACTTGGACAATTTCTCTTCCACTCATCTAATGGCTTTAACTGTAAAAGAAAAAGGATACAAAAGAGATATTACAGGGAGTAAAGGGTCTTTAAATGTCCACATGGGTGCCAGGAGAATTTGCTTAAAACAGTTTATAAAGATGGTAGAATAAGCCCAATCCTATTATTCAATAACCATGTTTGTGATGCATCTGCATAATCTAACCATGCATAAATTAGTATGTGTTATACAACAGTTATTTGCATAATAATAGCAAGTTAATAGATGCTTAAAGAGCAGAGACCAACACCACCTTTAAATCAGACATGCCTCTAGGCACTCAGGGCTGTACAGACCAAGATGCCAGAAAAACAGTAGGCTACAACCAGAGGAAAACAGTCAAACCATTCATTTTTCATCTCCCTAGACATTTCACACATCCCCCCAACCTCCCACTAGGGAATCCTTTTTAAACCACAAAATACATTTTAAGGGCTAGAACTCTTCTATAATAAAAATTTTAAAAGAAATTGTAAAGATCATAGTCAGCAATGCTAGTAAAATGGACAGTTTGTTTTCTTAGAAATGGGGATAGGAGGTAGGAAAATTTTTAAAAAGACTATGTGCAAAATCACACTCATAAAATTAGGGGCCCATTTTATTTGCTTAGCAAAAACAACAACCTAGATTTGATTTTTTTTTTACTCTCCATCTTAATCCTTTAATTCAAATTATTTAAATTGACTCTAACAGCTCAAAGACTGTTATCAAGAAATGGACATGCCTCTTCTCTAACCTCAATATGAGCACATGGTGCTGGGCCAGGATAAGGAAAACCATCCCCAATGTCACACAAAGGAAGAACATGATAATCGCTTTCAACCTTTAACAAAGAGGGAAAAAATCTGGAGTTTTAAAAAAAATAAAAAATCAATAGAGACTTCTAAATGACTCTTTAAGATATCACTTTTCAATTTAACAGGACAGATTTATTTGTATGTGGCTCAAATGTTCACAATTGCTCCCTGTACCTTCATACATAGGAATGAATGTCACAGTGGCAAACGGCAGTAATGAACAATCTTACCTGAGGATATGGAAACCTCCCAAGAGCAAGCTGGGAAAGGAAATAATATTTGTCTAGTTATAGATTTGCATGCAGGGCAGATCTCCTTAAGACAGACAAGTACTAAATTTCAGAATTTTATCCAGTGAATATAAAACGACTCACAACCTCAAAGCATGAACAAAATTATTGCTATAATTACATTAAGAGCTATATTTAGAATGGACATTTTCAATGGACAATGTTGTATCCTTGATAAAACATTCGAATTTTAACAACTAAAAATTACCCATACATGGTTTCTCCTAGGAATATTCTCAGCTCTATGGGCATTATTTAGGAGTGTGCAGCAGTTTTTTCTAGACAGAGATATAAAACTATAGGTGACTATGGACTTTTCCACTTATAAAATGGGAACACCTAATTGTACAGTTTTCTGTTACAAGCACACATGCAGGGTTTCAGGATTGGCACATGGGCCATATTATGAAGTTGAAAATTTTGCCACTATTTTCATCCATTTGTTAGTAAGATGAAAAGATTGATGACTAGTGGGAAAAAGGCCATTTCAAGAAAGTGAAGTCAGAATTGTGGGTCTAAGTTTGAAATTGGGAAAATGAATCCTGAGCTTCTTGTTTAGCTTGGTTTGTAAACTGCTATGTGTTTCTGGACCAATCACTTAATTTAGGTCTTTGGATCCTCACCTGTAAAAACAAAATGATTCAACCAGGAATAAAATGGATATGAAGTAATAAGAGCACATTTAACAATACAACAGACATAGTCAAAACTTAAAGAAATTAGTGGCAAAATTTGCAAGTTCATAATGTGGCCTATCTTCAGTCCTGAAACCCTTTATATGCTCCTGTGACTACTTTCAAAATAGAATTGCAACACTGGGGAACTTTAAAACTAGAATGGCTCTGAGAGACCATCAATCCACTTTACAGATTAGAACCCCAGAGTCTCGCTGAAGGAGTTCCCACATGGTTCATCAGTATTAGCACAGGGACTGTACCCAAGACTTGTGATTTAATCCAGTGTTCGTTCCAGCACATCATGTTAACTTTCCAGATCCTGAGAAGCTGTGCATTTATTCCAAAGACACTGACAAATGCCCCAAATATTTTTTAACTCTTCTTTTGGAATTGTGTTTAAAATCATCTCAAATAATAGAAGAACACGTACTTCATTTCATCAAAACTATATCTTATTTTGGACTTAAAATTATATCCTAGAGCTTGTTAATAATGTAAATTATTTGTGGACTAAGTCTGAATAGTCTATGGGTATCACCAAAACCCAAAGCCACCTTCAAGGGATAAAGGCTTGCTACTTAGTAAGCATATATAAATATATATTTTTTAACTTAGTAAGAATAGACATGAAGGTTCTGAGATTATTTTTGAAAGTTCTGAGACAATTTGAGCAACAGCAATTTAAAAGAAATAAACCATATGACCTTGCAAGGTGACTACTTTAAAAGGGCCATCATTCATTTGGATGTATATGTGTCTCTCTCTGTGTATGTGTGTGTGTGTGTGTATGTTCATATATGTTTTGGTATACCTGGTAAGTTTCATTACCTTGTACCTATACCTTGTATACTCAGAGTTCAATGATTTTTAAGATATAAAGTCACAACTATTATTTCATTTATTTTGTTAATCCCTCCACATATAAATAGCAAAACCATCACAAGACGGGTGAAGGAAAAGAGAGTGAGGACTTTAAACAAACTCTTTCACAGTTTTGTGTTATGTTTGTTGTCTATGTACTGTTATTAATTAGGAAAAGGAAGGATTTAATTCTCCAATCCACCACGTGCACCCTGTTTCCATCCAATACAGGCTGTCAGTCTGCCCTACATTTTATAAATATGGTAAGTTTCTGGCCAATTGATTTGGGAGGTCTAGCATGGCAGTAATGGCTCACCAAAAGCTGTTGTCTCTCATCACACTGATCTACTAGAAAACCAAGAAAAGAAAGGTCTCTCACCTAAAAAGGCTAGCAATTTAATAACACTTAGAAAACATCACAACATTCTATCTCAAGTCCTTTTCTAGGTGTTGTGCCATTTACTAGGGTACATGTTTGAATATGTCATTATGGAAGAATTCTGTCCGTGTGGCTTACCAGCAGAAGAAACTTATCCACCCCACATATGGTTAAGATCTAAACTTGTGGGCAGGTGTCAACAGCGGCCATTGGTTCCTGAGGCTTAAAGAATTAAGCAGTGATAAATGGAAAGCTTTAAAAAAGGGGGATGGGATAAAGTGAAAAACGTAAATTCTTCTCACTTCAACATAAAGCCTCAAATTCTCAAGTCATCATCGCTCTCCTAGGTTATAGTCGACTTAGGAATGTACACTTATTTACTCGGCCCACTCTGTCACAATTGGTACAAGGTAAATAAGGATGGCTGATGTCATTCACTTACTTTGTAGGATACCACCATGAGGGAGAATAGAGAGAAAATTCAGTGTTAGGCTAGACTGCTGGGGACCTCTATGTACCAGTCTGCTTTGGGACCGGTGGCAGTGCCTGAACTTGTGAACTCATCATTCTGGAACTGGCTTTGCTTTCTGTGTATTCTCCTGACATTGTGTGGAACTTCAGTTCTACCTGTCAACTATAATCCTGAGAGGACTGCTTCTAAGACATCTTGCAGGACTGACCTTCTTAGAGTTGAAGGACAGAGAATGGTTCCTTGTCTTTGACCAGTAGGCACCACTGCCACCGCAGCAGGCCAGAGATTTGCCGTCAATGCACATCCGTGTCCTTCTGGGTCTAATGCAGCTCTAGTGCTTATGTTCCACACTCTGTCTTGTAGCAAAGTGGAAGGAAATACATAGCCAGGTTCTAGAACCCTTCTATCAAGTTCTATTAGGGCAAGGTGAAAAATGAAAAAGGCTGGTAGCAGATATGGCTGCATGAAGTACAAGTTCATGAGGAGGCTGTCAAAAGTCAAAATAAACACTGAAGCCTTATGGGGAAGCAGGAGCACACATGCAATAAGGGAGTATTTTGTAGACAGACGAACCTGGGGCCATTCTGTATCTTTTACCCCTACTGGTCTATTAATCTACTTGCATTTCCCCAGTTTTTATTGTCAAGGTATTATAAATTAGGAAACTTACAAAAGAGAGTATGTAATCGTCTCTGAAATGGCCTGCAGATATGTCACTGTACTAAATGTGTTTCAGATTTAATGAAGCTTTAATGTCCTTTTTAATTTTGCCTGTTTCTGTATCACCAGGGGTCGGGCAAGGCAATCAGCACTCAAGAGGGTGGTTTGGTTTAAAACTAGGAAAAAACTCATTTGCTTATGAGTTGCACTGTATTTTCTTAATTAAATTTACTGAGTAAAATGGTTTAAGTTCAGCCAACCAATGACCTTTGTATGTAGATTTAGATTTATAAATAGGTTAACAGTTAAAGTAAAGAAAAAAAAAAAAAAGAATCTCAACAAAGCAAACAGATTAGGGCTAAGCCAATAGAAATCTTTGCTCTCTTTATCATCTTTACAAAAGAAGCATTTAAATATAGGCAGCTTAAGAACAGTAAAAAAAAAAGTATATTGAAAATGTGGACACACATAAGCTCTAGCAATTCATCGATTCTCACATTCTTTTCATTCCCGAGAGGGGAGCAGTTCACATTGTAAAAGATTTAGAAAAGCTTTATTCATTTTGGGGGGCTGGGAGTGGAAATGGGGGGAGAAAGAAGATTTTATTTAATGTTAAATAAAAGAGTGCATTTTAACTCCAAATACTTAAGATTCAGCAAACTGCTGGGCAATTTACTATGTAAAAGGCAGAAAAAGAATGCTCTGAAAACATTAACCAGTTGCGAATACATATATATATAAAAGTAAACTACTAACATTTTACTGTAAAACTAGGGCTGTTCCTTAGTGTCACATTATTGATCTTTGATTTGTCCAACCATAATCTATGAAATGCACTTGGGTTAGCAGTATTTAAATAAGTAGGATTTCATAATTTAGATAAATATATATATGTAATAATAACAATTGTCAAGCCATAAAAATTGCATTATGGTAGCCTTTGCATTTTAATATAAGTTAGGGCAGAAATATCTATTTACAAAGTAACAAAAATGGCTTTTGTTGATAATAAGAGTTTTTTGTCACAGAGTGATATATGATAAAGAGAAAACATACATTGTAGCCAGAAAGCAAGTGCTGGACACAAACTCAGGACAAGATTTTGGGGATCAAGTTGCTTACTTAGAATTGCCAACAGTGTTGTAGAAGTAGTCTTAAATTTACAGTTATATGAAGAGCACTGGATTTTTAAAAAAAAATTCTTTATTTAGATACATTCTATGTTTCTCAGCATAACTGCAAATTGAAAATAAGCATTTTCAATATAGCCAGTGATCTAGCTGAAGGAGGACTTTATAGTCTGAAATGTTCTAAAATTTGTTCTTAATTACCTTGTGCATATTTTTACACAATTAAATTTCCATCTAAGGATTTTGCATTTAGATTGTACACTGCAGTTAAACCTTCATTTTACAGAAATGCAGCAGCCACTTTGGAACATTTAGACACAGTGAAACTTTCAAAAATCAGATTTAACTACTGGATTACATAAAATTCCCTAGGTGAGATTTCATCCCAAGACCAATTTACAGTCCTAGAGAGAGAGTTTTAAATCATCTGAAACTATGCTGGTGAAGAACCATAATAAATATTAAATACCTCAAAATCTACCCTAAGATTTTACTTTTCTTCCGTGTATCAATTTCACTATCCTCTTACTGAATGGTTTTAAAAAAAAATCCAAAGGATATAACAGCAATTTACCAGTGTTAAAGTGCTTCCGAGGTTAAACTGACAACAAAGAACAGAGAAACACAAAGCATCTTGAAGTAGGGTTTCAATTAAATGTGGAGGATTTAGTAAATGCAGGACTAAAAAAAAAAAAAAAAGAGTTACAAATTAATTTAATCTTCTGCCTATAGTTTGCAGCTGCACTCCAAAGTGTCTAGGGCTTAAGAACAAAGCCTTGAAAGGCCTCAGAGTGAGGAAAGCTTCAATTTTTAATGTATAACGCCATTAGCTGATAACTTGTGGAATCTGCAACCCCTGCAGAGGGGCATAAGTGCGAGTAACAGAGACTGATGAAGTGACATATTTGTTCATGTCTAGAACTCTGAGGAAGAGGGTTATTACCTAACACCATCAGGCCCAACAGAAATATGCCCTAATAACCTTTGGGACCCTCCACATGATCAGTTCTCACTATATCAAGTATATTAAAATCAAAACCTAATTCACTTTAATTAAAGACAATTAGTTTGTTTTACTATTATTGTTTAACTTGTATGCTATTATAAGACAATGCAAATTAAAGATGGGATAATAAATGCAACAAATGTATCAAACTGTGTTCACCTTTCCATCTATGCTTGGTAAAATGAATTTATCAGAGGTGTCTATTTAAGAAAAGTCAAGGATACCATCATTAAGAGTGGTTTAGAAACATATCTACAAAGAATACAGTGGAACCATGAATACATCTTTTTTTTTCTATTCAATTTCTACTTATTTTCATATAGCACTTTCCTACTAGCTCTAAGGATTTCTTTAACACAAACAGAATTATGGCTCAATGAAGGCTCCAGAAGCTTAATTAATTTGTCCAAGGTCACATTCTAAGTTGGTGGCAAAGCTTGTTAAATTACAAGGAACTCTGGGCTCTACAGATGTTTTGGCAATGGCAAAAGACCCTGTCTGCAAAGACTCCAGAGACGTCTAGTACAGTGGGTGAACCATGGCAAATAACTCATTATTCCTGTACAAAAAGGGCCAAGTGCTCCTGAGAGCTCACAAACATGTAGAAAGAGCTTAAGTGTGATGTTCCCATCCAGGAGGGCTCCTTAACATGTGCTGATATTTAGAAAAGAACTACTCATCCTCACCGGAGTCCACCAATACAAAGTAAATTTATTTTAACTTAAGGAGCCCAAACACAATAGCGCAAAGAAATAAATCAAGCAGTAACACTTTTCTACCATTTTGAAGGTCTTGCATTCTATCCCACAGATTACTAATACTAACAGAGAAAAGACAGCATTACAAATAAATGTTTCTAATAGAGTGTGTGCTTTTTTAATTAGAAATGGGCTTATTACAGTGGACACTTAAATGGGGAGAGGGCAACAGTAATTCACAAGTACAATATACTAATACTGTTCCTTTAATTGCTTTATTTGTTTCACTGTTAAAAATGATTGCTTGCTGTAGCCTAACCATGAATGCTGAAAAGTATGATACATTGAGGTCTCAACCTGGGCAAACTGTACCTAAACTTACACTTTATTGCAGCTTAGTTCACAATCTTCACCTAATATAGGGTTATATCCCAGTGCAGCAGGAGGATAAATCATCCTGGAATATTACTCTGGCAAAGTTTAGCTGTGACTGGAGCATATGTGCTTCCGAGCCACTGAAGCAAAGGCCCATAAAATACACTAATTACTGGAAGTTATGGTCACTGAGTGATTGATAGCGCTCTGCAAGGCAACTTCCTCATTTTCAGCTCTTCTGATGGGGCTCATCCGCCACATAGCAATTATTAATTCATGACCCACCCCTCAGGCACTAGTACCTTTACTTCTAATTCTCCTGCTATCAAACTACTGCTACAGCTGGACACTGTCTTTCTTCATTCTGATGGCTGGGTAAGGATGATAAAAAAGTATTAGATGCTAAATGCTATTTATAGTTTTGAATCTTTAAACTTTGCTTGGTCTTCCTAATGCTGTTGTTCCAGAACACAAAATTCTCCTCACTCTCCCATTATATTTCAAACTTGCATTATTTTCTTCTTTTCCTTAAAAATGTGTGTTTTTATATGTGTGTGTATCAATCTGTCTGAATATATATACTACATTATATCAAAAACTCTGAATGAAGAATTTTTGGGTTGAATACTGTAGTTTAAAAGCAATATATAATTTAACTAGATCATAGTAAATTCGAGGTAGCTAATTGCTGGGGGAAAAAAAAGGAAAAACAAAAAGTACAAAACCTCCATTCAAAGAGACCCAATCTTGTAGCCTTGCAGACACTATAATTATTCCATGTTGATTTTTATCAGGAGCTCTACTCAGAGCAATGAGTATGTAACTAAATCTCTAAAAAGCCCTTAAAAATAAGTGCAAAGGTCTCTTTTGATAGTATTTTGTGCATTAAGAGGAACGTCAGTGAGACTGAATTAAAAGGAAATAAAGTTTAGTCATGATGGGATGAAAACAAACATTTTAATTTTAGTACAGTTCAAGATGCAATATTGAGTGTAGTTTTCCTGCCTGGAGTCAGAGATATTGCAAAAGATGGTATATGGAACTCCAACCTACTTACTCTTTCACTACTTGGCTCAAATTAGTCCACCTGTTCTTCCTCCTCCTCCTTCAAAAATTAGTCCCAGAAGACTCCATCCATAATTTTTTGGACAAAATTCATACCACTCCCTATACATACCACTTATTGGGTAGTAGATCATATTCTGCTGGTGACAGCTTCTGGTGTTTTACATATTTCTGTATCTCTAAAGCCAGGCAAACTTTAACTTGTTTAAGGGCAAACTCCACCAAATCAAAACTTTTATATGTTCTCCATGACACCAGACAGTGTTTTGTAGTGGGATGACAATAAGCATTCATTATGATAACTCCCCTGATTGTGTCTCTCCTATAGCCCAGTCAACCTGGTGGTGCATGATTTGGTTGTTTCTATGCTATGCTGGTTAGATGGAATTCTCCCTTACCCATTTCCCATTATAGTAGACATGTCAGAGATTAGGCTAATTTTTGTGTTTCTTTTTAAAAATAAATTAGGCCTTGATTTCTGAAAAACAGCTGATTGTATGTTTTAAAATGTGGTAAAACTGAACCAGCTACAGGGATAGTCCAGTTGCAATCCTATGAAAAGCATTCTTGACTGACAAGGAAAGTCACAATAAACCTGTCTTCTCCTTTATCTAATTTTCTGCTCATATACATTTACCATTCATCTTTTTTTCTTCAAACTACTTGATCCACTTCTCTTCTATAGCAAAATGGAAAAAGCAGACTTTTATCCGTTAGGACACTTGACTCCTGCTGCCTGGTCTGGGCACTTAACCTTTTTATAAAAGTCTTTTAATTTCTCTGGCTCTCAGTTTCTTGATTTGCAAAATGGGAACTTTGATGCTCATAAGGTGGTACAATCTTTGATGCCCCAAAGTCCTGAGTTTTCCGTTATTTCCCATCACAGTGGGAAGTTTAAATGAGATAATGAATTTCAAATGGCTTTGTTAAGTGTTACATATGGGTCAAACATTGTAATGTTGGCACCCTTCTTGTTAGAATGACAGTAGCAAGAGGCTGTCAACAGTTAGGAAGAGAGGAATGAGCACTAGACTGCACGTGGGAAGTCCTCGATTCTAGCACTCTTCTGCACAGTACTAGCTGCGTGCTGTAACTGTGGGCATATTCCTTCCCTTCTCTGCACCCAGCTTCCTCACTGGTAAGAGGAGAGGTCTGGTTTAACAACTTCTAGTCTCTTCTAGTTAAAAATCTTCTAGTCTCTAAATACAAGATATTGTATGTAATAAAAGAATTTTCTAAATAAATGCTATATTTTGTTAAGAGTTACTATGATCCAGCTCAGCACCAAAATATGTTATATGGTCTGTAGGATCTTCGAGAGGATTTCTAAAGTCAATGCCAGTTCACTGGATCTGAGTAGTGATATAAGTACAGGAGCAGTGGTTTTTACCACTGGATATCTCAAAGTTGGCAGCTATGATTCCGCAAATTCTCACAGACTCAAAATCTAGAGTTGATAGACGTCACTAGAATGCTGGCTTTTTCTTATCTTTTAGATCTTGACTCCAATGTAACCCCATCAGTTACCCCTATCAAATCATACAGTTTATTTCTGTTCAACAAGTTACTATCGTCCAGCACCCTCCTTTAAAATGTATGCTCCATGAAAGCTGGGGTTTTGTCAGTTTTGTTCACAGCAGGGTTCCCAGTGACTAGCACAGTGTGTGTCACATAGTAGGCATTCAACAAATATTTGCTGAGTGACTAAATGAATAAATGACTGAGTTTTGTCTAATCTTATACTATTCAAAGCATTTCTATTCTAAAAAATCTGACATAGGTGGTCATTTGGCCACTACTTAAACATCCTCAGGGATGGGACAATTTTACCACTAAAGGCAGATAACTGAACTGTTTCTATCTATTAGAAAATTCTTTAGAAAGCCACATATAGATGTATTGTTTTTAGCTTCAGAAGGTTCAGCTTGTTGAAGTCATAAAGTAGCAGCTTGCTTCTCCACTGACAATCCTTTAAACATCTGAAGATAGGTTGTCAGATGTCTGCTTTGCTTTCTCATTATTTTTTTATTCTTCATATCAAGTCTTTGTTGACTTAATGTTTTCTTAAAACCCCAAATTGTGTGTGTATGTTTGTTTGTATACACATATGGACATGTGGTCTTGGAAAAACTTTAGAGTCTGAAATCCATCAAAATAATAAAATGCTTAGCTGGGATTACTAGCACCTGTTCCATCTTGTTTTGTCAATCTCGTGTTTGTTCACGATAGCTTTGAGCACAAAGCAAGCTCAACAATGCTTCATTCAGTGGGAAACACTTCACTTTGTCTGCCAGTTTCACATTCACTACAATCAGTGACAACCTTGGAAAATGCACATTTAGGTATGGTAATCTGAGACAGCTGGATCCCTTCACAAACCTTGCAAAGAACTGGACTAGTCAATCCATCATCTGCCAAAGATCATTTTAACAGCTTCTTTTTGCAATAAGTTACACAAAATTTTAGACCAAAACTGACAATGGAATAAACTGAATTATAGAAAGGGGAGTAATAGTGTGGGAATGAGTAACAGAATGGTGATGTGTGCTCCTTTCTTCAACATTCTTCAGAGGAAGGAAGGAGGGCCATGAGGAGGACACCATAACCAAACTCCTTCCCCCTTTCCTACTGGATCTTCCACTGAAATTCTTCCTTTGTCTTTAGACTCTTCATTTTTGTTTCTTTTGCCTTCTGTTGATTTTCAACAGAAACTTCTGATGAATAGGTTAGATTCTTTACTAGTTGGGGCAGCAGACTGAACATATTAAAATAAGGTCCAACCTGCACTCATGCTCTTGATATTGTTTTCAAAAATTGGAGAAAATGTCAGTATTTAGGTGAAGTACACTAAAGGCCAAGTTTTTATGGTCTTGAGAAGCTGAGATTAGCTGCTCATAGGGCATGCAGAGCCATCAGTCACCACTTGGACCAGGTTCACAATCACCAAAGGCTAGGAAGGCAAACAAGGCAGAGGAGGCAGACCCATCAGGGATGGCTGTGTCTCTGGGTTTGCTTTTTTTTTTTTTTAAGGCAGTACAGGGGATAGAACCCAGGACCTAGTACAGTGGGAAGCAGGTGCTCAACCACTGAGCTACATCCACTCCCCAGTGAGATTTTTTTTCCCCACTTGCTTGTTTTGTTTTTAGGAGGTACCAGGGAATGAACCCAGGACCTTGTGCAAGGGAAGCAGGTACTCAACCACTTGAGCTGTATCTGCTCCCCTCTGGGTATGTTTTGTATGGTGGGGGAGGCAGGAACCAAGTCTAGATAATGTTCCACATTTCTTGTCACCTGGTAAGAACTCAATATATATATGAGGATATTATTTCAAAGGGAAGCTGAGGTCTCAAAATAGAAAACAAGTACCCACAGGAAAAGTAGCACTGGGTGTTTCTGTCAGGGAAATGACAACTATAGTAACAAACAAGACCACCACTTCCTGAGGACCTCCCATGCCTGGGAACATTATACATGTGTTCTGCTAAACCTTCACACCAATCCCACAAGATAGATAATATCATCATCTCTGGTTTACAGAGGAAGAAATTGCTTCTCTACCACTGGTCCCTGTTTGCTTTTACAGCACTCATGGCCACTTGAAATTACTTGCATTTTCACTTACAATATAGCATAGTCATTAAAGATACTTGGGTGCCATACTGTATGGATTTGTGTCTCAGCTCTGACATTTCTTAGCAGTGTTACTTAAAAAAAAAAAAAAATCTCTCCATACCTCAGTTTCCTTACCTGTAAAATGGGGGGGAATAATATTATCTACCTTATGGGGTTGTTATTGTTAAATGAAAGTGTTTAGAAAGAGTCTACAATGTTAAAAGTGTATGCTTTCAAAAAATGTGTTTGCTATTATTGTTTATCTTCTGTCTTCCTCATTACACTATAGCCTCAAAAGGGAAAGAGAATGTGCCTATTTACCAGCACTTAACAAAGGGCTTCACACATAATAGGTATTCAATAAATATTTGAGGAATGAATGAAGACAAAATGTTATCTCCATTTCACAAATAAGACACTGGCACTTGGCCTGGCAAAGCGATTTGCCCAAGGTCATAACTGTGTGTAAGCAGTAGTGCCAACATATGACTCCAAGTCTGGTTAATCCAAAGTCTGAGCTCTTTGATAACCCTTGAATCTGAGAATGAAATCACAGAAAGAAAACAACATGCTCTCTGTTCTTAAATCTAATCTAATGTGAATCCATTTTAAGTAGGACCTTTTGATGAGGTTACTTCAGTTAAGCTGTGGCCAACCTCAATCAGGATGGGTCTTAATCCCATTACTGAAGTCCTTTATAAATGGAATGAAATTCAGACAAAAAGCAAGAAAGCCACAGGAAGCAAGAAGATGAAATTCAATGGAACCCGGAAGAGAACTGAGAGGCTAGCAGAAGCTGCTATGTGCATCACCATGTGACAGAGGAGTCAAGGATCAAGGATTGGGAAGCGGCTGTGGCTCAATCAGTAGGGCTCCCGTTTACCATATGGGAGGCCCCGGGTCCGGTTCCCGGGGCCTCCTGGTGAAGGCAAGCCCGCCCGCACGGCGTGGTTGGCTGACCCAGCGAGCACAAGCAGCAAGGGGGCGATAAATGAATAAATAAATAAAATCTTAAAAAAAAAAAAAAAAAAAAAAGGATCAAGGATTGCCAGCAGCCAGCCCCCGAATGCCAGTCTTCAGGAAGAAAACATCGTCTTGATTTGGACTTTCTCTTAGCCTCAAAACTGGGAGCTTTATAAATTCCCATTGTTTAACCTGATCCCTTACATGGTATTTGCTTGAGCAGCCAAGGAAACCAAAACACTCCATCAAACTTCTCTAGAAACTTCTGTCAAGGGTACTGGGCTGGGGGATCCATGCCACTTTTACAGTTCTTTTATTTTGATTTCACATAGCTCAAAATGTTTCATGTGTTTGCTTGTAAATGTGGCAGATCACACCTCATTTTCTTGATATCTAACGAGTCTGATGTGGCATCCATTAAATGATATGTATAAAGACAAAGACAAAAATGTGGTGTGTTAACAGCTTTTTTTTTTAAAGATTAATTTTATATATTTATCCCCCCCCCCAATTCATTGTTTTGCGCTCGCTGTCTGCTCTCTGTGTGTTCTTCTGTGCTTGTCTTCTCTTTAGGCAGCACCAGGAACTGAACCTGGGACCTTCCGGAGTGGAGAGAAGTGCTCAATCTCTTGTGTCACCTCAGCTTCCTGGTCTGCTGCGTCTCTTATTGTCTCTCCTCTGTGTCTCTTTTTGTTGCGTCATCTTGTTCCACCAGCTCTCCATGTGGCCAGCACTCGTGCACAGGGAATCGAACCCTGGACTTCCTATATGATAGATGGGAGCCCAATCACTTGAGCCACTTCCATTTCCCGGTTAACAGCTTTTAGCATCTCTATGAGACAAGGTAGTTTCAGCCTGTTTGTACTTTTTATGCTAAATTTTACTTGGGAAAAATTCTGTTATTGATGCCTGTTTATAGAGATTTCAATAATTTATTATTCCTCAACAAAAACTCACTTTCTCTGGACAAAAGCACTGCCATATATCATTTAGGAAAATAAGTTAGATTTTTTTTTTGCTGTAGAAATACTAAGAGGAAGACAATCTCAAACCAAATATACATATTTCTCCCACATTATAAAATTAAAGTTTAAAATTAAAACACTTTCTTTGATAATTTTCTCCCCTTTGTTTCCTCTGTTCTTTCTTTCTGGAACTTCTATTTTTCATATTTAGACTTCCTGGACTGGTTCTCCTAATTTTCATTTCTCTATTTGCCATCTCTTTGTTTTTTGCTCTAGTGCCTGAAAGAGTTTCTCAACTTTATCTTCTAACCCTCCCAATGTTTTTTTTTTTAAGATTTTATTTATTTATTCATTTATCCCCCCCTTGCTGCTTGTGCTCGCTATGTCCATTTGCTGTGCGTTTTTCTGTGTCTGCTTGTCTCCCCTTGCTGGGTCGTCCTGCTGCGTCAGCTCACCGAGCCACATGGGCCAGCTTGCCTTCACCAGGAGGCCTCGGGAACCGAACCCGGGGCCTCCCATATGGTAAATGGGAGCCTTACTGATTGAGCCACATCCGCTTCCCCCCAATGAGTTTTTCAGTTCAACTTCCAAGAGATTTATTGTCGCTCTTGTTGTTCCTGGAGGTTCCTTTGTTACTTGTTCCTGATCTTGTTTCCTGGATGCAATATTTTCTTTTATCCCTCTGAGGATACTAGTGGTAGGTCAGCTGAATTTTTTCCTCCTACAGTCTTCAGGCTGCCAAGCTGCCTTTTTTTCCAGTTAGTTTAGGTCTCTGTTCTCACCGTTAAAGGCTTTCCTCAAATATCTTGTTAAGAATAAGGCACTAAAAACCTGACTGCAAACTCTGTGCTCATGGGTAGAGCTTGTAGACTGAGGACTCTCCTGTAAGATAATCTTCAATGTCTGAATCTTTAATCTCTGGTCAGATTTCTCTAGAGAAAGTCTCTTAAAATTTCCTGCCTGAAAGATAAACTTGATTACCAGTGTCCTAGAAACAGGGAGGAGTAAGAAGGCTGAGAGGTCTCAACATTCAGAATCTAAACTTTGGGAAGCGGCTGTGGCTCAATCAGTAGGGCTCCCGTTTACCATATGGGAGGCCCCGGGTTCGGTTCCCGGGGCCTCTTGGTGAAGGCAAGCCCGCCCGCACGGTGTGGTTAGCTGACCCAGTGAGCACAAGCGGCAAGGGGGGGATAAATGAATAAATAAATAAAATCTTTAAAAAAAAAAAAAAAAAAGAATCTAAACTTTCACTTAATGCCTCTGTACTCAGTAATTAAATGCAGCCTTCAAATGTAACAGGTATCACTTAATTTACTCTCTTAAAACGACAATAACAACAAACTCTCCAACCAGTCTTATGTTAGGGTGGAGGGGCAACTGTCCTTGCTGAGTTGTAGAGAGGATCTGTGGATAAAACAGCATAACTGCTTCTCAAAAAAACTTAAACAACCCTCCTCTCTTTGCTCCACCTTCACTCCTAGTTCCAAACAGCTGGTACCACCAATTCCTGAGCCTTTAGGGTGTTCTACAGCAAATCAAGTGGCTTCTTGCTTTCTTTACTTCTGGTGTAGGACTCAGCACTCTCCACTCTGCTGTTATTTGCCATTGTCCATCTGTTTTCCCACTTCAAAAATTTAGTTGTTTTTATCTCTTCTCCCTTTTACCACTTTGTCTTTATAGTTTTAAGCCTAAAAAAAATCTCTTTATAATTATTTTAGTAGAGGTTGAGATGAGAGTGGAAGCTAAAGCATACTTTCCACTTATCACATTTAGCCAAACTGATTTAAATATTTCAAAAGGTAATTCCTTTTAAAAAGAGGATTATTGCTTAATTTTCATATTGTGACCTTTGTCCAGCAGCTCTGAAGTAGAGGTCCCCTGTAAAGACGAAGAAATTGGGGCCCAGAGAGGGTAAGTGATTTAACCAAGGTTCCAAGGTTTCTGGTGGCAGAGGTGGAATTTAAATCCGGGTCTGCTATCTTGGCAGAAGAGAAAGCTGTTCTTAACATGCAAAGCATCTGTGATCTATTTAGTAGTAGCTCAACAAAAATTTATGAGCACTTAATATATACAAGCCTCTATCAAAATGTAAACATTAATCTCTATTCAGAAGCTGCTTTAAAACGATTACAGAAGTACGGAAAATTTGAGCCAAAAAGATTTCTTATCTACCAGAGCAGTGTAATTGTGCTAGGTAGTGTAGGAGATCATAAGATAATTAGATTTGAGTCTTGTCATCAAGGCATTATGACATACTTACTATTATAATACAAAATAGAAAGTGTACATGCCACAAGGAAGGCAGACGAAGATCAGGAGAGGAAGGTACTACTTTCAGTTGGAGACATCAGAGTTGGCATCATGAAGGAAGGGTATTTAAATTGTATCTTGGGGGAGAGGAAGAGATGTACAGAGAACATCATAGTATTCCACAGATTTATTTATTTATTTATTTTTATTTTTTTAAAAGATTTTATTTATTTATTCATTTATCCCCCCGTTGCTGCCCGTGCTCGCCGGGTCAGCCAACCACGCCATGCGGGCGGGCCCGCCCCCACCAGGAGGCCCCGGGAACCGAACCCGGGGCCCCCCATATGGTAAATGGGAGCCCCACTGATAGAGCCACAGCCACTTCCCCCACAGATTTATTTTTAAGATAATTCTAAAACTCACACCAAAAATCTTGTCAAAATAAGAGAGCCCATCAGAAACTTCAGAAGATGGTGTTACTTTGATGATAATGACCTTATGTGGCTCTCTGAATATCTTCTTCACCTGTCTTGAGCCATTTTTCTAAGCCATGGGCCTTGCTTTCATCATTTAACACATCATTCAAACCACTTCAATAAAACAGTGATCATGTTGAAGAGGGGTCTCAGAGGACCAGATGACACACCAATTAACCAAGCACATCAAGCCAGATTGTTCTATGCCTCAGACTCAAGAGAGTGGCGTAGAGAGGAGGCAAACAAAGGCAGAGAGAGCAAAGACTGGAGTGAAAAGAGCAAAATGCATGTGCTAAAGATGGGGCTTTCAGTCTGACTCCTGCTGAAGATTATTCACCACCAACTTTAATAAGGTTTATAATAACCTGCCAGATAAAATCACAAACCAGAACATGCATTTGTAGAGCATACTCAGGGAGAATAAGAACATTACAGGGCTGGCTTGGTGTGTTTTTAAATGTAGATGCACCATCCTGGGTAGTGCAAATGCAAGACTAGAAGAGGATACATGTTGACTATTTTCAGGCCAAGAAGACCCAAGTTAAAAGCCAGCTTTTGCAGATGTGATTGTTTGCTTCTCACTTACAGATTTATGTTGTGACTAAAATGACGTAAGAATATGAACTGAGTAACTGATTAATGAAAAACAAGAGTGGGACTCTCTCGGAGCCATTCTGTGGGAGAAGAGATAAGCACTGAACTGCCTAGAAAATTAAGAATTTGTGCCCTAAAATGTTTTAGGTACATTCCTCACCCACAAATTCCTAAAGATTAAACAAAACTATCAAACTTGGTAAAATAAAGCCCTTAATGTGTACCAAACTCATTTTCATTTTAAAGTTTAGTCCTGAAGTCTTGAATAGCAACTACCAGGGTGAATGGTCCTAAAATTCACCAAGTCTACTGAATCAGTGTTCGTTTTCATGGAGAGGCAAATAAATATCCTGGGGCAGGATTAATTCTCTCAGTTTGTCCTACTTCTCCTGTTTTATACCCTTGTTAGTGGGCCTCACTTTTGTTTTTCTGATTCCTGTAATGAAGGTTCAAGAAAGAACTGCAGTTTTACCTGGTTATTTACTCCATTCCAGATGGAGCCCACACACAGAAATGGAATTATGACATATTTACAGACCTGAGCTGAAAACCAGAAACAAACAGCAAAGAAAGAAGCCAAATTCTTCCCATCTAGTAAAACTGTCATTGTCTGGTCAAGTTGAATAATTTCATTTTTACCCTCATCTTAAGGGTAATTTCCATCTTTATGTTACTACTACTGCCAACACCAAACATTACATACAGCTGACAAAACCCTGGAAAGGAGCCACTTTATCTCACAAAAAGAGAGACGCTTAACTGAAAGGAGATGGGGGCTGTTTTTGTCCCTGGATAAAAAGACAGTCTGATATTAAAGATTCTTTGCTTAAGGCACCAATGAACCTGTGTTTTTTGTTTTTGGTTTTTTTTTTTCAATGGCACATTTTAGTGGTATGTGGCATCTCCTTTATGAAAGAGTGTGGCGAGAGGGCTTGTTATGATTGCCCATAGGTCTGTGACAGCAAAGTAGCAAGGGAGGGGCAGCAGGAGAAGGCAAGCAAAGGTGAGCCTTGTTATTTTAGGAGTCTGAAGCAATGAAAGCAATTTTCTGGTTCTAGCATCACCAAGCCTCAGGATGGGTCAAGAATTTATGGACTTGGGAGAAGGGATAGAAAACTCTAGTTCTCATTTTGTCTCTGATTCTTATATAATTTCAGGGAAATTCCTTTGCTCGATCTCCTCTATTTTTGTCCTGTTTGTTTCTTTACTACAGGTAACCTGATTCAAAAAACGCTGAGAAAGGTATACACATAAATGGGTAGCAGAATTGCACTAATACCTGCATACTTAGACATTTGATCATCACTGAAGTGCTTAAGGGAACCAGTATGATGGGGGATGGAGAAGAGCTCCTTCTTTTCCCTCTTTCTCCCAGTGGCAGACTCCCTTCAAGACCAACCCAGCTCAAAATGTCAACTCCAGTGTAAAACCTGGTCCCTCCCCACTTTCTGTGGCCCCAAATACTTCCTAAACATCTCGATTAAAGATTTTATTGCATCGATCTGAGCTTTAGGTTTCTTTCTTCTCTATCAGATGTGGGCTCTTCTTAGCTTCCTGGGTGCCACAATCAAGGGCCCAGTACATGGCAAGTACTTAAGTAAAAATTATTAAACGAATGACTGGTTCTATTCTTCAGAGTCCACACCTGGAAAGGGAATCTTGATTTTAAAAGTGAGGATAAACAAAAGAGAAGCAATTCTTCTTTAAAGATGTTGACTATTTTCTTTGAAGATACTGACTTTCAGAACATAATTTGTTCCTGAGAGTCAAAAAATGATATCGAGATTCTCATTTTTCTCTGTCTCTAGTGATTGTAAATAGGATGTACCACATTTATTCCAGGCATACTGTGATGAAAACAAAGAAGAATCTCGGCCTTCAAGTGCATCTTTTGGACTATCTTGTCAATCCCTTTAGGTAATGTTCCCATCACATCTGCCCCTAGACAAAAAAAGAAGCTTGGAGTTCTCTTTAATTTTCATTAAGGTATCACCCACAATTTCTCATTTCAAAACATTTATTCTCCTTCTCTAGCATGTTTTTTTCTTTACCTTAGACCCCAAATGAATTTGGTATAAACACATATCAGGATCTTTACTCTATTTTCTAGTGACTGAGTTGTCTACCACTTCTGTTTGATCATATATTGATCACTTGCTTGTCTGGTGGATTATAAGTTCCTACAGGACATGGGCTGCAATCCCACAGCCCCTTTTGAAAGCAGTTTATCATACACAAAGAGAGGTGCTCAATAAACCTTTTTTTATGATCATAATAATAATCTGATTCCACATCCTAAAACAATACCTCTTCCTCCTTCTGCTTTAACCCCAGATCCTCACAGAGATCACCAAAGGGCCTAACCCTTCCTGGCTCTCATTCTGATCATCCCAGTCTTCTGCTCTCTACTTCACCTACACAAACCAGCACACTCCAGGCATTCAGGTGTCCCACACTCAACACTGACACTTCTTCACACAATTCCCTATTCCTTAGTCCTCCTCAATTTAACAAATTTAGTAAGTATCTTTTCTTCAGTCTTCCAGAGACCATTTAATAATTTATCTCCAGGATAATGATCCTAATCAACACAGCCCCAAATACATCAACAACAGTCTCCCTCCTTATACTAAAAATGCAGACAGACATATTTTTCAATATGCAGTATAAATATAAAGATATTTTTAATATGCAATATAAATATATCTATCAATCTACCTATCTACCTACTTACCTACTTTAACTGATCTTCCCTGCTTGCAGACTTACCCTTGTGTTATAGTCTGTGCTCCACAGAACACTCAGTGATTCTTTCTATAGTTTAGGTGAATTGAGTCTGAGAATATTTTCTTACAAATACAGTTGCATTCATACATTACAAAAACCACAGAAAAAGTATTTAACCTAAAAAAGGTGACTTTAACTCTACCTATCCATGATCTTAAAAAAGTACTTTCAAACTAAAGAAGAGATAAATTAAGAAATAAACAAAAAGGAGTACTTTCTTCCCTACACATGGCTCTTCAGTCCCTTCTATTTGAACCTATAGCTGGTGCTGGAGTTGGTAGGTGTACGTCTAAGAGACTTGAATCTTTGGACTGTCCATGTGCCAGCTGGGCCCTGAGCCTCAATGGAGTTGCAACACCTACTCTCTAGTTCATTGGACTCACCCAGGACAACTAATAAGGAGGTGATGATGGACAACCACCATACCAAGGAACCGAGAGAGTCTACAAATGCAAGCAAGAGAATCCCATCCATCAGCCTTATGGGACTGAAGCCCCCTCTCAATTAGAAGTGGAGTGGGCATCACCATCCCAGAATCGTGAGGATTGGAGAATGAACTATGGACTAGAGTGGACTTACTGGTATTCTACTATAGACTTATTGTGATTCTAGCAATGGAAGAACTCATATCATTGATGTGGAGGCAGTGGCCACTGGAGGTTCTGAGGTCTGGGAAAGGGAAAACAGGTATAATACAGGGGCATTTTCGGGACTTGGGAATTGTCCTGAATAACATTGCAACAACAGATACAGGCCATTATATATCTTGCCATAATCTACAGAATTGTGTGGGAAAGAGTGTAAACTACAATGTAAACTATAATCTATGCTTAGTGGCAATGCTCCAAAATGTGTTCATCAATTGCAAAGAATGTACCACACTAATGAGGGATGTTGTTAATGGGGGTAAATGTGGGTGCTGTGGGGAGCAGGGCATATGGGAATCCCTTATATTTTTTATGTAACACTTATGTAATCTAAATATTAAAAAAAAAATTTTTTTTTAAAAAAGGAGTACTTTCTACTTTTTAAAAAGTCCTCCTTTAATTGAATCAATGCATGTGAGAAACAATTCTTGAAGCATTGATGAGTATCCAAACTCTATACTACTAATTCAAATTAAGTCAGATGTCCTTCTAATATAAATCTTATGCATTTCCTTATAAATCAATGGTCACTTTATAGAAGAAATTTTAGCACAGAGTTCCAGTGGGGCCACATCTAGTACACTAAGATAAAGTCCATTCTAAATACAGCTATAAAAAAGTAAAAACATTAAAACTGTGCTAAACACATAAGCCCAACTACCCCCCAGATCCAACCATCACCACCATCACACACACACACACACACACACACACGAGTGATGTGATTATTGGAATGAGGTGGCTTTTTTATTTTTAAGCAAACATCCAAATGAGTAAGGCTGCACCATTTATTTATTTATTTGGGACTGAACCCTTTAAAGTAATCACCTTTGAAGGTTATTTGTGCATTCTATCACACAGAATTTTTCCAGAGTCCCTCTTTTAGACACAGGTCTTCCAGATTTATTTGCATAAGGATCATCCAGGGAACATATTAACAATGCAGATTCTTAAAGATTTGGATTTAATTGCTCTTGAATGGGATCTGGGAATCTGTAATTTTAATAAGCACTTTAGAATAATCTTCAGAGCCAGTTCACACGCCATGCAAGGATATCAAATAAGGACTCTAGAGTCAAACTCTATGTATACAAAACATAACAGAATGGAAGTTTAGTTTTATTTTTTTCAAAATTTTTATTTTTCCCAATAGAGCATATCAGTATAGATAGTCATAGAAGTGTCTATTAAAAAACAACAACATACCTCCATGAAAGAGATGCCTAAGCTCCAGACATCAGAATGGATTCCATACTGCTCCCCTGAAATTCTTTCGGGCTGTGAGAAAATAGAAGGGAGTTCATGAGCTGCTGTAAGGCACTCCAGGAAACATCACATGAGCTCAGCTAAGGCTGGGAGCATTTACACAGCATCTTACAGAGAGCAAAACAATTTTACATGTATGTATGTATGTATGTATGTACGTGTGAATGTGTGTATGTGTGTGTGTGTATTATATATGATCCCACTGGAACTTCACAAAGTTCCTGTGAGGAAGCCTTTATTATCCCTATTTCACAGTTGAAAAAAAGGAGGCTCAGTATAGTGAAGTAATTCAGGCAAGGTCCTAACGAGCTGGGACTTGAACCCAGGAGAAACAAATTACACAACAACATACTATTTATAGTATATAGTAAATATATTATCTATTTACATTTTGTTAGATTGGTCTGGAGCAATAGGCTTTCTTTTATTTCTTAACTTTTAACCTTTTATTTGGAAATAATTCCAAACTTTCAGCAAAGTAGAAGGACTAAGAATAGTAAAAAGAACATCCATATTTCCTTTACCCAGATTCACCTGTTACTAACTTTTTACTCCATTTATCAGGATTTCTCTTGATATAAACTGAGGATAGTTTGAAAGGCCCATCTGGAACTATAGTCCTCCATTCAAGATGTGTAGCAAACACCTGGTCTAGAAAGCTACTACACATACGCTCTCTACTTCAATAGGAATAATTTTATACTTAAGTGGATGTTGCCTGGTCTTTCTCTCTCTTCCCTCCAGGATTTGGCATTCAGTAGGATACTTCATGGAAATCTTTTGAATGAACACATGAATGAATGAATACAAGAAACTGAGGCCTCAGGGAGGTGGCAAGGTTGCCAAAGGTTACAGAGATAGGCATGGCAGAGCTAAGCTCAGAATCTATACCTCACAAGTGATGTAGTCTATTCTTTGCACATCCCTTGAATTTCCCAGCACCCACAATATCCACCATCCTTCAGGATGGCAGTCTATTCTTTGCCCATCCCTTGAATTTCCCGGCACCCACAATATCCACCATTCTTCAGGAGCTTCCATGGGATCCTCTAAGAGTCAGGAACCAGACTGGTCCACTGCTGACGGAGGAAGTGGGCATCCATCACTGACCAGCAGGGGCTACACCAGAGGGATGGGATAAGTAGGTGAAATATACTCTCAGGTGAGCAGGAAGGATCTTAAGTCCTATGTCATGGGGAGTAGGCTTACCAAGACACAAAATTTTGTAACCTATTTCCCAATCCTATCTACTGGGCCACTTTAATGTATTTGCCGTCTTCTCTCCACACCACTTTCCATAAAATTAAATAAAGCCCTGACTTGAGATAGCAGGATAGATTACCTTATTTCCTTTATTTATTTCTTTAGTTTGCAAAACTCCTTTCCTACTAGAAATAACTCTTCCCACGGGTCAAGTGTCATGTGACCAATTCTCCAAACTGCTAAAGGATATGGTCAGTCCAATCCCCTGTCAGTTTTTGTTTTATGTTCTAATCCTAATCCCTGAAGTCATTATTTCTCAAGTTCCTTGTTCACACATGAATGAATCCATTTTCCTATTCTAGCTGGCCAGTTACAGGAGTAATATTGTCATTATCATTGTCATCACCATCATCTTCATCACGGCTCTCATTTTACTGAGGGACTTCCATGAACTTGCCTTGTTTTAAATGCTTTTTGTGCATGTCTCACTTCAGATTAAAAAATACTCTTATTACATTGGTTCTATTATCAACCCAAATAACAGATGAGAGAAATGAGGCACAGAGAGGTTTAGTTTCTATTATTAACCATCATGCAATGCTGCATTCACTATATAAGAAAGACAGTGATAACTATCATTTAAGGACCACCTACTATTTTCCAGACACTGGGCTAGGTACTTTGCATCCTCTACACATCATAATAATCTTAAAAAGGTAGATATTTGTGATGGTTAGGGTAATGTGTCAACTTGACAAGGTAATTGTGCACAGTTGTTTGGTCAAGCAAGCACTGGGTTAATTGTAATACAAGGACATTTATGGACTTTAGGTACCAGTGAGTTTACTCCATAGATAACTGATTACATCTACATCAGCCAGGAAGATTGCTGTCAGCAATGAGTGACGCTTTATCCAATCAGCTGAATGCCTTATAAGGGGAAGTGATTTCAGCATTCAGAATTTCCCTGTTTGTCTTTGGACAGCCAGCATCTCCTGGAAACTCATCAAGGACCTTTGTTGGACTTTCATCAGAGCCCCTGGTTTGCAGCCTTCCTGTGGTACCTGGACTTGTGCATCCCCACCATCATGTGAGACACTTATAAAATCTCATACTATTGACAGATATCTCCTGTTGATTCTGTTTCCCTAGAGAACCCTGACTAATACAGTACTATTGCCCACATTTTACAGACATAAAAACTAAGGCTTAGAGGATTTGGAGAAATAGGAACCTTTGTACATTGTTGGTGGGAATGTAAAATGGTGCAGCTGCTATGGAAAATAGTTTGGTGATTTCTCAGCAAGTTAAGTTACCATGTGGCCAGCAATTCCATTTCCAGATATATGTCTAAAAGAATTGAAAACAGGGACTCAAACAGATATTTGTACACTAATGTTCATCGCAGTATTATTCACAATAGTCAAAAGGTGGAAGCAACTCAAGTGTCCACCAAGAGATGAATGGATAAACAAAATGTGGTATATACATACATTGAAATACTATTAAGTTATGAAAAGAAATGAGGTTTTGGTACATACTATAACACGGATGAACACTGAAGATATCACATTGAGTGAAATAAGCCAGATACAAAAGGACAAATATGTATGGTTCCACTTATATGGTTACCTAGAATATGCAAATATAGAGAGACAGAAAGTAGATTTTAGATTTCTAGGGGCCAAGGGGCAGGGGGAAGGGGTTATTGCTTAGTGGGTACAGAGTTTCTGTCTGGGGTGATGGAAAAGTTTTGGTAATGGATGGAAGTGATGGCAGCACAATACTGACAATGTAATTTATATCACTGAACTGTATACAGTGAGACTGGTTAAAATGGGAAATCTTGTGTTATATAAATGTTACCACAAAATTTTTTTTTTTAATTAAAAGAAACAAAAAACCAAGGCTTAGCAAGGTTAAGTGACTTCCCCAAGTTTAGAGCTTGGATTAGCATTAAGTTGTCCAAAAGCAGAGCCAGGATTCAAATTAAAGTATGTCTGATTGCAAAACCAGGGTTCTTCTCAGTTTGTCAAAACGCCCGCAGAATTCCAAGTCAGTAGGCCCAAGCACTAGATTCAATCTGGTCAATATTTCTTGAAATGTGGTCTTTTGACTACCCATCACAGAAATGTGTGAGGTGATTATTACAAATGAACCTCCAGGGTCAGAATCTCTAAGGATGGGTCTGGGGATCTTCACTAAAAAAAAAAATAAATTTCTCTGGGTGGTTCTTTGGTACACTCAGTTCCAATCACTAAACTTTTCCTTGTTCCCTGGAGGGGCAATGGCCTTTTATATATCCCTGCCTTCCCCTATATTTATGCCTTATAGACCTTCTCAAGGGCCACCTTTTTTGGTGAAATGGTCCCCTCCTAAGGCAGAATTAAGAATTCCTGCCTCTGTACTTCATTACAATTTTGTTCATGTCTCTAATTTTTACCTGTCACACTGTGCTATAATCATCTGTTTTCTAAACCATTTCTTCTGATAGGCAAGTTAAGTGCTTTATTCATCTCATACCTAGAACCATGCCTGGCCCATAGCTGGTGTGCCATCAATGTGTGCTGACTGAAGGGATATAATACACATTTATTGCATATTTGGCTTTAAGTATGAACTAATAATTAAGTTCCTTGGAGTATTTTCTCTATTAATATAGTTTCCCCATACTTTACTGGCATTCCATCAAGAACTTCCAGCAAACACAAAAATCCTAAAATCCTCTAGAATTACTGAAAAATAAAACTATAACCAAATGTTGCCTTCATCTCTGTCCCTTCTTTCCCTCCCCTCTCCCTTTCTTCATTTTACTAGCTGACAGTCATTTATATATAACACTTCATCCAGAATATAGCAAAAACAAACAAGAGTAAGCCCCATATAAAACATTTTCACAGGACCAACAATGACATTAAATAATTCATTCCATTTGCCCACTGAACATCCAAAACAATTACAAAACTGCAAGCTGAAAATAAAGTATAAAAAAATTAAATTAAAAAAGAAAACATAGGAAAAGTGATAATGTTCACATAAGAAGAACACCTTGAGCATAAGATTGTGACAATTTCTCATTGCAGAAATTATTCTTACAATAAGCTAACAAAAGAGATTACTGTTGTGATGCAGTGCTTGAACATGAATGATTAGCAAAAGTAGGTAACAAGGTCCATGGATCTAGTCTGATCCATGTCTACACTTATAAGGTAGACAGAGGCTGGGAAATGCACCCAGGTCCTAAATCTGACTTAAGGCATAAGATAAACTCCAAAACATTCTGAATTTATGGAGCCAGGCCTTGATGGCCTGAGGCTGCACAATTCAAAGCTGTGCTCACGCTTAAAGCCCACGTGGTCTGCCCTGTCCTCTCTTCTCTAAAACAAAATGAGGGAGGGGGACATGGCTTAAGCAGTTGGGTGCCCGCCTCCCACATGGGAGGCCCCAGGTTTGGTTCTGGTATCTCCTAAAGAAAATGAGCTGATGCAATGAGCCGACATAATGAACAGGGAACAGATGTGGCTCAAGTGGTTGGGCACCCACCTCCTACATGAGAGGTCCCGGGTTGGGTTCCCAGTGCCTCCTGAAGAAGATGAGTGGACACAATGAGCAGACAGATGAGCGAGCCATCTGCCAGGGGGGTGGGTGGGGGAACTTAGCAAAAGTAAAATAAAACAAAATGAAACAAAACAAAACCAATCATGAGGTACCACACTAATAACAAAAGGTCTGTGATGGACATTTTACAGTTAAAAAGCCAAAGCTGGGGTTGATTTTTTTTCATGATAGCCATCACCAGTGTTGAACACTAAATAATAAGAAAAAACATGACTCTCATCTGAAGGACCTGCATATTGAGGTTTAAGAGTATGTGTGTGTTGAGGGGGGACTGATCTGTTCTTAACAAGAACAGTAAGGTGTAGTGATGATCCAAAAAGCAGAATTTATAGAGGCTTTTAAAGGACAGTGGCTCCGAGCTGGCACTCATCCCCCCTCCCCTGCCCCCCAGCTACTGAGGACAGAGATGAGGACTGACCACTGTGACTCAGGACCCTGTTGAGTTAACTCATTCCAGAACTGTCTATGTTTACAACATAATACCCCAGGGTTTACGTGGGTTACGTATTTACCTGTCAAAAGCAGGAAGATATCAAGGTACATTCCTTAAATCTTCTGAAAAAGGAGTTTCTGCTGAGGAACTACGAAAATTGATAAAGTATGCACAAATACTTTTAGGCTGGCATGCAATCAAAGTATCTATCACTAATCAGGGGGCTTTTTTGTTTTAAAGTCAGCAAGATCCTGGGGTGGGTGGTAGAGCATACTGGCTTAACAAGGGCTCAAGTCAGACTGCTCTTATTTACATCTGTCTTCCAGTTCACTAATTTTCTCTTCTGCTTTGTCCAATTTGCTGCTGAATACAATGAGTTTTTAATTTTAGTTGATATATTTTTCATTTCTAGAGTTCTGTTTGGGTCTTTTTCAAATCTACTATGTGACTTTTATAATTTCCTGTCCCTTACGATATTTTTGAGTTTGTCACATATTTCTTTAAACATGCCAGACACAGCTGTTTAAAAATCTGGGATCTTAATTGTATATGCATCTGTTTCTATTGCTTGTTGTTCCTGCTGGTTCTCCTCCATGTTGCTTCGTTTCCTCATACACTGGTCTTCTTTGACTATTTGCTAGTTTTCACTCTTGAAAAAAATTCTGGAGAGGTTCTCTGAGGCCTAACCTCAAGGGGGGGTTTGTGTTTGTTTCTGCCACACACCTAGGAGTGCTAACAGCCAGCACCACTTCAAACTAAGTTCTCAGTATGAAGTTTCTTGTTGACTCAGGCCATGTACACTTAACCAAAGCTAGTCTATGGCCACAACTTCTTCCTTTACTTCTGCTTCTCTGCTTAGCTCTGAGAAAGCTTTTCTTCAGTTCCCTGAGATCGGGGGAGAAGTAGCAGCTTTAGATCTGGTTTGCCCTTACCCTGAGAGTGAGCCCTTTAGGGTCCTAGCATGACAAGTGGGCTCTGGAGCTTGACTTCCATCCCTCTATCCTGAGGGTGGTATAGGCAAATGCCCTCAGAGATAAGGAGCTTTGGTGCGCAGACATTCTGCTTTCCTCTTTGTTATGGGATTTCATCCAAAATTTGTCCTGGGAGTTCCCCATTGACTTTTTTTTTTCTTTAAAAAATTTTAAAAAAAATTTTTTCCCATTGACTTTTTAACTCTTCAGTTCACTTGAAATCATTTTTAAAATACTTTATAAGCATTCAGCAGAAGAGTTTATCTAAATGATCTTATTTGCTACCATCAGAAACTAAAAGCTGGCATCCTAATTATATCTTTCTTTAAATTTAAAAAAATTTTTTAAATTTTTATTTATTTATTTTTAACTGCAAAACAATTGGCAATTTTAAGTTACCAAAATTGTGGATTTGCATTTTTCTAAATCAAGAAAAAAAATTCTTTTTGAATGTTATATAACATACATATAAAACAAGATAGAAAATACATTATAAACTTGTAACAATGGCTGTAAACACATTACATTTTTCTCATATGCAATAGGTTGGCTATGGTACATACATAACATGAAACTACTACTAAGATAATAAAGAATATATAAAAATACACATCAGCTATGTGGTAACTTATAAGCTACACCCCATTCTACCTATTCTAAAAAAATTACATATTACTGCCAGAAAAAATGCTTTTAAAACTACATATTTTAATAAGAAATAAATTCTATAAAGAATGATATTACTAAGAACCAAGGCATTCAGAGATTTCAAAAGTCATACTTTTTTTTTTCAGTTGATGTAAAATTTGGTCAACTAAGTGTTTAAAAGTTTGTACAGAGACAACATTACTCATAAATGTTGCACATTTATTTCATATATTTACTTTCTCCCAATAAAAGACCTTTGATAAACATCTAAAACGTCCAGGTATAACATAGTTGAGATGAAACTGGATCAAATGCTGGTATTGTTTTTAACAAGTATCACCTCAACTGTTTGAATGTCGCAAATTTATTCAACCAACTAAACAAAATAAAAATCAAAATGGCAGGGCATTTTTGGGACATTGGAACTGTCCTGCATGACATTGCAATGACGGATACAGGACAGTATATATTTTGCCATAACCTATAAAATTGCATGGGGCAGAGTGTAAACTATAATGCAAACAATAGTCCACGGTTAGTAGCAGTGCTTCAACACATGCTTATCAATTTTAACAAATGTACCGCACTAATGAAAGATGTTGTTGATGTGCTTTACTCTCACTACTTGGCAATTCTGAGATCCTGGTCTAGTTAAAGTTAATTCATTTTTGGTGTCCTTCTATAAAATGAGGATAATGATAATAGTACCTATACCTCATGGGGCTGTGTGGAGATCAGAGGAATCCAAGTAACATGCTTGCTCCAGCATGTGGTACATGAGAATGCTCAGTAAATGTTAGCCACTTTTCAATCATCACCACTTTCATCATCAACACTGCATGAGCATGGACAGTTGAGCTGGATCATGCAACCCAAATGGCCTTTACTCCGGGTAAAGACAATTTCCAAGGACAGGAATAGTGCAGATGGAAAAAAAATGTTTAAGTGATAAATATAATCCCTTAGACTGACTTTCTGATCCCAAAGGACAAGTAACAGGTGTTTTGTAAGATTGGTTTTTATTCCAAAGCTTGTTATTCATAAAGAAAATGTGAAACTTAGATTGAGTTTTTAAGAATTCTAACAAACAAACCACAATTACTGAACAGTGGGTTAAAGTTTTAGGGGTTTCTATCTTAAAAAATAGAGTAAAATTTTAAGTAGTCAGAATTTCTGAGAAAAGATTTTAATTAAATATAAGCCCCAAAGCCTTTTGGATCCCTTTCATAATCCTTCTAAAAGAAGTGCTTTTAAAATGTGCTGAAAATTTTTTTATTGCTGGATTAAATCTAATTATCTACCCTTAAAAAGTAGTATGTCCTTGTCTCAGTCGTACCTCATCTGTCAATAAGGAGGTTAGACTAGATGACATTTCAAGTCTTCTAGGAGTGCTATTGCTTAATGTGTCCCTAATTAAAAAACAACAACAACAATAATTTAGAATCTTCAGAAGCCTCCCTGTCTTTTTCCTAATTATCTTTTATTTATTAATTTTTTTTGAAGTACCAGGGCCGGGGATTGAACCTGGGACCCCATATGTGGGAAGCCAGCACTAAACCACCAAGCCACATCAGCACCCCTGAGTTGGCTTCCTCGTTTGTTTTGCTTGTTGTTTGTTTTGTTTTTTTTTTGTTTCTAGGAGGCACTAGGACTTGAACCCATGACCTCTTATGTGGGAGCAGGCACTCAACAGCTTGAGCCACATCTGCTCCCCACTAATTACCTTTTTTTTTTTCTCTTACACTTCAGGATATAGGAGAATGAAGTGAGATTGTTCTTATATGTAGGCCTATTTCTTTCTGACTTACTTTCTTTTCAATATGTGAGTTGCCTGGCTGGCTAGATTTGAGTTATTTTGGGACTTCCTATACCTTACAATCCAAGTATGATGCTTAATACAAAAACTTAAATGCTCTGCCCACAATTAGTGAACAAGTCACATTTGGAATGCAGCTTTTATGACCCAATTCATTCATCTGTAACTGTATGGAGGACTGGATATAGAGAATGAGCAGAATAAATCCTGCCATGAGAAGTTAATAATCTAGATTGGGAGAGACACATAAATAATTGGGATCTAATAAGAGGCACAGAAGTTAGGAGTTGAGGCTTTGGAGACTGATACTTAGGTTTGAATCCCTGACTCTGGCAATTATTAGCTATGTGAACTTGGGTAAGTCACTTAACTTCTCCGTGCCTCAGTTTCCTCATCTGTAAAACGAGAATATTATCTACCTCATAGGGTTGTTTGTGTGGATTTAACGAGTTAATATATGTAAGAGCTTAGACGAATGACTGGCACACAGCTGCTAATTAAGTGTTAGCTTTTATTATTATTATTATCACTGTATAGTAAGTATGTATAACTATAAAGTGAGAGAAATGGATGTAAAACAAGGGCATTTACATCAAATGACCTCTAACTATAGTTGCATTTCCACAATTCACTGTTAGTCCTTTATTCTACCTCCCCATAGCTGCCCCACATGGCCTTTAATTTCTGAGTCTTTGCTCATTCCTCCACAGTGCCCTTTCATATACTACTTGAATTGTCCAATTTGTACATTGTGTGTCTTCTGATTCTCTAAATGTATGTTTGGTGAAACTTAAGTTTTTATTATGCCACACATAATACTGTTATATATAACCTTGTATTTCCTATTTCTGCCCATGCCTTATCTGGGTCATGGAGTGGTTCCAGGGTGCCTGAATAACAGCATGGAAGTTACTAAGTAAATACTGGTTGATTAATTGAAGGTACTCATTTTTTACTGAAATAGACTTAGAGTTGGCAAACTTTTTCTGTAAAGGGCCAGGCAGTAAGTATTTTTCACTTTGTAGGCTGTATGTTCTCTGTCACAACTATCACACCTACATACCTCTGCTATATAGTGCTAAAGCAGCCATAGGAAAGATGTAAACAAATGGGTGTAACCATATTCCAATACAACTTTATTTACAAAACCAGGCAATAAGCTAAATTTGGTCTGAGCTGTAGTTTGCTGACTCCTGGTATAGATCTCTATGCAGAACTTGAAGTTACGAAACAGACCAGCTAAAATGTGATATCAGTCATAGTTTAAAGAAAAAAAAAAAAAAAAAAAAGTAAGCCCAGCTCTTCTCCATCACAAGCTTGTAAGCTGCCAGAAGGCAGGGACTAGTATCCATTACAGGTGAGCTGCCAGGCCCTGTCCGCAGGTGAGCCACACAGCAAGATGATGATGTAACAGCAGAATGACACAAGGGAGAGCCAAGATGAGACGCACTGAAAAACCAGGAACTAAGGTGGTGCAGACAGTAGGATGCCTCTCTCCCACATCAGAGATTCTGAGGATCGAATCCCAGTGAAGACAGGAGGAGAAGGATGAGAGGAGAGGGCAGGAAATGCTCACAGAGTTGCCCAGCGAATGGACACAAAAACAACAAAAACGGAGGGGGGGGTAGTGAAAATGGATAAAAGTAAATAAATCCTTAAAAAAAATGTATAGGGGAGGAAGATACAGACTGTAGTTAGGAGTAATACTTTGACGATGCTCTTTCATGATTTGTTAACAAATGTTTCACAATAATGCAGGGTGTTTGTGGGGGGTGATGTGTGGGAGCCCTGTATGATGTTATGCATGTTTATTTTGTAAGATCATGATGTTTACTGAACACTTATAGTTTATGTATGTTCATGTATGAATGACATACTTCAATAAATTGTTTAAAAAAATCTATTACATAATCATAAATGTTATTTCCACATTCCCTTGCTCCCCCCAATCTTTGATCTCTCAATCACACAGACAAGTAGTTGGCCAATGAAAGCCTGCTGAATTGAAACAAGAAGCTCTTGTTCTCACCATCAAGCTGTTACTCGTTGCTCCGTAGGTATCTTAAACTTTTTACACCTTGAACTATAAAGTTGATGACTAGAATTCACTCACCCAAGAAGCAAAGCAATTTCAGCTCTGCCATTCTGAGCTATGTTTCATAATTTTAATCCTCACATTTTCAATTAACGTATGGATGCATCACATTCATCCATAAACAGAAAGAAAAAAAGTAATTTCTTTAATGTACACCTGGGGAAGACAACTGTAATCTGGGTATGTACATTCAAACATAATGCGGTTTAATTATTAGAGCAATTTAAAGCTACTGAGGACATGATGAGTAGCTGAGAAGTTGTTTCATGTATAGTTTTTTTTTTTTTTTTTTTTTTTTTTTTTTTTTTAAATTCACAATGCTCCGTATTCTTTCAAAGATTGAAACGACAACATTCAGCAGGGCTTTGTTAATTATAAGGTGGCTCACCAATCTCTAACCTGGTAGAGTCAGTAAGAGGACAGTTTTATAGAGACAATATGATAATTTCAGAGGTTAATTCATTTTTTTTTCCACATTATTTAGAAAAAGGGGAATGAATTTTTTTTAAAAAACAAAGCAAGACTATTAACCATTCTTATATCTGAATGAAGATAAAATGCTTAGTATTGTTCTGAGATCCAGAGTTCCATCCATATTAACATCTTTTTATCAACATAATATAGGAACAAAGAACACTGTGAAAAAGATCCAGGGTTTCATCCATACTAACATCTTTAACTTCATGATACATTAAAAAAGACTGTTAGAAGTAAAAGGGACTACCTAAATAAAGCTAGAGCCCTCATTTAAAAAATTAACCTTAAGATATTAAAACAAAACAACACTTTGCTCCAAAATGATACTAGATAAGCTTCCTGCTTGCCTTCCCATTTCTGTCCCCCACTCTTAAAGTGATTTTGGAAACAAACAAAAGCATTTTTATAGACACAAATAACTTCTCTTCCTCAAAATGTAGAAAAAAGAAGAAAAGGTGAAAGCCAAGTCCACACTGGTCATTGAAACAGTTCTATGCTTCTACTTTTTATTCTTGGTAAATTTATTACAGTGCAAGTAAGTTATAATAGGCATGGGTCCTACAATTAAACAAAATATAGAGGTACAAGTTCTAAAGAAAATTGCCTGCTAAGCCCTTATATTCAGAGATCCATAAGTAAGAGTTGGATCAATAATTTAATTTTGATCTGAGGGTTAATTAAATAAGCAATGTGGCAATGTAGCCAATATGCTATAAAATGCAATTTTTCTGTAGGACTAAACTTCAAAACACAGTGATTTCACACTTGAAATAACCCAGTTAAAGTCAACAAAATCAGATAAGTTGGTAGCTACTATATAAACTCTAATGTCTTTTTAGAAAGATTTAAAAATCAGATTGTGACTGGATTGACTTTGTAATTTATGATCTGTTAGGCTAAAGTGGTAGAATTAATTCAAGAATTATACATTACTAAGTACATAAAGATAAAGATGTTGGTTTAAATGTTATTTTTGCATAAGTTTACTTACCGCCATATAAGCATTTGTTCCAACATACGTCTTGGCTATAGAATTCACCAGCTATGAGACAAAACAGTCTGTTAGAACAATATAAAGATAATGTGGAAATAAAATGGGCAATTATTCCTCATTTAACCTACAATCATCATTCCTATAAATCAACTAAAAATTATGTAAAAGGGAACAAATTTATCTACAAAGGCATTAAAAATGATTAAATCTCTCTTTTCTTTTGAATGTGATTTCCAATTTAAACAAACACAGCATTACAGTTTATAGCAGATAACCTTAAACAATTCACTTAAGCAGGATGCTTATCGCTTTAGTACCCCAAACCCGCCTGATATAAAAAGTCAATTTGAAGTAGAATTTGAACATATTCATTTTTCAGTCAGAAGGCTCAAGATGTGAATGAAACCCCATGCACTGCTAGAATGAAATGAACACTAAATACGCTGGAGGGATAACAGACTTTGACAACCCATAATACAACGATGACCTTCGCTTTGGTCTTCATGTTTGGCTGGGAGTAAAGGTGGCTGCAATTCAAATCAACATCACAGCACGCTCATGGGTCACTATCACCAGGGTTCTCAGGGGAGGCCCAAAATGGAAATTAATTAAAATTTGTGCTGCACATTGTAATGGCCCTCCACCATTGTTGCTCCCAATATTAATTTTTATTGTGGGCCAGTTGGGCTCCCCAGGCACAGCTCCCACTTTGCCCTTCCTTTTGTCTGGCCAAAACGCTTTCATATCAAAGCTGCATATCAATGAAGTTTGCCATTCGTAAGTAGTAATTACAATATCAGCAGTTTTTACTGTCATTAAACAATGAGCAATCATATTCTGATGAAGGAAACTCACTCGGAGATTAAAAATGAGTAACACACTCCCAGCCGAGGAGAAGATGCAGAGGTTCTGTTTATCTGGTAGCTAGGTGATTTTTCAATCCAGAGAGTAGATGGAAGATAAAAAGTGGATGTTGCAAAAAGGAGAATAGGCTGGGAGAAAAAAAGAGACCAACCTGAGTGCTAACTCCAAAATCACACAGTTTGACCTGTCCTCTTGTGTTTACTAGCATATTGGAAGGCTTCACATCTAAAAAGAGACCGGAAGAGAGTCCATGTAACTAATTCGTTATCTATAGTGCTTGTTATAAAAAAAGCACACACACACTTTATACTATATTGCAGAAATGACATCATCTGCTCAGCCAGAAATTCTAATCACAAATTTAATGCAAAGCATTTTATCCGGAGGCAAAACGTAAGGTCCTAATTCCTCTGCTTCCAACCATATTTGACTTCTATAAAAGCAAGGGTTTACCTCAAGTGAAAGTCAAATCAAATTTTGGCTTTGAAAACAGTAAACGTACCCATCGTCCTATCCTAGCCTTTCAGGAAAAGTAGGAAGATAAGAAAATATAATCTTGCAAATAACTTGCACAAAAAGGATTAGCTTTACTCTCAATGTGCAAACGTCAAACTCCCCCTCCCATCCAAGAAGTAGTAACAACAAAGGGAAGCCGACAAGGTAAAAAAAAAAAAAAAATGCATATGTTGCTGGTAAGAGGTTAAATTGGAAAGAGACAATGAGAAAATGAATGCAGTTTTGCTATTTTCCATGTTTTACCTGACAAATGTTACTTTAGATATTGACTCAGAAATTTAGCTAAAAGTGTGAGGTATATGTGTATTCACGCATGCACTTATGAGTCTTTCTGTTTTATTTATCCTTCTCTTCCCTTACATAATTTTTGAATCCCTTACATCATTTTTGACTGCTGTTATCGTTAACAAAAGAATTGACATAGCCTTCCCCAAAGCAGTAAGTTGCTAAATAACGACACAAAGGGTTTCTGTGAAGCATCGTCAGTGACAACAATGAGCCTTTTCAGGAATTCAGGGAGCCCACACAAACCATCCAAGCAGGACAAGAGCACAATGCCCTTGAAGATGCAGAGCAGCACCTGCCTCCACACTTCTTCTTCAGCGGCAAAAGTTGTCTAGAACAACTTTTGGTTACGTTTATAACCTTAACCTTAACTATGAACAAGAGGCTCATAATCTCGCATATAACAATTTAAAAAATTTTAATGCGTTAATTTCCCCCTGAATCTCTACCCTGCAAAAGAGTACCCGACTAAGTATCTTGCTGAGAGTAGGTACTTAATTAAAACTCCAAGTTCACGCTCAGTAACTGACAATTATTGAGCCTTACTTACTGTATGTCAGCCAAGGTGCTTGGCAGTGTGCTGGGCATATACATTAGTGTTGCCTGAATGACTGACACTAGACTGTAAACTCTGTGAAAGCAGTGACTTTGTTTCTTTTATTGACTACATTACTCCCAGCCCTCACAAGAGTGTCTGGCATACACTAAGTGTTTTTAATAAATATCTGTTGAATAGATGGATGAATAAATGAATGAAAACCACAAGCATACAGCATTATTTTATGCTGATTTTTTTTTTCAGTGATGTGGGGGTTAGCTATAGAACGGGTCTCAGTTAGCATACGCTATACCCTTTCTTTGGTGGTGGTGATGGTGGTGGGGCATTCTCTCTTTGTATACAAGTTGGAATGTGTAAGGCAGGTTTAAGCTGTCTCACCAACTGGTCTCTCTGACTCCAGTTTCCCCCAATTTCAATATACTTCTTATACCATATTAAACCTTAAATATACCACTTTCATTACATCATTTCACTCCTTAAGGATGAAGTAAAATATTCCCTGCCTCCATCAGGGGCATTCAGCATAATACATCATAGACAGCCCATAGTCAACACTCAATAAATGTTTGCTGAACTGAAAGAAATGTTAGACTCTAAATAGCCTGGCATTATCTTATTTTTACAAATTTAATTCTCAAGTTTTGAATGTTTTTCTTTTGGACAATCTGCTCTTTTATATACTAGTGCCCTTAAACCATCCTTAAGCCACTACATCACATGGAGAAAGTTAATGAAGAAATATTTTGAGCTCCTGGAAGATGGGGCTGCTGTCTAGAAATCAGGAGGTGTTTTCTAAAAGTAGGAAATCTTTAGCTTCAATCAGACACACATTTGACTTAAGTGGCTCAATAGTAAAAGAATAAAACAACAAAACTGTCAGACTATATCCTAAAAGGCAAGGTGTAAATAAGAAATTCACTGCGGTTTTCACTTCTCCAACAACAGCATCTTCCTTTAACTTAAATATGAGCCTGCTATTTGACTTTTGCATATTCACTTCTCAGCTTAGTTTTCAGGAGCACTGTTTGAGTATGAAAGTAGTAGATTTCCTGTCACCCTCAAACCAATTTTTATATTCTAACTAGACTGTTTTAATCATTGTCTCAAAAAAAAAAAAAAAAAAAAAAATCCCATCAAGCCTTTGTTCATGTGGCATGTTTCCTCTCCCTTCCTGTCCCTTCTTTGATATTTTCTGACTACCTGAATCCTATCCAGCCTTCAACTCAAGTACTCCACCTCCCTGCTGCCCCAACTATGCAGGCCATGAATGTCACTGCTTCCTTTAAATTGCTATAGCATTTGCTGCCTGTTTGGAACTAAGCATAAGACACTGTATACTAGTAGTTATTTATCATGTTTACTGTTCTAGGTATCATCGCCCTAAGTAATGAGTTAATCAGAGTAAGGATATGCTTTATGTATCTCTGAATGCATACATCCAAGCAAAGTACCTTGCACACTGGTTGATGGCCTATTAAGCAATAGATTTGGCAATATAAATGCCCCCTAACAACATCCTGAGACATAATTTGGACAGATTCCTTTAAACAAAGTGAGGAGTGATTTCTGTACCTACTTCATTCCAGAAACATATAAGGCAGGAAGGAAGTACTAACAACAGACTCAGAAGATTTGTGCTTTAGTCTTTTTCACCCTGCCACAAATTTGGTATGTGTCTTTAGAAAAGTCATATATAACTTCTACATTTTAGTTTGCATATCTGTAGGGAGATAATATTAGCCACTGCGTAAATCTTAAAGAATTGTGAGGATCATATGAGATAATGAATGAAAAGTTGCTTTCAAAATTGTCAAACACTCTATAAGTGTATAGTGTTATTATTTTTAAGTGATAACCAACCAAGTTAGAAAAGGCATTGCATCTCACTATATTTAGGAAATTATTCGTATTGCTACTGTAGCAATTTAGGCTGTATTTGATAAAACGCTAGCTGAAAGAAAATAATTTTCAAAGTCCAGTAAGTATAACTATAAAACCAATCTAACGTTTATGAGGAGGCATTTTTGCTAGGCCTTATGCACTTACTCCTTAACAAGGCTACTGAACTGGTCTTCCTATTTTCATCCTTGCTCTACTATAGGTTGTGTTCAACACAGCAGCTAAAGTGATTTTTATTTTATTTTATTTTTTATTTTTTTAAAGATTTTATTTATTTATTCATTTATCCCCCCCTTGCTGCTTGTGCTCGCTGGGTCAGCTAACCACGCCGTGTGGGCGGGCTTGCCTTCACCAGGAGGCCCTGGGAACCAAACCCGGGGCCTCCCATATGGTAAACGGGAGCCCTACTGATTGAGCCACAGCCGCTTCCCTAAAGTGATTTTTAAAACCTAAACCAGACCACATCACTTCTCTGCCTAAAACCTCCAACGGCTTCCCAACTTAGTGCAAAAACTAAAGTCCTCATAATGGTCTCTTAGGCCCTTTGCAGACTGGGCCCCATTACCGGGGAGCTCTTATCTTCACCATTCCTCTCCCTGCCCACTCTCTTCTCCCAACTAGCCTCCTTGCCCGCTCTATAGTTCTATCCCTGGAACATTCTGTTCATACATACAGCTTACTCCTTCATTTCTTTTAGGTTTCTGCTTATATGTTACTTTTATAAAAGACTTCCTCAACCACCCAGATGAAACAGCAATACCTTTCCCACCCCAGATACTCCCTTTTTTTCTTTCCCTGCTTCAATGTTCTCCTTAACACTGAGTACCATAACACTTAGAACCACTGATATTCTACATCTGAGTGTGTAAATCTGTCTACTCGTGGTCCTCCCCTCTTGATGAGAAGGTTCATTGAATGCAGAGACTTAATTTGTTTAGTTCATTACTATATCCCAAGCATCTAGAATGATGTCTGGTACAAACTGGAGACATTCAATAAATATTTGTTGAACAAATGGGAATGAATGATGTCTCTAGTAAAACATGGCCAACGTACTCACTTGGAAAAGCATGAATTCTGCCTGGGAAGGAGCTATATCTTTTTTCACTTAATGGAATAGTCTTCACAACGAAAACATTTCATTATTAATGCTTACATTTCAGAATGACACCCTTCATTCTAAGAAGAATCTATAGTCATTCAAAAATATTCATTTAACAAATATTTTTTGACTCTTTACAATGTACCAGATATAGTACTACATGCTATAGCGAAAAACATGAGTTAGGCCTTGCCTCTGCTTTCCAGGAACACCCAGACCAGGGAGTTGTTGATTTATTCTTATTCAAAAAGATTGCACATTTCATGATATCAACATTTCTTATGTATGTTGTAAATGGGATTTTTCCTCCTGAACAACTGGCATGCTTTCTATTTCTATAATGACTATAAGAGTTGGCAACTAAGTAGTTCCCAAGCCTGGCTGTGCATTTAAAAAAATAAAGCTTCTGGGTTTCACCCCGTTATCTACTGAAGAAGAATCTTTGGGACAGTTTTTAAACGTTTGGCAAATTAACCTAATACAGCCTAGACTATAGGTCAGCATTTAAAAAAACTGACAAAACCTTACTTAACTACTAGAAAGTTCAGAATCTCTCAAAGGAAATTTCTTCTCATTTCCCTTTACTTTTTAAAATCAATTTTACTTTTTTATATCAGTTTTATTGCAGACATTCTGAATGTACAGTTTGATTAGTTTGATAAATGAACATCCATGTAATCACCACCACAATCAAGATATGGAACATTTCAATGATGCTAAAGTTTCCTTGTGCTCCTTTATAGCCAAACCCAGCCTCTAGTAACCACTGATTAGTTTTTGTCATTACACATTAATTTCTTCCCTTTTTTTTTTTTTTTTTAAGATTTAATTTATTTATTCATTTATCCCCCCCTTGCTGCTTGTGCTCGCTGGGTCAGCTAACCACGCCGTGAGGGCAGGCTTGCCTTCACCAGGAGGCCCCGGGAACAGAACCCGGAGCCTCCCATATGGTAAACGGGAGCCCTACTGATTGAGCCACAGCCGCTTCCCAATTTTTTCCTTTTCTACATACATTATAAACCCCATAATGCTGTTATAATTTTTGCTTTGAACAATTTGATGTTTAGTATTCTGATGGTTTATCTGTCATTATATTTCAAGTGGGTATCTTGCAGACAGTATACAGTTGGGTCTTGCTTTTTTAACAAGCCTATTTGGCTTTTAATTGGAGTGTTTAGACCATTTACAATTAATGTAACTATTTATATGGCTGGGTTCAAATTTACCATCTTGCTATTTGTCCCATCTGTACTTTGTTCTTTTTTTTTTTTTTTTTTTTCCCCATCTTTTCCTGCCTCCTCTGGATTAGCAGAGCTATTTTTAGAATTCCATTTTATCTCTACTATTGGTTTCTGAGCCAGGGCTTGACAAATCTTTTTTGTGAGGGCCATACAATAAATATTTTAAGCTTTGAGGGCCATATGGTCTTTGTTGCAACTATTCAACTCTGCCTCTGTAGTGCAAAAGCAGCCAGATAATATGTAAATGCATGGACATGGCTGTGTGCCAATACAATTTTGTTTATAAAAACAGTTGGTAGGCCATATTTGGCCCATGGGCTGAAATTTGCCAATCCCTGTTTGAAGTTATACTTTTTTGTTTTACTATTATTTATAATTGCTCTAGGATTTACAAAATCATTCTTTAACTTATCACAAATAATATTAGGGTATTTTATTTATAATATAAAAAACTTACAACAGTATATTTCAATTTTCTTCCTCCTACCCTTTGTGCTATCATCATACATTTTACCTCTACATGTGTTATAAACCAAACAACACACTATCACTATTTTTGCCTTAAATACTTTTAAAAGAAATTTAACAGTGAGAACAAAGTCTTTTATACTTATCCAAATATTTACTATTTCTGGTGATCTTCAATCCTTCCTAGAAATCCAACCTTCCATTTTCCTTCTGCTAAAATAACTTTCTTTAACTTTCCTTACAGTGCTGGTCTACTGGAAAGGAATCTTCTCAGTTTTGTTTTTCTGAAAAAGTCTTCATTTTGTTGTTATTTATGGAAGATATATTTACTGGGAAAAGAATAATGGGTTGACAGTTTTTCCTTTTGACATTTTAATGATGTCTTTCCATTATTTTCTAGCTTGCATAGCTTATGGCATGTACTCTGGTATCTTCTTATCTTCATTCCTCTTGACTTAATGTGTTTTTTTTTTTCTTCTGAATATTATAAATATTTCATTTTTCATTGTGATATGCTTTGGTGTGGTTCTGTGTTTACTCTGGTTAAGGTTCTATGGGTTTACTGGTTTCATCAAATTAGAAAGTTTTAGGCCATTATTTCTTCAAATTATTTTTGTTCCCCTTTCTCCTCTCCTTCCAGGACTCCAGTTACACATAAATGCTAGACTTCTTAATATTAACTCAGAGCTCATGAAGGCTGTAATCATTTTTTTTAAGTCTCTTTTTGCTTTGTAGTCAGTTTAGGATTATTTTCATATTTTTAACTTCAAGATCACCAATTTTTCTTCCATAGTGTCTGATCAACTGTTAATCCCATCCAATGAAATTTTTATTTTAGATATTTTATTTTTCATCTCTAGGTGTTTCATTAGGTTCTTTTTATACTTTCATCTCTTTCCTCGTTATGCTCATGTTTTCTTTTACGTACTTAAGCATATTTATAATACTCAAAATAGCTGTTTTAAAACTAAGTCCATTATCTTGGGGGATAGGGGTGCCTACTATTGACTAATTTCCCCCCTGGCTATGGTCTTTCAGAAGAAAAATTCTTCGTTCATCTACTAATATTTTTATTTGGATGTCATGAATCAGTCAGAGTTCTCCAGAGAAACAGAATGAACAAGATACATGATATGTGCATGTGTACAACATACACACACAAGAAATTTATTTGAAGGAACTGGCTCATGTGAATGTAGGGGCTGGCAAGTCTGAGATCTGTAGGGCAGGTCTGGTAGGCTGGAAATTCCACTCTAAGAGTGATACTGCAGCATTGAGAATGAAATCCATAGGGGAAGGCAGCAGACTTGAAATTCTGAGGGGACAATTGATGTTGTAGTCTTGAGGCAGAATTTCTTCTATTTCCTGGAACCCTCAAGTTCTTTGCTCCTAAAACTTCCACACTGGTAATGAGGAGGTCCACCCACATTACCAAAGGTAATTTTCTTTACTTAAAGTCAAATAGAGATGCTAATCACATTTACAAAATACCTCCACTACAGCATCTAAGTCGGTGTTTGATCAACAACTGGACACTATAACTTAGCCAACATAACACAAAAAATTAACTATCACTGTTAGATACTGTGAATCTCATGTTGTTGAGAGATAAATTTTGTTGTAATTCTTGAAAAATTACCAGATTTGATATTGGCAGGTAGTTATTTGCAGATAGCTTGATTCCTCTGGAGTTTATTTTAAAGATGGTTTTATTGTTTGTTTTTTAAATGGATAGTCTAGCCCTTACTGCAGAACTAGTTTAATCTCACTACTAAAGCACAGCCATTCTTGTCTCTCCTGAATACTCTAATGTATTTACTGAGGTCTCCCCACTCTGGATGGTGTGAATAAAAAGATTCCCAAATTGTGTGACCTTTGGGAATTGTTTAGCTTACAGTTCCCCAGAAATTTTCTTTCTCAGAAGATCGTTCACCGTTTAGCTTTGTGAGATTTCACCCCACCAATGCAAAGATTGACATTTCGTCATACACTTATAGAGACCCTTATACTAGAGAAATAGTTCCTCTCTAGGACACTGTCCCATAAATTCTACCAATTTTGGCTTTCTTAAACTCCAAACTCTGTCTTGTCAGCTTAGCAAGATCTTTGGGCTCTCCCTATGCTGCAGTCCAGAAATTGTCTCCAAGCTGAAAGTGTAGGTGATTACACGGTTCACCTCATTTGTTTCCCATCTCTCAGGGATCATAATCCCACACTGCTTGTTTTCTAATATTTGAAGACAGTTACTTCATGTATTTTGACCAGTTTTCTAGTTGTTTCAGTAGAGGACAAGTGACTCCTTGTGGAATAATCTCTTTCTTTTTAAATTCTTTTTTTGGTTTTTGTAATTGCTTGACCTTATATTGTAAGCTACCTCAATCCTTTATGGAATTAGATGGGATGTAAATAATATTAGAACTTTGTTTATTTAGGTTAAATTTGAATTCATGTGGCAGAATTAGAAGCAAATGGGTTCTATTTAAATGCTGGAATGATGATAGCTTCCTTGATTTAAGTTTCAATTTACCTTGGATAAAATATTCCACTTTAAACCTGAGATATCAACAATCCTAGTTTATAGCCACTGACCTTACAACTTCAAGTTTTCATTTAAAACATGCCAATTCTACAACTCTGCTTGATTTTTGTTTGTTTGCTTGTTTTGGTTGGTTTCAACTTCACTCCAAGTCATAGACAATAGCACAACAGATAAGGCAGAAAGATTACTTTTAAGGAGGTAGTTATATCTATACTTATTTTAATGTAATCTCAAGTTATATAAAACAAACAGCAATTGAATGCATACAGCTTTTCATTCAGCTCACTTAAAAACATTATAGCCTTTCTTCTGTAAGCAAAGCACAGAAAAGATGAGTCATTAAAGTGACTGATTATAAATGGCAATCACCAGGGCAGATGCAAGTCATTTTGGTTTAATCAGGTCATTAATTATTAGGGTTTATCAATTAGTTTTATTGAAGGCAGGGGAGCTTAAATGAATAGTAGGACATTGATTTTAACAGAGACATTTTCTCAAAGTAAATACAAACGAGGTGTGTAGAAGTCCAGAATTACAGATCCTTTTCATAAAAGTAAAGAGGAATAAACTTCTTCTAATGCAACAAATAAGCCTGTAGTCACTAAAGTTTAGTGAAAAAACAAATTAACTGTAACTACCTTTGCACTAATTATGAAATATCATGTTTAATGTTCCCTAATTTGAATTTCTGTTTCAATCTATCTTGGCCAAGAAGCCAAGATCATGCTGGAGAAAGTGAGATTAAAGGTACAATGCAATGTGACTCAATTTTTTTTTTTCATTTCTTTCTCTCCCAATCTTAATATCAGACATTCCTTACCTTCTTTCATTTTAGACAAAAAATTGTCATTTTATACAGATAGGTTTTGAAAGGAGTCAGAATTGATTCCTGTTGATCAGAACCTCTTAGGAGAAGCAGAGTGATGTCATGGAAAATGGAACATGCCCTCTGGACTTAATCCAAGATCCTAGCATGAACCCCAGCATATTGTCTATGAGACCTCGTTGAGCTCTGTTCCCATATATAAGATCAGGGCTGATACGTGATGTTCCTACACTTACAAGTTTATGAGAATTAAGTGAGATTATGTGCTCAGCAGCACCTGGTACAGAGCTAGAGCACCAGGAGTTGTTGAATGAATAAAAGAAATGGGAAAAACATTTTGTAAACATGAATGCACTAGATAGACTATAAGCTGCTGCTATGTAGAACTGATAATAACAATGATTCCCACCCTAGAAAGTCAGGATGTGTACCATCTAATATACTGGACCAGACCCAAATGCTAAGTGAGAGTAATGTTCATTATACCAACTCCACCTGAAAGCAGGCTTCTTCCAGAATGGCAAGTATTGTTCAGCTGGGATTGCAGAAGATTTAACAACATGTACCTTCTGTCACAATATTTTCCCTCTCCTTTGGTAAGATTTCATAGTAAGCTGGGCTTTTCAGAGATGGTGTAATGAATATTTTAGTTGCAGCAGTGACAGCACAAGTAGATAATAGGTGATTATGATGCAGTTCCATACAAAATTTGAAATGCATAGAAGATTATAGAAAAATATCAAGGAGTGGAAAGAATGGAAAAGTCTACAAATAGGGTCTCATGTCATGCTGAGAATAACAGTAGGTGGTTCTCTACAGGAGCCTGTAACCAAATAATAATCAGCCTCAAAGTTTCTTTAAAAATTAAACATAAACTTATCATATAACCTAGCAATTCCATTGCTAGGTATTTACCCAGGAGAAATGAAAACACAGGACTACATAAACACTTGTATACAAATATCAGCATTATTTATAATATTCCCAAACTGGATACAATCCAAATGTCTATCTAATAGCAAATGGACAAGCAAAATGTGATAAGTACATAAAATGGAATACTATTCAGCCATAAAAAGGAATGAACTGCTGATACACTGCTACAACGTGGATGAATCTCAAAAACATTATACTAAGGAAAAGAAACCAGACATTCATATTATATGATTCTGTATACAAAATGTCCAGAAAAGGCAAATCTATAGAGTCGGAAAGCAGATAAGTGGTTGTGTGGGGCTGGGTTTGGAAGCAGGGATTTATTGCAAATGGGCATGAGGACTCTTTTGGGGAAATGTTTTAAAACTGGATTATGGCAATGGATGCATAATTCTTATGAATTTACTAAAAATCATTGAATTGCCCATTTAAAATGGGTGAATTTTATGGTATGTAAGTTATATATCAATAACATTGTTAAAAAAAAAAAAAAAATCAGCCTCATACCAGCTTGGTTTATCATTAACTTCTCCATAGTTTAGCGAATGCTTTGTGGTCACCATGGTCATTTTTCTACTTCAACAAAGTATGAAACAACAGTTAATTAACGGTAAGATAGTTATTTCCCCCCAAAACTGATATGTACTAGAAAGCCTGATTAATCGTGATTATAAATATTTAAAGAAAGTTAAAATTTTCAGTGTCACTTTAGTGTATTTAATATTATTTACCAAAATGTATAAGGCTATGCCTTCAAAATGTGAAAACAACCAGTTCAAACATGAAAAATTCAATTAACAAACCAAGTTACTTCAATAACCTCCAGTAACTGCTAGGCTGATTTTTTTTTTCTTCCACTGCATTGACCAAATTGACTGTGGAAATTGGTATCTTGTTGAGACAACCCATGCTACCACCCATAACCGCCTTGTGCAGGAAACTATATCTTTACACATGCTGCATCAATTAGCCACTTAACAATCCACATACACAGCATCAAGCTGAAGCTTGCTAATGAAGGCCAGAACCTTCAAGAGCACGGGCTTTCTACAGTTCTTCACAAAAGGCTCCTCCGCCCACTGCCCAGCCCATGCCCCCAAAACAATCAGGGGTCAGAGCAGGAGGCAACCCTCAGTTGGATTTGGCTGGGTGCCGAGGAGACTCTTCAAAATAGATAAATAAAAGCTCTTTCACAAAACTACAGTTAGAATGACCCAAGGTGCTTTGAATAGGGGCCTATGTGATAATTTCCTGGAAAGGTTAGTTCCAAAGAAAATCATTACTTTATGCATGATCCCTTCTCTTGTCAGAAAGGAAAACCATGAATTTGAATTTTTTTTTTTCTGTGATCTGCTCACATCAGGTGGCAATATCTCCTACCTGATCCCTTTTGGCCTGTTTTGTTTTATACTTAAAATATTTAATTTGCTCTGTACTTTCACAGGTAAGCCTCACTGAATACTCTTAGAAATAGGCATAAAAGAGCATGTTAAGGAAACAAAAATTCAGTTTTAAAATATGGCATGTGGCTCTGATGTGAGATGATAATGGAAGCAGAAATAAACTTCTCTTCAACTTTTTCCCTCTATAAAGCAATTACATCGTTTTGCTTGAAGGCCAGGAAGCCACTCTAAGTTTACCAGGAGCCTGAGGAAGAATCAGCAGGTCTCCATTCCTAGTAACCTCTCCTAGCACTGTGCTAGGGTACTTCAGCAACCCTCTTTCATTGTTTAATTGTCTTATGAAAAGACAAGAGCCAATATATCTATCTAGTTATTTCTTGGGGACTACCTTCTAATGAATGAGAACAGCAGGTACAATTAAATATAGTCTATGTTGACATTCTGCATTACAAATTCATCTGTGCACAACAGGAATGCACGTAAGAGAAAACCACAATGCAATATAAAAGTTATTCTAATCATTCCATCACATAATACAGGGTAGGTCATCCAAATATTCTTGCAAGAACCTTAAATAAAATTAAGCAGCATAATTAGCCATCCTAAATGGCAGTTATTGTCTAGAGAGTCTCATGAATGAGTTCAGAATGGAGAAAACACACATACATGGCTTTCCTCTTTCATGTATGGTAAAGACAGGAGATATGCATTAATAAGGCTAATGATACCAAGGGCAAAAGGCCTGAGGTTCTCAATTCTCTTTTCCCTCAATCCTTTTATAATAAGTAAGAGGTTTCCTTTTAAAATGGTGGATCTTTGATTCCTACCTGCAACATGAACATATTCAGGCTGGTATGTGGGAGGTACCTGGTACAGTGGAATGAGTTCCTGGGAGTCAAGAGGGATCCATATTATGCCCCAGCTCTGGAGAAGCAATCTATTCCTCCAAGTCTAAGATATCACTGATTATATGACTCCTACTTGCCTATAAAAGCTTTTTAGTGAAAAATGAAAAAGGAGAAAAAAAAAAGAAGAAACACTACATTAAATGTATAAATAAATTGTAAGATACATTTTGATTGTAGATTTGACTTGGAGCAGCATGTCCGTCCAGAAGACCAATTCTGGTAAATTGTTCTGAAGAAATAATAAAATTTATAGCAGATAACACTTATCGGACAACTGCTATATGTAGGTACTATGCTAAGTGCTTTATATACATTATTACCTCATTTAATTATCATTATAACCCTTGAGTTAGGTAACCCCATTTTATAGATGAGGAAATTGAGGCCTCAAATTAATGAAGTTATTTGGCCAATGCCATACAATTAGAGGCTCCAAGCCTAACTCTTAAAACTTAAATAGGGGGCGGATGTGGCTCAAATGGTGGCTCAAATGGTTGGGCGTCCGTCTGCCATATGGAGGGACCTGGGTTCGATCCCAGGGACCTCCCAGTAAAATAAAAAAAAAAATATATAGAGAGAAGGCGCATGGGCTGCCAGGCTCTGTGTGCTGGTGAGCCGCCAGGCCTCGGGAGCCATGCAGCAAGATGATGACGCAACGAGAGAGACGCAGGGGAGAGACAAGACGAGATGCTCTGAAAGCTCCGGAAGCCAGAAGCCGAGGTGGCGCAGGCGGCAGAATACCTGTCTCCTAAATCGGAAGTCTCCAGGATCGAATCCTGGTGAAGACTGGAGGAGGAGGATGAGAAGAGATAGCAGAAAACAGACACAGAGAATTGCCCAGCGAATGGACACAAAACAGCAAATGGGGAAGGGTGGTGGGGGGTTAAAATGGATAATGTAAATAAATAAATCTTTAATAATAATAATAATAATAAGCCATTAAAAAAAAAAACTTAAATAACTGCATTATATATATGAGACAAATTTCATCTGAATTAATAGGCTGGATTATTATCCCAGCTTTGGCACTGAATTGTTGGCTGATCTTGGGAAACTCACAAAGAAACTGGTCTAGGTGTTTATTTAAGACTCTTTCCATTTCCCACAGGGTAGTTTTCTCTATAAGAGATGTAGATAAAGGAGGGAAGTTTGAGGAAGGTTTTAACTATTCCCTCTTGTTTTTTCTCTTGAGAAGCAATTGTTTTAACTATAATAATACCTGTTATACACCAGTCATCCTGTTATGACCTCAAAGAGGTTAAGAAACTGACCTAAGGCCATAGCTGAGTTGAATTAAGAGGCAGATGCTAAACTTAGATCTGACCCTAAAATTAGAATTCTTCCATTAGGACACCAACCACTTCTTGCCTTTCCTATTACTGAGCAAATTAACTAGCCTCTTTGAGCCTTAGTTTCCTCATCTAAAAATGGGGATACAATAATTTTTCCTTTACAAGGTTATCATGAGTATTAAATATTATATACACATAAATAGAAGGCATTCAATAAATGATAATAATAATTATTATTGTACCAATCCAGAAGGAATATAATCCTCCAAAAGCAAAAGAATGCTCTGATTTCCATGGTGAATCAAAACACACCAAGATATCACACAATCAACCTTTAAATCTCAATCCCAAGCAAAGCAGAAGGATCTTTTTTTTTTTTTTCCCCACATCTCAGGAAAAAGTTTAATGCACAAAGAAACAAAAGAGTCAATAATTTTCACCTCTGTATATTGATATAGAGCACTAAATGCAAAGCCATTCTGAAAATTTTCTACATTGTTCACATAAAGGAAGACAATACAGAGCTATCAAAAGGTTTCCTGGTAAATTCCTAACCCTTAGAGGGCTACAACTTTTCATGAATATGGTTACTGGCCAGGTGATGTCTAAATTTTAAATGTGACACCCAAGTGGTAAAGTACAGGATTTACAAGTTTTTTTTTTTAAAGAAATTCTGAGAAATGACCACAATTGTAGTATATAAAAAAAATCAGTCTCTGAAAACTTTAAATTCTAGCTCTGCGTATTTGGAAAGGAGCTCGCGAACAAGATAGAATGAAAACAGTACATCTGTATCCTACACTGCTGAAGGAGCTTACACTTGCCCAGACATCTTCAGACCAGTCCCTTTGTACAAATTTCTTTCAAGAATAGCTAGGTCATTTTGCCAGATACCAACAGCCTTTTAAAAAACAATAACAAAGGATCTACTGTAAAAATCATTCTTGGGTATTTTCTCTGCCAGCTAAAAACCTGTGCTCAATAACCTCTCTGCTTAAAGAAAGACCCCAGTCCCAAATGTAATGGCATCCACTGCTTGTCACAATCTTGCTTCTTCTTCAACCTGCCTCATTGTTTGTTTGGCTGCTTTTCATTCTTCTTGGTGTTTCGCTTCCTTGGTGGAGAATAACTGACCCTGCTTCGTGCTTGGAAGCTGGGCTTGTATGGATGGGTTCGGTGCTTCTTCGGGTTTTCTTCTTTCTGGTTCTGGTTCTTTGCAGGTTCCTTATTGCTCTCTTTTTGTTCATGGTCTTGTTCTTTATGGGGGGGCAATGTGTTCTTAATTGTGTTCATTAGAAATCTTTTATTTGTACTGGCGAGAGGACACTTCATCCACCCCATAGGTCCCATTGTTTCTGCTCTGGTTTTGCCACGTTTTGCCTCCTTAAGCAGGTCTTCTATTGCTTTCCTCTCCAGCTCCTGGTCCTCTTCCATTGCGGGGGCAGCCTCCCGACTCCTCAGGTGGCGCTGGCAGCCTGGAGGCTCTGCCCCATATCGCGAAATGTGTGGGCGAAGCAGGAAGGAAGCAACCGCCCGCAGAAGGATCTTAAGAGAGGGGAATGGGATCTAATTAACCCCTCCCCGTTTCCATTCCTTCCCTGTAGCTCACATGACCTCTTTTCTTCTCTCTACACCACAGCTTCCAAGGACACTCATTTTCAGAATGGGAGGAAGTTGAGGCCTGCATGGTAATTTCCCAGTTGTTCCACACTCTCTTCTTCTTGGGCCCCCAAATCCTAAAAGGGATGCCTCTGCTTTGATCAAATCCCATCAACAAATGTATGAAAGAAACAAAATTTATGTCTAATACAACCTTCTCTGATTACCCGTTGAACACAGGCAACTGTAAAAAGGCCTATCTTCTTCTTTTTGTTTTAATTAAGCTATTTATTTTAAGATAATTTTAGATTCACACACAGTTATAAGAAATAATAGAGAGCAAGCCTGTGAACCCTTTACCCAGTGTCCACCAGGGTAACATCTTATAAAACTATAGTATAAAATCCCATCCAGGATATTGACACTGATACACTCAATACGGAAAATGTTTCTATTACCACAAGGATTCCTCATCTTACCCTTTTATGGCCACACCCATTTCCCTTACACTCCTATCCCCTTGTTAACCTCTGGCTAACAAACTATTCTCTAATATTTATATGCTAATATTTAATATCTGTAATTTTTCACTTCAAAAATGTTAAAATAAATGGAATCATACAGTATGTAGCCTATTAGAATTGATTTTTTTTCACTGTTCATAATTCTTTGGAGATTCATCTAGGATGTGAATATCAATAGTTTGTTACTTTTTATTGCTGAATAATATGGATGTACCACAATTTCTTTAATCATTCACTCACTGAAGACATCTGGGTTATTTCCAGTTTTGGGGTATTACTGCACAAATTTCTGTGTGAACATGAGATTTTATTTCTTTCAGATAAATGCCCAGAATGTAACTGGTCTTATGGCAGTTGATAGCTTATTTTTTTTAAGAAGCTGTCAAACTATTTTCCAGGGGGGCTATACCTCCAGCAATGTATGATCCAGTTTCTGTGTATCCTTGTCAGCGTTTGGTATTGGCAATATTTTTCCTTTTAGTCACTCTGATAGGTGATAGTGGTATCTCATTGTGGTTTAAAATTTGCATTTCCCTAGTAGCTATGTTGAACATCTTTTCATTCGCTTATTTGCCATCTATATATCCTCTTTGGTAGAATATCTCTTCATGGGTTTTGCCCATTTTCTAATTGGATTGTTTATTTTACTGTTGAATTGTGACAACATATGGGTTTCTTGTCTTTTGAAAATCATTTCAAAATCATTACCACAAACACAGAAATCCCCAGCAATCTCCCAAGGCAAAAAGAATGAATGACCAATGTAGGCCATTTCTAGAGACATTGTTTAAGAGACGTTCATTTGTGTGGATAGTTAGAGTGGGAGAAAAACCAACTACCCAGAGTCATTAAACTAGTTTGCTTACCTCAGTTAATGGGCTACATCTTTTTTTCCCTGTGTGTGCAAAACACAAATGTTAAGAGTTTTTATGATCTCCTACAGCACTGGCATGTCACTATTATCATTACTATTATCTGTTTTTAGGAGGTACTAGGGATTGAATCTGGGACCTCATACATGGGAAGCAGGCACTCAACCACTTGAGCTACATCTCTCCCTATTATTTAGGTTGTTTTTTTTTTTTTTTTTTTTTTCTATGTAGGAGGCTTTTTCAGAGGAAAAGACGACTTTGTCTTCCCAAAAGACAAAGCCTCCAGTTTGGTTTATGAGGCAGATAGCAACCCCAAACCATGGACAGGTTGGGGCCTGCGCAGGCCTCAATTATTATTTAGGTTTAAAAAACAATATTTAAAGGATTTTAAACAGGAGCCAAGGTGCCCTTGCATATGTCTAACATAAATGCTCCCCTTCCAGACATACTTGACTAAGCAGTTACAAAGCTCAGACAAGGAAGCCTCCATATCTCAATTCTCTCATCTTTATATGGCTGCATCATAAAGCTATCTGGTGATGTTTCTTTTTAAATTCACTTGGATTACTCAAACACTAACCAGTTCTTTATAAAAACTGACTGGTTCTGCAGAAAGCAAAATTATGGCTTAGAATATTTAAAAACTCATTACAACCAAAGGTTAGGGCCAAATTGCAAATCTGTGCAAAAAAAAAGTTGTTTTGAAAGTTAGGTGTAAATTCTATTCATAAGTTATTTAAAATTAATCAGGTAACTTTTCCATTGATAGAAATGCTTTCCACCAATTCTTTTCCTTAAAAAAAACCCAAAAAAAACAAAACCCACACGATCCAGTAAATATTCCCTAATTTAGTTTTGCTGCAAACACCAACTTTTACATACACTAAGCATTCTTTTAACATTGCCACATTGACATAAAAATTTCATTACTAAGAATTCAAAGGTTTTGCTTCTCCTATCTCATTCCTCTTCTCCTATTTAATAAATATAATAAAATAATTCTGGAATATAGTACAATATCCCTACAGCACTTTTACAGATTACAATTTTAGATTTTCAGGCTACAGTTTTCTTCCAAATTCCATCCTTAAAAAGTTACCTTTGGATGGGGCTTCCTTGTGCATTTTGGGGAGGGGGGTGGGGCAATTTCCTGTAGATCTACAATTACTTCAAAGTAAAAAGCTAAAAAAAAAAAAGAGGAAGAATGTCCTTGAATTTTTTATTAATTATACTTTATATTCAGTGTATTTTATACTTTTAAAACCCTTTCCCCATAAAGATGTCTTTTGATTAGATTATATCAAGTCTGATTTAGAAAGCAACCATTTCCTTAGTAAGTCACATTGCTTTGTTCTTTACACTTCAATCTCTTATCTTCAGACAACCCCATACTTCCCATTTGCCTTTGGCTGATCTTCTTGATAGGAAGGCTAAACTTTGAAGGAGATCACCAATTATTGCAAAGCCAATTTGCAGACTGTGACAGGTTTGCAGTGTTTTTTTTTTTGTTGTTGTTGTTGTTTTTGTTAGTTCCTGGTACTCAAAGAAATCTCTGTCATATCTCTAGTTGGATACAAACTTAAGGAAAAGACAACTCAAGGACTAAACTGTAGCATCAACACTTAAAACTATTAAAAAATACAGTATGCAACAAAAGATTACAAGACAAAGAAACAGGAATGATGACCCATACAAAGAAACAAGATAAAAACCCACAAATCATCAAGGAAGAAGACCAGACTTAGGACAGACCAGACAAGGACTTTTGAAAAAACAGTCCTGGGAAGTAGATGTGGCTCAAATGGTTGGGCATCCGTCTACCATATGGAAGGACCTGGGTTCGATCCCTGGCAGCTTCTGGTAAAAAAAAAAAAAAAAAAAAAATAGGCAAGCAGGCAAGCCAGGCCCATGCGGTGCGCCACAGGCCCGTGCAAAGATGCGGCAAGCCAGGCCCACTGAGCCATGCAGCAAGATGATGACACAACAAGAGAGAGTTGCAGGGGAGAGCCAAGGTGAAACAAGCCAGAAACCAGGAAATGAGGTGGCGCAAATGACAGAGTGCCTCTCTCCCACATTGGAGGTCCCTAGGATCGAATCCCGGTGAAGCCTGGAGGAGAAAAATGAGAAGAGAAGGCAAGAAACAGACACAAAAGATCACCCAGGGAATGGACACAGACAGCAAGCAGGGGTGGTGGTGGTGGTGGTGTGCTCATAGAACCATACACCAAAAAGAAAAAAATGAAGTCAATTTGAAAATTAAAAACAAAAAACAAAAAACAAAAATTCTGAATATGTTCAAGGAGAAAAAGGAAAACATGGAGAAAGAAGGGCAAGGAGAGAGTTTTAAAAACTGCAAGAGTCATTATAGCAACATACTATGTACAAGGGAATCCCAATAAGATTAAGTGCCAATTTCTCCAGAAACCATAGTGGCAAGAAGGCAGTGGGATAAAATATTTAAAGTGCTGAACAAAAAAAATTGCCAACCAAGAATTTTGTATCTAGTGAGACTGCCTTTCAAAAATGAGGGAGAATTTAAAACATTCCCAGATAACAAAAGCTGAGGGAGTTACTTTGTCACCACTAGACCTGTCCTACAAGCAATGCTAAAGGGAGCTCTTCAGACAGAAAGGAAAGGACACCAGACAGTGGATCAAAGTGGCATAAAGAAACAAAGACCTCTGGTAAAGGTAACCAAATGGGTAATTATAAATACTAGTATTATCGTTTTGTATTTTTTGGTACGTAACATCATTTTTTACTTCTAACAGTAACACAAATACATAAAAAGTAATGATAAATCCATGGTTTGGGACATACAATATATAAAAATATAATTTGTAAAAAGCACACCAAAAAGATGGGAGGATAATGTGTATGCTATTGAAGCTAGGTTGGTATCAAATCAAATGTAACTGTCATATAGATTTAGGTTGTTCTATTTTAGGCCCATGGTAAGCAGAAAGAAAATATATGAAATATATATATACAGAAAGAAAGAAAGAAGGAACTCAAATTGGTATAATTTAAAAAATCAAATAAATATGAAAGTAGGCAGTAACAGAAGAATTGAGTGACAAAAATGGTATAAGACTTACAACGACTACATAAAAAACTTAGCAAAATAAAGTCCTGCAGCATCAGTGTTACTTTAAATGTAAATAAATTAAACTCTCCAGTCAAAAGGCAGAGATTGGCAGGATGGATAAAAATACATGTCCCAACTATACGCTGCCTACAAGAGACTCACCTTAAATTCAAAGACAAAAGGAGACTGAAAGTGAAGGATGGGAAAAATATATACTCTACAAACAACAACCAAAGAGAGCTGGGGTAGCTAAACTAACATCAGATAAAATAGATTTTAAGTCAAAAACTATTAGAAGGGACAAAGAAAGTCACTATGTACATTATACATATATATATATATGGGGTCCATTCAAGAAAAAGACAGGGGAGCAGATGTGGCTCAAGCAGTTGGGCACCTGCCTCCCACATAGGAGGTCCCGGGTTCGGTGTCCAACGACTCCTAAAGAAGAAAAGCAAGAGAGTGAACCGACACAAAGGGCTGGTACAGTGTGCTGACACGAGATAACACAATGAGATGACGCAAAGAGATGTCACAACGGGATGACTCAATGAGAGATACAACAAGCAGGGAGCAGAGGTGGCGCAAGTGATTGGGCACCTCCCTCCCACATGGGAGGTTCCAGGTTCAATTCTTGGTTTCTCCTAAAAGAAGACGAGCAGACACAGAGAACACACAACCAACAGACAGAAAGCAGACAGCGAGCCCAAAACAATGGGGGTGGGTAGGTGAGGAGAAATAAATAAATCTTAACAAAAAATAAAATAATAAAATAAAATGTATTCTGAATTATTAAAAAAATAAAGAAAAGTAAAAGACATAATTACAAATATATATGTATCTAATGGCAGAGCCCCAAAATATAGGAAGCAAATATTGATAGATTTGAAAGGAGCAATAGACAGTTCAACATTAATAGGAGATTTCAATATTGGATACCAGTATTCAATACCACTTTCAATAATGGATAGAATATCTAGACAGAAGATCAATAAAGAAACAGAAGACTTGAACAATATTAAAAACCAACTAGACCTAAAACACATATATAGGACAGCTCACCCAAAAGCAGCAGAATATACATTCCTCCAGGATAGATCATATGTTAGGTCATAAAACAAGTCTCAAAAAATTAAAAAAACTTGAACTCATACAATTTATCTTCTCTAAGCATAATGGAATGAAGCTAGACATCAATAACAGAGGGAGACCTGGAAAATGCACAAACATGTGGAAATTAAACAATGTATTCTTAAACAACCAATGGGTCAAAGAAGAAATCACAAAGGAAATTAGAAAATGTCTTAAGGCAAATGAAAATGAAAAAAAAAAAAAAACAAAACATAACAAAAGTATGGGATGCAGCAAAGGCAGTGTAGAAAAGGAAATTTATAGCTCTAAATACTTTCATTTAAAAAGATCTCAAAAAAGATACCTAACCATACAACTGGAGGTTCTAGAAAAGAAGAGCAAACTAAATCCAAAGCAAACAGGAGAAGGAAATAAAGATTAGGGTGGAAATAAAGGAAATGGTGAATAATAGTAATAATAAAACAATAGAATCAATGAAAACAAGATTTGGTTATTTGAAAAGATCAATAAAATTGACAAACCTTTAACCAGACTGACAAAGAAAAAAAAGAGGATGCAAATAACTAAAATCAGAATTGATATGGGCAATAACTACGAATCCCACAGAAATTAAAAGAAATATAGACGATAATATAACCAACTATAGACTTATAAATTAGATAACCCAGATGAAATGGAAAAAATTCCTAAAAACATGTGCACTACCAAAACTGACTACAGAAGAAATAAAAGATCTCAATAGACCAAAAACAAGTAAAGAGATTGAATAAAAAAAAAACCAACAAAGAAAAGCCCAGGACCAAATGGCTTCACTGGTGAATTTTACCCAACATTCCAAGAATGAACACAATTCTTGCTCAAATTCTTCCAAAAAACTGAAAAGGTAGGAATACCCCCTAACCCATTCCACAAGGTCAACATCATCTCAATACCAAAACCAGACAAAGATATCACAAAAAAAGAAAATTACAGACCCATATCCCACTTGAATATGGATGCAAAAATCCTCAATGAAATATAGCAAACCAAATTCAACAAAACACTGAAAGAATTATATATCATGATCAAGAGGGATTTATCCCAGGTATGCAAAGGTTGTTCAACATAAGAAAATCAAATAATATACTACATTAGTATAAAAAAGGGGAAAAACTACATGATCATCTCAATTTATGAAGAAAAGGAATTTGACAAAATCCAAACCTAGGAACAGAAGGAACTTTCCTCAACATGCTAAAGCACATACATGGGGGGGGGGCGCAGATGTGGCTCAAATGGTTGGGCGTCTGTTTCCCATATGGAGGGACCTGGGTTCGATCCCCGGGGCCTCCCAGTAAAATAAAGAAAAATACAGAAGATGTGCGGGTGCGCCATCAGGGCCCGAGAGTGGGTGAGCCCCCAGGCCCTGCAGAATCACGCAGCAAGATGATGACCTAGATGTGCCGAAAAAAACAGGAAATGAGGTGGCGCAAGTGGCAGAATGTCTCTCTCCCACATTGGAGGTTCCTAGGATCGAATCCCAGTGAAGACAGGAAGAGAAGGATGAGAGGAGAGGACAGGAAACAGACACAGAGAATTGCCCAACGAATGGACACACACACAGCAAAAAACGAGGGGGAGGGGGTGTTAAAATGAATAAAAAGTAAGTAAATAAATAAATCTTAAAAAAAAAAAACCCTGCATATATTGAAAATCCATAGCTAATATTACCCTCAATGGTGAAAGACTAGAATCATTACCCCCAAGATCAGGAATAAGACAAGGATGCCTACTGTGACCATTGTTACTCAACATTATTGGAAGTTCTAGCCAGAGCAATTAGGCAAAAAAAAAAAAAAAAAAAAGAAAGAAAGAAAGAAATGATATTCAAATTGAAAAGGAAGAAGTAAAACTTTATATTAGCAGATGACATGATTCTATGTATAGAAGATCCTGGAAAAATCTATGACAAAGCTACTAGAGCTAATAAACATATTAACAAGTGGTGGGGAATAAGAGCAACATGCAAAATCAGTAGTGTTTCTATATATTAGTAATGAATCATCAGAAAAGGAAATCAAGAAAACAATTTCATTTACAATAGCAACTGAAAGAATAAAATATTTAGGAAAAAATTTAACCAACCATGTAAAAGATTTATACATGGAAAACTACATAATATTGCTAAAAGAAATCAAAGAAGACCTAAATAAGTGGAAGGAGATTCTGTGTTCATGGGTTAGCACTCTAAATATTGTTAAAATGTCGATTCTACCCAAAGTGATTTATAATTTCAACACAATCCTAATGAAAATGTCAACAGCCTTCTTTGCAGAAATTGAAAAGCCAATCATCATTTTGGTAAGGAAGGGTAAGGGGCCCTGAAGAGCCAAAGTCATCTTGAAAAAGAAGAAGAAACTTGCAGGATACACACTTCAGATTTTAAAATTTCTTATAAAACTACTGTTATCTAAACAGCATGGTACTGGCACAAGGACAGACAGACCAATGGAGTCAAACTGAGAGCTCAGAAATAAACTTTCACATGAATGACCAATTGATTTTTTTTTTTTTAAAAGATTTATTTATTTATTTATTTATTTATTTATTTATTTATTTATTTATTTATTTATTTATTCATCCCCCTCCTGCTGCTTGTGCTCGCTGGGTCAGCCAACCACGCCGTGCGGGCAGGCCCGCCCTCACCAGGAGGCCCCGGGAACCGAACCCAGGGCCTCCCACATGGCAAACGGGAGCCCTACTGATCGAGCCACAGCCACTTCCGACCAATTGATTTTTGACAAGGATGCCAAGTCCACTCAACAGGGAAAGAGTATTCTCTTCAACAAATGGTGCTGGGAAAACTGGTTATCTATATGAAAAAGAATGAAGGTGTGTACCCCTACCTCACATCATATACAAAAATTAACTCATAATGAATCAAAGACATCAAAACTATAAAACCTCTAGAAGAAAATACAGGAAAGCACCTTTAGGACTTTGTGTTAGGCAATGGTTTCTCAGACTTTATACCCAAAGCACAGCAACAAAAGGAAAAATTGATAAATGGACTTCACATGAAAGTAAAAAGATAATCTACAGAATGGGGAAAACATTTGGAAACCACATATCTGACAAGGGTTTAATATCTAGGAAATAAAATGAAATCCTACAACTCAACAACAAAAAGACAACCCAATTAAAATACGGGCAAACACTTGAATAGACATTTCTCCAAAGAAGATAAACAAATGGTCAAAAGGCACATGAAAAGATGCCCAAGATCATTAGCCATTAGGGAAAAACAAATGAAAACCACAGTGAGATACCACTTCACATCCATTAGAATGGCTATTATTAAAAAAAAAAAAAAAAAAAGGAAAGTAATAAACGTTGAAGACAAAGTGGAGAGATAGAACACTCATTCATTGTTAATGGGAATGTAAAATGGTGCAGCCACTGTGGAAGACAGTGTGGCAATTCCTAAGCAAGTTAAGTATAGAATTACCATATGAGCTGGCAATCCCACTTCTAAATATATACCAAAAAGAATTGAAAGCAGGAACTCAAACAGATATTTGTGCACTGATATTCATGGTGGCATTATTCACAATTGCCAAAAGATGGAAGCAACCCAAGTGTCCATCAATGAATGAATGGATAAACAAAATGTGGTCTATACATACAAGGGAATATTATTCGGCTATAAAAATGAATGAAATTCTGATACATGTGACAACATGGATGAAATTTGAAGACACGCTGAGTGAAATAAGCCAGAAACAAAAGGACAGATATTGTATGATCTCACTGATATGAAATAATTAGAATAAGCAAACTCATAGAGTGAAAAACTAGAATATAGGTCATCAGGGACCAGGGTAGGGATAGACAATGGGGAGCTAATGCTTAAATGGTATAGAATTTCTGTTTGGGGTGATAGAAAGGTTTTAGTAATAGATGGTGGCAATAACAGCAAAACTGTGTGAATGTGATTGACCTACTGAATTGTATATTTGAATGTGGTTAAAACGTGGAAATTTTAGGTTGTATGTATGTTACTGGAATAACAATTTCAAAATATAAAATAAAACCATAGGACTATAACACACAAATAGTGAATCTTAATGTAAACTATGGACTATCGTTAATAGTACAGTTACAATAATCATCTTTCATCAGCTGTAACAAAGGTACCACACTAATGCAAAGAATTAATAATAGGGTCAGTATTATGGGAACTCTGTATTTTTTTGCATGACTTTTCTATAAATACATAACTTCTTGAATAAAATAAATTATATAAAAACAAAGACTTTTGTCTTTTGGATAGGGTAAGTATCTTTCTAAAGCAGAGCTGACATGTAAAAGAATGACTTCTCTCTCTCTTTTTTTTTTTTTTTAAAGATTTTATTTATTTATTCATTTATCTCCCCCTTGCTGCTTGTGCTCACTGGGTCAGCTAACCACGCCGTGCGGGCGGGCTTGCCTTCACCAGGAGGCCCCGGGAACCCGGCCCGGGGCCTCCCATATGGTAAACGGGAGCCCTACTGATTGAGCCACAGCCGCTTCCCTGAATGACTTCTCTTACTTTTTTTTTTTTTTTAAGTCTGGTTTACTGAGGTATAATTTACACACAGTAAAATTCACCCTTTTTAGATATGTATGTATACAGCTTTGTGAACCTGGTGTGATTCTATCTATCCCTGATTTCACTTTTGTTCTGCTGTCCTTGTTTTGGCAACCTACTCATACTTTGTCCTCTAGTTTCTGACCTTGGTTTGCTTCTTTTTTTTTTTAATAAACATTTTTATTTTGGAATAATCTAGATTTACAGAAAAGTTGCAAAGATAATACAGAGTTCCTATACACCCTTCACTCAGCTTCCCCTAATGTTAATATCTTACATTCACTGCCATGTTACATTTGCCAAAACTAAGAAGCCATATTACATTTATTACTACTAAGTAAACTCCAGACTTTATCTCACCATTTTCCACTCATGTCCTTTTTCTGCTTCAGGATCTCATCCAAAATAACACTTTGCATTGAGTCATCATGTCTCCTGAGTCTCCTCTGATCTGTGACATTTTCAGTTTCTTTGCAGTTTTGTGGTATATTGGTCAGATACTTTATAGAATGGCCCTCAGTTTGAGTTGGTTTGTCTGATGGTTTTTCTCATGGTTAGACTGGGATTAACGGAATTTGGAGAAGAATTCCACAGAGGTGAAGTGCCCTTCTCATCACATCATATCAGGGGTTACATGATATCAACATGACTGATATTGACTAATTATATTTACCTTAATCATTTGGTAAAGGTTATGTTTGCTAAGTTTCTCCACTCTAACGTTAGCTTCTTCTTTTTTTTTACATTTTAAAAACAATCTATTGAAGTATATCATTCATACATGAATACACATAAATAAGGATATAGTAAAAGTTGTGAACTTAAAAAAAAAAATAACACTCATAACATTATACAGGGCTCCCATATATCACCCCACCACAAATGCCTTTGCATTGTTGTGAAATATTTGTAACGAATTATGAAAGAGCATCATCAAAGTATTACTACTACCTAATCTCCATATTTTTCATGTGGTATATTTTTCCCCCAACCCATGTTAATTTTTTTTTGTTTATAAATCATATAAATCAATGGCATTTGGTATAATCATTAAGTGACATCTGTCACTGCAATCAATATCAGAGCATTTTCATTACTCCAAAAAACAAAAACAAAAAACAAACCACTATCACACCCATATGTTAGTGCTACTAATTACAAATTCTATGATGTGCTTCACCATTCCTATTCATTTCCAAACATTTACAAACAATTTTTACCAATTCTGCACAGATTAAAGCTCAGTTTTCCATTCTCTAACCACATTCTATTCTCTGGTGACTTATATTCTATTAACTCCTTGAGTTTGCTCATTTTATTTCATTCATATTAGCTAAATCATACAATATTTGTCCTTTTGCGTCTGGCTTGCTTCACTCAACATAACATCCTCCAGGGTCACCCATGTTGCCATATGCTTCATGACTTCATTTCTTCTTACAGCTGAATAATATTCCATCGTGTGTATATACCACAGTTTGTTTATCCATTTATCAGTTGATGGGCAGCTGGTTTTTTTCCATCTTTTGGCAACAGTGAATAATGCCGCTATGAACATCGGTGTGCAGATGTCTGTTCGTGTCACTGCTTTCAGTTTTGGGTATATACCTAGTAGTAGGATTGCCGGGTCACATGATAGATGTATATCTAATTTCCTTAGGAACCGCCAAACAGATTCCACAGTGGCTGTACTATTCTACATTCCCTCTAACAGTGAATATGCGATCCTCTCTCCACATCCTCTCCGACACTTGTAGTTTTCTGTTTTGTTAATAGTGGCCATTCTAGTAGGTAGTGAAATGATACCTCATTGTAGCTTTGATCCCTAATAGACTGTGATGTTGTACATTTTTGCATGTGTTTTTTCACCCTTTGTATTTCTTCTTTAGAAAAATGTCTATTCATGTCTTTTGCCCATTCTTTAATTGGGTCATTTTTGTCTTTTTATTTTTGAGTTGTAGGATCTCTTTATATATGATGGATATTAGACCCTTGTCGGATGTGTAATTTCCAAGTATTTTCTCCCATTGAGTAGGCTGCCTTTTTACCCTCTTCACAAAGTCCTCTGAGGTGTAGAAGTGTTTAATTTTGAGGAGGTCCCATTTATCTATTTTTTCTTTTGTTGCTTGTGCTTTGGTGTAAGGTTTAAGAGACCCCCACCTACTACAAGGTCTTGCAGATGTTTCCCTACATTATCTTCTAGGAGTTTTACAATCCTGGCTTTTACATTTAGGTCTTTGATCCATTTCGAGTTGATTCTTATATTGGGGGTTTGCTCCTACTTTTGCCTGTGCTAAACTCATGTCGATATAGACTTTTTCAAGCTCATTCTAATATCCAACCCAAGATAAGATACATAATTGTTTATTTTGGGATATGTTGAATCAGAGGTACCTATGGAAAACCAGGTTAAATTTTCTATTAGGGTGCTGGATATATAGCTCTGAAACTCAAGAGAAATAGAGATCAGTGCTAAAGTTGTGGATTTGGGAATCATTAGTGTCCCTTCCACTGCCTGTGTGCTGTAGAATTTATAGTTTCATTTAGATGTGGTTGTTTCTCTCCTGTTTTACAATCAAGAGGAAACCAAACTATTTACTTGCCCATTCTTTTTGGTCCAGAAACCATAACCACTAAAAAATTTCTGAATTACAAAAGATCTTCAAATTCCAATTAATATTTTAATAACAGGCTTTGGAGTCACAGAGCCAAGATTAAACTTCAGCCCTACTACTTGCTAGCAATGCAGGCTTTGACAAATTAATATACGCTTCTTGAGTCTCAGTTTCTTTGTATACACAATGGGAGTAATAATTTCTGTCTACTGGGGTTATTTTAAGGATAACATGAAAGTAACTTATTTACTACAGTGCCTGGGACATGATAAGTACTCATTAAATAGTAACATTTATTAGAAACCCAAGAGAAAAAAATGGCCAAAAGATATTAACAAGCAATTCAAAGAAGTGAACCTAAAATAGTTAATAAGAATAGATGTAAAATCTGACTAGTAATTAGAGAAAGAGAAATGAAAGCAAACAAATAAACAAACAAAAGATGAGCCCTGCTCCTGAGAAAGAGGGACGAGTCTCTGTTTGGAAGCCTGGATTTACATGTATAAGGCTTGGGCATGATCAGTGGGTGTTTCTGTTATGTGAACAAGGAAAAGTACAGGAAGCCAGTCTGCTGAGGGAAAGAGGAAAGAATGAAGCAGACACAAGGCACAAGATAAACCTCACGACACTTGTATCCCTGTTCCAGGGGTCTTCAAGACACAGCCACATGTGTATCCTCGGCCACATGTGCATCCTTGGCTTCTGTGAGATGCCCTAATATCCTCTGTACAAAGTTCCCTTTTTGGTTACAAAAAGACAACTAACTAATATAAAATAGAACAGTGTGTAACCATAAAAAATTGTGATGAAGACTATGAAGCAATGCGGAAAAATGTCTTTTGACCTAACAAAGGTAAAAACAAACCAGATACAGCATTACACATTACATATGCAAACACAGATTAAAACATGCAGACAAAAACCAGAAATGATAAAAAGTTATGCTAGAATATGTGATTATTTTCTCTATTTCCATGCTGTTGCATTACTGTTCTTAAACTTAAAAAAAAAAAGAGTGAGATGAATCACAGACCAAAACTGTGACGCTGAGTGAACAGTGCCTTATGTCCAGAGAAAGGGCAGCTATGGAGGTGTGGAACCCAAGGGAGGGATATTTTTTATTGCCTCCAACTGTAATGATCACTGAAAAATTCATGAAGGAAGCGGCCTTTGAAATGGGCCTTCAACAATGGGAAAGGAGCAAAGTATGGTGGGGGTCAGGGCTGTGACAGAGAGATGATATATGAAGGTTTAGAAGTAGAAGAGCACCACAACTGGAGAAGGCACAAAATAGAAACCGGTAGGAAATAAGGCTACTTTGAAGAGGTTTTAAACTGGTGACTTTCAGCCACATTGGCCTAGTTGTTTTTTATTCCATCTACACAATGATCACATATTTTTAAATTCATTGCTCTGCCTGTCATTTCTAAGTCTACCCCTCTAAATTCTGCTTTGTGATTTCAGAGTTGCTTGGCCAGCTGGCTCCTTCTTTGGCCCTACCAATAAGGGGCTCAAGAGCAGGGGTCCCTAATCAGAAGTCCAGGGACTCTGAGGGGTCTGTGGAAAGATTTCAGGTGGTCCATGAACTTGAATTGAAAAAAATCAACTTATTATCTTTATTTTCTCTGACCTCTAACTGAAAACTAGCATTTCCTTCACTTATGAATGTGCCTAATAAATAAATTACAGTAGGATTCCTTTCACCTGACTGGCAAAGGGGTCTGTGGAACAAATAAGGTTAAGAACCCCTGCTCTAGAGGGAGACCTCAAGGTGGAAGAGCAAGGGGAACACACACTGTAAGTAGGATCATTTACCAATTTGACTTTAACTTACGAGGGTTGAATATTTACATACTATATGATCCAGCAAGCTCACTCCTAGGTATGCATTTGAGAAACTCTTTTTTTTGTGCACCAGGAGACATGCCCAAGAATGTTTATAAGACATTGATTAGGCTTATGGATTCTTAGATATGACACCTAAAGCACAAGCAACCAAACAAAAAATAGATAATTTAGGCTTCATCAAAATTTTAAAGTTGAGAAGTGGTTGTGGTTCAAGCAGTTGGGTGCCTGCCTACCACACGGGAGGTCCTGGGTTCAGTTCCCGGTGCCTCCTAAAGAAGACAAGCAGGACAGCAAGCTGACGTGATAGGCTGGCGTTGATCTGATGCAGCAAGATGGCGCAACAAGACGATGCAACGAAGAGACACAAAAAGGAAACACAATGAGAGACACAACAAGCAAGGAACGGAAGTGGCTCAAACAATTGGGCGCCTCCCTCCCATATGGGAGGTCCTGGGTTCAGTTCCCAGTGCCTCCTAAAAAGAAGATGAGCACACAATGAACAGAGCAGACAGTGAGCACAAACAAGGGAGGTGGGCAGAAATAAACAAATAAAGCTTTTTTAAAAAATTAAAACTTATATGTTTCAAATTTTGTACACTATCAAGAAAGTGAAAAGACAAGCCACAGAATGGGAGAAAATATTTGTAAGTCATATATCTGATAAGGGTCCAGCAACCAAAAAATAAAAAGAACTCTTAGAATCCAACAATAAAAAGACAAATAACCCAATTAAAAAATGGGCAAAGGATTTGAATAGACATTTCTTCAAAGAAGATACACAAATGCCCAATGAGCATATGAAAAGTTGTTCAACATGTTTAGACATTAAGAAAACGCCTTTTTATTCAACCCTTCAACCTCTTGATTATCTTGGCAACCACTGATATCTTTTCCATCAATAGTCATATAAGTGGAACCACATAGTAGGTAGCTTTATGGGTCTTTGTTTAGCATAAAGTATTTGAGATTCATTAATGTTGTTGCATGTATCAGCGGTTTGTTCCTCTTTACTGTTGAGTAGTATTTCATTGTAGAAATGTTTCACAGTTTGTTTATTCAATCATCAGTTGAAAGAGATTTGAGTTTTTTCCAGTTTTGAATTATTATGAATAAAGCCACTACAAACACTTGCCTACAGGTTTTTGTGTGGATGTATGCTTTCGTTTCTTTTTGGAAAACAGCCTGGCAGTTTCCTACCATATGATCCAGCAATTCCACTCCTAGATATTTGCCCAACTGGCTGTACCATTCTGCATTCTCACCAGCAATTTATGAAAGTTCCCGTTGCTTTGTATCCTTACCAGCTCTGGATATTATCAGGTTTTTCTTTCTTTTTTGGTCAGTTTTAACAGTTGTGTAGTCCTCTCTTTTAACAGAAAAAAAAAAAAAAAGTAACAGGAAGCATTTTTTTTTTTAAAACATACTGAACTACTGTTTAAAGTTTAAATAACCTTGACTCTTCTCTTTCTCTTAAACCCCACAAGTAATCCATCAGGACAGTCTATTGACTCTACATTCAAAACACAACCAGAATCTGACCACTTCTCTCCACCTTCATGACTTACTCCCTGATCTGAGCTTCTGTAACTCACCTGGATTACTTCAATGGCTTCCTAATGGGTGTCCCTAATCTACTCTTGTCCCCATACAATCTTTTCTCAAGTCAATAGCCATAGTCATCCCTTTAAAACACAAGTTAGATCATGTTATTTCTCTGCTAAAACCTTGCTGTGGCTCCCTCAGCCTCTCTGAGGTAAAAGGCAAAAGTCTTTACATTGCCCTCCTTTCCACTACTCTCCCCCTTGCCCACTTGGCCTCAGCCACACCCGTCTCCTTACTGGTCTCCTTACTATTCCGTGAACACTCCAGGCACATTCCCCTGTGGCTTCTGCTCTAATCGCTCCCTCTTATCTACTTGATTTGTCCCTCTCTTCCTGCATGCCTTTATTCCAAACTCATAGTTGCTACTAGGCCTACTTGATTAACATTGTAACCTACACTTTGCCTCAGCTAAACTCAATCTACTTTTTCTTCCCTCCATATTACTAATCACTTTCAAACACACTCTATATACTTATCTGCTGTGTTTATTGTTTATGGTCTGTTTTCCAACCCTACCCCTGCTAGAATGTAAGATCCATTTCAGTGTAGTAATCTTTTGTTTTGTACACTGATATATAACAAGCACTTAGAACAGTGTCTGGTACATAGTAGGTATAAAATAAATAGTTCTTGAATGAATGAACTAACAATACTAGCCATGGCATTTAAGGTAGCACACACTGGAAGGTCTGTGTGAGGTCAGATATATAAAAAGTAAACCCAGGGGTTGAAAATTAATTTCGAACATGTCTGCTGAAACTACAAGACCGAATTTCCCTAAAACAAATCTATCTGGACAGTGCTGAGTACCAGAATTTCTGCAGAAATATTTTTTAAAAATTGAAAAGAAAAAAGAAACACACACACGAAAAAACCACTTTCCCTTTAGAGGAAAATAAGTGAAACTAACTAGGTTCACACACACACACACACACACACACAATGTCCTGGGTCACCAAATATCTAGTTTCTTTTTTCCATAAACTTCTTCCTATGTGTAAGACTTCCCCAGCTTGATTGCCAATTTTATTTTTTTAATCTAAGTTCTATTCTCATTACCCTTCCATTTCTATTTTTTTATCCCCAGGGAAAGACAGAGCAGTTACTGCTAGGGCATTCTCACAGCTTCCAAAGAAATGGCTTAGGTGTTAATCTTGTATTTATGTTTGATGTGGGTAATGATGGCTATGACTAGAGCTGTAGGTTTATTAATATGCAGGGCTCTCACCTCATTAGTGGCGATGTATGTTTTGAAGTTAAGATGCAATGTTTGCTGTAATGTTGGATCTGGCCTAACAGACTTTGTCACTTTTCATTTTCTTTGTTTTTACCCAAGTAAGTAGATTCTATATTTGTGGGGCTCATAATATGCCTTTTAGTAAAGACAATTTTTTCACAGTAGTTCATCTTGGTGGAAGTTTCAAATATTTTAAGAATTATGTCCTCATGTTTGGTTTAGAGAGAAAAGATTTTATAATTTTGACCTAGTAATACAAAGTAGAATAAACTCTCTCCCTGGTTAGATCTGTAAGCAGGGTATTCTTATCTGGATAAAGTGATTAACTCATAGTTATTATATATTTATTATGTTATATAATAAAAACATACCTGCATTAACATTTGATAGTTTACAAGGTACTTTCACATATATCATCTCAACTAAATCTTAGAATGAGCAAAATAAATTTAATGGTGAAATATGAACATAATATTTTATGATTCATTATAAATAGCAACTGTTGTACTCCAAGCACCAAAAAAAATTCCACTTGACATAATACATTACTAAATAAACTAACTTTTACTGGTCTAATAAGCCTCATGGGATGGATGGGCGGTTTCTCACTGCTTATTGCTGAGATCTCATTCTACTCCACAGTGCTCACTAGATATCCATGATAGAAAGACTCCAGATTTTCAACAGCTTGTTTGGAAGTCATTAACTATGTTTTATTAGTTCTGAAATATACCAACATATTTTTTATAGCTAAATATATGGACCACTGTATTCCAAGGAAGCCATTTAAATGGGAGAAACAGTTTGTTCTCTTTATTCATTAGGTAACTGAATACATTTCCATTCCAGAATCTTTTAAAATTTGTGGCATAAGTACAAAGCAATTTCTTTATTTTTCTACCCTTAGTTTTTAGGGGCAGCATCTGGTAGGGAAGAAATTACCTCTGGGTTAATGACAGGTACATAGTCCAAGACAATGAGGAAGAGGTTTAGATAACTCATTAGTGTTTCCCTTTCACCATTTTCTTTTCACTGCCTGTTTTCTCAGAGCACCTGTACCAGGCTCCCCCTTCTGCAGAATGACTCCTGTCTTTGATTTGACAATGTGACACATATTCAACTAGAATTCCCATCATCATTCATTTAGAGAAAGCAAAAATGAGTATATGTGCTTTTAAGAAGGTACAGACAGCCATGAGCTTATACAGCAAAAGTGTCTAAACAAGTATATTATCTATTTAATTGCCTTAGCTGAACTTAAAAGCTCTGATCTTTAATTGACTGATTGAACTGATCTAAAAAGTTACAATTTTTTAATCAAGGAGAAAATTAAATAGCCTTTTGGTAAATAAAAGCCATCTTTAATCTTATTTTATGGAATGTAAGTTATTAAATATGGACAAAACCTCTAAAATATTAAGTTAATAACTACTTAATCTAGAGTAAATTTCTTATTACAATGCTTTACAAGTCTCCAGAGACGCTTGGTTCTTTCCACTTTTCAATAAAAACTCATGCTTTTAAATCCAGAAAGTAAAATATTTCTGTGAATAGTCAAGAAACTAAAAAACTAAACATATAAATATATGTAATGAGGAGTATTACCACAGCATATTTATTTCTATATTTGAGAACCGATAACTACTGGGGAAAATCTGTTCATGCGCACTGTAATTCATCAGTCTTTCCCTCTAGTCAGATGTAGATGCACATTCATCCACTGGTATTTATTGAAAACTGAAAACCCTTGAGAGTGTTTGTTGCCCCATTACCAGTGCCTTGACTCAGTCCCTCATAGATACCTTCTTCCTATACCTAGTGGTATGTTATAAAGGGTTCCTCTCTGTCGAAATTGGACTGGCTAGCACAGACTAAAAAGAGAAGCAGGGGCACTGGAATCCCTTTTGAAATCTCCATGCCCTGTTATCAGTCAAACCACTAATGCCCTCATCTATCACAGATCAAAGAACCTTTTCTTATCTTAAGTTACATCCACAGATGGGAAGAAAGCCCTATCTGCCTCTGCAAGGCTCTGATCAACCATACTTGCTCAAAATGATCATAAGGTGGTTGTACTAGGAATTTGACAAATATTTTGGACTTTATTTTTTAGATCTAGACAAAATCCATTTGAAACATGTCTATAAGGTTCCCATTTCAACATAAAGATTCAGTTATTTGTCCCTAATACAGAATAAAACTAAAACCAAATAATTAAATATAGGAAATACTTAAGTAGTATCTATTTATCAGCATGATTTCTGATTTTAAAAAAGAAAAACAAAGATGATTGACACATAAGTAAAATGTATTTCTCTATCCAGTATATTTCTCTGCATTACGAAAATTCTTAATAGAAAGTTATAGTTGGAGAGAATTCATTACAAGACAGAATTAAGCTGTATGCCCAGAGTATAGGTTGATGCTAGGCTCACTTTAATTACAACACTAGCGTTTCCATGGCAAGGTACTTTTAATGAGAGCTTTTCTACTGAGAATTGATGTCTTTCTTTGGTTCTTTTGTCAAATGGATAGGTTTCCATAAAAATCAATAAAATGACAAGAATTGACAACTGGGTTAATTCCTATAACCACTTTATGGGTTGGCAGGTGCGGGGAAGGTAGGAGTACAGGGAATGAAGCAATATAAGTCATATCATATTAAATACCATTCTCTTTTAATCTTAGTGGTGGAAATGCTTCTTTTTTCTCTCTCTTTCAACCACCATACGTGTTTACATTCTTTCCCAAGGAAAGTAATACTGTCACAACTCAGCGTGCTCTTCTTACATCTATATTTTGTATCAACTCTACTCTAGAAATAGAATGGAGTGACTTTAAGGAGAAATTTTGTTTACAATTTCATTTAATCAGCATAATTAAGAACTGAACTGATATTTTACTCCTCAAAATCTAGATACCCTCTTCAAAAGAGGATGGAGGAGTTAAAAATTTTGGACTCACTAGGACATCAAAACCACCACAACAAAAAACAACTTGTAGTGACAGATGTGAAACTACAATTGAAAACATCAGTTATTTCTTTCTCATAGTTTATACCTTAGTTTTGTTTTTTTTTTTTTTTTTTTAAAAAACAACTTTCCTTTAATCACATCTAATGTGTATGCTGTTGCATTCCCCACTAAAGCTAGGATGAGCAGATGTATAAAATGACACAGTACTGCCAGTAACATTAGGCCCTGAAGTTGCTTTGTTAGAGTCTGTTTCTTATGTAATAATTTGTTATTATTACAAATGAATTCAGACATTTTGGGAACATTAAAAAAAGCAAAGGGAGGCACCTTTTACAATATTCAACAGTTATCTAATTATTCTCTCATCTGTTCTGTTAATAATCAGGAGATCTTGAGGCTTTCACCAATTCCTTATTTAAAGTTTCATGTTGAAGGTATATAAAGCAATCTCTTAAGAAATGGTGTATGATGCCTGAAATGTTAATAAAAGGAAGGGATGGAACTGTATAGAAGATGACAGGCTTGTATTAACTTGAGTTACATAAGAAAAATGAGATCCTGTCATTTTCAAATACTATGAAATATCTTTTTACAGGTTTGCTAAATGAGACTCAGGAAAACACTATAAAGGTTCATAATCTCAATGAAAGCAGTTGAGGAAAAAAAAAAAACAAGAAAAGATTTATAAAGCAATTATCATTTTGACTACCAAATATATCACTGGCTTAAATATCACCATTTATGTTCTTTAAACATCAAGATATCTGGAGAAATGCTCCCACCCTTAAAAAATTAAGTCAGAGTTTATAAGCCCAGCACATACCTCTATGCAAAATCTTTAAACTCCACAAATAGGTAAGGCCTTTAACCACCTAAATTTAGGAAAGAGAAAACAATGCAATTTTGTTTTTTATAGGGAATTTTCCACATTAAAAACAAATAATCATATCAAACCTAATTGCTCCTTTAAAACAGTAAAAAATGGCAAAGTTTATGTTATATATGTGTTACTACAATAAAATAAAAAAAAAAACAAAAAAACAAAAAAACAGCAAAAAACACAGTCAACCAACGAGCATTTATTAAGCATCTCCCATTTCTGTGCCAGGCTCTGTGGGGATGTCAAATGTATAAGCCACAGGTTCCTTCCTTTAATGAGCTTACGGCATTCTGAAGATAAGGTATACCCAAATGAAAAATATACGTGTATGTGCATATAAAATGACCTGGAAGTACATATGCTAAATTCTTAGTGGTGATGTGGGCAGGGGAGGAAAAGAACAGGAAAAAGAAACAAAAGACCTTCAATTTTTATTTTCTACATGTCTGTACTTAATTTTAAAAAATAAGGACATTTTAGATCACGGAGAGAGATTTCTTAAAAGCTAACTAATGAAATAAGGCAGCAAATTCCAAGAAGGCCCTGGGTAAAATAGGTACTGCTTTATCCTGCCACTAGTCAGGAAAGGCTTTACACCAAGGTGGTGGTCCTTGAGTAATTGAATCAACTGAGGAAAAGGGAAGAATGCGTTTAGGCCAAGGTAAAATATGTAGTCAAAGTGTTGGGGCAGAGTACTCATCAAAAAATATCAAGTTCATGAAAGAAAAAGAAATATGGAGACTCTGTGATAGATTAAAGGAGAATGAAGAGACATGACAACTAAATGTAATGCATAATGCTAGACTGGATGCTGGATCTGAATTTTTTTTCTTTTGGTCTATACAGGGTATTATTGGGCCACTGGCAAAATTTGAATAAAGCCTTTCAAATTTACTAAATAATATCAAGTTGATTAGATAATAGTATTGTATCAGTGTTAATTTCCTGATTTTGACCATTATATAGTGATTATATAAGAGAATGTCCCTGTTCTTACGAAATATACACCTGAAGAAAAGGGTCATGATGTCTGTAATGTATTATTTTTTAAATATATTTATAGATTTTTTTTAAGCAAACGTGTTAAAGTCTTCACAATTGGGGAATCTGGGTGAAGCATTTGTGGAAATTCTCACAACTTTTCTGTAAGTTTAAAATTATTTCAAAATAAAAAGTTAATATAAATTTTTTTTTTTTTTTTTTTTTTTTTGTATTTTTGTGTCTAACTCTTTATTTGTGTCTGCCTGTTTTCTCAGTGTACATCTTCATACATCAGGATGGTAATATCAAATTTTTTTTTTTTTTTAGTTTATTTATTTTTATTTATTTATTTTTTATTATGGGTAAAAATCAAAATTCTCACAATACATACAAACATTTGCAAAATGATATATAAATATATATGCATATATGTGTATTTGCTTACAAAAATGTTGTTTATATATATATATACATATATTTTAAGAGGTGCTTAGATTACCAATATAAAATTATTTTAAAGATATTACAAGGAAAGAAAAATACAAGTCATAATGATCAATACAAGATAGTCTGGCTGAAGCAAAGCATGCATATGGAAGAGTTGTGTAGACAATATTGAAAAGACAGGTAAAGGAAACAAAATGAGAAAGTACAAACATATGACTCAGATTTGTATTTTTTACTTTAATAGCCTGAGTCAAGAACAATTATGAGACACTGAAAAAAGATATTTCCAAAACCCTAAGTTTTGGGTTACAAGTGCTGCCTTCTATGTGGAAAATGTAACCAGTGATTGCCATGAAAACTTTAAAAATCTTTATATAGATTTTTGTTAAAGTAGATGCAGATGTTTTACTCACAACCACTGACTCTGTATGCACATGTAAACTTAAAAATTTCAGTGTCAACTATTCATAATTAGGTACCAGATATAATGAACAAATTACTATTGCTCAATATTTACTTTAAGAATTTAAAAGTACCCATCATTATTGAAAATTTTAAGTGAGTAAGGACTATAAGAACAAGAAAATGTACCATGATAAGAAAGAACAGAGTGGTTTACCTATCTTGAAAATGAAGAAAAGAGGGCTGAGGGCTAAGCAAGCAAGGATTTTAGTTGCTTGCAAAGACTAAGAGCAAAAGTTAAAAAAAGGAAATACAGAGGGAGAAAACCAATTTTCAAATATCTAACTAAAGATCTAGAAGACAAAATCTATATCAATTAATGCTGGGCAGAGGTTAACATATTTTAACTGTTCTCAGAGAGTGGAATGTACTCCTGAAAGACGTGTTAACATGGTATGATCAATTCTACTATATGTTTGGTCTATTCTAAGAGAACAGAATAAATTTTTATGGCAACTGATTTCTTCCAGAGTTTGGAATATTTGGCATTCCAATAAAACAAATGTGTCTCAGATATAAGACAGTAAAAAACAAAACTTCAAAATATAAATAATAATTTTATCACAGAAAGAAAAAGGACACAAATATTTCTTTAAATGCCTGTGGAAAAAAGAACATCAATGACGAACAATTTAGCATGGAAGAAATTCATCTTCTAAGATTAGGAAGCAGGGTTAAACTTCTTAACTTACATGCATATTAAAAACCTACCCATTAAACCACTGAAGATAGCTTACCACTAAGAACTGGTTCCACAGAAAATGAAGAGTCAGAAAACACACATGGGAAGGAAATCCATCATATTCAGATTGTCAGGCAGAAAAAAAGTAAAACAAAAACTGACATGACTCTTTTTAAAATTATAAATTTTGTTAGAGGCTCAAAAAGAAAATATTCTTCTTCTATTTTTGTCAAAATAGATTACAGTTTCCTTTTACAGGCGTTTAAGTATCAGTGTGCAAGGGAACTAGAAATCTGTCCACTGAAAGCTAGAGGGTATTTTTGGTATTCAGTAGGCTAGGTTTCACAACAATGACTTGACAAAACCTTGACACTAAAAGTGCTTTTATCCACTGTCAATCACTCATTCCTTGACATGTCAAGCGCACATCTTTTCACGGACAACTTCAATCAACATTAGCACTCAAAATACAGGACATAGTGTCACTGTTTCAGAAATGAGAGAAAAAATAAAATGTGTTAGATGGCAGGGAAAGGTAGAATGACATTCCTCTTTACTGGAGACAAGATTCAAAAGGAAAGTGGGGGAAAAAATCATTGAGCAAGTTGGAAGGACGAAATCAGTCAGTTTATGTGGATTTCTTCTTAGGGGAAAAATATTCTCTTGCCATATATCATATAAGTGAAAAATTGAACAACATATCATAGAGGCTGACAGGAGTCCATCCTATAACAGACCTTGGATCTTTAAACCTGCCTTGCATTGCCAGATTATTAGAATCTGGAAAATAAAGTTAATTTGGGGAGGGAGAGAGCCTAGAAGTAAAAGAATCTAAAGCAATTGTATGTGGTTCTCCTACTGTTAGGCATTAGCCATGTGTCAATCTGGTACTTGTCAACAGCAACAGGATTATCCAAATGAAGCCTACTCAGATTACAGAAGAAAAATGTATTTTGGAGGCATTACACAAGTTCAGATGCCAGCAGAGTTTATAAAAAGTGGCAGAAGAACAACAATACTATCAAAAGTATTTCTTCTACTCTGGCCATGGGTAATTATCATTACTATGACCACAAAAGCTGTAGAAACTGGACACATTTTAGAAACTAGCAAACAAACCTTAATTTAAAAAAGCAAAAACAAAAAACAAGGGCAGATATAGACAATGCTTTGGACTAACACTTATTTTAAATACATTTAGCCTGTCACCAATAAATTTTTTTCATATTTTCAATTACCTAATAGGCAGCCCTATATTTGAAGCTGGATTAATTTTTTCTGCTCACTCCATTCATTTCACAGGCTTCATACTGCAGGTGAATTGGAAGGACCAGTGGACTTGTGTGTATGGCCTACACAAGAGGGCGGTAAGATTCATGAAGTCCAGGAAGAACATGCTTTTCTATTGAAGAAGGCAGATTTCTATTTTTGTCAAGTTTGATAGATAATTAAGTATATAGAATTTACATACTTCTTTCATTTTCAATTGGTATCCTTGCCTTTTTTCATCCTTTATTATACGTGTTATTAAACTTTAGAGCCAAGAACTGCCAAAAGCCACAAAGCACTTGTCCCCTCAAGAGATTAGAGGAGGAAATGAAACATTTTTATTTTCATCTAAAATAGTGATTTAAGTACTCAAATTTCATACTAAACTAATCTACCTAAACATGTAGATTAGAAGCTACTTAGCAGCAATAGCATCAGAAAAGAAAGTTCTCATCACCCTGGGCAGTTCACACTAATAATTAGAAAGAAAAAAGGAAAGCTGTGAATTACAATGAACTAAGACTAAATAAGTGTCCATGTTGGATTAAAGGATTTGAGTTGTCAGTCTGATGTATAATGAAGGTGAAAATCAGCCATTTAATTAAATGGAACATAGTATAATCACTTTGTTCTGCATTAAACTGCTTAAGTTACCAGAGTGCCTTTAGTTTAGCAATTGTTTGCTATTACACCACCTCATGACTTCTCTTAGACACTGTTTAGCCTACATGATTCAAAATATGAAATGTGGAATTTATATAGTAATGTTAGTTTAGCTGATATTTTTCATTATTTTATTAGTGAATATAGAAAATAAGAAAACTGTTTTCTATCACAAAGGGAAAAAATTCCTAAAGGTAGCTGGTGAAGGATTACAACTTTGGCAGTGGAGGATCATTGGTGTGGGGTGTCAGTGATGGAGGATGCATGGGAGGAGGTTCACCTGGGCTATACCTATAAGGCATATGAAAGAGTTCAAGTGTTCATGGGGCATTGTCACGGTGGGTGGAGATCCATAAAATAACCAAAAGAATCAAATTCCCATCCTGGGGAGCTCTGCCACATTCACTAATGGGACAGCAAGAATCCCCCAAGTACAGGGGCAGTGACTAGTGAAGGAGATTGGACAATTGATGGGTCCTTGATATTGATTTACTGTACTTATGAACCTTTTCTTTTGGAATTGAAACTTAGCCTTGTATTATAGGTTGCCTAAGAGTTACCTTCTGAGAACCTCATTGTTGCTCAAATGTGGCCTCTCTCTAAGCCAAACTCAGCATATAAATACATAACTTTCCTTCCCTACCCTCACCCCCAGGTGTGGGACATGACTCCCAGGGATAAGCCTCCATGGCACTGAGGGATTACTGCCAAGTACCAATTAGCAAAGCAACTGGAAAAAGACCTTGACAAAAAAGGGGAAAGGGTAAAGACAAATGAGTTTATATGGCTAAGAGACTTCAAAGTGAGTCGGGAGGGTCATTCCAGAGGTTACGCTTATGCACATCTCAGCAGGATCTCATTGACTACCAAAGTAAATATTGCCTCAAATAGCAGAGCTCCTGAGGTTTCTGGAAACATCTAGACACTATAGGCAGGGCTGACAGCTCAGGAGTTTGGCGCCCTGTCAGTGGGCTCTACTTTGGAATTTATGCTCCCCAGTGTGACTGAGTTGGACTCAGTTGTGGTTTTCCTATACATGGCTCCTCTGCCCCTTCTATCTGAACCTATAGTTAGTACTAGCGTTGATAGGTGCATGTCAAAAAGACTTAAATCTTTGGGCTTTCCATGTGCCAGTTGGGCCCTGAATCTCAGTGGAGTTGTAACACCTACTGTCCAGTTCACTGAACTCACTGAGGACTTGTCCATTAACAAGGAGATGATAATGGACAACGCCAATCCCAAGGAACAGAGAGCGTCTACAACTGCAAGCAAGTTAGTCCCATCCATCTGCCCCATGGGATGTAAGCCCCCTCTCAATTAGAGGCAGAGCGGGCATCACCATCCCAACATCCTCAGGATTGGGGAATGAATGATGGACTAGAGTAGACTTACTGTTATTCTACTATAGACTTGTTATTCTAGCAATGGAAGGACTTTTATCATTGATGTGGAGGCAGTGGCCACTGGAGGTTCTGAAGGGAGGAAGAGGAAAAACAGGTGTAATAGGTGGCATTTTCAGAACATTGGAATTGTCTTGAATGACATTGCAATGATGGATACAGACCATTATATATATTTTGTCATAAATTACAAAATTGTGCAGGACAGAGTGTATGCTCCACCGTGTGTTGATCAATTGTAACAAATGTAACACACTAATGAAGGATGTTGTTAACGTGGGAAAGTGTGGGAGGGGTAGGGAGTGGGGCATATGGGAATACCCTATATTTTTATGTAACATTTATGTAATCTAAAATATATTTTTTAAAATAAAAAAAGTATTAAAAAATGTAGCTGGTGAAAAATTAAAAACCAATGACATAAAAGACTGCAAAAATCTTTAATAGCAAAGTAATATTTTCTCATAAACTGCTTTATTTTATAACTTTGACTTTAAAGCATTTGTTAATCTTATGCATATAATTACAAAATGTCCAAAGCACATTTTGTTTTTGGAAGAACTTGGAAATTTTATTGGTCAACAAGAGCACCAAGGTCCTTGCAAACACATAAAACAAAGTGGAATAAGTCAAAGAACCAACCCATAAGCTGAAAGATGTCATGTGACTGTGTCATTAATGTGGGTTGGGCTATGAAAAGAAGAAAGGACAAAAATGATAAGAGCAGAAGAGAATTAAGAAGGCCCTAGTAGCCAATAGGGACTGCAGAAAAAGAGAAAAAATCCTGAGGGTATAAAGAGAATAAGGCTTTACTAGGAAAATCAAATCACCCAAATTACATTAGGCTGAAGCTATATACTCACTGCTACTGCAATTCTTCCAAGGACATGCTCTGGAATTTCTCTATATACATCCAAAGATCCCCCTGCAGAGAGAAAGTAACAAGTTGTCATGTTGTATTACTACAAACGAACTATTAGAAAAGTACAGTGGGCTCCTCCTCTGGGCACTCATTATGAAAATATTTTTTCTCTTCTTGTATCCTACATCATGGAGGTCTAGGATAAAACTAGTTTTCAGTCTCAAGAATAAGAGACAGTTTAATCTTGAGAAGCACATATGAACTCTTTATATTTTAAGATATTTATTTCTCATAATTCCAGACAAAGTATAATAAGATACTTCCACTTTATTCCCCAGTATATAATCCCATAAATGTAAAAACTCAAGAAACCTAAGAGTTTTAATGCAGGGCAGACTAAGATTCTGTGCTTTATGTAAACTTAAATATATACACAAAGCTATAAAGATCAATATAACAGTCACATTTAGTCTCTGCCATGTGTAAGTTTCCTCAACTGTAAACAGGGCCCTATCTTAGAATTTGCACATTAACCAAACAAAACCTGGTAGATATAAGGAGCAAAATGCACATAAAAACTAATAAAGTAAAAATAGCAATGTTAGTATTTACCTAAATGAACATGTTACCCTTCAAATTAGGTACTAAGGCAAGTAATCAATCTGTTCCAAAGATACTATCTTAGTTTTCAGAAATATTCTTTGAGGCCACTTTGAAAACCATTTTATGAGGTAAAAAGAGAAAACCAATCTCTTTATTTTATATCATATCTCATTTTTCACTAAAATGGTATTTGCTAGCATCCTTTTACCATCCTTTATCACCCTTTACCAAATTCAGCTTTAAAAGACTTGACAATTCCCAAAAGCCAACATTATGAGGGAAGGAGTCATTTTTTAAATTCGTTTCTTGTATTCAATTTTTATAAATCTAGCAACTAGCACAACTAGCAAGCAGATGTTCAATAAATATCTAGTGGATGAATAAGTTAAACAAAACTCACCATGAATTTCACCAGACAGGTATAGTTGCTCTGAAAGCAGTTTCAAAAGAAGGGACCCAAAACCATTGGCAGCAACATCTTTCTAGGTGACTTATTTTGAAGGGACCAATATTCATTTGGAAGTATAAATTTGAGTATGCTTTCAAAATTTTTAATTTTATGTAAGTGGTATAAAAATTTCAGGAAGATACGCAAGGAATCACTACTTCACTCAGATTAATATGATTATATGAAAAGTATTTTAATAATATATAATGATCTTCCTTTACTAGTTAAATTGAGGTGTACACTCTTAATGCTCTATAAAGGTATTATCCAAGATCTTTGAGAAATAATGTTTTTCTATCAGAGGCTCAAAGTTAATATTTTTACCACATTATTATCAGATGATATAAGTATGGCTTATAAGGTAGTAACATGGAGCATGCAATTCTTTTGAACTGCAGTTGCCTATTTTTCCAATATGAATTTTTCATATGTCAAGTTTTTCTTAAGATGAACACCAGAGAAAAAATTAAATGTTTCCCTGTAAAAAACTGCTGCACACACACACACACACACATATATATATATGACAACTGGCTATGTATTTATCCTGTTTAGAGCATGTGAGGAAAATGACTTTTTTAGGTAACTTTTACTTGCAATTTCCAGATTCTGACAAGAAGCTGGAAAACCATAATGTTACTAAAACATTGTATTGGCTCTGGGTGCTACTGGGAAGATAATAATGAAAAGGAAAAAAGAGACAGACTTCTGCAATGAACTGAACCATCCTTATTTACTAAAATAGTATTTTTATTAGAGTTGCAATAAAAGTGAATATACAGCAGAAAAGCATTTTATGTTCTCATTGATCTTTCAGATGGATTGGCAGTTACAAGGATGAACAGTCTCAAGATCAAGCTTTATATTTTGGTATTTGGAAGACTGACAAATGCAGCTTACCAGGCCAATTCCCTATGAAGTAAATTGCTTGAATGGCTCAAGACTGGGAAATGCAAACTCATCCAAATATACTAGTAAAAAATCCTAAGAGAGTTATTTTCACAAAGGATATAAATCAGGGTTTAATTAGCCAAAGGACAAAGGTTTCAACAAGCTAGGCCAATAAGCCAAAGATTATGTTACCAATTTTATCTCTGGAACAAGCCAAAGAAGAATCCCATTTTCAGACAGTTCACTGGTTTATGTAAATATCCCTTTAATCTCAGTTATATCCTACTCTCCTCAGTAGCCATCCAAATGGGTAAATCTTTACATATTTGGCTCTGTATACTTGCAGATTCATCCTGACGTTGACATGATCATTAGAGATAACTGTCAGAGGCAAAAAAAAAAGATGCAGCAGATCCACTCAGAATCAAGAGCATCTACTGATCCTGAAGAAATCTCTCTGTGTGATTCATTAATTCTTATCAACATAAGAATACTAGAGAGAAGTTTTTGGTTTAATTTTTATTCATTCAGTTTTAGTAGGGAAAAACTGACGATTCTACATTAATAGGAGGAGACTTTAACACATCACTCTCAATAATGGATAAAATGTCTAGTCAGAAAATGATTAAAGAAGTATAGGATGTGAATGACACACTAAACCAATTAGACCTGACAGACATATATAGGACATTGCAACCAACCAAATCAGAATACACATTTTTTCTCAAGTGCACATGAATCATTCTCCAGGATAGACCATATGTTGGGTCATAAAACAAGTCTCAATAAATTAAAAAATATTGAAATCATGCAATGTATATTCTCTGAACACAGTGGAATGAAGCTAGAAATTCTTAACAGAAGGAAAAATGAAAAATTCACAAATATGTGGAAATTAAATGACATACTCACCAACCAATTGGTTAAGGAGAAAATCAGTAGCAAGATGAGGAAATATTTTGAGGTGAATGAAAACGAAAATACAACATACCAGTACTTATGGGATACAGCTAAGGCAGTGCTGAGAGGGAAATTTATATCTCTAAATGCTTACATTAAAAAAGAAGACTTTAAATCAGATACATAACCTCAAAACTGTAAGAACTAGAAAAAGAAGAGCAAACTAAACCCAAAGCAAGCAGAAGGAAGGAAATGACAAAGATTAGAGTGGAAATAAATGAAACAGGAAAAAAGCAAGCTTTGTGGTAATTTAACTTGCCCTATTCCCATCACCCCCTCTCCAGCTCCATGGTAGCCTTGGAAACCAACAGCCTGCAATCACAGTGAATACCAGCAGGCCTGACAGCCACTACAGGGGGTAGAACCGAGTTGGTGCTTCTTCAAAACCTCATTCCCAAACAAGTGTCATTATATGAACTGTCTATAGGTTCACTGGAAGACCTCACTTGCAAGACTGTCTTTATTAGAACAGACAGAGCTGGCTTAGTGAAAAAAGCCTTTTTCCTGGGGGCATTTCTCAAAAACAATTAGAGCAGAGGTTCTTAACCAGGGGTCCACAGACCCCCAAGGAGTCCATGGAAAGATTCCAGGGGGTCCGTGAGCTTGAATTGAAAATTCAAAAAAACATTTTTCTTGTGGGGACATGTTGGTGAGAGTGTGATACATTTATTAAATAATACATAGCATAGTGTGGACTTAGTAAGGGTCCATGGTTTTTACCTGACTGGAAAGTGGTCCATGGAACAAAAAAGGTTAAGAACCCTTGAATTAGAAGCATATGATTAACTTCACAGTTGCCAGAAGGGGTGAGATAAACAATAGGCTATCCAAAAGGCTTAAAAGGAAAAGCTGGGGATTGAGATGCCCACAGGGATTTGAAAAGTTTCCATATATGCCTGGGAATCTAGGAGGACATGTGCATGCCCAGGGCTGAGCACCTGCTCAGGAAAGACTGGAGAATGCCCTAAGCTCTCACCTTAGGCTGATCTTGAGGCTCTCTACAAGCAAAAAGTAACGGCTAAGGTAGAACTGACAGTTGCCTGGCTGGGTGTTTAAGGCATGTCCCAACACACACAAAGACACAAAGCCCCTTGGTAAAGACTGGGAAACTTACTGGTTCCCGGCATTTTAGGAAATCACTGTCCAATAATTAGATGATATAGCTAAACTAACAAAGAAGAGACATCAGTGGCCACCCATAACAAAGAACACAGACTTTACAGAATTATTTCAGAAAACTTATTAAACAAACAAACAACCACGACCACCTCTGGGGAAGGAGCAGAATCTAATTTCCAGAGTTGCCACATTGCATTATTTAAATGTTCAGTTTTCAGGAAAAAAAAGCATGTGACAAGAAAAGGTATGGTTCACAGATACATAAAAGCAATCAAAAGACTGTCTTTAAGGAAGCCAAGACATAGAACTTTCTGGACAACGTCTTTCTTTAATTAACTATTTTAAATATGTTCAAAGTACTAAAGGAAACCATGTCTAAAGAACTAAAAGCAAATATGAGAATGATGTCTCACCAAAGAGGGAATGTCAATAAAGAGATACAAAGTATGTATGTATGAATGTATATACGTATGTATGTATATAACCAAACAGAAATTTCAGAATTAAAAAGTACAATTACCGAAATGAAAATTTCAAGAGAGAAGCTCAGCAACATATTTGAGAAAGCAGAAGACAGAATAAGCAAATGTAAAGATAGGTCAATTGAGATTATCCAGTCTGAGGAATAGAAGGAGAAAAGAATGAAGAAAAATGAATACAACCTCAGAGAACTGTGGGGTACTAACATATGCATCATGGGATTCCCTAAAGGAGAGGAGAGGAGGAAATAGGAAGAAAGAACTTTTGAAGAAATAATGGCTGAAAACTTCCTACATGTGATGAAAGACATAAATCTACACATCTAAGAAACTGAACAAACCCTAAGTACGATAAACTCAAAGAGATCCACACCTAGATGCATCATTATCACACTGACCAGCAAGTGAGAAGCAACAATCAAGTACAACGAATCTTCAATAAGATTAAGAGCTGACTACATGAGAAACTATGGAGGTCAGAGGTAGTGGGATAAAATGTTCAAAGAGTGAAAGAAAAACAGTGTCAGCCAAAAATTCATTATTAGGCAAAACTATCATACAAAAGTGAAGGAAGTCAGAGGCAGAGTGATGTCATATTTAAACAGCTGAAAACAACAACAACAACGTCAACCAAAAATTCTATATACAGCAAAATTATCCTACAAAAATAAACGAGAAATTAAGATATTCCCAGATAAACAAAAACTGAGCAAATTCATTACTAGTAAACTTTCTCTTCAAGAAATACTAAAGTGAGTCCTTCAGACTATAAGAATTTCAAATTGAAGTTACTAAACAGTAACTCAAATCCACATGAGGAAATAAAGAGCACTGGTAAATTTAACTGTATAGGCAAAGATAAAAGACAGGATAAATGTATATATGGTTTATAACTCCTTTTTTTCCTATCTGATTTAAAAGACAACTATATAAAGCAATAATTGTGGTGGATCCTTGTTGATGGGCAAAATGTATAAGAAGATATAATTTGTATGACAATAACAACCAAAAGAAGGGGAGAAGAAACAGTTATACTGGAGCAAAAATTTTGTATACTACTGCAATTAGGTTCTGTTAACCCAAATTAGATTATTATATATTAAGATGTTAATATAATCCCCAGTTCAACCACTAAGAAAAAACTAATATATATATATATATAGTAAAGGAAATGACAAGGAATTAAAATGGTATACTACAAAATATCTGTTTAACACAAAAGAGGGCAGTAATGTGGGAATAGAGGAACAACAAAGAAAAATGCATATTGCTAAGTGAAACAAGTCAGTATAAAAAAGCTACATACTTTATGACATCCTGGAAAAGGCAAAACTATAAAGACAATAAAAAGATCAGTGTTTGTCCATGGTTCAGGGGTGGGGGTAAAGTGAAGTGAAGAATAGATGGAGCATAGGGCATTTCTAGGGCAGGGAAACTATTCTGTATGATGGTGGATATTCTAACAGTGGATACATGATATTAAGCATTTGTCAAAACCCACAGAACTATATATATATAACAAAAAGAGTGAACACTAATGCTAACTATGGACTTTAGTGAATAATAGTATTGGTTCATCAATTGTAACAAATGGACCACATTAACACAAGATATTAATAACAGGAGAAACTGGTGGGGAGTGGGGAGGAAGGGATATATGGGAACTCTGTACCTTCTGTTGAATTTTTCTGTAAACCTAAAGGCACTCTACAAAATAAAGTGTATTTAAAAAATTAACCCTCTCACCAAAAAAGATATGACCTGCTGAAAACAAACAGCAAAATGGCAAATATAAATCCTACTTTATCAGTAAATATATTAAATGCAAATGGATTAAGCACTCCAATTAAGAGGCAGAAATTGGTAGAAAAGATTAAGAAAAAAACCCACCATGATCCTATTATAGTCTTTCTACAAGAGAGGCACTTCAGATTCAAAGAATGAAATAGGTTGAAGGTAAAATAATGGAAAGATTGTACTGGAGGCTCTGGCCAGCATAATTAAACAAGAAAAAGAAATGTAAGGCATTCATATTGGTTAAAGAAGAAATAAAACTATCATGTCATGAAAATGATAGGATCTTGTATATAGAATATTCTAAGGAATCCACACATACACAAACTACTGGAGTAGATAAACAAGTTCAGCAAGATTGCAGGATATTAGAACAATATGCAAAATAAATTGTATTTTGATATACTAGCAATGAACAATCAAATAATAAAAGTAAGAAAATTCCAATTCCAATTGCATCAAAAAGAAAAGAGGAATAAATTTAACAAAGGGAGTAGAAAACATGTACCCTGCAAACTATAAAACATCATTGAAAGAAATTAAAGCCCAAAATATATGGAAAGATATCCCACATTCATGGAATATAAGAGTTAATATTATTTAGATGGTAGTACATGCCCCACAGATATACAGATTCAATGGAATCTCTATCAGAAGCCCAGCTGACTTCTTTGTTGAAACCGACAAGCTAATTAAAAAATTCATATGTAATTGCAAGAGACCCAGAATAGACACAACATTCTTGAAATAGAAGAACAAAATCGGAGGACTCACACTTCTTGATTTTCAGCTACAAAGGTGCAATAATCAAGAGTAATCACACACTTCCTGGAAGATGGAGGATTAGAGAGGCAGAAGGATGGCTTCTTTCCCAGAAACTGGCCTGCACCCCATTACTGGGTCCTTAGCCCAGGTCTGAGCAGTTAAATAGGGTAATTCTAAATATCTAGAACAAGTAGAACTAAAGAACAGTGGTAGCACACAGCTACCTAATAGTAAATCTCTAGGCAAGAGAAAGAAACTAAACATCAGATTAAACTCAACATCAGAATCAGATGGCGAGATATCAGTAAAACATCGCAAGTCATACTAAGAAAATGGAAGATATGACTCAGGTAAAGGAACAAATCAAAGCTCCAGATGAGACACAGGACTTGAAACAGCTAAACAATAAGGTTCATACAAATCTCCTAAATCAAATCATGGATTTGAAGGACAACATGGCTAAAGAAATAATAGACATTAAGAAGAAACTGGGGGAAGCGGCTGTGGCTCAATCAGTAGGGCTCCCGTTTACCATATGGGAGGCCCCGGGTTCGGTTCCTGGGGCCTCCTGGTGAGGGCAAGCCCGCCCGCATGGCATGGTTAGCTGACCCAGCGAGCACAAGCAGCAAGGGGGGATAAATGAATAAATAAATAAAAATCTTAAAAAAAATAAAAATAAAAAATAAAAAAAGAAGAAACTGGGTGAACACAAAGAAAAATTTGAAACATTGGACAGAAAAATAACAGAGCTTATGGGAATGAAAGACACAGTAAGTGAGATTAAAAATAAAATAGAGGCACATGACAGCAGATTTGAAATCAAAGAAAGAATCAATGACACAGAGGGAGGAACAACTGAAATCGAAAAGAAAGAAGAACAGAGACAGAAAAGAATGGGAAAAAATTGAGCTGGGGTTCAGGGAGTTGAATGATAGCATAAAGTGTACCACCATATCTGTTACAGGAGTTCCAGAAGGACAAGAGAAGGGGAAAAGGGCAAAAAGAACCTCAGGAAATAACAGCCAAAAATTTCCTATCTCTCATGGAAGACATGAATAACACAGTGTACTCCAATTATAATAAATCCAAATGGACTTACCCCAAGACACATAATATTCAGAATGCCAAATGTCAAAGATAAAGAGAAAATTCTGGGGGGCGGATGTGGCTCAAATGGTTGGACCATATGGAGGGACCTGAGTTCGGTCCCTGGGACCTCCCATTAAAAATAAAGAAAAATATAGAAGGCACGCAGACTGCCAGGCCCCATGCATGGGTGCGCCGTTAGGCCCCGCCGAGCCATGTAAAAATCTGATGACGTAACAGGAGAGTGACCTAAGGGAGAGCCAAGACAAGACGCACTGATAAAACCAGGAACTAAGGTGGCGCAGGCGGTAGGATGCCTCTCTCCCATATCAGAGGTTCCCAGGATCGAAACCCGGTGAAGACAGGAGAAGTATGAGAAGAAAGGGCAGGAAACAGATACAGATAATTGCCCAGCGAGTGGACACAAAAACGGGGGGGGGGTGTGTGTAAAAATGGATAAAAGTAAATAAATAAATATTAAAAAAATAAAAGCATTAAGCACATAAACAAACAAACAAACAAAAAAAAAAAAAAAAAAAAAAAGAGAGAGAGAGAAAATTCTGAAAGAAGGGAAAAGTGAAACATCACTACAAGGGAAGTCCAATAAGACTTAGTGTAGATTTCCCTTCAGAAACCATGGAAGGAAGAAGGCAGTGGTATGATAATTGAGGTAATGAAAGAGAAAAACTGACAGCCAAGAACTCTTTATCTGGCAAAACTGTCCTTCAAATATGAGAGTGAGTTTAAAATATTCACAGAAAAATAGAAACTAATCAAGTTCGTAAAAAAGAATCCAGCTCTGCAGGAAATGCTAAATGGAGTTCTGCAACCAGAAAAGAAAAGAGAAGACAAAGAGGTTTGGAGGAGAGTATAGAAGTGAAGTCTATCAGAAAGGGTAACCAAAAAGGTAAAAAGATGGACAAAATAAGACATGACATATGAAATCCAAAGGATAAAATGGTTGATAATGCCTTTACAGTAACAACATTGAATGTTAGAGGATTAAACTCCTCAATCAAACGACACTGGCTGACAGAATGGATAAGAAAACATGAGCCATCCCTATGCTGTCTGCAGGAGACTCACCTTAGTCCCAAGGACGCAAATAGACTGAAAATAATAGGTTGGAAAAAGATATTTTATGCAAGTAGTAACCAAAAGAGAACAGACAAAAGAGACTTTAAATATTAAAAAAGTGATGAGATGCAGAAGGCCATTAATGTATTTAATAAAAGGGACAATCCTCCAGGAAGGAAGAACAGTCATAAATATCTATGCACCTTACCAGAGTGCCCCAAAATATATGAGGCAAACTCTGGCAAAACCTAAAGGAGAAAAAGACATTTCTATAAATAATAGTTAGCGACTTCAACCCGCCACTCACATCAATAGATATAACAAATAGAAGAGCAACAAGGAAACTAGACCTAACAGACATATGCAGAAAATTGCACTCCAAATCAGCAGATTATATATTATTCTCAAGTGTTCATGGAACTTTGTCCAGGATAGACCATATGTTGGGCCACAACACAGCTCTCAATAAAATAAGATTGAAATTATACAAAGCACCTTCTCTGATCATAATGGAATAAAGCTGGAAATCAATAATAGGAGGGAAAGGGGAAATTTTGCAAATATATGGAGGTTAAACAACACACTCCTAAACAATCAGTGGGTCAAAGAAGAAATTGCAAGAGAAATTAGTAGATCTCTCAAGACAAATGAAAACAAGAACACAACTTATTAAAACTATGCGCTACAGCAAAGGCAAGTGCTGACAGGAAAATTTATATCCCTAAATACCTGTATTTAAAAAGAAAAAAAGAGCTAAAATCAAAGATCTAACCCAACCGGAGAAATTAGAAAAAGAACAGCAAATCAATACAAAGGCAAGCAGAAAGAAATAAATAACAAACATTAGAGCAGAAATAAATGAAATTAATAACAACAACAACAATACACACCAAAAAAACAACAGAGAAAATCAACAAAACCAAAAGCTGACTCTTTGAGAAAATTAATAAAACCGACAAACCCTTAGCAAGATTAACAAAGAAGAAAAGAGAGAAGGAGCAAATAAATAAAATCAGTAATGAAAGGGGGGATGTAATGACTTGAACCCACAGAAATAAAAAGGGTCATAAGAGGATATTATGAGAAACTGTATGACAACAAATTAGACAACCTAGATGAAATGGACAAATTCCTAGGAATATACAAACAACCTACACTGACTCTACAAGAACTAAAGAATCTCAACAAACCAATCACAAGAGATTGAATCAGTCATCAAAAATCTTCCAACAAAGCAAAGTCCAGGACCAGATGGCTTCATAGTTACATTCTACCAAACATTTTAAGAACAATTAATACCAATCCTTTTTAAACTCTTCCAAAAACTTGAAAGGGTGGGAAAATTACCTAACACATTTTATGATGCCAACATCATCCTAATTCTAAAGCCAGATAAAGATACTACAAGAAAATTACAGACCAATCTCTCTAATGAACATAGATGTAAAAATTCTCAACAAAATACTTGCAAATAAAACCTAACAGCATATTAAAAGAATTATACATCACGATCAAGTGGGTTTTATTCCTGGTGTGCAAGGGTGGCTCAACATAAGAAAATCAATTAACGTAATACACATTAACAAATCAAAGGGGAAAAAAAAACCACATGATCATCTCAATAGATGCAGTAAAGGCATTTGACAAAATCCAGCATCCTTTCTTGATAAAAACACTTCAAAAGATAGGTGTGGAAGGAAAGTTCCTCAACATAATAAAGGCATATATGAAAACCCCACAGCCAATATCGTACTCAATGGAGAGAGGTTGAAAGCTTTCCTTCTAAGATCAGGAACAAGACAAGGATGCCACTGTCACCACTGTAATTCAACAATGTGCTAAGTTCTAGCTAGAGCAATTAGGCAAGAAAAAGAAATAAAAGGCATCCAAATTGGAAAAGAGGAAGTAAAACTCTCATTTGCAGATGACATGATCCTCTATTTAGAAAAATCCTGAAATACCTACAATAAAGCAATTAGAGCTAATAAATGAGTTCAGCAAAGTGGCAGGATAGAAGATAGACACATAAACATCAGTAGCATTTCTATACACTAGTAATGAGCAAGCTGAGGAGAAAATCAAGAAAAAAATTCCATTTACAACAGCAACAAATAGACTCAAATATCTAGGAATTAATTTAACCAGGAATGTAAAGGATCTGTATTCACAAAACTACAAAACACTGCTAAAAGAAATCAAAGAAGACCTAAACAAATGGAAGAATATTCTGCATTCATGGATTGGAAGACTAAACATCATGAAGATGTCAATTCTACCCAAATTCATTTACAGATTCAATGAAATACCAATAAAAATTCCAACAGCCTATTTTATAGAAATAGAAAGATTACCAAATTTATTTGGAAGGAAAAGGGGCCCCGAATAGCTAAAAACATTTCTAAAAAATAAGAGTGAAGTCAGAAGACTCATGGTTCCTGACCTTAAAGCTACAGTGGTCAAAACAGCATGATACTGGAATATTGATAATCACATTGATCAATGGAATCGAATTGAGAGTTTAGAAACAGACCCTCACCTCTATGGTCAACTGATTTTTGATAAGCCTACCAAGTCCACTTTTCTAGGACAGAAGAGTCTCTTCAACAAACAGTACTGGGAGAACTGGATATCCATGGCCAAAAGAGTGAAAGAGGACCCCTATCTCACTACCCATACAACAATCAACTCAAAATGAATCAAAGACCTAAACATAAAAGCCAGGACCATATAACTCCTAGATAATGTAGGGAAACATATACAAGAACTTGTAGTAGGTAGGGGTCTCTTAAATCTTACACCCAAAGCACAAGCAACAAAAGAAAAAAGAGATAAATGGGACCTCCTCAAAATTAAACACTTCTACACCTCAAAGGATTTTGTGAAGAGGGTAAAAAGGCAGGCTACTCATGGGAGAAAATATTTGGAAATTACACATCCGACAAGGGTCTAATATCTGTGATATATAAAGAGATCCTACTACTCAAAAATAAAAGGACAAATGACCCGATTAAAGAATGGGCAAAAGAACTGAATAGACATTTTCTAAAGAAAAAATACAAAGGGCGAAAAATTCACTTGTAAAAATGCTCAACATCACTGGCTATTAGGGAAATGCAAATCAATGCTACAATGAGGTATTATTTCACATCTACTAGAATGGCCACTATTAACAAAACAGAAAACTACAAGTGTTAGAGTAGATGTGGAGAGATATGAATACTTATTCACTGTTGGTGGGGATATAAAATGGTACAGCACTGTGAAAGTGTTTGGTGGTTCCTAAGGAAATTAGATTTGGATCTACCATGTGATCTGGCAATATCACTATTAGGTACATACCCAAAAAAACTGAGAGCATGAAAACAGACATTTGTACATCGATGCTCATAGTGATATTAGTCACCATTGCTAAAAGATGGAAACAACCCAGGTGTCCATCAACTGGTGAACAACAAATTGTAGTGTAAACACATTATGGAATATTATGCATCTGTAAAGTAGAAATGAAGTCATAAAGCAAATGGCAATGTGTATGAACCTGGAGGACATTATGTTGAGTGAAGCAAGCCAGGCACAAAAGGACAAATATTGTATGATTTAGCAATTATGAACAAAATAAAATGAGCAAACTCATGGAGTTAATAGCTAGAATATAAGTCACCAGAGAATAGAATGTAGTTAGAGAATGGAAAGCTGAAGTTTAACCTGTGCAGAATTGGTAAAAATTTGTTTGTAAATGTTTGGAAATGAATAGATATGGTGAAAGCACATCATAGGATTTGTAATTAGTAGCACTAACATATGGGTATGATAGTGGTTTGGATTTTTTTTGTTTTTTGGAGTAACAAAAATGCTCTAATATTGATTGCAGTGATGAATGTGCAACATGGTAATTATACCAAATGCCATTGATTGTACACTTTAGATCAGAGGTTCTTAGCCTTTTTTGTTCCATGGACCCCTTTGCCAGTAGGTGAAAATCACAGACCCCTTCTCAGAATGTAGTGGCAGATAGTTTTTTGACACTCAATTAGCATTGGGTCTAACCAGTAATTTTGAAGTATGGGTGAACATAAGTGATTTTTTTGAGATATGCAACAACTGTAATGTGATATGAAATGAATACTACTGTAATTTATTGCATACATTCATAAGTGAAAGCAATGCTAGAGTTCTGTTAGAGATTAGAGAAAATAAACATGATAAGTTGATTTTTTTTTTTTTTTTTCAATTCAAGCTCATGGACCTCCTGAAATCTTTCCACAGGGTTCATGTACCCCTGGTTAGGAACCCCTGCTTTAGATAAATTATATGGTTTATGAGCAAAATAAATAATAGGGTGGATTGTGGGAAAAAACACACCAAATGTAAGATATGGAATATAGTTGGTAGTAATACCTTGATGATGCTCTTTCATTAATTTGTTAAAAATATTTTATAGCAATACAAGGTATCTGTGGTGGGGTGATATATGGGAGCCCTATATGACGTTATACATATTTGCTTTGTAAGTTCACAACTTTTACTATACACTTATTATTTATGTATGTTCATGTATGAATGATATACTTCAATAAATTGTTTTTAAAATGAAAAAAAAAAAAAAAAAAGGAGTAATCAAGTACAAGTAATCAAGTAATGTTTGGTACTGGCACAAAAATAACAGATCAATGGAATAGAATTGAGAGTCTATAAATAAACCTATACATTTATTAGCAATTCCTTTTCGACAGGACTGGTAAGAAAACTCAATAGGTAAAGAATAGTCTTTTCAACAAATTACTCTGGTCAACTGGATATCCATGTGTAAAAGAATGAATTTGGACCCCTACACTTCACACTACATACAAAAATTAACTCAAAATGAATCACAGACCTAAATTTAAGACCTAACATGATAAAGGTCTTAGAAAAAAACATAGTATAAATCCTCATGACCTTGGATTAGGCAATGGTTTTTTTAGATATGACACCAAGAACATAAGCAATGAAAGAAAAGAAAAAAAAACAAAACAAAACAGATAAACTGGTCTTCATCAAAAATTGAAACTTTTTAACTTCAAAGGATACTACCAAGAAAGTGAAAAGCTAATCCACAGATTGGGAGAAAATATTTGCAAATCATATATCTGATAAGGATTAGTATCCAGAATATATAAAGAACTCTACAACTGAACATTAAAAAGACAAATATTCCATTTTAACAATGGGCAAAGGATTTGAAAAGACATTTTTCCAAATAAGATATACAAATGTCCAATAAACACATCAAAAGATGCTCAACATCAGTAGCAATTAGGGAAATGCAAATCAAAACCGCAATGAGATATTTCACAACCAATAGGGACGCAGGATCTGATCAAGATGGCAGAGTGAGATGCTTCAGGGCTCATTCTCCCCACAGAAGCTTTGAACAACCAGCAAGAACTGGCAGAAACATCTTTCTCAAAGCTCCAGAAAACAGTTAAAAGGACTGCAGTAACAGGGCAAACAACAAATCAAGAAAAAGGCTACTTAAAAGGGGTAGTTATCTCATGGCACCCTGGCTGGCCCCTCTCCACCCCTCACCAGCTCAGCACAGGGCCACCCTGTGCTACCAGAGTGGATCCCAGGTCCCAGATCTGGAGGGAGCAGAGTAACCCTTGTGCACATACTGGGAGCATATACATTGGGCCCAATCTATCTGGTGGTGGCCTGAGGGACTTACTGTCCCAGAACTTGCCCTGTGTGTAGAAGCCTGTTCACAGAGCTCTCCTATAAAATGCTGTGGGTGACGGTCAAGTCATGTGTCTGGGGTGAGGGATTGCTGGCTTCAGGACACACAATGCAGGGTCCAGGACTTGAGGAAACTGTTTCTTAGGGATGAGGGTACATTCAGAACTGTGTAAGCAGAGAATTCCTAGAGCCACATGTGCATGCCCAAGAAGATGCCCGTGCAGAGAGGATAAGGTAAGCCCCTATGTTTTGGCCTGCTGCTATTCTCTAAACTCATTGTATGGATAAATCCTAAAGGAGAGGACTTTCACAGATCAATCTGCAAAGGCTGGGAAAGGTGTTTCCTTTTTTCCCACCTCTTCCTCCTTTTTTTTTTTTTTTTTCTTTAAGCTCCTGGCATTCAATGAGAGTCGTCATAACACTAGTTGAATACAAGCTTAAGAAATAAATGCCCCAGAGTCTATTCCAGAGATAACACATTAAAATATTTTAAAAATATCCAGATTTCAATAAAAGGTTACAAAACATACAAAGAAACAGGAAGAAATGGTCCAGGCAAAGGAGAAGATTAAGGTATTAAAAACTATCAGTGAAGAGGACCAGACCTGGGACATAACAAAGAAAAGACTTTTTTTCTTTTAAAATTAGGCATTTATAAACAAGGAGGCATACATTACATAAAAATAGTTTTCCAATAGTAGAGTAAGTTGTATTGTCATTAGCAGCAGCACAGGAGACAATGGGGTGCATGGAAATGCTCCTGGGGATTATAAAGGTTAAGGCATGATTTCTCCTTAATTGAAAAAAAATGTCACTTCTGACTTAAAGCAAGAACCAGCCCCTCCCTCACTCCACATGGACTGCCGGGGTGGGGGTGGGCAGGCAGGGGTCAGACCTCTGTCAGAAAGCACAGGCCGGGCTGGAGTCCAGGCCTGGGTAGAGATGGGGACAGCACCAAGGATGGCCAAAGGGCCTCCACCCCCTCTCACTGACGAAGCTTGTTTCTTCCCTCCATTAAAAACAACTCAGAGGGGGAGCAGATGTGGCTCAAGTAGATGAATGCCCACCTCCAACATGGGAGGTCCCAGGTTCGGTTCCCAGTGCCTCCTAAAAAAGACAAACAAACAACGAGCAGACAACAAGCAGACATTGAGCAAAAACAACAAGCAGACAACAAGCAAAAACAATGTGCAAACAATGAGTAAACAACGAGCAGACAGTGAGCAAAAACAAAATGAGCAGGGAGTGGATGTGGCTCAAGCAGTTGAGTGCCTGCCTCTCACAAGGGAGGTCCCAAGTTCGTGTCCCAGTGCCGCCTAAAGAAAAAACAGACAACAAGCAAAAAAAAAAAAAATACAAACAACAAAAAAAAACCAAGCAGATAATAAAAAACAACGAGCAAACAGACAAGGGAGCCATCTCAGGGAGGGAAATAAAAAAAACTCATAAAACAAGACACCTACCAGGTAAGAAAAGAGTTTCCAGAAAAGGAACCACCATATACACATATAATACACAGTGTATGGGAAGCGGCTGTGGCTCATTCAGTAGGGCTCCCGTTTACCATATGGGAGGCCCCGGGTTCGGTTCCCGGGGTCTCCTGGTGAAGGCAAGCCCACCCGCATGGCGTGGTTAGCTGACCCAGCAAGCACAAGCAGCAAGGGGGGTATAAATGAATAAATAAATAAAATCTTAAAAAAAAAAATTACACAGCATAACGCAAACAGAAGTATTTACACGTGGTTGTTTATACAATCAGCTAGTTCCATACAAAAGCGGGACAGGACATGTATGAGTTAGCTACTCCATAGTATGTTATTGCTGTTGTTTTTCCCTTCATTAAAAATCTCCTCTCCAGGAGTGGATGTAGCTCAAGTGGTTGAATGCCTGCTTCCAATGTGTGAGGTCCCGGGTTCAATCCCCGGTACCTCCTAAAAACAAAACAAACGAACGAACGAACAAACCAACTCTCATTGGGGAGTGGATGTAGCTCAGTGATTAAGTGCCTGCTTCCCATGTACGAGGTCCTGAGTTCAATCTCTGATACCTCCTAAAATCAAAACAAAACAAAACAAAAAAAATTCCTTCCCACCTAGAAATAACAAGTGATGAAGCTGAATGAGGTTACTAAGATGATGGGCTTTATTCACAGGGAAAGTCCAAAGCCCTTCTCCCTTTTTCTGAAAATAAAACAAACTGTAGCCAAACTGAATGGGAAATCAGAGTGCGGGCAGCCTCCAAGTTCCAGGCATGGCCTTGTACGGTGGGCCCTCACATCTGGACAGGCAGGAAGGGGGAGTGGGGCCCAGCCCTTTGGAGGAGTCACTGCAGCAGGGTCAGCTCTTTCTGTGGGGCAAAGCTGGGCAGATGGCCAGGACAGGTAGTGCTGGGGGTGGGAAGACTTTGCCTCCCAGTAGACACACACACTCTGGAAAAGTTATCTCCCTTTGGGGCCTAGAAATTCAAAAGCAAATGGAGCAAATGTGGCAGCAGGGGGCTGGAGTCCGATGGGGCGCAGACGGGGTCCTTTGATCTCACAGTGCGGTCACATGAAGCACAGGCAAGCTTAGAGCTTTGCTCCAAGCAAATCATTTAGTTTCCCTTGAAGGAATGGCTGAAATAACACAAATCTGGAGAAACAACGCTGAAAACAGCACCCTGCATCTTACATAACAAAACTGACTCTTCCCGTGGTGCAGTCACGATGCCATGGAGAGATGAGCACATGGCAGGGACCCAGCATCTGTGCACATGGCCCTCACAGCTGTAAAAGAGGAACAGGAGCCCCCCCAGTCCAGGCGCAGTGCCCACAAGGCCCTGTTTTGGCACACTTCCAAGAGGTCCAGCAGCCCCGAGCAACCTCTGTAAACCTAGGGCAAAAACCGCACACAACTGGCCCTCAATACCATCGACAGGCGAGGCAGTCTCTGGCCCATGCCTCTCTCTGCGGGCAGCGTCCACTCCTTTCCTGCCTGCTTGGGGCCTCACGGTTGCCACAGGGGCCAGAATGGACTCTAACAGAGACCTCCTGTGAGATGTTCTTGTGTAAATAAATACCACAATTTTAGGGTGGGGAGCCACCTCTTGTCGACTGGGGCCGGGGCATAAGAAACCTTATATAATTTGCATAAACAGTTGAGAGTAAATGAGACTATCCGGAATAAATGCAAGTAACTTATTTTGATAGCGGGAGATTCAATGGCTACTTAAGATGGCTATTTCTGGGGTAAAAAGAAACGAGTCAGGATTTGCTGTACAAGATGCTAGAAGGCACAGAACTCCCCTCCCCCCTTCCCCTGAAGTTCAGTTTTTGCATTTTTGTTTCCTTGTGATTCCCTCAGACAAAGACTTTTAAAAAATGGTCCTAAATATGCTCAAAGAGTTAAAGAAAACTTGGGCAAACAACTAAATGAAATTAGGAAAGCCAATAGATGGACGTAAAGAGAATATCAATAGAGATGGAAATTATGCAAAGGAATGAGACAGAGCCGAAGGCCACAGTAAAAGAATTTAGAAATTCCCTAGTTAGGTTTAACAGTAGATTGGAGCTAGCAGACAAAGAATTAGAAAACTTGATAATTGACATCAATTAGGCTGAGAAGGAGAAAGAAAAAAGAATGAAGAAAACTGAACAGAGTCTGAGGAACTTGTGGGACACAATCAAGCATACTAATAAACACATTGTGGGAGCCCCAGCAGGAGAAGAGAAAGAAAAGGAGAAGAGAGAATATTCAAGGAAATAGTAGCTAAAACCTTCTCAAATTTAATGAAAACATGAATATATACATCTAACATGCTCAATGAACTCCAAACAGGATAAACCCAAACAGACCCACACCATAGCATATTATAATGAAACTACTGAATGTCAAAGATAAAAGAGAAAACTCTGAAAGCTGCAAGAGAGAAGCAACATGTCACACACAAGTAAGCCTCAATAAGATTAAATGCCAATATCTCATCAGAAACCTTGAAGGCAAGAGGGCAGTGGGATGACATATTTAAAGTGCTGAAAGCAAAAAACTGTCAGCCAAGAATTCTATATGCAGGAAAACTTCAAAAATGAAATCTGTATTTTGCCATAACATTCAGATCAAGAAAGAACCAAAAATAGACATCAACGGGAAATACAGATAGAAGGAAAGGGGTAAAGTCCAAAGAAAACTAAACACATCTTTGCTAAACAGCTGTGTTGAAAAACGATTTCTTATCTTGCAATTTAGAACTGATTTCGCTTGAAAAGATATAGGACACCGGGTTAATAGATTTCCTTAAAAGAAAATCTGTTTTAACTACTGAAACATTAAAAGAACAGAACATCTGTTTTGCAAGTAAAGACAGACTGTATGGAAGAATCAAATATCAAACCAGTGATTAGACTAGCATTTAATCTGTTCTATTTAAATTTTCAATAAAAGTAAAATGAAACTACATTCTTGAAATTATGGCTCAGCTACAAATATTTAACACCAGTAACTCCTAACCCTAAGACGATTTTAGAGTATAAAAGAGAGGTAATTATTAGTATAGTTTACTTATTTTTAACTCTACTTGACATGTAGTACAAAATCAGGTTTTAAAGCACTCTACTCCAAAAATCAATTTTAAAATACTGAAAAATGGAAAACTCACCATCCATGAATTCTGTACATATTGAAATCCTGTTTTCTACAAAAAATGCACCATAAAATCCTATGATATATGAAGAATCACACTGTAATAAAAATAAGACAAAAGGATTTAAAAACCTGGAAGCCAATAACACAATCACAGTTTGCAAGCAGAAATAAATTTTTGCAAGAAAAAATTACCTTATAAAGAATTTCCAATTCAGACATAATTTGCTTCTGAAGTTCCAGTGTAATATCTAGTAGTATGACCTGAATATAGAAAGGCATAAACATTCAAACATTTATTCTCCTTCAAATTGAATATAGCTATACTCACTATGAAATATAAAAACTAAAAAAGAAAAGTATTTCCTCTATTCATCCCTCTTTTTCCTCCCTATCACCATAATCTCAGTAACACAAACTGTATTCACGTCTGTCTAACCCTTTGTATTAGGGAGGTGGTATAGAAGTGATTGATGGGGCCAAGGAAAAAGCCAGGTCTCAGAGGTCAGCATTAATGGCTTTAAAAGTCAGTTAAGTTTTTATACCCTTAATTTATAAACCCTATTTTGGCCACACTGGTTATTTTCAGAAGAGGAAGGTAGGAATGACCCTCAAACAATTAAAAGAGAACTGTCTTTACGATTCAGACACCAGCTTATTATAAGCAGGGAGGAAAATGAGAAAAAATAACATTTAAAGTAGGGTTTTTAGTTATGAGAGACATTAGGAAACAGTCTTAAACATATATGATCTTTTTATACCTTTTAATTATGTAATGTATTCCTTCACTAATATTGTTATAAAATGTTAGAATTTGAAGAAAAAAATCTCAAAAATCATTTACCCTAACTCCCTTTTTTTTTAGAGGAGGAATCTAAGGTTTAGCGGAGCCACGCAGCCTTGTGATGGTAGAGCCCCCTCCCCTGACTCCCAGACCTGTGTACTTTCTAGTACATCCTGCCTGACAATTTGCTTTTTCTTAAGCTATGTATCAGATTCATAATAAAGGGATATAAAATGCTTTATTTATAAACTCAGAACAAATTCTAGTTTATTTCAAAAACTTATTTTTTAGGAAAGACAACCATCAACTGAATTACATTTTGTGTTATACCTGAAGAATAAGTATAATCATACTGGAGGACAATAACCCTAAAATTATTCATTTCAAACAGCTGAAAGAGCAGAGAAAGAATGGGATACTTCTCAATCACACATTTCATAGTACTGACATTTGGGGGAGGAGAAGGTGAGGGGGAAAAATGGCACAGCCATTTCTATCAAGAGTTTTAAGATAATTTACAAAAACTTTCACTAAACTAAATTGTAAATGTAATATAAAACTGCAAAGAAAAATTTAAACATTTCTCCTAATAGTCATTAGTCAACAATATTCACTAACATTTTTGTTTCTGTGTAAAACTTAGCAATAAAATAAATTTATCTAGCATTGTTTCAACTCTCTACCATAAAATATTAGAGTTATTCACACCACTATGTCAAACACAGAAAATCTTTCACGCTAAAAATCTCTGCTAAAAGGAATACAGTTATTATTTACCTAAAAGCAGTGGTTTTTAAGCCTGGCTTCACATTACCTGGGCTTTTAAAAAATCCTGACATACAAGCCTTAACCCAGAACTATGGAATCAGAATCTCTGGTGTTGTTCCCACATCTCAGCATTTTCTTAAAGTTCCCTACATGATTTCCACCCACAGTAAGGTTGAGAATTGCCTTTTAAAAATTACAAAATGTCATTTATTCAGTACTTAGTATGACTGCTAACATATCTTGCACCTCCAGGTCATAATTTAGAAATGACATTATTACACATGGCTAGCCAACTCCTTAGAATTAACCCAAAACTCCCAGTTGTGAACATATCATCCCATTGATCAAGAATCTTAATTGGGTTCCCATGTCTAGAATAAAGTTTAAATTCTAGAATTCTTCCACCATCTAGCTCCAACTTGTTATTCTAAGTCTTCTCCCACTACTTCCTACTATAAACCCAACGCTCATGTGAAATCAGATGACTTTTACTGGTTCACACACATCTTGTGCTTCTGTCCATTCCATAGTCACAGATTATAAAAAACACCTTTTCTGTCTTTTAGGACACAGTTCAATGTCACCAGCACTTCAACACAGCCTATCCTAGAGCCTTCCATCAGAATTCATCTCTAGCTCTGGCTCTTTGTACCTCTCCTTATCACATTCTGCCTTTAGCATTATGTCTCTTCTCCAAAAAACAAGCCTCGAGAGAACAGAGTACTTGTGAGTTACTCAAGGGCAAGACTGAGTCTTGTGCATTTTCTACCACCCCACCTCCCCAACCCCAGCACCTCCAAGATCTTACTAACACTAATACCCAGTAAGAGATACAGGATTTTATGAAAGTGTTCCTTTCAATCATAATCCTCCAAAGAAGATGTTGTTTCTAGACAGGAAGGAAATGGATTACTTGATTTTTTAAAACTGAATTTAAAACCAAAGACATAGACACCAAAATATATAAGGAGTGCTGTGTTGACCTAAAATGTAGCAGGTAATACTGTATTTGTGGAGTCAAACCACTGTACTCAAACAGGTCTTGGTCATTTTTGGTATTTGCTGTTGTCCAGAGTAAAACTCCATAATGGAGGAAAAGGGAATAAAGGAATTTCTGAGAACTTGAGAGGGAAAGTATAATCTACCTTAAAATAATTCTGCTGAAATGCTTTTTTGTTTTCTAGGGGACTTGGCACTATAGGTGGAAGGTTAATTCTCCTTCCCCTGGGCATACTTGCAAGTGAGCTCTAAAACTGCTGAAAATAAACAAGTCCAATTCTTTATTTGAAGGCAAAAGAGAAAAGCATGGCAAACAATAATTTTCTTTTTGAAGAAATTAAAAAGAAAAAGGAAACTTACAGACTCATGAGTCTTCATTATTTTTTTTTTTTTCTCCTTAGGAAGAACTAAATTGTTCAACCTGGAGAGAACCTGAGTATGAAGCATTTCATGGAGGAAGGGTTAAATGAAAAACTGAAATACCTGAGTGCATTTCCACTGCTCTCCACTACACCTCCAGGACAAATAAGGATGAGTTGTCAAGTTAAATATAAGCAGTCAAGTGACTGAATTATAATTTACTCTGTGCTCAATTTAAATTAGTGTGAGGCTATTAAAATATACAGTATAAATACGGCAATTCATCACAAGCTGTCATGGATGACTTCATTTATTTGCTAGAGTGGCACACGCTCCACTAAAGGGAAAGAGAGCAAAATCACAGGTCAAATTAAGCCGCTATTCTGTTTTAATTCACTTATTTAATCTGTGGCGACATAATTGTCTTTTACAGTATGTACAACTCAGAAAGGAAATTTGGGAGGATTACAGTCAGTATACAAATGATTAATCAAATGGTCCATTTAAATGCTAGTTTAAAGGCAGCAGAAAACCAAAGCAGTCAAAGAATGATAATCAGCACATGCTATATACAGCTAAGAATTTTCCTGTTAGATGGACTCTTTCCTAATTAGAAAATAACAATACTGAAAAATCTATTAAATCCTCCAAGCATTACTATTTGAAAGATTTTATAGAATACATTAATAGCATAAAATAGTTCTGTTTGCAAGATGGCTAACAGTACTAATTGTTTCTTTTCTACTTATTTGCAATTGACATCACCACCACCCGAAAATAAAAAGCAGTTAGAAATACTTTTCATGAGTTACATACAGTCATTATCAAATAATTGTCTTTAAAATGTGATTAGCATCATTTTCAAAATGCTCTCTTTGAAGGAAATTTTTTTCTAAATTCAGTGGTATAAAATTAAAATTCAAGGTACTTTATTCTTCCTGAAATTCAACTTGCTTTTTAAACAATATCTTAAATGAACATATTTTTCCACCTTTGAAATCCAAAGAGAAAACTATAACAATGTGCTTTATTTTTAAAAAAAATAAGGACACTTAGAAGTTTAAAAATAATATTTTGAGTAGGAAGAGAAAAGTAAAGCTTTTTGAGGACTCTCATCTAATTGTTCCAACAGACATTGAAAGTGTGGTTTCAAATGACCACTTGACTTGGGAAATTAAATTTCACTCATCATTCTATACAGGCACCAAACCCTGCAGGTGATTCTGTTTGGACAAGAACTGTGATTTGCTGCTCTTCACAATCCCTCTGTGACACCAGGCAGCCCGGTTTCACAGCTGAGGTCACCGAGAGGTTCAAGTGACATGCTTGAAGTCACACAAAAGTCAGGAGAGGGTCAGGATAAGACGTAATATGCTTCTAACTCTTAACCTTTCATTTTACCCTTTAATATAAAAAAGGCTAAGAAATATTCTGGGTGAGATCAATGGTCCATACAAAGAACACTATGGGATATTTTGTATATGAGCTGAACTTGCTTCCAAGATGTTACTTTAAAAGATGAATGAATAATATAAAGAATGAAAGACAAAAATTTATCCATTCATTCATTTAACAAATTATATGTTGAGCATCTAGTCAAGTCATAATATGTAGTGCTCTGTACTAGGTCCTATATGTAAGGATATGTACAAATCAATGAGTAAAACAAGAGGGTAAATATATTCCCCACTTACAAAAAGGTTTCAATAGATGAACATGTACACTAATAATGAAATAAAAGGCAGCATGTGATAAGAGACATACAGAAAATTCAAGAGATATTCAAATAACAGGATGTGACAGTTTGAAGTTCTTTTATGAATCCCAAAAACAAAAAAAGATTATGTTCTTGAACTAATCATTCCTGTGGGGTGTGAAGCCCTTTAGATTGGACTACATCAGTGAGACGTGATTCGTGTTGGGTCTTTGCCCTCTTATTGGAGCTTTATATAAACTGAGACACAGAGAGACACACAAAAAGGAAGCTGCCATTTTGAACCAGTCTTGTGAGAGAGAGGACCCTAAGCTGAAGCAGGAGGCCCCCAAGAGGTTGGGCCCACGGAAAAGCTCAAGGCTGAAAAGATGAGCCATATGCCTGATAGCCCACAGTTGAACTTGGGAAGAAAGTGGAGCAGCTGGGACTGAGAGAGGGGGCCCAGAAAGAGACAAGCCTTATACCTGGTCGCCCACAGCTGGGCTCCAGGAGTTGGTAAGCCCTGAGGGGAAGGCAAGGACCTCAGCAGAAATTGGTCACCATCTTGCTTAGCCATGTGGCAGGACCCTAGGATCACCGGTATCTGACTTTGGTGAGAAAGCATTTCTGATGGTGCTTTGATTTGTACATTTCATGGCCTCAGAACTGTAAGTTTTTACCCTAACTAAAATGCCCATTATAAAAGCCAACCCATTTCTGTTACTTTGCATCGGCAGCACTTTCACAACCTAAGACACAGGGTAAAGAATGTGAGTGTGAAAGAAAGAGAAAAAGAGAGAAGGAAACAATATGTGACAGGATTTACCCAAAGTTCAATGGAGAAGGAGGCTTTTGAGCTGACCCTTGAAGAATGTTAAGGATTTTGATAGGTAGAGATATGGCTGAAGGTATTCTAATTACAGAGAAATATATGAAGCAAAATGTTGAAGAGAGAAAGTACCTGGGTTCAGGTAAGGCAAATGAGTTCAACTGAAACAAAGCTCAGGACTAAGACATAATATTATGCTGTAAAAGTAGATGGATAACATATTGTGGAGGAGCTTCCATTCTATAAAGTTTTTAGTTTATTTGGGAAGTAATGTGGAGCCACTGAAAACCACTGAGAGGGAAAGAGATGTGACCAGACTATGCTTTAGAAGCCAAATCTGAGGGCAGTGAGCAGCAATATAGCAGAAAGGTTAAGAGAAGGGAGTTGGAAATGAGGTTGCCTGGGTTCAAATCCTGGCTCCACTACTAATTTGTTATAGGACCTTGGGCAAAATATTTAACTTCCCTGTGCCTCAACTTCTCCAACTGTAAAATTGGGATAAAAATGATAAACACTGCAAAAAGGTTGTTATGAGGATTAGATGAGGAAAATGTGTGTGAAGAGCTTAGGACAGTGTAAATGACCAGTAAGTGGTAGCTCCTATTTACTGAGACAACACTTCAAAAGCTGACCAACACATCTGACAAGAGACAAAAATAAGCATCTGGATCAGAGTGGTGACAAGAAAGGAAGGGATACTAGGCGAAAAAACAACAACACCAGAAATATCAACAGGGTTCTGGGCATTGGACATGACTCAGAATGGGGCAATGATCCTGAGAGATGATAAACCAATGGGATGAGCTCTATGATTGCCCCAGCTTACTGCCTGGAGACAGTTTCCCTTCCAGTCCGGAAGAGTAGCCCAAGTGGAGCTCAACCCTCCAGCTCCCTAAGTTGAGGAGATTTAACTGGGAGTCTGAGAAGACCAAGGCACTAGAATTTTGCAGGCAAAGACCAAAGGGAAAGAGCTCCACAGTTCTGCAGAGGAGGTCCTGGAGTCTTCAGCAGAGTAACGATCAGCACAGGGAAAGAACCACCAGAAGCAGGCCCAGAGGAAACAATATCTGGAGGTCATACTGAACACAAAGAATTCATCTTCCCACCAACCAGGGTGGAAAATCTTGTAATTTCAGAGCACTAGTTAAAGTACTCTGAAAAGAACTGCCTCAGTAGTGGGGAAAATGAGTTCTAGACTAATCACTGGGCTGGTCCCATCTAAGAAAACTTAAAAGAAGTCTTGAAAGGATCAAAGTGTTTGCAAGTCACTAAAAAGCATCCCAGAACAAGGCTCAAGAATATTTATAGGAATGCAAAAAATATCTAATACCTATGAAGGTAAAATTTACAATGACTGGCATCCGATCAAAAAACTTTAAGTTATGAGAGTGGATGCGGCTCAAGCGGTTAAGTGCCTGCTTCCCACATGGGAGGTCCAGGGTTTGGTCCCTAGTACCTTCTAGAAACAAGCAAACAAACAAAAAAACCAACTCTGGGAGCCTATGTGGCTCAGTGGTTGGGTGCCGGCTTTCCACATACAAGGTCTGGGGTTCAATCCCCAGCCCCGATACCTAAAACAAAACAAACAAACAAACAAAAACACTTTAAGTTTTGGAAAAAAGGAGGAAAACAACCAAAAAGCAACCAATCAAAACTGACCCAGAAATGACACATATGCTAGAATTAGTTTTTTACAAAAAGGCATTTAGTAGAGTTATCATAACTAAATTCCACATATTAAAGAAGGTAGTAGAAAAATTGAATATATTAAGTAGAGACATGTAAGATATAAATAAAAAAGATCCAAGTCAAACTTTTAAAGATGAGAAATATAATATCTGAAGTGGGAAAAAAACACTGGATGGGATTAACAGCAGATTACACAATGCAGAAAAATGGATTAGTGAATTTGAATATAGAACAGTAGAAAGTATCTGAGAGGAAAAATAGAAAAAATAAAAAGAATTTAAAAAAGGAACAGAGGATCACTGAGCTGTCAACTGACCTAATATACATAAAACTGAAGGTCCTAAAGAAGCAAGAAGCAGAAAAAATATTTGTGGAGATGCCTAAACTTTTTGTAAATTTGATGAAAACTATAAACCCATAGATTCAAGAAGCTTAACAAACCCCATGCACAAATGTGATGTGTAGGTTCACGTGTCAACCTGGCCAGGTAATGGTGCCCAGTTATTTGGTCAAGCAAGCACTGGCCTCACTGTTAGTGTGAGGACATACTGTGAATTAAACCACCAGTGTGTTGATTATATTTCTGGCTGATTACATCTACAATCAATTGAGGAGATTGCCTCTAACAATAAGAGCCATCCAATCAGTTGAAGGCCTTAAAAGAAGAGGTGATTTCAGCAGTCAGGAGAGAGAATTCCAGTCTTTACTTGAGACAGCCAGCATCTCCTCGGGAATTCATCAAGGACCTTCAGGGGAGTTCCTGGCTTGTAGCCTGCCCTATGGAATTTGGACTCGTATATCCCCACGTTGTGTAAGACAATTTTATAAAATATCATAATATTTACAGATATCTCCTGTCAGTTCTGTTTACCTAGAGAACCCTAAATAATACAGCTTGGTACCAGGAGTTGTTCCTGAGAAACAGAATGTTAAAAATGGAATTTCTGAATTGGTTCTGAGGTTTTTGCAATCGGCTCTCTACTCTGATTAAATTCAAAGGCACTAATGACTCTGTTTCCAAAAACCAAGAAGCCACTGATAGTCCATGGTGTGAGCTGGCATTAGAGATATGCAAAATATCACTACTGGATATGATTCCTTCCATGCTCATAAGAAGCAAGGCTCTGAATGAGGGTGTTGTTGTTGTTTTTTAAACAATTTATTGAAGTATATCATTCATACATGAACATACTAAAACTATAAGTGTTCAGTAAACTTTATGAACTTACAAAACAAACATGTATAACATCATCTCCCACACATCACCCCCCCCCGCAACACCCTGCATTGTTGTGAAACATTTGTTAACAAATCATGAAAGAGCATCATCAAAGTATTACCACTAACTCTAGTACGTATCTTCCTTCCCTATACATTTTTTTAAGGATTCATTTATTTATTTACTTACTTTTATCCATTTTTACCCCCCCTCCTTTTTTGTTGTTTCTGTGTCCATTCACTGGGCAACTCTCTGTGTCCATTTCCTGCCCTCTCTTCTCATCCTTCTCCTGTCTTCACTGGGATTCGATCCTCGGAATCTCCACTGTGGGAGAGAGGCGTCCTATCGCCTGTGCCACCTTAGTTCCTGTTTTTTTGGTGTGTCTCATCTTGGCTCTCCCTTGTGTCACTCTCCTGTTACATCATTTTGCTGTGTGGCTCGCAGGGCCTGACGGCACATCCGCGCACGGGGCCTCGTGGCCCATGTGCCTTCTATATTTTTCTTCTTTTTAATTTTTACCCAGGGATTGAATCCAGGTCCCTCCATATTGTAGACAGATGTCCAACCACCTGAGCCACATCTGTCCCCCTTCTATATCTCTTAAGGTTGACCAAAAATACCCAAAGTTACAGTCTTTTCCTATACAGGATGGTCATATAATAATCAGGCTTAGTTTCTAAAAACCAGGCCTAGGGAGAAAAACTAGGTCTGGGGACACATTCATGGTTTCTTTTTCTTTTTTTATTTAAAGATTTTATTTATTTATTCATTTATCCCCCCCCCCCCCGCTGCTTGTGCTCGCTGGGTCAGCTAACCACGCTGTGCGGGTGGGCTTGCCTTCACCAGGAGGCCCCGGGAACCAAACCCGGGGCCTCCCATATGGTAAACGGGAGCCCTACTGATTGAGCCACAGCCGCTTCCCAATGGTTTCTAATATAGCGAATGTTTAGCCTACCCTGATTATTACAGAATCAGGTCAGCAAGAATATTTGCATAGTGAGGGTGTTTTTGACACTTTAACAGAGTTTTATGGAGTTAAAAGGTACAAAGATGTTGGCTGATTGTTCTTAATTACATGGCATATGGTTAGAAAAGAAAGGGATGAGCTGAAGACTTCAAATTTGCAACTTAACCATCACATGAATGATGTGAAAGTTTCTATGTATGCCCTGTAAGAAAATCTTATTTCCTGAAGCTGCAGACTTGAGATCTCTGAAAACCAGACCCAGAGTCTCATTGTGTGAGTAGCAGAATTACAACAGAAGCTAAAATCTCATCCTTGCAAGGTACCTGCTGTTAAAGTGAAGGCACTGATTGGAAAGAAATAGGATCCTAAAAAATGGAATGGAGACATATGGGTTGGGAAGATGGCAGTGGGAAATTGAAACCCTAAATTCTTCTGAGTCTTTGCCAGATAAATCCATAATGGTCTGCCCCAAAGAAACATCTTCCTAATCTCTAGCCCACCCTGAGGAAACAGCTTCCCCACCTCCAATCTACCCTGAGGAAACATCTTCAGACCTCTCGTCTGTCCTGAGGAAACAGCCAGCTGAACTCCAGTATGCCCCAAGGAGTCTGACATCCAACCTCCACCTGAAGAGGTTAGTCCTGTCTCACCAGATGAAACTGCAACAGAATGCCCTGAGTTAACTGGCTTGCAAGAAACTTCTTCTTGTTGTTACCCACCTGCACCACCCCTCTTTTCTTCCAGACCTATAACTAGATTAAAGTCACAACAAGTCCCAAAAGGTGAGGGACAAAGTGTGACCAATGAGGAAGTATGCTATACTCTAAAAGAATTGCATGAGTTTTCAAATTTATATAGACAGAAATCAGGGGAATATGTGTAGGAATGGATATTAAGGGTGTGGATAAAGCTGGAAGGGATATAAAGTTGGATCAGGCTGAATTTATTGATATGGTCCCTCTAAACAGAGATTCCAGATTCAATGTTGTAGCTCAAGGGGTTAGAAAGGGCTCTAACAGTTTGTTAGGCTGGTTAGCTGGAACATGGACCAAAAGATGACTGATTTTACCTAAGGTTGGAATGTTAGAACTGCTCTGGTATACTATAGATGAGGGGATCCAAAAGCTTAGAGAGACTGGAATGTTGAAGTGGATGTATCATGTAAGTCCTGCTCACCCAGCCCAGCAATGTCCAGAGGACACAACTTTTACCAGGGCTCTGAGGAATAAATTTGTGAGACTAACGCCATCTTCCCTAAAGATATCTGTGGTTGCTCTTCCCTGTAGGTCAGATATTACTTTGGGAACTGCTGTCACTGACTGAACTGAAATCCTTAAATACTATGGGGATGATTGGATCCCAGGTAGGCAGAAGCCAAGTGACAGCACTTAATTGCCAAAGACAAGGTAGGCATGGCTACCATGATGAACAGACTTAAAGCAGCAATCAAAACAGTCTGAGTCTCAGAGACCTATGGCATAGGCTAACAGACCATGGGGTACCTAGAAATAAAATACATGGGCAGTGTGGTAGTTTGATAATATTTATAAATTCCAAAAAGTAATATTGATTATGTTTGTAAACTGGTCTGATCCTCTGGGCATGATACCCTTTGATTGTATTAGAGCCAGCTAAGATGTCTTTGCTTAAATTATGTTAAGATTAGGGCTTTGATTCGACCAAGTCAGTAGAGTGTAACAATCCCTGCCCCCTTTGTGAGCTATATAACCAGACACTCAATCAAGGAGACACACAGAAGTAGATACACAGAGGAAGGGAGATAGTTCCATAGACACGGCAGAGGCTCAGGAAAGAGAGATGAGCCATTTGCCTGATAGTGTACAGTTGACCTTCTGAAGAGAACACAGCAACTGAGTACAGAAAGAAACAAGCCCCAGGAAGAGAGATGAGCTCTTTGCCAGCCTACAGCTGAGATCAGAAGAAGCTGGACCCACGGAGCCTTAAGAGGGAAAAGGAAGGCTGAACCCTTGTAGATGGCACCTGCCATCAACATGTGGCAACAGAGTTTGGTAAGGAAGTAACCTTGCATTGGACCCTTTAGGGCCTTGTAACTGTAAGCTTTTATCCCAAATAAATACCCTTTACAAAAGCCAACAGATTTCTGGTACTTTGCATCAGCACCCCTTTGGGTGCTGGCAGTCTACTAAATTCCTATTTGATCTGTATAAGCAGAAGAGTTCTAGGTTAAGGGAACAAAAGTCTAACTTGAATTACAGAAACAGAGATCATGGCCCCTTAATCAATTCCCAGACTTGAGACAATTTACAGACCCAGAGTCCATTGAATGAGGGGAAGACCGGGTCCCCTTCGAGAAGGACCCTGTTACACTGCCAAAAATTTATACTGCTAATCTTCCTCCCAGTCTTCCCCAAAAAGACCTACAGCTTTTTAGAGTAGCTGTGCACTGGGGAAAGAGAAATGATTAGACATTTCAGGGATTATGCGTCACTTGCTCAGAAGTGACATTAACTGAAGGAGACCCAAAACGTCACTGTGGTCCACCAGTTAGAGTAGGGGCTTATGAAGATCAGGTGATCAGTAGAGTTTTCACTCAGGTCCGTCTCACAGTGGGTCCAGTGGTTATTTCCACAGTTCAGGAATGCATAATTGGAAAAGACATACTCGGCAACTGGCAGAATCCCCACACTGGTTCCTTGACTTGTGGACTGAGGGTTATTATGGTAGGAAAGGCCAAGTGGAAGCCATTAGAACTGCCCTTACCTAGCAAAATAGTAAATCAAAAGCAATACTGGATTCCTGGAGGGATTGCAGAGATCAGTGCCATCATTAAGGACTTAAGGATACAGGGTGGTGATTCTCACCACATCCCCATTCAACTCTCCTATTTAGCCTATACAGAAAACAGCTGGATCTTGGAGGATGACAGTGGATTATCCTAAATTTAATTGGTGGTGACTCTAACTACAGCTGCTGTTCTACATGTGGTATTACTGCTTGAGCAAATCAACACATCCCTTGGTACCTGGTATGCGGCTATTGATCTGGCAGATGCTTTTTTCTCAATTGTTGTTAGTAAGGACCACCAGAAACAGTTTGCTTTAAGCTGGCAAGGCCAGCAATATACCTTCACCGTCCTACCTCAGGATATATCAAGTCTCAAGCCCTATGTCATAATATTGTCCACAGGGACCTTGATTGTCTCTCCCTCTCACAAGACACCACACTGCTCCATTATATTGGTGATAAAATGTTGAATGGACCTAGTGAGCAAGAAGTAGCAACCACTCTTGACTTACTGGTAAGGCATTTGCGTGTCAGAGGACGGGAGGTAAATCCAAGAAAAATATAGGGGCCTTCCACCTCGGTGAAATTTCTAGGTGTCAAGAGGTGTGGGGCATGTGGAGATATATCCCCTCTAAAGTGAAGGATAAGCTGTTGCATCTGGCCCCTACTACTACAACGAAAAAAAAAAAAAAAAAAAAAAAAGAGGCACAACATTAGTTGGCCTCTTTGGGTTTTGGAGACAACATAGTCCTCATTTGGGTGTGCTACTCCAGCCCATTTATCGAATGACCAGAAAAGTTGCCAGTTTTGACTGGGGACTAGAGCAAGAGGAGGCTTTGCGACAGGTCCAGGCTTCTATGCAAGCTGCACTGCCACTTGGGCAATATGATCTAGGAAGTCCAATGATGCTAAAGTGTCCATGGCAATCAGAGATGCCATGTGGAGCCTTTGGCAGGCCCCTATGGGAGAATCACAAAGCAGACCCTTAGGATTTTGAAGTAAAGCCTTGCTATCCTCTGCAGATAACTACTCTCCTTTTGAGAAACAGTTTTTGGCCTGCTACTGAGCCTTAGTAGAGACCGAATGCTTAACCGTGGGCCACCAAGTTAACCATGAGACCTGAGTTGCCTATCATAAGCTGGATAGTGTCTGACCCACCCAACCACAAAGTTGGGTGTGCACAACAGCACTCCATCATAAAATGGAAGTGGTATATACGAGATAGGGCTCGAGCGGGTCCTGAAGGCACAAGTAAGTTACATGAGGAAGTGGCCCAAATGCCCATGGCCCCCACTCCTGCCACATTACTTTTTCTTTTCCAGCCCACAGCTATGGCCTCTTGGGGTGTTCCTTAAAATCAGTTGACTGAGGAAGAGAAAACTCGGGCCTGGTTTACAAATGGTTCTGCATGATATACAGGTACCACCCAAAAGTGGACAGCTGCAGCACTGAAGACCCCTTTCTGGGACATCCCTGAAAGACAGTGGTGAGGGGGAATCCTCCCAATGGGCAGAACTCAGAGCAGTGTACCTGGTTTTCATTTTGCTTGGAAGGAGAACTGGCTGGAGGTGCATTTGTACACTGATTCATGGGCTGTCGCCAATGGTTTGGCTGGATGGTCAGGAATGTGGAAGGAACATGATGGAAAACTGGGACAAAGAGTTCTGGGGAAGAGGTATGTGGATAGACCTTTCTGAGTGGGCAAAAAAACATGAAAATATTTGTGTCCCACATGAATGCTCACCAGAGGGTGACTTCAGCAGAGGAAGATTTTAATAATCAAGTAGATAAGATAACCCATTTTGTGGATACTAGTCAGCCTCTTTCCTCAGCCAGTCCTGTCATTGCTTAATGGGCTCATAACAAAGTGGTCATGGTGGTAGAGATGGAGGTTACACATGGGCTCAGCAACATGGACTTCCCCTCATCAAGCCCAACCTGACTACTGCCACTGCTGAGTGGCCAATCTGCCAACAGCAGAGACCCATACTGAGCCCCCAATATGCAACAATTCCCTAAAGTGATCAGCCTGCTACCTAGTGGAAAGATGATTTCATTGGACCACTTCCATCACAGAAGGGGCAGAAATTTGTTTTAAGTGGAATAGACACATACTCTGGATATGGGTTTGTCTTCCCTGAACACAATGCTTCTGACAAAACTATCATCAGTGGATTTATAGAATGTTTTATCCACTATCATGGTATTCCACATAGCATTGCTTCTAATCAAGAAACCCACTTAAGATTCAAGATTAATATGCAAAAATCAGTGGTGTTTCTATACACTAGTAATATGCAATCTGAGGAGGAAGTCAGGGAAAAAAATTCCATTTACAATAGTGACTAAAAGAATTAAGTACTTAGGAATAAACTTAACCAAGGATGTAAAGCATTTGTATTTAGAAAACTGCAATGCACTGCTAAAACAAATTTTAAAAAGACCTAACTAAATGGAAGGACATTCCATGCTCATGGATTGGAAGACTAAATATCATTAAGATGTTAACTCTACCCAAATTGATATACAGATTCAATGCAATCCTGATAAAATTCCACCAGCATTTTTAAAAAATTGATGTATATGTTTTTTTTTTATAATTAATTTCTTTTTTATTTTTAAAGAAGCTTTAGATTACATAAATGTTACATAAAAAAATATAAGGGATTCCCATATGCCCCACTCCCTCCCCCTCCCACACTTTCCCACATTAACAACATCCTTTGTTAGGGTGGTACATTTGTTACAATTCATGAACCCATATTTAAGCACTGCTACTAACCATGGACTACAGTTTACATTATACTTTATACTTTGTCCTGCACAATTTTGTAAGTTAAGACAAAATAAACAACCACCAGCATTTTTTAAAGAAATGGAAAACACAATTTTCAAATTTATTTGGAAGCGTAAAGCTGTCCCGAATAGCCAGAAACATCTTAAAAAGGAAAAGCAAAATTGGAGGACTCTCACTTCCGGACTTTAAATCATATTACCTAGTTACACTGCTAAAAAATGGCATGGTACTGGCATAAAGATAAACATATGGACCAATGGAACAGAACTGATGATTCAGAAACAAACCCTCACATCTATGGTCAAGGCTGTCAAACACACGCAGCTGGGGCAGAACAGTCTATTCAACATAGCCAAAAGGAAGAAAGAGGACCCCTATCTCACACCTTATACAAAAATTAACTCAAAATGGATCAAAGACCTAACTATAAAATCTACAATCATAAAGCTCCTCGAAGAAAATGTAGGGAAACATCTTCAAGACCTGGTGGTAGGTGGTAGATTCTTAAACCTTAAACCAAAAGCACAAGCAATGAAGAAAACATAGATAAATGGGACCTACTCAAACACTTTTGTGATTAAAAGGACTTCGTCAAGAAAGTGAAAAGGCAGCCCACTCAATGGGAGAAAATATTTGGAAACCACATATCTGATAAGAGTTTGATTTCCATTCTATATAATGAGATCATACAACGCAACAATAAAAGAGCAAGCAATTCAATTAAAAAATGGGGAAAAGATTTAAATAGACATTTCTCCAATGGAGAAATACAAATGGCCAAAAAAGCACATGAAAAAAATGTTCCATATCACTAGCTATTAGGAAAATGCAAAACAAAATGACAATGAGATATGATCTTACATTGCATAGAATGGCCATTATTAAAAATACAGAAAACAATAAGTGCTGGAGAAGATATGGAGAATTTGGAACACTCCTTCACTGTTGGTGGGATTGTAAAATGGTGCAGCTTCTCTGGAAGACAATTTGGCTGTTCAAGAACCTAACTATAGAACTGCCAAATGATTTGGCAATTCCTCTACTAGGAATATATCCAAGAAGAACTGAAAACTGTGATGCATACAGACATTTGCACACCGATATTCATGGTGGGACTATTCACAATTGCCAAAAGTGAAAGACCCAAGTGTAATCAACCGCTGAATGGATAAATAAAATGTAGTATATACATATGATGGAATACTATGCTGCAGTAAGAAGAAATGGAACACATTTGATGACATGTATGAACCTTGAGGACATTATACTGAGTAAAATAAGCCAGACACAAAAGGAGAAATATTGTATAGTCTCACTAATATGCACTAAATACAAAGAATAAACACATGGAGTTAAAACCTAGAGTGTAAGTTATTAGGAGATAAGAGGAGGGCTGAGAAGGCAGAGAAGTTTTAACTAACTTGACTGTAAAAGTGGAAATGGATAGAGTTGACGGTAACATATTATAGTAAGTGTATAAATGGGATTGTGGCTGAAAAGGGTAGGCTAGGGATATAAACGTCAATTGAAAGAAATAATCTTTCTAGAGAATAATCTAGGGACTGAATAACATAGTGAACCCAGAGGTGGATGAGAATTGTGGTTAATAGTCCAAATACAACAATGTCCTTCTATGAACTAGAACAAATACATATTACTATTGCAAGGTGGCAAGGATGTGGAGAAGCATGGGAAAAACACAATTTATGTAACCTATGGACTATAGTTAACGGCAATATTGTAATATTCTTGCACCCATGCCAAAGATGTACTGTGTTAATAATAGAGAGGTATGGGGAAAAATATACCAAATGTACGCTATAGATCATAGTTAGTGGCAACAGTCTGATGATATTATCTAATGATCTGTAACAAATGTTCCACAACAATGTAGTATGTTGGTGGAGGGGTGTTGTATGGGAATTCCATACATGTGCATGATTGTTTTGTAAGTTCACAACCTTTCTAATAAAAATAAAATTAAAATAAAAAAAGAAACCCAATTAACCCACTTCACTGCAAATGATGTGCAGGAATGGGCATGTGTTCATGGAATTCACTCATTTTACCATGTTCCCCATCATCCTGAAGCAGCTGAATTAATAGAACTGTGGAATGGTCTTTCAACAGGTACAGTGCCAACGACGTGGCAACACCTTGGAGGGCCAGGGTAATGTTCTCCAGGAGGCCGTGTATGCTCTAAATCAGCATCTACCCTATGGTGCTGTTTCTCCCATAGCCAGGATTCACGGGTCAAGGTATCAAGGGGTGGAAATTTGAGTCGCACCACTCACTATTACCCATAGTAATCCAGCTAGGAAAATTTTTGCTTCCTGTCCCTGCAACCTTAGGTTCTACTGGTCTATAGGTCTTAGGTTCCAAAATGAAGAGTGCTTCCACCAGAAGACATGACAATGACTGCACTGAAGTGGAAGTTAAAATTGCCACCTGGCCACTTTGGGCAACTCATGCCTCTGAATTAAAAGGCAAAGAGGAGAATTATTATACTGGTTGGGGTGATTGATCCTAGCAAGGGGGAAACAGGACTGCAACTACACAATGGAGGTAAAGAAGACTTTGCCTGGAATACAGGGGATCCCCTAGGGTGTCTCTTAGTACTACCATGCCCTGTGATGAAAGCCAATGGAAAATTGCAATAACCCAATCTAGTCAGGACTAACAATTGCCCAGAAAGTCAGGAATAAAGGTTTGGGTCACCCCACCAGGCAAAGAACCAGCTGAGGTTGCTTGCTGAAGGTAAAAGGAACTTGGACTGGGTAGTGGAAGAAGGTAGTGATAAAAATGAACTACAACCACATGACCAGTTACAGAAACAAGGACTGAATTGGTCATAAATATTTCTTCCTTGTTTTGTTATAAGTATGTTTACATAGGTACATAAAACAAGTATCTTTGTTTTCTTCCCTATCTTATCTCCTTATCATATGACATAAGTTGTAGTAATTTATAGGATGTCAAGTTTGAGAGTGAATATTACCCAAGAACTTGCACCCTATTCTGGAGGGATTTAGTACATTTCTGGTTGTACACATGACAGTTGAGTATTGTTAGGAAAAAAAAAAAAAAAAAAAAGTCTGTTCTTGTTTGTATTTGTATTTAGAGATTAAGTATGGTTTCAGGTGATATGTATGGCTGCCAAGGTGACAAAGGTTGCACTGTGATGGTTAGACTCATGTGTCAACTTGGCCAGGTAATGGTGCCCAGTCATTTGGTCAAGCAAGCACTGGCCTCAGTGTTACTGTGAGGACATTTGTGGACTTAAATTATCAGTGAGTTGATTGCATCTCTGGCTGAATACACGTGCAATCAACTGAGGAGATTGCCTCCAGCAATGAAAGACATCTTATCCAATCACAGTTGGCCTTAAAAGGAGAGGTGATTTCAGTAGTCAGGAGAGAGAATTCCCTTTACTTCAGACAGCCAGCATCTTCTGGGGAATTCATCAAGGACCTTCATGGGAGTTCCTGGCTTGCAAACTGCCCTATGAATTTAGACTCATGAATCCCCACAGTTGCATGAGACAATTTTATAAAGTCTCATAATATTTATAGATATCTCCTGTCAATTCCTTTTCCCTAGAGAGCCCTGACTAATACAATAAGAAATATGAAAAGAAAAAACCTACATCAAAGCTCATAGTAATCAAATTGCTCAAACCCAGTGACAAAGATAAATCTTAAAAACAGCAATAGAAGAAACCAGGTCTTATGCACATAGGAACAAAAATTTTAAATGAGAATAGGAAAAAAATGACATTAGATGTTGGGGATTGAACCAGGTCCCCCACAAAAAGACATATTTAAGCCTTAGTCTGCATTTCTATGGGTGTAAATAGTATCTTTGAAAGATGCCATTGTTAGTTAAGGTGTGTACTCATTAGTGAAAAGAATCTTTGAAGATCCTGTTTTAGATGATCTATATTGAATCAGGGTGGTCCTTAATCCATATGACTGGAGGCCTTATAAAGAGAAGTTCAGACACAGTCAGTCAGTAGAAGCCACAAGTCAGAAGAAGCCAGAGAGGAGAGAGTGTCATCTGACACTGGGAGAAAACAAGGCCTTGCCAAGATTTTAGACTTCTGGCCTTCAAAATTATAAGACAATAAATTCTTGTTGTTTAAGCCAACCCACTTTGTGCTATTTGTCATAGCAGCTCTGGCAAAATATGACAGTCTCTAAAGTCTTTTCCACTTCTACAATTCTGTGAATCTAACTTGGTAGCAATATCAAAGAAAACATCCCAGAGGGAGGTGTAAGGAAAATTCCCACCACCAGCTATTTAAGTTATTAAAACTAGACTTTATAATGGCACATAACACATTCTAGGTATTGTACTCGGTGGAATATGGAGGAAGAATTCTGGACTTCCCTAGTTGTCAGAAGGTCTGAGTCTTAGTTTTGGTTTAATCTTACTAAGAAGTATAACCAATTACAACTTAATTGCTTCTTGGTTTACTAAATAAGATAAAAGATGTAGAAATATATACTATACAAAATATAAACTATACACATACTAGGGAAAGAGATTAAATTCTTGGGATAGGTAAGAAGGCATCTTAGAGGAGACAAACTTTGGAAAGATAGAGGAAAACTGGAGGGATGAGCAACAGATGTTAATTTGTATAAAGGCTGCATTGTGTAGATTTGGAGTTGCATGGATTTTGTTTTAAATCCTGGCTTTGCCTCTTCCAACTGTGTGATCTTGGGTAAGTCAGCTTTCTGAGTCTCAGTCTCCTCATATCTACAAAGCTAGATTTATTTTGTAGTTTTAAGGATTAAAGACAGTTATAAAACATCACCATAATACCTGGCATATAGTAGTCACCGAAAAAATTAAAGTTTTAATTGTTAAAGGCCCCAAAACTGGAGATGAAGGGTATGACTGGGAAGTAACACATTGGTAGGCAGAGGACGTTCCTCTAAAAGGACCATAGAGAACCTGACCAATTATTGGGAAGGTGGGAAGTGAGGTAGGCCTGACCAGTGTTAGAAGTGAGGTTCTGTAGGGTTAGGTCTAGAGAAGGAGTTCCCACTTGAGGGAGCGGTTCAGGCAGCCATGCAATTTAAGACAGAGTCCATTAAGGAAATCTGAGAGATTTAAAATGATGGGAAAATGGCGCCGAGATGGGTAGGCAGAGTCTGACCCTCTAGCAAAAAAGGAGCAGAGAGAAGAGCAGAAACCTATGTGAAGGAGGTGCTCTGGATATATATAGAACAGGAAGGTGCTCTGAGTCATCTAGGAAGGTACTGAAAAGATAAAGAAGCCAAAGGAAAACTGGAACAGACAACAGCAAGGAAATAGAATAAGAAGAATGAACTGTCAAAGTGAAATCTTAACACACACACAAAAACAACAACAAAATAAAACCCTAGAGTAAAAAGAGAAGCTAATCAACTGAATAAACCCATCAAGATAAACAGATACCTAGACACCAACAAAAAAATCACAAGCCATACTAAGAAACAGGAAGACATGGCCCAGTCCAATGAACAAACTGAAAAAAAAGGAGGAGATGCAGAACATGGAACAACTAATCAGAGATGTCCAAACAAATATCATAAATCAACTTAATGAAGTGAAGGAAGAGATAAAGGATATTAAGAAGACACAGGGAGGGAAGCGGCTGTGGCTCAATCAGTGGGGCTCCCGTTTGCCATGTGGGAGGCCCCGGGTTCGGTTCCCGGGGCCTCCTGGTGAGGGCGGGCCCGCCCGCACGGCGTGGTTGGCAGGCAGCAGGGGGGGATAAATGAATAAATAAATAAAATCTAAAAAAAAAAAAAAAAAAAGAAGACACTGGGAGAACATACTGAAGAAATTGTAAACATACATAAAAAGATAACGGATATGATGGTGATGAATGGCACAATGCAAGAAATCAAAAATACACTGAAAGCACATAACAGCAGATTTGAACAGGCAGAGGAAAGAATCAATAATGTGGGAGACAATACAGGTGAAATCAGACAGATAGTAGAACAGATAGATAAAAAGATAGGAAAAATCCAGCAGGGACTTAAGGATTTGAATGACAACACGAAACACACAAACATACACATTATAGGCATCCCAGAGGGGGAAGAGAAGGGAAAGGGGGCAGAAGGAGTGTTGGCAGAAATAATAGCTGAAAATTTCCCAACTCTTTGGAGAGACATGGATGTGTATGTCCAGGAAGCGCAGCGCACCCTAAACAGTATAAATTCTAACAGGCCAACCCCAAGGCATATACTTGTCAAATTATCCAATGCTCAAGACAAAGAGAGAATACTGAAAGCAGCAAGAGAAGAGATCTATCACATACAAGGGAAGCTCAATAAGATTAAGTGCCAATTTCTCATCTGAAACCACGGAGGCAAGAAAGCAGTGGTATGACATAGTTAAGGTGCTAAAAGAAAAAACTTCCAGCCAAAAATTCTTTATCCAGCAAAGCCGGCATTCAAAAATGAGGGAGAGTTCAAAATATTCACAGATAAACAGAAATAAAGAGAGTTTGTCAATAAGAAACTTGCCCTTTAAGAAACACTAAAGGGAGTCCTTCAGGTCAAAAGGAAAAAACAGGAGAGAGAGAGAGAGATGGAGAAGAGTGTTAAGAAGAACTAAAAAGATAAAAAGAGAAATGAAAAGAACATATGGCATACATAAACCTAAAGAAAATATGGCTAATGTAACAAATTCCTTGACAGTAGTAACCCTGAATGTTAATGGATTAAACTCTCCAGTCAAGAGGCACAGATTGGCAGAATGGATAAGAAAAGATGACCCATCCAAATGCTGTCTACAAGAAACTCACCTTAGACTCAGGGACGTAAGGAGGCTGAAAGTGAATGTCTGGAAAACAATTTTACATGCAAACAATAACCAAAAGAGGGTGGAAATAGCTATACTAATATCGGACAAAATAAACTTTATTGTGTTTGTGCTCCTGACAATGACAGAGTTGGACTCAATTAAGGCTTCCCTACACATGGCTCATCTGTCCCTTCTATTTAAACCTATACTTGGTGCTGGAGTTGGACTGGACTCTTTGGGCTATCCATGTGCCAACTGAGCCCGGAGCCTCAGCAGAGTTGCAACACCTACTCTCCAGTTCATTGGATTCACCCAGGACAACTAACAAAGAGGTAAGGATTGACAGCCACCATCCGAAGGAAATAAGAAGGCATACAAGTACAAGCAAGAGAGTCCCATCAGCTGTATGGAACTGAAGCCCCCTCTCAATTAGAGGTGGAGTAGATATCACCATCCCAGAATCCTCAGGATTGGGGAATGAACTATGGATTAGAGTGGACTTTCCAGTATTCTACTATGGACCTATTGTGATTCTAGCAATGTAAGAAATTACAAACACTGATGTGGAGGCAATGGCCACTGGAGGATCTGGGGGCAGGGAGAAGGAAAAACAGTTATAATACGTGGGCTTTTTCAGGACTTGGGAATCATCCTGCATGACATTGCAATGACAGATGTAGGCCATTTTATATCGTCCCATAACATGCAGAAATGTGTGGGAGAGAGTGCAGTCTAGAATGTGAACTATGGTCCATGCTCAGTGGCAATGCCTCAGGATGCATTTATCAATTGCAATGAATGTGCCACACTAATGAAGGATGTTGTTTATGTGGGAGGGTATGGGAGGTGTGGGGAGTGGGGCATATGGGAATCCCTATATTTTTTGTGTAACATTTATGTAATCTAAGTATCTTTAAATAAATAAATAAATAAATAAAAATATTAAAAAAGTTAAAAAATGTAAAAACATATATATATATATATATATACTTTAAATGCAAAACTATTGTAAGAGACAAAGAAGGTCACTATATATTAATGAAAGGGATAATCTATCAAGAAGAAAGAACAATCATAAACATTTATGTACCTAACCGGGGCATCTCAAAATACATGAGGCAAACACTGGAAAAACTAAGTGGAGAAGTATATGCCTCTACAATTATAGTGGGGGACTTTAATACACCATTATCACCATTAGACAGAACATCTCGATAGAGAATCAATAAAGAAACAAAGACCTTGAATAATACATTAGAGGATCTGGACCTAATAGACCTACACAGAACATTACACTCAAATACAGCAGGATACACATTCTTCTCCAGTGCACATGGATCATCCTCTGGGATGATGCTAGGCCAAAGAACAACTCTCAATGAATTCAGAAAGAATGAAATCATACAAAGTAATTTCTCTGACCACAATGGAATGAAGCTGGAAACCAGTGAGAGGCAGAGAACCAGAGTAGGCACAAAGATATGGAAGTTAAACAACGCTCTCTTAGACAAACAGTGGGTCAAGGAGGAAATCACAAAAGAAAACAGTAACTACCTTGAAACAAATGAAAATGACAACACAACATATTAAATCCCATGGGATTCCACAAAAGCTGTACTGAGAGGGAAATTCATAGCCATAAACGCCTATATTAAAAAAAAAAGAAAGAGATAAAATAAAAAACCTAACTGCACACATGGAGGAATTAGAAAAAGAACAACAAACTAACCACAAAGGAAGTAGAAAGAAGTAAATAACAAAGATTAGAGCAGAGTTAAATGAAATTGAAAACAAGAAAGCACTAGAAAACATAAACTAAACCAAAAGCTGGTTCTTTGAGAAGACTAATAAAATTGACAAACCCTTAGCTAGACTAACAAAGAAAAAAAGAGAGAAGATGCAAATACATAAAATAAGAAACGAGGAAGGGGATATCATCACTAATCCCAAAGAAATAGAAGAGTATCATAAGAGGCTACTTTGAAAGATTTTATGTCAACAAGAGATAATGCACAAACTCCTAGAAACACACAAGCAGCCTACATTGATGAAAGAAGAAATTGATGAACTCAACAGACCAATCACAAGTAACAAGATTGAATTTGTCATCAAGAGCCTCCCAAATAAGAAGAGCCCAGGTGAATTCTGCCAAACATTCCAGAAAAAACTAACACCAATCCTGCTTAAATTCTTCCAAAAAGTAAAAATGGAGGTAACATTGCCTAACTCATTCTATGATGTCCATCATCACCCTAATACCAAAGCCAAAGACACCACAAGAAAGGAAAACTACAGACCAATCTTTCTAATGAATCTAGATGCTAAAATCCTCAAGAAAATACTTGTTAATTGTATTCAACAACACATCAAATGAATTATACACCATGACCAAGTGGGTTTCATCCCTGGAATACAAGGATGGTTCAACATAAGAAAATCAATGTAATATACCACCTAAACAGTTCAAAAGAAAAAAGTCACATGATCATTTCTACAGATGCAGAAAAAGTATTTAACAAAATACAGCATCTTTTTCTGATAAAAACACTTCAAAAGATAGGAATAGAAGGAAACCTCCTCAACGTGATAAAGGGTATATATGAAAAACCCACAGCTAACATCATATTCAATGGTGAAATCCTAAAACCTTTCCCTCTAAGATCTGGAACAAGACAAGAATGCCCACTTTCATTGCTCTTTTTTAACATTGTGTTAGAAGTACTTGCTCGAGCACTTAGGCAAAAAAAGATACAAAAGGCATCCAAATTGGAAAGGAAAAAGTAAAATTTTCACTATTTGCAGATGACATGATCCTATACATAGAAAGACCTGAGAAATCTACAACAAAGCTTCTAGAACTTATAAATGAGTTCAGTAAAGTGGCAGTTTATAAGATCAATGTGCAAAAATCAGTAGCATTTCTATACACCAATAATGAGCAAATTGAGGAGGAAATCAAGGGGGAAAAATCCCATTTACAATAGCAACTAAAATAATCAAATACCTAGGAACAAATTTAAGATGTAAACGATTTGTATGTAGAAAACTACACAACACTGCTAAAGGAAATCAAAGAAGACCTAACTAAATGGAAGAATATTCAGTGTTCATGGATAGGAAGACTAAACAGCATTCAGATGTCTATCCTACCCAAATTGATTTATAGATTTAATGCAATCCCAATAAAAATTACCACAGCATTTTTTCTTGAATTGGAAAAGGTAACTATGAAATTTATTTGGAAGGGCAAGGTGACCCAAATAGCCAAAGACATATTGAAAAAGAAAAATGAAATAGGAGGAATCACACTACCTGACTTTAAAACATACTACAAAACTACAGTGGTCAAAACTGCACGATATTGGCACAAGGATAGACATACTTACCAACAGAACCAAATTGAGAGTTCTGATATAGATCCCCACATATACAGTCAACTGATATTTGACAAGGCCACCAAGCCCACTCAACTGGAAGAGAATGGCCTCTTCAATAAATGGTGCTTGGAGAACTGGATATCTATATCCAAAAGAATGAAAGAGGAATACCATCTCACACTTTATATAAAAATCAACTTAAATATGGATCAAAGGCCTAAGTATAAGAGCCAAAACCAAAGATATTGGAAGATAATGTAGGCAAGCATCTATAGGATCTTGAATTAGGAAATGGTTTCATGAACTTTACACCCAAAGCATGAGCAACAAAAGAAAAAATAGATAAATGGACCTCCTCAAAATTAAAAACTTTTGCACCTCAAAGGAGTTTGTCAAGAAAGTGAAAAGGCAGCCAACTCAATGGAAGAATATATTTGGTAACCATCTATCTGATAGAGGCCTAATATCAACATATATAAAGAAATCCTACACCTCGAAAATAAAAAGACAAACAACTAATTTAAAAAATTTATTTCTCCAAAGAAGAAATACAAATGGCTAAAAAGCAAATGAAAAGATGCTCAACATGACTAGCTATTAGGGAAATGCAAATCAATACCACAATGAGATATCATCTTACATCCATTAGACTGGCGGCTATTAAAAAAACAGGACTACAAGTGTTGGAGAGGGTGTGGAGGAATGGGAACCCTTATCCACTGCTGGTGGGAATGTAGAATGGTGCAGCCATTGTGGAGGATAGTTTGGCAGTTCCTCAGGAAGCTAACCAAAGAACTGCCATATGATCCAGAAATCCCACTGCTGGGTATATACCCAGAAGATTTGAAAGCAGGGACACGAACAGATATATGTACACCAATGTTCACAGCGGCATTAGTCACTATTGCCAAAAGTTGGAAACAACCCAAATGTCCATCTACAGATGAAGGGATAAACAAATTGTGGTATAGACATACAATGGAATATTACTTGCTGTAAGAAGGAATGCAGTATTAACATGGATGAATCTTGAAGACCTTATGTTAAGTGAAGCAAACCAGGCACAAATATTACATGACCTCACTGATATGAATTAAGCAAATTGGGCAGACTCACAGAACTAGAGTCTGGAAGACAGGTTTGCAGCAGACAGAAAGAGAGAAGGCAGCTGTGAGTCAATGCCTATATGGGCAAATTTATGATAAGGTGGAAGGGTGTAGTTGTGCAGTGAATGGGCATAACAGTGATGCTATTGGGCAGGTGGTGCTGATCTGTGAGGGGCGTAGGGCGGGAAGCGTGGGTTGGACTGTATATGGAACTGGGGCGAGGGTTGGGGGATGGAGCAGGTGAACTATGAGGATTTGTAGGTATGTACGCTGGGAATGTACTTTTGGCAAATATGGCAGGGGAGGGTTACTGTTTTGAGGTGTTAGATGTGGGGGGTATGCAGGACAGGGTGCCCCTGGGGTAGGATTTTAGGGAGTGTGTAGTGTTCATCTTGTCATAGTGTGTTATATCAATAGGTGGAGACTCATATAATGAGTGGGAAGGTGTTGGACTCCCATCCTAGGGAGTCCTACTATGATCTCTAATAGAGGGGTGGGAGTCTCTTGAGAGCATAGGCAGTGCCTAATAGGGAAGGACAGGCCAGTATGTCAAGCCCTCAATGTTGTTGCAAGTAACTATGAATCTTGTCCTTCAGTAAGTTAATCTTGGTGGTTACATGGGTCCCGAGGGGAGGGGGAGGGAGGAATAGAATAGATGGAACATGAGGCATTTTTGGGGCAATGGGAATTGTTCTACATGATCTTGCAATGATGGATACAGACCATGTTAAACTTCCTCAAAATCTATAAAAGTGTATGGTCCAAAATGTAAACCATAATATAAATCACTGACCATGGTTAGTAGCAATGTCTCAATACTGTATATCAATTGTAACAATTGTACCATCCACAGGTAATATGTCATTAATAGGGGAAAGGGAAGAAGGGGGAGAATGTTGGGTATATGGGAATCACCTATATTCTGCACGTGACTTTTCTGTAACCGAGAGCTTCTTTGAAGGCAAAATGAAAAAAATAAGACACTGGGGGAATAAATGGAAGAAAATGTCACTGTACATACAAGACAAAAGTTGTTACAGTGATGAAAGACAATGTCAAAAAAAATTTTTTTAATTTTATATATTTTTTATTTTTTTATTAGTTCAAACTTTAAAAAAAAGTTTGTATTTTACTCATTATTTTTAAAACTATCATTATTATATAATTTTCCTATTATTTGTATTTGGTTATTTTGTTAGCTTCAATTTTGAAGAAGTTTTGGATCACAGAAGGGTTACAACTGTGGTAGGGGAGGATCATTGGTGGAGGGTGTTAGAGATGGGGGATGCATGGGAGAAGGTTCACCTAGAGCATACCTTTAAGGCATATGAATGTGTTCAAGTGTTCATGGGGCTGTCACAGTGGGTGGAGTTTCACGCAATAACCAAAAGAATATTGAATTCCCATCCTGGGGAGCTCTGCCACATTCTCTAATGGGATGGCAAGAATCCCATGAGTACTAGTGAAGGAGGATGGACTATTGACGGGCCATTAATAGTGATGACTGTACTTATGAACCTTTATTTTTGAAATTGAAACTTAGCCTAGTATTATAGGTTAAGAGTTACCTCCTGAGAGCCTCCTTGTTGGTCAAATGTGGGCTCTCTCTAAGCCAAACTCAGCATATAAACGCATTACATTCCCCCCAGCATGGGACATGACTCCCAGGTATAAGCCTCCCTGGCACCAAGAAATTACTACCAAGCACCAATTAGCAATACAACTGGAAAAAGACCTTGACAAAAAGGGGGAAAGGGTAAAGACAAATGAGTTTATATGGCTAAGAGACTTCAAAGTGATTTGGAAGGTCATTCCAGAGGTTACGCTTATGCACATCTCAGCAAGATCTCATTGACTGCCAAAGTAAATATTGCCTCACATAGTGGGGCTCCTGAGGGCTCTGGAGACATCCAGACACTATAGGCAGGACAGAAAGCTCAGAAGTTTGGTGCCCTGCCAGTGGGCGCTACTTTGGAATTTATGCTGTCCATTGTGACAGAGCTGGATTCAGTTGTGGTTTCTCTACACATGGCTCTCTGCCCCTTCTATATGAACCTATAGTTAGTACTAGAGCTGACAGGTACATGTCCAAGAGACTTAAATCTTTGGACTGTCCAAGCACTAGTTGGTCCCTGAATCTCAACAGATTTGCAACTCCTACTCTCCAGTTCATTGCACTCACGCAGGACAACTAACAAGGAGATGATGATGGACAACGACCATCTGAAGGAACAGAGAGAGTCTGCAACTACAAGCAAGATAGTCCCATCCATCTGCCCCATGGGATCTAAGTCCCCTCTCAATTAGAGGCAGAGTGGGCATCACCATCCCAGAATCCTCAGGATTGGGGAATGAATGATGGACAAGAGTAGACTTACTGTTTTTCTACTATAGACTTATTGTGATTCTAGCAATGGAAGAGCTTTTATCATTGATGTGGAGGCAGTGGCCACTGGAGGTTCTGAGGGGAGAGAGAGGGAAAAATAGCTCTTAGGGGCATTTTCGGGACTTGGGAATTATACTGAATGACATTGCAATGACAGATACAGGTCATTATATATCTTGTAATAACTTACAAAAATGTGCAGGAGAGAATGTAAACTACAACGTAACCTATAATTGAAGCTTAGTGGCAATGCTCCAAAATGTGTTCATCAATTGTAACAAATATACCACACTAATGAAGGATGTTGTTAATGTGGGAAAATGTGGGAGAGGTAGGGGGTGGGGCATGTGGGAATCACCTATATTTTTTATGTAACATTTACATAATCTAAGTATCTTTTTTAAAAATTTAAAAGTCTATTTTATAAATAAATAAAATGATGGGAAAATCAAGCACCAAAAGCCAGTGTAAAGAGATTAAATTGAAAGTGATGTGGAAAGACTAGAATCTTGGAGTCTGGCAGAAATGGGTGTGGATTATGAGCAGGAGGAAACAAGGGACAAGTACCTTAGGTAATTGCTGAGATCATCCCTCAGTTATATGCAACTTGACTCTATTGATGATTATGGTGCTTGGGTATTTCAGGAGACCATAAAGGGTCAGAAGGAAGGCAGACATCTTTGGCTTTATATTGTACACTATCGGGGACTGAAGTGGGGGACAGGGAGAGTCAAGACAATGACATGGCCAGATCTGTGATATGACTTCTCAACTCAGTGCAGCATAAAAGGTGCAGAGGAGAAGAAAAAGATTGAAGGCATAGTGAGGAAATTATTTCAATAGTCCAGGAAGGAGGTAAAGTGAACCTGATCTAAGGCAGTGGCAATGGGGATAAGAATAGAAAGAAAATGACAAATGGATACTTATAGCATGTGGCAGGTAAAGAAGATAAAGGAGTGAAGGACTACTAAGGTTTTGAGCTGTGTGACCAGGGAGCCAGTGATACCACTCAACAGGGAACACAGAAAGAGTGTAGGTTAATAATGATGAGAAAAATTACAATGTATATAACTGAGCATTTTAAGGCATACTTAAAATACCTTCAGGTGCCTAACATCACAACAGAGCCGTTTCACCTAAACCTTAAACTATTCTACCTCCTTTTTGACATAGCTGTGACTCAAGCTAACAGGAGGAAGAGAAAGCAGTAAGATTCAGCAATTTCATAAAATGTATTCAACACTTACCTTTACAGCTAATATTTTCCCACTCGGGACATGATATGCTCTGTGAGAAGAAAAGAAATAACAAAATCACAAAATTGCTAAACAACTTAAAAAATGGGTAAGGCTGTAGGTGTAAATGCAAACGTATCTCTAGCAATGGAATACATGGCACTTTTAAATAACACGAATAACAATAAGTAACTTACATTTCTATTACACTTAATGGTTTACAAAGTGCTTTGTTATTTATTAACTTATAATAGCACTCTGAGGTAATGCAGCCTTTTTGTGTGGGTCCTCTATGGCCCTACACTAAGCACTGGACAGAGCCATAAAAATAGGAGGTTCCGTTTTTGTTTCTTTCAGTTATATATGCAGATAAATTATATCCCTATATTTCATCAAAATAATCCCAAAACTCACGTAATGAGCTATGGCTTAAGATATAATTTCATATGAGAAACCACAGAATTATAAACATGCATGTGCTTCATCTTCTCCTAAAGCTGGCATCACTTGATAGTTTAAAAAGCTTCAGAAAAGAAACCAGGTCAAATGATCAGATACATTGAAATAATTACAAATTTAATCAAAGAATATGAAAACATTCATTCATGAGAAAGAGTCAGAGATTGGGTCTGCAGAAATAAAATACCATTACTTCTTATCAAGATCTTCTGTGGCCTTTTACACACATATTACAGTAAATATCTATTCTGACCACTGTCCAGAAATAATTTGGCTTATATAAAAATTTCAAAGCATTAACTACATAACATAAACAAGTACTGTTTTTAGAAACCCACAAAATTATAAAGAAGCAAATTAATTTGGAAAAACAAAAATCCTGCCCCATAGAGGATTTTATACATTACTAGAATCAGATTGTTCTTCCTCTCACCCAGCTAGTGTTAAGATGGGAGTGGGATAAGGAAGATATGGGGGGATGGAAGTTAGCTTCTCAGGAACTCCCACCCATAACTGTCCAACAAGCAGTTGCAAAATATTTTTACCGGTTCCAAATTTCTACTTGGTATCGATTTAGTAAAAATTGCTCATTTCTTAAAACAAAAGCAAAAAACTTGTATTTTCCATTACCAAAATGATAACACCATCTTCTGCTGTTTTGGCAGAAATATATATAATATGAAGCTACATTTCAGGTCATGATTTGATTTATGATATATGTGAATCCATGTAATAAACTGTTATATAAAAAGTTACATTGTATTATTCTCAATACCTGAGAGAGAAATTGTTGGACTAAGCTAATTTGAAACTTGCTTTGAAAGAATTTAGTTACTTCATTCCATATAAACACAGGTATGTTTGATTTAATAATATGTAAGATTTAATAATGACATTATTTTCTCCTTGTATACCATAGATTCTTCCAATTTCAACTTTTTAAAATATTGTATAATAGAATCATTAACCAAGGACTGAGATATGAAGATAAATAGTCGAATGCACAGACAAGGGTTCAAAAATTGTAAAAAGAACAGTGTTGTTGTTACTTTGGACCCCAAGCAACACCTGGGATTCTAAGACCAGTAGCAGTGCTAAGGAAATGATTAGCAGATAGTCTAATATTCATACTATACTAGACAGTTTGGCAACTTAATTAGCTTGTCAAGAAAGCTGATCTCTTTTCCAAAAAGAAAGGTCTCCTATTTCCAAGTGAATTAAAAGAGGGGGCTTGATGATTTAATTATGACGCATGCCAATTCATGCATGGAAGTTTGGGTTCAAGTTCGAGCAATAGAGAGCTATGTGGTTTGGTTTACAGTGCAATGACAGTACCAATTTAACATTTAATCATCGAGAGATGGATGACAAAGGCAATGCCAGGCATATGAGCCCAATGTGTCCCGTAACTGTGGCAAATGGCATTTTGACTGGAGAAAAGGAATTTGTTTACTTTGAACGAATACTACATCTCAATTGTCCTGACCTTCCACAACACATTAACTGTAAAGTGATTAATGAAGTTTGAATGGAGGCTCTGGTTACACCAAAAGACAACTTATACACCTCTGCAGTGTTTTAATTAATAGCTAACACTTCAAATTAGTTTGTTGTTGCCACAGTAATTACCTATTCCAATGAGTGAATGGAGAAAGTATTTTTATGAGATATTTTTAGTGCCTAGTCTTTGAGTGGTTTATTTTGTTTGTGACCAGCACAGGCCATATGGGAAAAGTTCCCACTCTTAAAATTGAGCACACAACACATACATTTGAGGATGGCAAAATCCAGTAGTCAGATGTAATTTCTGGAACAATTAAAATAACAAAGAACACAGCAAAAGAGGACACTTACTATAAATACTTTCTTACCCTCTTTATTCATTAGGAATAGTAGATTCTAGATGACTGAACAACAAAGTTGCTATTACCTCTAATCTTGGTAGAGTACAGAATCAGAGAATTTATTGAGCTAGTAGGAATACAGAAAAAAGTCTAGTCTAATTTCTTCCTTTGCCAGTTGAAACACCCAAACCAGGTTAAATAACTTGTTCAAACTCATATAGTTAGTCAGTAGCAAATCCACGACTGGAACTGTTACAGAAGGTAAACACTGTTGGACCTAAAGGAAATATGTGGTGATGTTACATTCTCTTAACTGCTTTCTAGGGCAGGGAAATACATAATTCAAAACTTAAAACAGTGCTGACCTATTGCAATCAGACTAAGGACCATCACTTGTAAATCTCTCTAGCAAGGAAGCATTCTACAATCACTTCCAACCTATTATGGAAGGCAGCAGAGTGAAGAGTGTGGGCTCTGAAGTGACTGCCTGGGTTCTGATCTCAGTTCTGCTGCTTCTTAACCTGGAATAATCTGGACTATTAGTAAACCTCATCATGTCTCAGTTGTCTCAACTCTAGAATGGGGAAAACAGTCCCTATCTCATAGAGTTGTGAGGACTCAATGAGATAATACAGGAAAAAGCACTGAGGACATACAGTAAGCATGCATTAAATGTTAGGAAGCTAGGAAGTTTTCAGGTTAGCTAAGTGGTTTAAGGTTAACACCCACTAAAACAGACTGAAAGAACAAGAGTATATCCATTTTGTATGTTTTCAAATTTATTGTCATAAAGTTATTCATTGTATTGTCCTATTATTTTTGAAATCTCTCTATCTAGAATTATGTTCTTTTTATTCCTAATTTGTGTTATCTGTGTTTTCTCCCTTTTATACTTGCTCAATTTCCAAGGAACCAGTTTTTAGTTCTGTGGAACTGTTTCCTGAATTTCAATTTCATTAATGTTCGTTCTGCAATATTTCCTTCCTTCCACTTTCTCTGGGTTTGCCCCCATTTTATTTAACTTCTTGAGTTAGCTGTTAAGCCAACTCTTATGCATTTTCAATTATTTCCTATGCATATCCGGTTATTTCTTAATGTCTTTGTATGACTTTCATGGCATCTCACAAGTTTTAATATACTATATTTTTTTATTGTTCAGTTATAAATATTATTTCCATCATGATGTATTATATATTCAGACATGGGCATTTTGATTTTCAAATGAATGAGAGGGGTTAACTTATTGTTAATGATTTCTAAAGTAGTTGCATTAAAGTCAGAAAAAGTGATTGTTATGTTAGATTTTTAGATATTTACTAAGACTTGCTTTGGGCCTAGTAATTTTTTAAAAAATTAATTTTCTTTGAGTACCTAAAAATAATGTATATTCTCAGTTTGAATGGTATATAATTCTACATATGATTATATGACCAGCCTATTAATTGTGATGTTAAAATCGTCTATATTCTTGGGAAGCGGCTGTGGCTCAATCAGTAGGGCTCCCGTTTACCATATGGGAGGCCCCGGGTTCGGTTCCCGGGGCCTCCTGGTGAAGGCAAGCCCGCCCGCATGGCGTGGTTAGCTGACCCAGCGAGCACAAGCAGCAAGGGGGAGATAAATGAATAAATAAATAAAATCTTTAAAAAAAAAAAAAAAAAAATCGTCTATATTCTTACTAATTTCGGTCTGCTTGATCTACTGATTATTGAGAGACATTCTCCCATTCGGACTGTGGATCTATCATTTTTTCCTTGTAATGCTATCAATTTTTGCTTTCTGTATTTTAAAGTTATGTTATTAGTTATACACAAGTTTAGGCATGTTATGTATTCAGAGCCTCTTTTTCTTCTATCATCATGTAATAATCCTTTTCATCCTTAATAATACTTTTTTCCCTTAAAGTATTAGTATATGTTGTCTATATTATTATAACAAGAACAGCTTTCTTTTAACTAGTTTTTGCTTGGTATCTTTTCCCATCTTTTTGCTTTCAACTTTGCTGTGGCTTTATGTTTCAGAAATGTCCCCTAAAATAGTCTAAAATAGCACATAGCTATATATTTTTAATTCAATCTAACCAATCTATTAACTGGCAATAGTCCACTTACATTTATTGGAATTACCAATATATTTGGATTTACTTCTACCATTTTATTCATTCTCTCTCTCTCTCTCTCTCTCTCTCTCTCTCTCTGTGTGTGTATGTGTGCATGTGTGTTATACTGGATTATTTTCCCTCTATTCCTTCTATTTGTTTTGAAGTTATATAATCTACTCATTGTCTTTTAATTGTTACCCATACAATTTTAACAATAATACCTGACTTAACAAAATATAAAGTTAATTGCTATCACTATCCTTCTCCCAAACAATATAAAAATCTTAGAATGCTTTAATTTCTTCTAATCAGCCCTTCTCATCTTAACATATTATTCTGTTCTTTTGTTTCACTTCATTTTTATGCCCCTAAATTAATCACAACTTTTGTTGTCTTACATAATTAGATTTGATCTTAATGGTCACCATTCCTTCTTTCTGGATTTAATTTCTTTCTTTCTAAAGTACTTTCCTTAATAATAAACTAACACACACTATTTCAGTCTTTTTCTCACTGTTCAATCTTTTTCTCCTTCTCTTACCCCCTCCATACACAAGTGTGTGTATATATATATATACATACTCTTCTACATTCATTTATTTTGCCTTCATTCTTGAATGCTAATTTAAATGAGACAATTATTTTCTCTCAGCCTTTTGAGAATACTATTCCATTGTTTTTCAGCTTCTAGTATTATTGTTGAAAGTCTGCTCTACCCAATTTGATGGCCAATACAAAGCCACTGAACTGATCACACTTTAACTTTAAAATTATTACTCTGGCAGCAAATCACCACAATACTACTGGAAAGAAGGAGAAACTAGAGAGAGCAAGGAACAAGGCTATAACAGTACCTTAGGAAAGAGGTAGTGATGATATGAATCCAGGTAGCAACAGTGGGAGAAACAGATACAAGAGACATGACCAGAGAGAATTTATGAAACATAGGGATGGAAAAGATGAGTCTAAAATTTCAAGCTAAAATAATAGGAGAATTTCGGTAACACTGATTTCTAGAAACAGAGGAACTATACCTTGTCAGCCTTAGCCTATATCCTTGATGAGGACAGGAATCACATATACCTCATTCAACAATGTGTACAGAGTACTCAGCACAATACTCTGCATATAGTGGATACTAAATATTTATGAGTTAGTAAGTAAATATGATAGTGATAAGAAGGGAAAAAGGAGAAAAGGGGAGAACTAATAATTCCTAAGGGTCTACAGAATAATTTAATTATTTTATTTAATTCTAAATTCCCTATGTTGTATATATCATAAGCCACACTTTACAGAAGAGAAAACAGACTCAAAGGTATTCAGAAACTCAAGATAAGAGAGTTTATGAGTGACAGATACAGGATTCAAATCTGGGTCTATCTCAATTCAACCCTCGTGCTGTCCATTACCATGCAGAAGAGTAGTGTGAGATGAATTTAACTTCAGGATATTGTGAATGGAGAAGATGGGAATCAGGAAAGAACATGTTCAAATCTCATTTATCAGATATCCTACCCTGGGGTTTAATTTATTCATTTAGCATCAACTACTCTATTGCCTTATGCTACTTCACATGTTACTGTTAAGAATTATCATTTCTCTTCAACACTGTCATTTTCATTCACTTTACATAACTTTATTTAACTATACTGTATATAAACTCTTAATAGAATGTCTATGTTTTGTCTTATTTTAAGTTTGAAGGATAGGGTCAAGGACCATTTTGTTCATTGCTGTATCTCTAACTTCTAGCATAGTGTATGATATGCTCTCCCCTTAAGCTAGATACTTAATTCATATATTTAATAAGTCCTTCATGAATGCCTCTGATTTCGAGGCACTATTCTAGACACTGTGGATACAGCAAAGAACAAACCAGATAAGGTTCTTATCCTCATGGAGCTGACTTTGTAATAGGGGAAGACTGATAATAATCAATTAAATGTCAAGAGATGGTAAGTGCAATGAAAAAGAATAAAGGTAAGGATATAGACAGTGACCAGGGTTAGAGACATGTTATTTTATATTGGGGAAGGGAGTAGTGGTCAGGAAATACCTTCCTCATTAGGTTACATTTGAGCAGTGAGGGAGCATACTATTTGGGTATCTAGGGGAAGAGGTTTCCAGGAAGAGCAAATGGTAAAGTTCAAAGGCCCCAAAGTAGAAGTGTGTGCTTGACATGTGTGCAGGAGTAGTAGGGATAGTAGATAGCAAGTGGGAGATGAAGTCAGAGAGGTAATGGGAAGACAGACTGTGTAGTATCAGTCAGGCCATGGTGAGGATTTAGTTTTTATTCCAAGAAATATAAGAAGCCACTAGGGGAGAAGGAGAAGCTTTATATTTTAGAAAGATAACTTTGGCTTCTGGGAAGAGAAAACACATTGTAGGGATGCAAGGGTAGAAACGGAGAGACTAGTTGGGAGGCTATTGCAATAATCTTGGCAAGAAATAATAGTGGCTTGGAATAGAATGATAGGAAAAGAAGTGGTGAAAGGTGGTCAGCTTTGTGAAATATTTTTAAGGTAGAGCCAACAAGATTTGTGGATAGATCTGATGTATGGTCAAAGAAAAAAAGGAGAATCGAGAATGGCTGCAAAGTTTTTGTCACAAGCAACTTGTAGAACAAAGCTTCCATTTACTGAGATGGGAAATACTGTAGGAGTAGCAGCTTTCAGAGGAAATCAAGACTTCAGTTTTGGATCATCCTGAGATGCCTAAAAGATATCCAATTGGTAACTAGATATGACTGGAATTCAGTCCAGGGGCAGGGCTGGAGGTACACATTTGGGTTTCAACAGCATGTAGGTGATATGTAAAGTCAGGGAAATATACAGGCTCACTTAGGAAGTGATTTAACCAGAGCTTAGAAAAGATCTGAGGACTGAACCAGAGGCACACCAAATTCAAAAACAGAAAGATGAAAAGAAACCAATAAAGGAAATGAGAAGGTAGACAGTAAGCTAGCAATAGAACCAAGAGAATGGTATCCCTGAGGCCATGTATCTCCCACACTGGCAAGTACAGTGCCTTACACATAGGAGGTGTTCACAAAAACATGTGACTGATTTCAAAAGCAATTCTTGGGGACAAATGCAACTGATTCTATTTTTTGCTCTTTGAAATGTTAAAGATGAGCATATATATTACTTATAAGGTTAGAGATGTGCTTACCTTCATCTAAGCTCAACAAGAATTCATAAATAGATACACCAGTTCAAAGAATAAACTGAATTTCTATAAGAATCTTTAAAGGTAAGGAAAAAAGAAACTTGAAAACAAAATGTTAGAAAGCCCTACCTCCAATAGGACATAGGGAGAAACAACCTGTGTTCACATTCCAACATCTGGACCCTCACACAAATTTATGTCAAGCATAAGATCAATTGAATCTGTATTTTACAATGTTTGCTGAAATTATTTATGCTTAGAATTTCAAATTCTAGGAGAACCAAAAAAATATGAAACATCCCAGCTGACTCCTGTTCACAAAATAAATAACCTAGAGCTGATCATATATTTTCTGATAAAGCTTATACAACTCTCATACAATTAAAGTAGGCATTTAATTTCTATAGCACTACCCTGCATATTAATTTCTGAACATATTCCAATAGAATTATTTTTCATTATGAACAGAAAGAATTTATAGCAAGGAGCATCTGTGTCTCTCTAGTAATTGTAAGAGAGTACATAATTTAAGAATGGGGGAGAGGAGGTGACCACTGACCTGATTATAAATATTTCAGATTTCAGCATATCTAATAATATGATAGAATGTTATGAATGTCAATTTATTAGCAAAATGGTCATCAAACTGAGGAGGGAAACATCTTTCCCATTTTTCATCTCTTGGAGCAAGGATCTCTAGAGAAATTGTATGTATAATGATTTTTAATCACAACAGCAGAACAGGAACACTGAAATGACAGTGTTGTTACTGTCCTTTGAAGGGGGCAGGGCATTTCTTTCAAAAACTAAGTGAAATAAATGCCACTGACAAGTCGACTTGTTAACATACTTCAGGGAAAGTTAGTGAAAAGAGAGACACAATTACTCTGAATTATTTATAGAGTGCTATCAATTGATGGAAAGTTCTCCAAATAAACAGGAAACCTAAGAACATAATCCAGTCACTAAAATGGTAAAAGCAATAGTTAGGGTTTGGCTTAAGAAACAACCAGTAATTAGAAAGGGATGGTCTTATAAGCAGGAAATAATGTAATGTTTCTTTATTTTGCTTACTGGGTCTCTTAGAGGGTAGGTAGGAGGCAAAAAAGAAGGTGAGCAAAGACTATTTAAAAATAAAGTTATAGCCAAAGGCATTTGTCCCTATTAGCTAACTGCAGTGGTAGTAATGGCTCTGCTAAACGATAAAATTGGTTCTTAGTTTTTCATGCAAAGATTTCATGGCTTGTGGGATATTCTGGATCCTCTGCTTCTCTGTTCTTTGAATGTCATAGAGATTTCCAGGATGTCCATTAGAGGTCAGGACAAAGGAAAGAAGACAAGGTGAAAGAGAGAGCTCTCTGAGATCTGATTCATTGTGACAAAAAATTTGATTGGGAAGAGACAAACTACTGTCTGAGATTTTTGATTAGTTATTCATTATAATTATCTATGCAACTCTTAATTCTCATTAACATGGACTGTTAAGAGTTGATCATAGATTCAATTATTAATTCTACTTCCTTATCAAAACCATATATATGGGCATCCATTAAAGTCAATCTGATGCAGGATCATAGGTTTCCATACTTACAACAGATGCTGTTTCCCTACTCCTTATATATGACATTTTATTTACTGATCAAAAACAAAACAAAACAAAACTCTGATTTCATGTAAATTTGGAATAACAAGATGGAAGTCTTTCTCCTACTTGGAAGTTTTTCATTTCAGATTTTATAGTCTGGGCTCAAAAGGAAACTACTAAAACAAAGAAGAAAAAGGAGATGGTAGAAATTAAGAAATTACACCACTAGGAAAAGATACCGACATGAGATCATACACTGTAAGACTCTTATTTAAAATGAACCAGAAAGCTGATTATATTACATTGCATCAAAAGATTATAAGGCTGAACAAATCGTAAGTAGAACACTTTTTTTTTGCCTTAATAAAGTCAAATACATAAATGCATATGAGTATATGCATACACACACAAACGAAACAAAAACTTTGTGTTATCTTGAGAGATTAATTTAATGACATTTTCAGTAACCAAATGTAAACTAACTATGGTTCAGTTTATGCAACATGTTTTATTGCTTGGTCTTTTTAGAGATTTGTTTATTTGGCAGATTTTTTTGAGGGTAGATTTGACCAATATTTAGGACTAATGGTGAAGCTTTGGAATTTTAAGGAACACAGTCACATACTAAAATAACCATCCACAGAAAAAAATTCAAATTGTTTCAGGGAAATCAACACTGACAGTTGTTGCCTTTCATAATAGATAAACACATTAGCCAGGCTCTAGCTGTTAAAATAGGAAATCCAAAGTAAACAGCAGTTGTAAAAGCTTTTATGTAAACTGTACTAGTTCAAATAGCAATCTATGCCAACCTTCCTTCTGCCTAAAAACCCATTACAGAAGTTTGACTACTGATTGCAAAATTGTTGGTGGTAAAACAAGGCCCCCCAAACAGCTTAAATGTCAAATCAAACATTTTATTAGGTTACAGATATTAATAACTCTTTCAAGAAACTGATCATACATATAGCTCACAAATTAACCTAACATACAATACCGGGAACTTGGCTGGACTTGAAGGATTTCTGATCAGAGAAAAGCTATTATAACCCCATGTTTTATCATTTCTTCCTCTTTCTATTTACTCTGGTTATAGACCCCTTTTCACTCCCATACCTGCCTCAAAGTGAATGTGGTCATCACTGCCTCCATATTTCTTCCATAAGTTGAGGTAGCCTAGTTCAAGCCTTTAACATTCCCCACATCAACTAGAGTAATGTCTTTTAATATATGGTCTAAATACCTTTGAGATCAAGGAAGCTACAGTCACAGTGATCTCTTAATCAAAGGTTTTGAACGAACGTAATGGACAAAACAGAGATGAGAGATATAAAGTGTAATGAAGAGAATGAAAGAAAGAAATGGAGTAGCTAGGCAATACATGGCGGGGGGGGGGGGGAATACCTTGAGGAATAATTAGCTAGGAAAATCCCTCTCTTGAATGGCTTGATTACAATGTAATCTCTGCTCACAGTTTCTTGGTAGAAAGCTAACAATAAAATCACATTCCAAAATCAGATATAACAATGCTATTTCAGAAAACCTCCACCTACTAGTTACTATTCTAGTGTGCCTTTAGATTATAAAATGTTCTTTTTAATAAACAGAAGTTATCTCATTTGCACAAAAGCAACAGGAGGTAGATACTGTTATCTCCACTTTATAGATCAGGAAACCAAGGCTCAACAAGATTAATGACGACTTCGAGATTCCTACTTGTTAAGCAATTGTGGTAGAAACTGGATTCAGGTCCATTGAAGCCATATCTAACACATGTCCCAATAAGACTAATCTGAACATAAACTGGTTGCTTCCAGATTGTCTAATTCCAGGTGTTTTCAAAGTTCTCTGGATACAGTCAGTGTTGATTTTTTAAAAGCAATAGGGAAAATCGATTGAATGGCTCACTTTTCAGAGCTGCATTAACTTCTTCAGGCCACTAGGGTACGATTTACTAAATTACCTCTTCTAGTGCACTAAATAGTACCCTAGTGGGTCAAAAGAGTAAATGCACCTCTGAAAAGAGTCGTTTATTCCTGTTCTCCCTGTAGTACCAGATGTAATATGTCCCCTCTGACGGAAATATTAACCCATTTCCATTAAAAACTCAAGAAATTGTCCTACACTAGGTAAAATGAGTATGGGGAAACTTCTCTGGGAAAAAAAAGCAAAAAATTTCTCTTCTATAATCCTGCCCAGAATACTGCTGAAAAGTCAACATGTAGTTCATGAGAATATCTGTTTATTTTAATCAAGACTTCAAAACAGAATAAAAGATATAAATCCAAAGCTTATGATTTTAGACAGAAGATCACAGGATATCATGATGGCTAGCTTCATCCTACACGGCAGTGTTTAAAACATAAGCTCAAACATTCATCTTGCTTGTGAAATCAGATATATATCATTAACAGCCATTTTTTCACATATATCATTATACCACAAGGTTATCCTCTTGTCTGAGAAAAAAAATCCCTTGGCTGCCAAGTAAGCATATTATTACTTCTAATCTCTTAAAGACAAAAGCCTCTGAATACATTTTTAAGTTGCTTTAGGAATAGCTATTGCTTGATTTAATATTTTCAAGATACCTTAGCAAAGCCAAATTTTAAGTTTTCAGCATTGTTAGTACTTTTACTCTTCTAGAAGATAGCTTACAATGAAAATAAGACAACTTTAATTTAAGAATCATCCAGCTTCTAATTAAACTGCCATAGGCAGCTGGTTGGATAAGTTTTAATCAGTTTCAATCACCTATTGATTGGTATACTGAAGCCTAAAAAATTAAAAGTAAAAGATGATTGGGGAATTGTCCCATCTCAGAACAACAGTAGAGGCCTCTGTAAATAACTCCTCTTTTAACCATCAGCTAAATGAACACTTCAATACTGCAGTAGAAAGTCTTCTGCAAAATTACTTTAACTAACAAGCAGAAATTTATCAGCTTCAGCCAAAATCAATGCTGAAATCAATTTGAACACTGGTTGTGTCTAAAGGGGCTCATTGGCAATTTAGGGAAATTACACCATGTAAATGCCTGTGCTTTAATTGAACAGTTTCATCAACTAGGCTGTGATTGCTGTCCATTCATTTATTTACTTTCACTGCAGCAACCATTCTGCAAAGGAATGGCTTTTGTCAGACTGGAGGGAGGCAGTTTATCTTCATTTTGTACACTTTTGTGCATAACCAGACTTCACAAAACAGGCATATCATGACTAGGGTCAAAATGAACCAGGAGAGACCTTTTCCTTTAACATAAAAATGGAACACACTCAAACGACCATCATATCTTACACCAATCGGGCAGACATCTTTAAACCTAATAAGATGAAGGAATTTGAGTGACTTCCCTACACATGGCACTGACCCTCTATGTTGAGGAGCTATGTTTTGAATGACAGAAGGAAAGTGTTTGGATTCTAAAACCAATTCCACCACCTTCTTTTTGAGATGCCTTTGGTGACTTCTAAGTATTAGAAAATCCTTCTTTAAAAATTAAGCAACCTTTTGTTTTATAGAATTCTTTGAGATTAGTCAATAGAAAGTGCTATTCTCCAGTCTATTTAGGAAGATGAGGCTTAAATATATCACATATCTTTTTAAAGCAAGATAAATGGTAGGAGAAAGGGAGTGGGAAGGATTCTGTGTGGGAGGAAAATTAATGCCCTTATAAAGACCAGCAAGCCAAAAAAACACTAAAAATATTCCAAAGATGATTTAAATACACACACAAATACACTCACAAAATCATGGCAAAAAAAAAAAATAATAATAATCAATGATATAATTTCCAGGGGATCATATTCTGAAGTGACTGAAGTTTGGAAATCAGCATTAATATTCTGACAATGGATTAATCAATTACTTCAAAGAGTATAAGTTCCAGGGAAGGAGGGAAGAAAGGAAGCAGAGGCAGTTTTTTTTCCACATGAAAGGTGAGCATACTGATGTGCCAAAAAAAAAAAAAAGTACAGCTCTAGTATGTTTAGCATTTTTGCAAAACAATGCCAGCATAGATTCTTATGCCTACACACACCAAAATATAATTATTTACTAGGAAGGACACTGGGAAGGGACTAGGAAAGTCCCAGTTTCAGTGTTGGTCCTCTCCCTAACTTGGTTCGACTACTCAGGGAACTCCATTAATTTCTGTTTGAATTTCTTCATAGGCCAAATGAGGATGGTGATGCCTACTCCACCCGGCTACATCCTAATGCAGCTGGGGGGATAACATGGGGTTAGGGGAGATGGCCCACATTGGAAATGTAAACGCAACCACTATGACTTTAAGCACCTCTTGCATCTAGGGTGCACAAGGCAGTCAAGACATTGCAACATTTTACTTGGGCTTCCAGAGGAGCAGGAAAACTTCTCATTTGCCTTTTTCAATCAGTTTACCCTAGCTATTGTGCCCTGCAATACTATGAATTATTTTTTCAAAAAAAGTTAAAAAGGAAACGAAATAAGTGGTGTACACAAGCTTAACTTAGTACATGTGTTTGTGGTAAAAAATTCAACCTCTAATTTTATCCTGTGTATCGTTTTATCCACCACTATAAAGTTCCAATGTTTATACATTTTGTTGGTGAGACAATGTAAAAATATATTTTATTTGTAGTTTTTAGATAACTTTTCTGAAAATTTGATTATAGTTTAATCTGAGCTTTATGTTTATTGACTATGTATATTGTTACATTTTGCTGCTATAGTTAGCAGTTGTAATACAATCAGTATGTTTGAGAACTTTACACTATACATATTTTCCAAATATACCAAGCTTGTTAAAATGCTATATTGATTGTGCCCAAAGCAAAATCTAATTTTATTTGAACATTTTTTGTTTCATTATTTGAATCCACAAAACAAAAACCATGAATTCTGCTTTTAGCAATAAAACTGTACATCCTTTTCCTATCTTTCTGCAATACTGTCAAGGAAAAGTATGGAAATTTTAGGATCAAGAGGACAACATAATACAAAGTTACATTAAAAAAGCAAATTAATGTTTAAAAATACTTCAAGCTTAATATCCACAGCCAAAATCTATATTTCTATTTCTCCCCCCAAATTAGTAAAATACTACACAGATTCAGTGTTAGTGTATAAATCAGAACCTAAACATATTTCACTCCAGTAAGGCAGCAATTTAACAGAAACATGGTCTCTTACATCAAAGTAACCAATGACAGAGCGGGAAAAAAACACAAAAACTGGAGCAGTTATATATAATAAGTGTCTTTTGGACTTTCCAGTGAATAATTAAAAAAAAATTTTTAAGTAAATACCCTAGGTGTTATGGTATACAAATATTTACTTGTACTACATGTCAACCAGGAGACTACAATTTTCTAACACATCAAATACTGTTTAAAAAAAAAAAACTTTTAAAATAAAGAACATGTCTTATAAATCAGGAAATGCATTGCCTCCACTAGCACAAACATACAATTAATCTAGTGATTCAATTATTAAATTCTAAGTTTTTTTATGAGAGACTCAAAGGATAAACCAAATAAATTATGCTGCAATAACTCTGTCAGCCAAGAAATGGTTGCTTTGTTTTAACATCTCCTAAAAAGCCTCTAAAACTAACAACTAGAGATAGTACATCATTGACTCTCAGAATTATATAGTGAAATATATCTTATACCCCAAAATAATTTGAGTTAAAAATTAGGAAACTCAGAGACTGACTGGCAAACAGTATAAAGAAACCTTGGCTTGAGAAGGAATCCCAATTGTGTCAGGAGATCTCAGTTCCAGGACAGACTTGACATAAGGCATGCCACAACCCTTCCAAGCCTTATCATCCCCACTAGCACAGAGTGGGTAACCATACCAATTGAAGCTCTAAAAGATTCATCATGATCCAGTCCATGCTTATCACTCCATTCTCCCTTGAGTTTTATATACTCCAATCACATTGGCCTAGACGTAACACCTTCACTTCCATTTTAGGGCTTTTGCCTGGGTGGTTCCTGCTGCCTAGAAGGTTCTTCTCCCAGATTTTCCCATGACTGGGTCCTTCCTAACTTTCAGGCCTCAGCTTAAATATCAACCACTCAGATAAGCCTTACTAGAGCACCTATTTTACATTCTTTTTTTTTTTTTTTTTTTAAAGATTTTATTTATTTATTCATTTATCCCCCCGTTGCTGCTTGTGCTCGCTGGGTCAGCTAACCACGCCGTGCGGGCGGGCTTGCCTTCACCAGGAGGCCCCGGGAACCGAACCCGGGGCCTCCCATATGGTAAACGGGAGCCTTACTGATTGAGCCACAGCCGCTTCCCCCTATTTTACATTCTTTATAGCACTTGCAATGTCTGATATCATCTTACTTCAGTATGTATTTCCTTGACTATTGTCTGTGTCTGTCCCACTAGTGTAAGCTCCAGGAGTTGCAGGGACCTCATCTGTCTTTTTCACTACTGGATCACACATGCGTAGAACAATCTTTGGCATATAGTGACAGTCAATAAGTATTTGTTCAGTGAATAAATGAATATACAATAAGACAAAATTTAAAAGAACAAAATCAAGCAAAACCTGATAGGAGATTTTATGGTGGCTGAATGCTGAATTTAGTTCTGGCACATTAGACTTGGGGGAAACTTTTGCAATCATCTCATCTCTAAGTCTGAGTGGGAATTCTTTCCTTAGTGGTTCTGAACAATAGCTATATGTTCTGCTTAAGGCAGGTGAATTCACCTCCCAGGATTACCCAGCAATGGACAGCACTTTGTGTTCATCCTTATGTGAAGAATCTGCCTCTGCAGATTAATTCCTGAAATACACACTAAGCGCCTACAATAGGTAAGGAACAGTGCACTGTGAGAACTCCTACCAAGGTTACCCAGACATGGACTCTCCTCCAGAGATGGCAATCCAAGGGGAAAACAGTAGTAGGAAAAACACCTCACTCTAACCAAAGGCAAACTGTGATAGGGATACTCAAGCCTTCAGAACACCAAGCAAACCTGTTCCTCTCTCTACAAGACAGCCCTTCGGAATTTTTCTTTTAAGACAGCAGTCATGGAGCCCTTTAATTTTCTCTTCTTCAGATAAAAGTTAGCCAATTCCTTCAACCACTTCTCAACTCTAGTATCAGTTCCTCCATGAGGCCTTTCCTGATTCTTCCCAAGGAAGGAGTTAAAAGGCACAGCTCCCTCCTCAGAACCAGGGCCTGTGTACCACACATACAGACATGTGGCCCAGACTGCAGTCTCCCATACTTAGCTGTGGACAGAGCTTCTCATCCATCTGATGAGGGCCAAGCTGTCCCCAACATTGGGCATAATGCTCTCCACACAGCACACGCTCAGGACGTGGCTGCTTAACAAACGAATGAAGGAGGATGGGCCAGGCACAATTCCCAGGCCCCTCATTATTCTTCCCACACTTCTCTGGGTGCTCTTTAAACTGTCCATGTCTCTCGTAAAACCAGCACCCAGAACTAGACACATGAATCCAAATGTGGCACACTGCAAATGAAGTCAAAGGCCGTTGCTATACCCTTCTACTATAGTCAGAGAAATAGATTTCATGTGGACATTAGATCTCTTCTACCCTATAAGGAGTATGCTAATGTTTATCTGCTCACAACCACTTCTGCTGAGGATTTTAAATTTCTTTATAAAGAAAGCATTTTTATTAAAATAAAATATGAGAAAGATGCTTTGGCATTTCAAAACTTTTTTTTCCCTGAAAGGAGATGGTGTTAAAACACTTAGATTCAGCAAATTCTTACTTGAACTATTACCATAATGTATTGATTTTTTACCAGACTCAATTGACTGAAAAGTTGTTTGTATAGCAATATTGGCCAAACCAATATACTAGAACAATTTTGTTACCCATAGTAATCAAGTGTATTTCTGAAGTATAATTATACTGTCATAAAGCCAAGATACCCTTTTCCAAGCAATAAAACAATAGGGGCTATAAAATAGGAAGAAGAAAAGACTAAATAAATGAGATTTTTTTAAATGAAATTTAGTGTCTTTCAAAAACACCACTGCTTCCTCTTCCTTCCCTTAAGCCAAGGTTAGCAGAAAATGATCAATACTTCAATCTCAATAAACTATTTCAATAATAGTTAATGCAGGTAGAAACAGAGTCTGAAAATCTCTGCTCAGCGACCTGTGACACCCTGTCTTGTTGGTTGGATGCCAATAATCCATCACTGCCATAATGGATATGAGCAAGTGTGAAGTTGTAGGAATGTGGTGGGGGTGGAAGGATAGAGAGGAAAGCAAAGGTAGAAAGGTGTGGAGAAAATAACAAGCTCAGGTTCATTCTTTAGATTCTAATCAATACTACACACATTATTGTATGAAACAAACCTATAATGGTTTGAGATGCTGAGAGAGGGAGAGAAGGAAACATACATAATTAATTTTATTTGACAAACACTCATTGATTTTCTGAAAATATAAATATCCTTGCTTGTCACATGATACCGTAATACAATCTAGCCATATACAAGCATTTAATTTTGCATTAAGATGATGTCTTGTTGCTTGTTTAAAATATGATCTTGGTTGTACAAGGAAAAGACTCTTCATTTGATTGGAAATTTCAAGTTAAAATAAATCAAGCAATCATCCTAGCTTTTGGGTCAATAACAAAACCACTTAAAAACCATTCTTAATTTACAAGATATATTTCAGGGATAAATTTAATGGAGTAGGGTCACTGATGAAGCTGGGGTCATACCTACTGCTCCCTGTTCTGGTCTGGCACCTTCAGGTGGGCTGGTGAAAGGGTAAGTGAAAGTTTTCTGACAGTTTTCTAAGTACTTCCCGATATTTTACCAAGGACCCTTTTTATTGTTTTCCTCTCAGGAATCCCATGTTTTGAAATATTTTGTCTACCAAACTACATTTAATCTGGAAACAATTCATGTATTTTCTTTTTTATATAACCGACCCTCAGAGTTTCTAATTTTCATGAGATAAATCATGTTACCCTAACTCTAATGAGTTGATAAAGTACTGTCCCAAACAAACAAATGTAATGCTTGAATCAGCCTGTACAGCTATGTCACAAGAGCAGACATATATTAACAGCTCACGTGACCTTAGTTATCACATCCAAAGGCCATCCTCATCCCCCAAAAAATATCTCTTAAAATAGATAAGACAACAGAAACGAAGTGAGACCAATGTCTTTGAGAATTATTATACCTTCCCTCTTCTTGTTTGTTTCTAGATATGTTCAAATGGTGTATCTCCAATCTTGAAAATACCATAAAGCCAGTTTTACATATGATACCCACTATATCACTGAGAAAATTTTGCCCTAAATCCTGTATTTTTAACTGTACTGTAGAAAGCAGCTGAAGGTAGAAAATCTACTACTGCTTTAAACACCCGAAGACTAAAAATAAAAATACATGGGCAAGAAGCTATTTGAGTTTTAGCTTGAATAACTTGCATTAAGGAAAAACATATATATATAAGATGACCCTTAAGTGCTTGTTGGCTGACAATTTAAATCCTAAGAGTTAAATGCTACTGCATTTATGGTCCTAAACTCTGAGTGACTCTATCAAACAATGTGCTGAAGAAACAAAAAGCCTGAATGACTTGACCTACAGAACCACAGATTATTTCCAAAGTAACTAGACCTGTTAATCACTTTCATTTCAATGTAACAACCATGCAAGAAAAGAGGATAGTAAGTTAGGTCAATGGGTGCTAAGTTTTAATATCTGAATAGAAATTAATCATACAAATACATGCCCAGAGTTTGGAAATTCCTATGCTTCAAGGACAAACACTGTCCTAAACAATTATGCAGCCTGCTGTAATCTTCAAAAACTAGCTGGAGATGGAGAGAATCCGATGAAAGAGCCCTAATAAAACCTGATTGAAAAAAACCTTCACTTGACTCATTTTCGTTTCTGCCAACATATATTAAGTATCTATTCTATCCCTAGGTTTATGCTGGGTAGACTGGAAAATACAAGAAAACACAATGGACTCTGCTTGACCTTTAGAAACAACCCTGCCTGGGGGAAAAACAGAGTGGAGAGAAAAAGAAACGCTGTGTAGGGTTCTGGCTTTGCCAGGGCATGGCAATATGAATGTGAGCCCTAGGTTTTACAAAAAAAAGTAGGTTTAACATGATACCAACTGTCCAGGAATGATTTGAAAATAAAACGCGATAAAATAAAATACTATGAAACATTTAAAAAGTCACTTTGCATATAATATATAAGATAATAAAATACCTCTTATTAAACATGACACATAGAAATATAATGTGTCATAATATAAACACAGAATTTATCAAAGTGAATTCACCACAACTCTAATTCTGTGAGAGTTTATAGATGTTCCTGTGGCCAAATAATTCTAAGAAATATAGGGTTTCACAAAGCTAAACAGATTTTTCTATTATTAGTACCACCATTACCAGTCATGATCATATAATAAATGTCAGGTATAGTGCTAGGCTTTTTATATGGATTATCTCATTTAACCCCTCACAACAACTTTATAAAGCAGATACTGTTATCATCATACCCATTTACAGATGGGGAAATTGAGGTAGGAAACATTATATAACTTGCCAAAGGTCACACAGCTAGTTGGTAGGAGACACTTAACTACGACACATGGTGTCCTCTACTTTCTCAATGCTTTTGAAATTCATTGTGAATCTCTCCAAGAGGAAAAGAACATGTCTCTTTCCTAAATTGACTTTTGGAGCAACTTATAAGAAGACACTTTGGAAAATGGAGCCTTAATGAAAATGCATCCATTTCCTTTTCTTAAACTATTTTTCTTCCCAGGCTTGGAACATATTTTAGTATAAAGTATTTCCTTTATGATCCATTTAAACCAAACTAGTAATCCAAGAAATATCAACTTAAAATTACCTGCCTATGTCACTATCGTAACGCAAGACCAGGTCAGCAGTGGACAAGCAGAATCTATATCACCATTTTGTCTGGGGCCAGAATTTTGTGTTGTTTAACTGTGGAGAATATCTAGACTTAAAGGATGAAAATGTGATCAACTATTAAATAATATATTTTGCCATTATTCATGATATAATAGCCCTTGAAATTCACAACACCTCATTAAGTGGAGCAAATAAGTCTGAAATATTAAATTTCTGCTTTGCATTTATTAGTTTTATTATACTTTATAAGAAAAAAACTAAATAGGTCCATTAGGCAGTTTTGTTACCAATGGGTGGATGTCTCAATATTTTCTTCATCTAGTTTACATAGCATAGCCTGACCTGTAATCATTTTGTTTGAAAAGGAACAATTTTTTATAGTCAATACTATTAAGGTAAACTTAGTGTAGTAGAAACACAATCATAACATATCAAACACTTTGTTTTAGAGAGCCTTTAATAAAGTAGATTCTCATTTCTTAATGACTATGCCATTTCTTTACTAAACTAAATGCCAGAGATAGAACAACAACAACACAAGTTGAAGCCCAGGCAGAAATGAAGGCTAATAATCAATGAGAGGTGGTTATGCCATCGGGGTCTTCACGCTTTTTCCCCTAAAGAATCATATAGGCAATAAAATAAATGAAATATTTTCTTTTTATAAGAAATCTATTAGATAAATAAAGTACTGAAATGATCATGATACTTCCATTAATTCTCTATAAGCAACCACTGTCAAGATCATATTAAATCATACAACATTCATAACAAGCATTAGCAATGGCAGCTAAATGAACTCAGGATAAGTCACTAATGTCACTACAGCACTCTAGCAAATTAAAGAACCTGTGCTAAGGATATACACGAGAATGTTCCCTTGGGCATTGTGGCCCTAAGGAAATGAAAAGTTCCAGCCATAGTTCTTACCCAAAAACAACATTATCATAATTTTTCTGTAATTTTTCCTTGGGAAACGGCCATGTTATTTCCACATCCTTGAAGAGCCTTTTTTAAAAACCCATGTTTTCTGAGAAAAGATTAAAATTTTAACATCCCGGGTAATATCTCTAATAATAATGATTTGCTGGGGTTTGATGGTCTTATGTTTTCTCCCTTCTAGAATAAACAGGACAATAAATTCATAATATACCTTCAACTGAAAAACAGAAACATATTTGAGAGTTAAACATTGGGTGAAATAACACAGATAAGCAGGTTAAGAGTTTAAAGAAATATTTTAGATTCCAATTGAAGCCAACAAAAGGAATCCAAAGAATTGCTAGAAATTTTTCCTGTTATTATATCTGGTTATCCACATAAGAGCATTAAGAAGAAAGGTTAAGGCTTTGAAAACTGCTTCCTCCAGAGAATTCAAGGGAAGCAAATTGGGGTGTATATGTTCCTTCCTCTTCTTTCCTTTCTAAAGATACCTGAACCCAAAAACCTTCAGAACAGGATAATATTTCAGGTCAGATAAGAGTAAGAAGAAAACTAAGATGAAGAGATTTTATTGAGTACTGGGGGCTGTATGGGAAGGAATGCTAGAACGATCGAGAGAAGGAGAATGGTAGCCTGAAAACCCATTAGACACATTAGGCATCACAAATGTCAAGGATAAGGACAAAGGATCATACTGGAAATGTGATATTATCTAATTGTCTGAATTATCATAGTGGAAGCACTTGACTTTCAGACAACTATTTACAATACACAGTTATCTGTAGGAAAAAATAATCCACACGTGAACATAAATTCTTTTTTTTCTTTTTTCTTTTTAAGAAAACCATTTTATCATCACCCAGCTTCTTTGTGCTAGATTATATACGAAATGGCTGGATCTTCTCAAGAAATCTACATAACGTTTCTTTCATGTTTTAAGAAATGAAAATAACTGTACAAGGTTAGAACATGAATTCTTAAAAGACAAGAATCAGAAAAAGTATCTACAGATACTGACCCTATCTATAGAAAGGACTGAAGCCCTGGATGGGTGACTGGAACAGATGACTTCAAAAGAGCTCCTAACCCTGGGAAACCTAATTCTATGCCAAAGTTCCAATTATGCAGGGGGGCATTCTGGGGCTTAAGATGTGACACTTCATGGTAACAGGGCAATTTTTATCTGTATTCACGTGGTCAAGATAGAGCTTAATGATCTAAGAACATCAGTAACCAATGAGAAAATAAATGAATTATTTTACAACATTGAAAATATATATTAATATCAATGTTTAAATATCTAAGGTAAAACACAATCATAATGTGATGCAGGGTTAGTGTATATATTGAAATCAGCTCTCTGGAGGAAAGCTTTATTACTCCCTCAAGGCTTTCTTACAGAGTATGGATTTTTTAATTCCTAGTAGAATATTTTTCATACACCATTGCAGACTATTAAGTACCAGATATTACATTATGTAGTTTAAACTTTGTACTACTGCATGAGAAAGACGTCCCTGTCAAGAGAACAGTTTTTTACTGTTAGCATTTTTTTTTTTATGAAAATGAACTCTCCTTTAGGGTAAGAACACTGCAACTGGAGTTTGGGAGAACTTTATAACTTAACATATTCATCAATGTGTAGAAATTCTCTCAGGGGAGTAGGGTGAGGAGAGAAGGAAATACAACAGGAAGAAGGCTTTTTAATAACTTACAGTGTAACACAGGACAAAGGAATGGTATTTTTAAGGTTTGGTTTCTACTGGGCATAGATGTAAACAGTCAAGGGACTAGCACAGGGTGCTAGCAAGTTTTAAAAAATAATAATAATGGTGTTAAAGAGCAAAGGAAAAAATGCATTAAACTTCAGGCCAGTTAAAAGTACACTTGGTAATGGTGGACTATTAACTGCTCACCCAGGAGAGATTCAGACTCAGAAATATTAAAAAGGCAATATAAATGCACCTTCCCAAGCAATTCCTGAGAAAATAGATGCCTTGCAGAATTTTGGAGTCAAATGTGAAAATAAAATCTAAGCGCTAGTGGTCATTTAAAAATCTTTGCCACAGAGAATTTGGATACCTTTTAAACTTGAAACCCAGCATTTGGCAAAATGGATAGAAAGTTTAAAACAAAATTGACTACTCACTTGTAGACTGTACCTCCATTGCCATGACCAAGGGTGTCCTGATATCGTATGTCTTGTTCATTCATCTCCACAAGAAAGAAAGAAAAACAAAAAGGATGTCATGCTGTGGATGGAAATGTCAAGGAAAAGCAACTCTGGGCCATAAACAACAAGCAGTCTGGGTCATCTCAAGTTCAGCTGCAAGAACGAGAAGATCAATACAACATTTGCTGTCCAATTTATAAAAGACGATACCAAGGGACAAAGTGATGGAAAGTTTAATGACAATTTGCTTGCTTGGGTCATTTCATTAAAGTTTGATAAAAGGTGTCAAAATGGAATGATATAACATAGCTCAAAAGGGTCAGGTCAGATATACAGATAAGAAAACAGTCTCCTGTACTGCATATAATCAACGCCAAATAGCACCACACATAACTAAAGACAAAATTGGGAGGACAACACGTGTGCACACCACCACCACCACCACCACCACCACCACCACCCCTGCCCGAGTAATCTAATGCATGGACTGTAAGTAAACTGGCCCCTGAAAACTCCTTAAATAATGAATGAACTGAATACTGCTTATAATTTTCCTAGTATAGATATAGCTTTTCTTTGCAAATGACAAATTAGTATACAGCAATGACTGGGTAGAAATTACATTATGCTCAGAGAAAAATGCCAAATCTATGCATTTTAAAGCACATATAGTCAAACATTATAATGCATAAAGGGAAAACATATAGACATGTAATTTTTCAAATTGAAGTCATTTTTATAATTTAACATAGAAAAAGTATTCATGTTTTTCTAAAATTCTGTAAAACCTATTCTACAAATACTACTCTGTATCATGAATAGTAGGTGAATTATTTTAGCGCACACAAACTGCTTTAGAGTTTTAAAGAACTCTCTAAATAATTAATCATCAAATGAATTGAAGACTAGTCAGATTCTATTTGAGGCATATAGAAATTTTCTACAAACCGGTCCAGTTGCTTAAAAATTAACTGCCAACTTTATTCACTAAGTGAATTCAATAAGGGTACTATTTTCCATATCGCTAAAGCTTGGAAAAAGCCATAATAAGGGCTAGAAAAAAATCAATTTCCAGGGAACTGTACTACCTTGCATGGGCAGAAAACAGACGGAGTTTTTAATTCAATATCATCTGAAAAAAAAAATAGTTTGCTTTCAGACCATTATAGTAAAGCTTTAAATATTCTGCTCTACGCTAAAGGCTTCATTTATCAAGGGAAATATTTGTCTTCTATACATTCCTGAGGTTAAAGCTTCGGGGAGCTGTGATAATTAGGAGTACAGTGCAGGTAGCAGAAACAGCTTCCTTTCCAAGCCAATCCCTAAAAAAGATATTGTCAGATTAATATGTAAAGACCAATTCATCACCCAATTTAACTTGTACTACAACCTGACTGATGCAATTTACAATCAGCTAATTAATATATTTAGTGTCAGTGGAGAAATGACAAAGTCAGAGGAATTGGCAACTATATTCCTATTTGAAGGAAATTCTATTCTTTACTACCTTTATATTACTAATACAGGGAAGAAAACATATTTTAACCTGTAAAAAACATTTGGCACGAAGAAAAGAAAACCTCATTAATCTGGACCAAATGATTTAGGCAAGTATGAATTTTAAAACAGCATAAACTAAGAGTTGTTATTTGGTTTACTTTGATCAATGGGTATGAAGGATATATAAATAATAGTATTTGCTGCCAAGTACAAATAGGCCAATTCCTTTAAAACACTTCTCCAGGTAGTCTAAACAGGCCTTTGACAACCTAATTTGTACCATTAACTTGCTTAACAAGCTGCACTCTCATCATGGCACAAAGTAAATTTCTAGGACAGAGAAATTTCTCTCACACTAGTTCACAAATTCTGAATTAGTGCCACTGAGATTTAAGAGTATGTAGGATGTAGCTTATGTTCCACACTCTAGAATCTAGACTTTAGAAGAGCCACAGTCTGTGCTGGCACCCCCTCCACCACTCCATCAAGCCTTCACCCCCTACCTGATTCCCAACCACATAAGAGGAGGTAAAGCACCAGGTAAAAAGACCATTCCCCAGGATATATCCAAATCAAGGCACACAGATATACACATTTTAATACTACACAAGAAAGACTTAGGAGTTTGAAGGATGTTTGATTTTGTGGGTATTTTGTTGGAGGAAGAGAAGGCAAAGGGGTAGATGTGGCACATCTCTGAACACCTTAAACCATTAGAATCCTGACATCAGTCTTTTTACCCCTATTATCCAGCAGGTTGAAAAGAGAAGTGGATCAGCCACTTTCCCAGCATTCCTACATCTACAGAATAGTAGATGTGGGGGAGGATAAAGGAAAAGCTACAAGAGTCACAATTACATGTCAACTGCCAAGACAACAAATGACCTGGGAGAAATGACTGGCAGTGAGCTCTGCACCTGCTCAAAGAAGCAGGAGCCATGGAAAGAAATGTAGACATGAAGACGCAGGGACAGAAAGGCTGGGTCTGTGTGTAGAGGAGATGGTCATATAGTTTGGACTTACATACACAGTATCATTTATGTTTTGGTCTTCATATGGGATCCAAGAAGACTTCTAAGAATCTAAGAGTTATAGATACTAGTGATGATACGGGTTTTAAAGCTAGTTTTATGGTAACATACCTATTTTTCTTTCCTTTTTTCCCCCCCTAAACACAAAAAGTTTTTCTAAAGGTATGTGAAGTTCTCAAAATAACAGCCAAAGAAAGCTGTGGCAGAACCAGAATTTATTCTGCATCTGTGACTTTTCAGGACATTTATATCTGATTTATCAGAAAGGGGAAAATATTATCACCTTCTCCTACCCAATCTAAAAACACAAAAAGAGGGGGAAAAAACTTCAGAAAAGCAAAGGTTAAAATCACACATCCTTGGAGTAACTGTGTGCTTTTTTCAGTTCTTAAAAGTCCAGGGTTTCTTAACAAGGGGTCCATGAGCTTGAACTGAAATTCAAAAAAACATTCTTGTGGGGATGTGTTGGTGCAGGTGTGAATATACTTATTAAATAATACACAGTATAGTGTGGACTTAGTAAGGGTTCCTTGGTTTTCACCTGACAAGCAAAGGGGTCCATGGAACAAAAAAGGTTAAGATCCCCTGCTTTAAACTGACCCCTTGGTATACTACTAATCAGTTTCTAATTAAGGGCCAATGTTAAACAGATGATTCTGCACCACAAATGTAGTGGGAAAAACATCCAGAAAACACATCAGTGATACAGATTTATAGCTCTCAATAAAACATGCTAAAAACACCTTATGATTGATTTTTTTAACTGGAAAAAATGGAACCTTCCATCATAAAGAGATAACAGGAAAACAAAGTCTCCATTGCAAAGACTAAATGTTAAACTTTCTAAAAAGTGCTTGATTTAATATAATATTAATGGAATTAATGGGGAAAATGACATGGAATTCAATTATGGATCAGCAAAGAAAACATTCTTTGTTTACTGCCTGCCTGTCTTAGAAAGAATCAGTGCCTATTGCTTGTAAATCATTAAAATAAAAATGCTCAATTAATCCTTATTTTATATGTAAAGGCCTGACAGAAACTAGTCCTATCACTAGAACTTTGCTTCACAAATCGAAGCAATAATGGTTTCAGAAAGCAGTCACACTCTATGAGCAGACAATTGGAGAGATTTAGTAAATCCCACTTTATAGAGCAGAGACTAATCGGAAAACACAAGCCAGGCAAATGTTTCTTATGAACTGTTGACACTATATCAATGCTGAATCAATTGGTGGCATTTACTCTGAGTGACAGAAAAGAAATAAATATTTATATCACATAACCTATATCAATGAACCCAGGCAGAAAGCTATTTCTAACCTGTCAATATTTGATTATCTTGAAGAATCATGTCTCTTTCTTTTAATGATTAATATGAATTTCTTATTAAATCTAAGTGGAGGCTAGTGGAAAGGCAAATCATTATTAATGCTTGAGAGCATAAACCACTAAAATAAAAAACTATGCTCAAGTGTTAAAGTATGGTTAAATGTGACTTACATCTTCCATATCAAGTAGTGTCAGCCCAGAAATTTATTGACCCCCACAACTGTGCACATTACCTCAATGCCATGCAACCTCAATCATTGTTTAGGTACTCTTTAGCACCAACGAAATAAGGAGTAAGTAAAGTAAGGAGGTATTTTGAGAGTTTCCAAAGGTGGGTTTTCTTTATTCACTTTTTTAATGTTTGGTGAGTGAAAAATAAATATAATAAAGGCTAACTCCTTAAAAGAAAGAAAATGTAATACTATTTAATGTGGAGTTATATATCCCAAGGGAAAGCAATAAGCAATCTTTAAGTGTCAAAAAGCATTGCCATGACAATCTCCCACCACAGAGAACCTCATAACTGGAACCACTAAGATATTTATGGTACTAGGTTTGTTGCCAAACATTAGAAATATGTTAGAATTTTTTTTAATGGCTTAGAATGCTTATTTTTTTGCAGTGGAAATAAACGAATGTTTTCCATTTTTGAAAGAGCAATCTATGACAGGTTATTTTCCATTGCCTGCATTGAACAAATGTAGTTAAAGCTTCTTAATTTATGTCAATTTTGAAATATATTTTCCAGCTAAAGAGCACGAGTGACTCGTACAAAAAATTACAATTAGTAACTAGAATACAAGCATGTTAAAGATACAAACACATCCCAGTCTCAATATTTTCTGTTTTTAGTCAGGTCTTGTTTCACACTGGTTCTGAACACATCAGGGAACTGGAGGACATATATGTGGACCTCAATCAAACAAACCTTTGGTTGCAAAAACCTGGAGACTATCAAGATTATATACACAACATCAGACTTTCCTTAGCTGAGGGGTTCTTAACAAGGGGTCCATGAACTTGAACTGAAATTCAAAAAAGCATTATTCTTGTGGGGACATGTTGGTGCAGGTGTGATATATTTACTAAATAATATACAGTACAGTGTGGACTTAGTAAGGGGTCCCTGGAACAAAAAAGGTTAAGAACCCTTGCCTTGGCTGCATACAGAATATTTAAGGATTAGAATTCAGACACTCTGGATAATTATCAGATGTCAAAACCAGATCAACTTCATTTTTCCAACTGTATTCAAAGGATTGTGTGCCAAATAAGCAAGGCTTCTAGAAGCACTACCCGACAGTCACCGCTTTAAGGCACGCAACATCTATTAGGCCACAATGTTACAGGTGATATTAAAGGACAAGCATGAGGACCCAGCTTTGTCTTCTTGACATGCTCCACTTACAAGCACTTGATTCATGAAATACCAATGAGGCTTGGAGAGGTCAGTGTGTGAAGGCACTGAATAAGCATCTGAGATAATTAAGATTTCAGCCTTCGAAACATGGACGGGAAGTGAACAGCAGTTAAGAAAATCAATAAGCGTCTTTTATTTGCAGTGACACAGATGTCTCAGTCAATAGAGCCTAATAGGCAGGCTTGATCGCAATGGACAGGCCCCTGCCTCCAAGGCTATCAAAGGGCTTCCACTATAACTAACATTAAAACACATTTATGTTCCTATTGAGGAATTGAAAATCCTGTAGGTAGCTTAACTTACCAGTGTATGTTTAAAATCACTGTACTATTTCAGAAGTGTCCATTTAGTTGACTCAAAATTAGTGAGAAATAACTAGCCTACAGATTCGTTTGTCCCCCACTGGCTGGGTTAGGTCACTCAGCTTTAGATGACCAGTCAACTAGGCAAACCAAAGTCTCCTGAAGCAGTGGAATGTCAAATACCAAAGATCTGCTGTTACTCGAAAAAGCCAATGTTAATTTTGGGACAAAAGGAGCTAAGGTAAGAAAGTAACAGTTTTTCCTTTTCCTCCCAAAGATAAAGAAACAGTCACTTCAGAATGCAGAGCCTTTTCAACAATCCATGAGTTGACACACTTGTTCAGAACTGATTAACTTTTTTTTAAACTGAGATGGCAGCAGGGTGTGTGCATGGTACTTCAATCTGCTGGGAGTAAAAGCCATCAGCACAGTTTGAAAAACATGCTGCAAATTGTTCTGCCAATCAAATTAAGCCATGTAATTCATTTATGACAAGAAGAAATTCACAGACTCTTTATCTGTTTAATAAGTTTATGAATAGAAAACTGGACAGTAATAAGTTACTGCTATGTGAAAATCTTAATATGCAATGATACCTACCTGGCCATTGGCTAATATTTTTTTCAGTTCAGCAGAAGATTTCTTTAAGCTGAAAGGAGAAGACATAATTTTTAGTGGCAAGATCATTCCACGTCTGAATACCTCTGAAAGTTCAGACTACAACACATCTTTGCTTTAAGGTATAGGCATGGACCTCACTCTTTATATCCTTCTCCCTGTACTTTTTTCAAAAGTAACTAGCCAGATGCAAAGGGTAGCAGTAAAGAGACTGCTACCCCATGAGTGACCCAAAACAATAAAGAATCTTACAGTCAAAATGTAGCGAGATTATTTTACGAGAAGTTTAGTGACTTATTTTTCCCATCTGAATATCTTTTAGCTTAAGACCTCTGGTTCTGTTGCCTTTTGGTGGCTATTTTATATAGACTCTGTCATCTTCTAAACATAAAATACTTAACCATGCACTCTCAGATGTTCACAGCAAACAAAGATTATAGAACTTAAAGACAAAATAGATGGTCTGAGTGCTGCTCTTTTATTACAGTTAAGATTTATAATTCAGCTTCCTGGGAAGTAAATGTGTAATAGAAATAAATCCTGGTACTCACTAGCTATGTGATCTGGGGCAAGTTACTAACCCTCCTTGAATCTCAAATTCTTCTTTCTATAAAATGGGGAAATACCAATTTTATATGGTAACCAGAAAAATTAAATATTTACACCATATTATATATATAATATATATATTGTATTAATTACATTTACACCATATTATATGTGTAGCACCATATCTTACACATAGTAGGAGCTAAGTAAATTTTAGTGGCCTTCTCTCCTTGTCCCAATATTGTAGAAATGAGACCCAGCTTCCAGGGTTATTAAAGGAATGTTAACATGTTCTTCTCTGGATATACATTGCTATGTAAACATTTATGTGCAAGAGTTTAGGAGAAGTCCTTCTTAAAGGAAGAGGGGTAACCGAGGGAAGCTCTGAGGCTCTCTTAGCTTTCTAATGAGTTACACCTGTCCATGTACACCAGTCTTGTAAAGCGGTATATAAAATAGCAGCACCCCCATCAATGTTCTAAGCTTGTTAATTCCATAACAATCTACCCATTCTAACCCTCTACCCATCTACCAAATTAACTCTCCTCTCTTGTGTTAGTATATCTCGCCCCCAACACACACACACACACACACACACAGTATCCCAAGACTAGGAGCTCCCAGGGAGCACAGACCACATCTTACTCACCTCTATACAGTTCAACCCCTTCCCACCCTGGATCTAACCCAGTGACTTGGTTTGTGGTAAGTGTTCAATAAATGGCAGGGGTTGTTCTGATTATTGTTTAATGGTGGTGGTGGCAGTAGCAACCCAGTAAGAGAGTAAAAATATGAGAAAGCAAAAGGACTCGGGACCTAATCTCTCCATCTCTCTCTCTCTCTCTCTCTCTCTCTCTCTCACACACACACATACACACACACTCCATTTGGTACCTTTAAAAGGTTACATTTGGGAAAATCTCAGACTTCTAGTCTGACCACAATCACTCTTTCAAGATAAAATTACTCTCTCTAAATACTTCTTAATCTTCTCCTATGGCAAATGCAGACTATACAGCCTCAGTTCCTACTTTCCTAGAGTTTATAAAATGTGCCCTCAACCAAGGGTTCCAGACTTTAATAATATCCTCCCAAGCCTAAGAATTCATGCACTGAAGCATCAATTAAAAATGCTATAGAATGGGATTAAAGCTGAAACTTGGAGAAAAAAGTAAACAATTGCCTAAAATCAGTCCAGTTTAAAAAAAAAAATAGCAGCAGCTAAATTTATTGAGTAATGACTGTGTGCCAAGCACGATGTTAAGTGCTATTACTTATTATCCTGACTTAATCCATACCGTCATCTTGTGGGGTAGAGTTGTTATCCTCAATTTAAGGGGCAAACTAAGACACAGATCAAGCTCAAGCCTGTCTCCCTCACACACACATATACACATAGCTTTACTTTTTTTCTGGGAATATTTAGATCCAAATATTCCCATAGATGACTTCCAATTTGATATCTGCAATTATTTTAACAACTGAAATAACCAACAATGCCCAATGATTCTCCATAGATATTCCACTATGTCCTACAATTTGAAATAACATTTTGATTCATTGCATTTACAGAACACCTTTCAACCAAGAAACAAAACATGATTCCTTAATACAGTTTCATCAATCTTCCTAAGACCAGAGGTAGATAGATGGAAAGTTTAATCATCCCAATTTTACAGAAGGAGAAACCCAAGAGGTTTAGGGAAGGACTTGCCTTGGCAGTGGGACTTGAATTCAGTTATTATGGCCAAGGAACAACATGTGGATTAGTAAATTCAGTTTAATAAACAGCCATTCACCTCCAGCAAAGAACAACGCATGCATTGAGAATAACTGAGGAAAATTCATTCACTATGCCAGTATCTTGTAAAATACTTTGTATCCTGGCAATCTGTTTGTGCCTCAGTTCACTCAATATTTCATTTATCTGTATGGTCAGTGACTTGAGCTATCCAAAAAGCACTTTCAACAACATTTTTAAATTTAAATGTGATACAATTATAACCAGGGTTTTTAAGAGGGGCACTAAGAATATGAAATACATCCAAAGAAGAATAAAAGAGTCAGAGGACTAGAAATAAAGTCATATTGGAAAAGCTGAATGAGTTGGAGATTTTAATCTAGAGACAATACTTAAAGGGAATATGAGTATATTAATTCACTCATTCATTCATTCATTCAAGCATTTATTGACAATCTCCTATGTGTCAAGCATCATGCTAGGAACTGAGAATTCAAGAATGAAAATGCTATAGCCACTGGTCTCAAAGAGTTCATAATGTATTGGGGAACAGAAATTATACAATGTACTAACCACTACAATAAAAGCAAGCACAGGGGCTTATGTGAATTCACAAAAGGGGTACCTGATATAGACTAGGGAGTGGGTGATAATAAGGGATGGTTTCCAGAAGAAGTAACATCTGAGCTGAGTCCTCAAAAATGATCATTAGCTAGACTGAAGGAGCTGGTTAAAAGAGAAGAAAACAGGAAAGAGACAGCAGCAGATGTAAAGGCCTAGTGGTGAGAGGAAATCTGATCCATTAAAGGTACCTGGTGTTCTTCCGCAAAACTGAATGTCTGGTAGAAAGGGGTGCAGTGGCAGGATAGGAGGCTGAAGTGGGCAGAAGTGTCACATGTGAAAGGCCACTGCTCACCTGCTGAGGAGGTTACCCTTCATCCTAAAGTTGTAAGGAGGAGTGAAGGGTTTTAAAGGGGAACAATGGGTTTAGAACTGTGCATTAGCAAAATCGCTCTGGCTACAGTGTGGAGGAAGGACTGAAATAGAGCCAGACTGGAGGGAGGAGACTACTGGAGGCTGTGGCAGTGACCTACAGAACCAGACTACTTTTCAGGAATAGAAATGCTGACAAGTAACAGACTCCAGAGCTTTTCAGAAGGTAAAACCTACGAAAGTAGGGACTGACTGGATATGGGCACTAACGGAGGCCGAGGAAGCATTTAAGGATGACTGGCAGATTTATCTAGAGTTAGCAACTGGTGAATGGTGGGAGAATTTACTGAGACGGGAAATCTAGGAAAAGTATTTCGGAGGGAAGATGATTGGAAGAGCTATTATCTGGAAGAGAGAATAGACCTGTTTGGAGAGCTAAACTACATTTTTGAGTAGGCGCTAAAGGGAGACAAATTCCAGCACATGAAAAAGAACTTTCTAAAAATGTAGTTATGTGAAAACAGAAGGAAAGCCTTGGGAAGCAGTGAGTTCTTGCCATGGGGATGTTCACCAAGAGGCTTAGATAACCACTTGGCATGGGGAGAGGAGTCAAGCATCAATTGAGGAGAGGTGCTTCTCCTACTCTCCACACCAGTCAAAGGATCTTTGAGAAACTCAGAGACCTGGCCATATTACCCTCCTGTTGAAAGCCCTCCAATGGCTCGCCAGTACTCTGAAAGAAATATCCAAATACTACTGCCTACAAGGCCCCATGTGACCTGGCCCCTGTCTACCTTTTTATCTTTTATCACTCCTATTACTCACCCCCTTCTCCCTGTACCCTCTCCCAACCCCACACTCCCCTGTGCTCCAGCCAAACCAGTCTTCTGGAAAAAAAAAAGAGCTGGGCTCTTCTGTCTGAAATGCCCTTCTAGCTCTTGACATGACTAGGTCCTTCTCATCTTTCAGGACTAGATGGAAATGTCACTCTCCCAGAAAGACTTCCCTGAGCCATCAGTCTAAACACATTCCTGCCTAGTGTTCCTTCTCTCTCTCTCCATCCTGCTTCCTTCTTTCATAACACTAATTATAATGTGCAATTATTTGTATACTCATTTTTATGTATGAACACCCATTAGAAAGCAAGATCCAGAGGATAAGAACCACGTCTGCCTTACTTACCATTGTATTCCTAGTGCATAGGAGAGCACCTAATGAACAGGAGGCATTAGATAAGTATTTGTTGATTAATTATCTACCTAAGGACCACCCTAGGTTGGCATATTAAAATCACCTGTAGGACTTTTACAACTATTCCTCCCAGAACAGGAATCACTATGGGAGCAAACTACCATTACTATTTGGAAGGCTGTCATATCCCCTGATAGACAAAAGACTGAAAATCATTGCTTCTGTTGATCTCTAAATTTCTGTCCAACCTGAAGATTTCATAGCATTCTAAGATAATACATAATAATTTTTTAAGAGCCAAGCTAATTCATTCATGTTGTTAAAACCAAATCTAGAAGAACTGAAAAGTGATCCTGTTTCACTATCTTGCCATCTTTTTCAACTCCATACTGCTTTTTATACCATGATAAAAGTTGACCTAAAACTCCAGGGAAAGTCCTTGCTTTTCTCAAAGCTCACAGGCCATCTGTCCTTTTGTGGAACTAGTGTTAATAATTAAATGTCCTGCCTTCTTTAAGCTGAGTGTAACAAGTGATTCTCAACCCCTGTGCCTCCACTCTGCTGGACCATGGCTCACATGTCCAAAAAGCATAAAGAGAGAAGCTGGCAAGTATTGCCTGGTGGGAGCCAAGCCCTTTAGTGAGAACTAAAAGTCCTACCTCTCATGACCATAAGGCAGGTAATCACTGGTGAATTACTAAGATGACTGTATTTTAAGACAGAATAAATTGTTTAAGAAAGAAACAAACTTTAAGAGCAGTGTGCTCATAGCAGGAAAGTGGGTGAGTAGACACACTGGTGCCATAATGAAACTATCAAAGAAGTGACATTTGGGGAGGGGACAGGAGAGCACCTTGGCAAAAGTACCAAGACTATGGGTTAAGGGTGGGGGTAGGGGGCAATACTAAAGGGCAAGTAGAAGCCTAAACTACATGTCAGCCAATAAAGGGCTATGCAAATACTGGCCATGGCCCTAAGGTCCTATATCCAGAAAAACCAAGTCACAGAATGGGAGGGTTTTCCAGCTCAATGTTAGCTTTTCAGTCACCAATGCAAATATGCACACATAGAACAATCATCTTCATAGTATCATCTTCAGGTACAGTAATATGATGTTTACTGGCTGAAGAAATGAATGTATAAACAAAATGACCTGGAATTCTATCAGCTTAAGTAGGTCAGTCCTACTTTAGGACTGTCATGGCCTTGAAGTAAGTTATAAAACCTCATGGCATGGTTTCTCCAGTCTTATAAGGAGAACATTTTGAAAAAGACTGAAGTCTTTAGTTTCCATTCCAGTGTGGGATAGCATGAATTAGTGAAAATTATCTACCTTCTATAATAGCTTCTATCTCCTGGAGAGCCCAAAATACTTATGAGCAAAAGGGCTAATCAATTTAAATTTCATTACTCTACTTTATCCTTGCTTCTTTCTGATAAAGATGCCAATGGATAATGACACTGCATAAAGATGGACAAGCAAGAAAGAAATAACCACTATACAATTTATAAACCGGATCATCAAGGCAAGAACTCATTAGAGGCACTAAATTTTCTGTATAATTTGGGGACTGTGAAAGAACACCATTCCATGGACCAAAATTAATAATTTAATGTGTCTAATTTCACCTTTCTTTGAGACATCCTTTTCCTTCAGGCAATAAGTAGCTAGGGTTAGGTAACTGATTGAATATCCTCTTAGTACATACTTTTTTTTTTTTTGGTCTTATGAAAAAGAGGTGTTACCGAACTCGTGTCTTTCCTACGCCACCCCAACTTTGTAGATCATCACACTCTTAGACATACTTCACTTGCTTGCTCTCACCTATTGCTTGGAAGTGAATCTGAGACTGCTGAGCTGCTGTGTTGAGAGGGTCCAGCCCGGGTATTCACCTACAGGTAAAGAATCTTGATCAGGCTTGGGTTTTAAGAACAGTTTCTCCTTAACCTATAATTCGCCACAAATTTCTCATTTCACTAACAAGGTTAATTAGCTTATTGTTAGATAGGTCCATGGTTGGAGTCTATTCGGTATATAGGTTAAAGAACTGTACAACTCATATATTATATAACATTCTATTCTTGTCATTATTCAAATACTTAAACAGTGTTGAAAAGGAGAGATAAAGAGGAAAAAAATTTAATTAACTGCTCTAGAACTCATACAAAAATATTATGTTCAAAAAAGGACATTCAGAATATATCCAGTAATGCCACTGAATTGTACACTTAAAAATAGTTAAAATGGAAAGTTTGTTTTACATATATGTTACCACAGTAAAATTTTTTAAAAAGAGGATATACCCAAAGGTTAGTAATATATCAAGTTATCACATCCTTCCAGCTCTGAAACCAAGCAGAACTCTGTAGAATGTTTCTTATTCACTGGAAAATGATGTCCAGGTAATTAATTATAAAATAGTTGTGCTTAATACAATAGCCAGTTTTTCTTCCAAATGAGAAGCATTAGCAGAAATCCCGAACTCAAAAAACACAAAACAATGTGAAGACATTAAATAGATATATATTTCTAGCATAAATATGTCCACAGAAGATGGGGGTATTCTGTGTGCAAAATGCTTACATGCTTAATTAATCAAAGAAATGAAGCCTATATTTTCACTCAAATAAATCTTTGTGGAGTCCAGTGACCAGGGTCATTCTAAAGAAACTGACCAAGAAAACAATTCCAAATAATAAAAATATGGCACCAAAACTCCTGTATCCAAATAAATACACATATTGAGCAAATACTACAGATAAATCCCCACCCCCACCCCCATTTCCCATTTTTTTAAAAAAAAGGATCGCTTGTCAGAGCTTGAGAAAGTGCAGTTTTATTTGACATTTCAATAAGTGGAACACAGCATTACAAATCCATCTAACTTTACTGAAACAATTATTGAAATTCGTACCTTCAGGCCATGTATGTTCCGTTCCCCAGGAGGCTTGCAGGCTGAAACAGTAATTGACTAAATTGTAGAACACATCAGGGCCATTTACAAATTTGCTCAAAATGAATCGTTTAAAAAGAAATGAGGGTGACACCAAAATTAGCAGAGAGAAATGATTGAAAAGTGGCTCCCAAGACCCAAAGTGGGAATTATGAACCAAGGTTTTTTAACTTGCAGGAGTGAGCATTTATAAATGCAAAAAAAGCTTTCTGACACTACCTCATATAAATTTCAATTTCTGCTTAAAACATATAAAAATCAAGTTAACTGAGCTAAAATGATTAGATTCCTTTCATAATTCAAATTTCTGAAATCTTTTCTCACTCTATTACAGTGTATATTTGCTATCACTTAAATTACTCTGAAAATAGCTAGGGTTTTGGGGGGATGGGAGAAGGATCTTTAAATGCCAAAAAGATTGGTAGAGATTCTAAGATGGAATATTCAAATATGAAGTTAAGTTTGTACAACAATAAGCAGTCTAATTATATTTAAATACAGATATAATTAATTTCAATAGATTTTTTTTTAAATCTAGACATCTGCTAATATTTAGGTCTAACAATAAAGCAATGCCAAGAAAAAAAATTAATTTCCTGACACCATTTTGAATTACAGGTTAGAACTTCTTCAATTCAGCAAATGCTTCTTCAACAAATGTTAAAAATACAAAAGCTTCCTGACCCAAAATACAAAAGACTGCCTCCATTTAAAAACTACAGTGCCCTACAAATTGTATGTTAAGGGGTCGTCAATTTTGATTGATTGTTTTGAGAAGGATGAATTTGACTTTTTTTTCTTCTTTCTCACATGTTCATGTATTTTTCCTCTGTTTCTGACAAGAAATAGAGTTATTTATTAAAAGAAGACATGGGTAATAATTACGAAGCACATCAGTGGCTGTAATTTTATATATTTCAGATATATTCAGTTCATTATGTTATTTTCTTAGAAGATATATCTAAACCTTAATCAAGGGTTTTTATTTATCTCTCTTAAATACATTAAAATTAAGAGTCCAAATCTTCTTTCCTTAAAATGGAAATTAACATTTTGAACAAAACAATAGTCACACACACTTGATGCCTGGTCCTTGAGGGACCATCAATATTTCCTAATACAATAATTCACTGTATTTCCACTCAAGTAACCAGTGCATTCATAAATATCATTTAATAAGAGAGTGCCTAACCAAGAAATTAGAGACAGGCATCAACTCTTACCCGTAAACTTAACATCTGCCTTGCTTCTCAAACCCTTCACGAACAGAAATCTAAACAGTATTCCAAAAACCCAGTAACCTCATATTTCCTGAAGTTAGAGTGTTAGAAGTTACTGTAAAGCTAGTGAATGTTCATACTTATTAATATTTAACATATCTTTTTTTTTTTTTTTAGGAGGTACCAGGGATCGAACCTGGCACCTCGTATATGGGAAGCAGGTGCTCAACCACTGAGCTACACCCACTCCCCTAACATATCTTTTTTTTTTTTTTTTTTTTTTTTTTAAGATTTTATTTATTCGTTCATTTATTCCCCCCTTGCTGCTTGTGCTCGCCGGGTCAGCTAACCACGCCGTGCGGGTGGGCTTACCTTCACCAGGAGGCCCCGGGAACCGAACCCGGGGCCTCCCACATGGTAAACGGGAGCCCTACCGATTGAGCCACAGCCGCCTCCCGTAACATATCTTTTTTTTTTTTTTTAAACATATCAGTTTTATTGAAACATATTAATAAAGCATACAATCCAAAGTGTACAATCAGTGGTACTTGGTATAATCACATAGTTTTGCATTTATCACTTCAATCATAATTAGATCATTTTCATTATTCCAACAATAGTAAAAAAAAAAAAAAAAAAAGACAAAAAAAAAACTTATCACCTCTCAATCTCTCTATGCTTCCCCCACCATACATAGCTCCTATTATGGTTCTGTCTCTCTAGTTTATTTGTATTTACTAATAGATCTTTTTAACTGCAGAGGGGACTTAGCTATGAGGTGGGAGTTACTATCTAAGGCAAATGAGCTACTTGGCACAGAACTTCTGATGTTAGAACAGAATCATTTTCTCCTGTTCTTCCTACTTATTCAGTCTAAAGATTCAGTTTAACATGGGGCCTGACCATGGAATCTAAGATCTGAGGGCCTCTAACCAAATTAGACCCAGGTAATACACCCAATCTGTTTAAACCCTAACTGTATATATTTGTCTAATCCCACTTATCTATATAAGATGTATATAAAAGACTACAAAGAACTAGAAAGAGTTGTACTATAGAATGTAAAAAACCCCACAGAGATAGGAAAACTGAGACTTCCATATTTTGAAAATGTTTAAATTGTCTTGGAAGGGGAAGCGGCTGTGGCTCAATCAGTAGGGCTCCCGTTTACCATATGGGAGGCCCCGGGTTCGGTTCCCGGGGCCTCCTGGTGAAGGCAAGCCCGCCCGCACGGCGTGGTTAGCTGACCAAGCAAGCACAAGCAGCAAGGGGGGGGATAAATGAATAAATAAATAAAATCTTTAAAAAAAAAAAAAATTGTCTTGGAAGAACTGTATTTAAGTGACAAGTATTTAATAGGGCCTATTAGGTTCTGTGCTGGGACTCCATGTGACACTCATATCCTATATATTTTCTTAAGTATCTTCTTCCCGCAATATACTTTTCTCTCCACTCCTACCAAGCCCTCCAAACTGCCCCATCCACACTCCTCTATGCCCTAATATGTCCTTCCACTTTAAGCAAATTATAATTTAAACAAAATTCTTGTTCAACGGATATAGTAACCACTTATAACCTGTGTGACAATGAAGTTACTTAACCTCTCTGAAGCTTGATAGTCTCATCTATAAAATGGAAGTAAAAATACCTAATAGACATAATTTTTGGGAGAACTAGAAATGATAATACATAAAGCAATATTAGGGCTCAAACACGGTAGATATTTAAAAATGGTTGTATGTGAATATTCTTGCTGTCCTGATTTTGTGATAATCAGGGTAGGCTAAACATTCTCTATATTAGAAACCATGCATGTGTCCCCAGACCTAGTTTTTCCTCCCTAGGTCTGGTTTTTAGAATGCTGGTGATAAACTAAGCCTGATTTATTATATGACCATTCTGTATGGAAAAAAGACTGTATGTAACTTTGGGTATCTTTGGTCAACAACCTTAAGAGATAAAGCAGGGGGACGGATGTGGCTCAAATGGTTGGGCGTCCATCTCCCATATGGAGGGAACTGGGTTCGATCCCCAGGACCTCCCAGTACAAATTTTAAAAAAAGAAAAATATAGAAGGTGCATGGGCCACCAGGCCCCATGCGAGGCTGCACCGCCAGGCTCTGCGAGTAGGTGAGCCCCCCCAGGCCCCATGCATGGGTGTGCTGTCAGGCCCCGCGAGTGGGTGCACTGCCAGGCCCCATGAGCCACCCAGCAAGATGATGATGTAACAGGAGAGTGACACAAGGGAGAGCCAAGACAAGACGTGCCGAAAAACCAGGAACTAAGGTGGCATTAGGCAGTAGGACGCCTGTCTTTCACATCAGAGGTTCTGAGGATGGAATCCCAGTGATGACAGGAGGAGAAGGATGAGAAGAGAGGGCAGGAAATGGACACAGAGAGCTGCCCAGCAAATGGACACAAAAACAGCAAAAACAGGGGTGGAAGGGTAAAAATGGGTAAAAGTAAATAAATAAATCAATAAATCCTTTAAAAAATGTATAGGAGAGTAAGGTACAGACTATAGTCAGTAGTAATACTTTGACGATGCTCTTTCATAATTTGTTAACAAATGTTTCACAACAATACAAAGTATTTGTGATGAGATGATGTGTGGGAGCCTTGTATGATGTTATGCATGTTTGCTTTATAAGTTCACAATGTTTACTGAACACTTATAGTTTATGTATGTTCATGTATGAATGATATACTTCAATAAATTGTTTTTTAAGAAATGGTTGTTTTATCATGGGAAGGGGTACTATGCAATGAACAGGAAGACTAAAAGGGACTGTTGACAAAATGAAAGAAAACAACTTGAAAACATATCGGATGAAGAGAAATAAATACTTCACTGAAAATGAAAACAAATACCCACAGTATTGGAACTATAATTCCCTAGGGTACTGTACTAAGGTTTGCTACAATAGAGCTATAATGTCAGCAAGGAAGGAAGCAATTAATGGAAATTTTCAGCTGGTAACAAAATATCCCTAGTGGGGAAACAACTTTGAAACTTGCCAAATTCTCCAGTTGATTGAGAACACTAATTTGGCCTAATACACAGGAATGGCAGTATTTCTTTTTCTTTTCTTTTTTCTTTTTTGGTCTTTAGTCTTCAGGTACAACAGAATTGGATTAATCGTCAACCTTGTTTCAGACACACTTTTATTATTGGCCCTAAATGGCCCTTTTAAAAAAATTATTTCCTTAGCTCTTCAATTAGTTATTAATAGTGTAATAAGTATTTGTAATCCTGCTGCCCAAGAAAAAGCTAGAAGTGACACATTCCGCATTCCTCTTGAACCCAATCTTGTCATAAACTGGCCAAGTCAGCTGCCTTTGGAGACTGTATCAGTGCGATTAAGAGCCTATTGGTTAATTGAGCCATTCAAACTTCAGAGAGTTACAGGTAATGAAAGTATAAAATGTTTAACTGAAAAACTCACAGTATGATTATTTGTACAGTATCAGTTAACGAAATTAAGTCTGACTTTTAATTATTTCAATTAAGTTATTTCTAGAAGAGTTACTTAGAGAATTTCCTTCTCTGTCCCATCAGTTAGAAAACATGGATTCCAAGTGGGGCAATGGATAACAGGTGAAAGACTTAATAGATTTATATAATTAAACTGTTCTTTTTTACCATTATTGAAATTTTGAGGAAACGTCTACACACAGTTAAACAATCTTATCTGACATAAGGGTAATATTGCCAAACCTAAAAGTGATAAAGAAAATTATTTGACCAAGCAATTCACCGAGACTCACCCTCATCTCACATTTTTGGAGACTTAATCAAATTCTCATATATGAAGATTTTCCATTATTTAGAAAATGCCTCTCCAAAAAACCAAGTGCCAAACATTTCCCCAAAATTTCTCTCCTAAAACCCTTTAGTAAATCTTAGCTTCTGTACTAGCTGAAAGCTTTCTTCTCAATAGCAGCTTTGGCCACCATCATGAGGCACAATTTATAAATATCCAGAATTAGTCATTCATTTGTCTTGGCTTAGAAACCATGTAGACCTCCAAAGAGTTCTTTAAGCAAATATAAGTATATACTTCAAAAACAAAAACAATCTAGTTTAATTTACTCTAGTAAATTGGATGTTTTATCTGCCATAACTATAATATAGATTCTAATCCTCATGATAATGAATACTTTTTTTTGCTTTTCCAAATTAAGAGCTAAACATCATGTTATGTGCATTTAAACCTTTGGAAAACATAACCGTTGATGAAGCAGTTTGCTGAAATAATCATTGTTGATTAGAATTTGTCCAACATTACCTCTTGGAAATATCTGCAGAGGCTCTATTAACTGTCCATTTACTTGCTGTTCCATTACTGTGGAATAATACTGCAAAGAGATTATAGAAAGAGATTACTCAGTAATGTATGAATACTGGAACAGACACGGGTTTTTAATTCATAGTACTTTTTAAAATTGCTTTAACTTTTTAAATATCAGCCTTGGGAATACTTTTTTCCTATTTGCACATCAAAATGCCTCTACTGAATACTCCAGGATTCAAAGTCCAGTAGTAAGTAATCCTCTAGACTGCTATTTATCTTTAACAGTAAAAATGTTAAGACTTTAGATTAGTATTTGATCTTTAAAAGTATTTTGAAAATGGTATGTATTAAAATGATAAAATGCATTTTAGTGGAAATATCTCAAATTGCCTCTTGTCCTTTTTCCTGAATTTTTGCAAAGCAAAATGAAGAAGCTTCACATTCGTCTTAGATCTACATGCCAGTTAGTTAATCAAACATTCACATTTGTGTATAAAATGATAAGATAATGGAAATCTAAATCACAGAGACTGTTGAACTAGCACACAAGATATGATCCATCCAAAGATTATAGGATTACTATGATAAAAAGTTAGCCTAGTTTAAAGCAAAATGAAATAAAACAAACCTTTTATGTTTTAGATTTACAAGCACTTTAGTACATGCCAAATTTCACTGTAAAATTCTGGGCACAAAAAATAAATTCCTAAGGAGAAAGCTTTCATATTCCTTCATATACACAACTTATTCGTAGATTGTAGGAAAGTCTGATTCTCATTTTTCTTAATAAGCTAATTGGTGAGCGTATGTCCACTTAACCTGGAGATGGCTTCTGTGCCCTCACTTCTTTTCACACTTGACAGACAACAAAATGACGATCTTGGTAGGAAAAAATCAACAATGGAAACCACTGATTTATGTTTTGAGGAGTTGTCACAGAGCAGAACTTCCCTTTATTCGCTGCTGTTTACATATTAAAAGCATATGCATATTATTTAAGTATCATATTTTTAGGAAATTCCTCCTTGATTAGCATTATTTGCTGGCATTCTAAAAAGAGTTTATTAAAATTATTAAAAGATCAAGTTTTTTTCCATCGAATTAAAGGGGAGCTAGAAAATTCTACAACATCTTGAGAATCACAAGTTAACAAGTTTAAGACTCTTTGCCCTAAAAACAAATACAGTAAAGGTAGCTTTTTAATAGCTATGAAAAAAGTATACCCTGCTCTCCAGAGCTTTCAAACTGTAAAGAAAACCAGTCCTCTCTTTCTTTGGACCAAAAAACTTATATACATACAGCATAAATATGTACAACATACTCTTTGAAAAACATACCGAGGCAAATGCCTTTTAAGAGACTATGTTCCTTAATACTACAGAAATACAGCACTCACCATTACTCAAACAGTGATGACAAGTAAATGAAGTATCAATCATGTAGGCTGTCAACCTTTTGGGACAGCAATAACTGTTAACAAGTAGTCTGGAAAAATTGTCCGAAAATGACTTGTCCTCAGCACACAAGTATTCAAGGTTTCCATGGAAAATTAAGATGCCAGTGGCTATTTGGAACATTGCTCAGGTATTCTTTTTAATGGGAAATTTGCTGGTTATTGATCCAAGGCATGTACCCCCTTGCTTCTAGAAGGCTGCAAGCAACTTTCCAATCAGTGGCTGTCAAAAAAATTACTGCCTTTTTATACTGATACAAGACAAAAGTAGCGGTGGTGTTCTCCTACAGTTAATGCTTTTCTTTAATTAACTGCTATGTACAATAGGTTAGTAATTTCTTACTACTTCACCACAGTCCTAGAAACCAAAGCAAATAAACTATCCTTATGCTTTATCTAACAAATTAATTATAGAGTTGTCTGAAAGTGGTGCTTGGAGTCAAATTTGAAAACAACCTCAAATGTAAAGGGTCAAAACAGGTGCAATGCATTTTTTTTTTCCTACTATAAAACCTTGCATGCATGAAATTGACGTGTTTTCCAACTTTATTTATTTACCTCACAAATAAATAAAAATGGTTTCTCTCTCATTTCAGATCTGTGCCAAATCAACTGGCAAAGGATAGTTTTGTTATCATTGCAGGAATTTTTTAGAAATCTAGAAAATATCTCTCTACAGTCATGGTAATGATATTAAATATGCCACTTACCAGTTTCGCTAAAGCAGTTAATACGGTTTTGTATTTTCTATAATTCTCCTGCTGAATTACTGGGTTTGATATGTCATTGTATTAACTCTGAGAATCTTGGGCTCCACACAGCAAAGTAATTCACTATCAAGGACACGCTACAGAGGGTAGTGGTTAATCTTCGGTGTGGGCCCACTCTGTCCAACTGATCTCTGAGGAGTTGGCCCGGCAAGGGCTGGGTGGCACCAGTCCTAGGAGATCAGGCCACTGCTTAAGTAGTATCCCTCCAAGGGAGAAGGATGAAATGTAGGGCCACATGTGGTGCCCCCTGGAACAGTGCAGTCTTGATGGGCCACAATGCCTGTGCCGCCCAGTGTGATGAGCAAGACACTTGGAGGAGCCTGCAGTCTCACACCCTGGAGGTCCTTTTACTAGCACATAACCTCAGTGAGGAGATACTCACTGAGTCTCAGTTTACTCAGTTGTAAAGTGAAGATGGCATCTACTTACAGAAGTACTGTGAGACTCATATGAGAAAATAGGTAAATTAGCACTTAAACTGCAAAGCATGTTATTTTTAGAACTTGATCCTTTTTCTCAGTGTATTTTTTTATATAGTCTCCCATTAAAGGTATTCTCTCCAATTTTGTTGTGAAATAGTAATAAACCAACTAGGGAAGACAAGAACAAGACTTCTACTAGATAAAAACAAAGGAAAAAAAAAAGAAGGAAAAAAAAAAAACCCTAAACCTTGTATGCCAAGATTTTAACATTGCTTGTAGGAAAAGTAACAAGGTAGCCAATATAATATTAACGGAGCCAGAGCCTGAAGTTTTTTTAAATAATTTCCTTATCTTACTCTCTATAATCCGATCCCAGTTTTTATTACCCCAACACAAAGCTCTGCACATAGGTGTTCGACAAATATTTATTGATTGAAATGAGGTCAAATCTCGATTCCCCCACTCATTAAATTGTGTAGCCTTCAAGAAGTCATTGAACTTTATTGAACTTCAGTTTCCTCCAATGAGAGTAAAGATATCTATCCTGATTATTTTATAGAGTTATTGAGGCTCAAAATCAAACTGTAGCAGTAGAAATAGTGAAGGCACTTTATAAACTGTAACCTATTAGTAGTAGTTGAGAAATAAAAAAGTGAACCTGCTAATATTGAAACAGTATTCAGCATAGCACTAACTTCTAAGTAGAAATGTTCCAGCATTTAAAAATACAAAATTAATTATGTATAAAAGGACAAAACACTGTGCTAAAACTGAATGCATCAAAAGCAGTTATAAAATGTGTTTTCTCCTGGTATCCCTTGCATAATCTGTTACATGCAGTAATTGCAGCAATAATCAATAAGCTAACTGAGTAAAAGATTAATCAGTTTTGTGAAAGCTAATAGAATCTCCAGTACCAGTCTCAGATTAGTTTCAAAGTCCCTCTGAGATGGTCTTCAAAATCCTTAATGTTCATACAGATTTGAAAAAGTTTAGCATAGTTATCTAAAATTTTAATTAATTTGAAACAAAGAGTCAGATTCAACAAGAGGATATCAAGTACAATTCTTGGCTTTGTTTTTTTGTAGGTTTATCACTCTTCCTATTTGTTATGAACCTAATTCTAACAGCACAATTCTATCAATAATTACAGTATGTTTTTCTTCATGGAAATCTACCATATAAAAATTTGAGTTCTAAAAGAGCACAGTTTAATTTCACAAGGCACAAGTTCTCTATTAAGAGAGAGAAACAGAGAGAGAGAAAAGAGAGGCAGAGACAGAAAAAAAACTATCACTTATCAAACACCTACTGTGAGTCAGGCTCAGTACTACACTTTACATTATTCATTTAATTTCTCACAACCATATTCTAGGAGTATCATCACCCCTATTTCACAGAGAAAGCAAATGGTTTATCAGTGAACAAAGAAAAATATTCCTTTCATTCTAGTCCATGCACTTGGAACATAAAATGAAGGTATACTATTTAGGAGTTAAAAGGTAGGTTATCTCACATTTCTCAGACCTCAAAACATTGGACTGAATAAACTAGCTACTAGGTGAATTGTTGAGCCAGTCAAGAGCTCTGCTTTCTTCATTCATACCCTGCAAGGTTTAGGCCAAGTCACCTGATCTTTCAGATATTGGGGAAGCAAGGGGACTCCAAAAAGGCTGGCGGAGGACGTCTTTTGCTTTCTTCAGTGACGCCTCCTGGTTTCCCTCCTACCTCTCTAACCACTCCATTCAGTTTCCTGTACATGGCTCTTTCCCCACCCCTCCATTAAATACTGGTTTTCCCCATGGTTTTTCATCAACCTTCTCTTCTCATTTTATGCTTTCCTTAAGTTACTTCAGCCACTTCAAAGGTTTCAATTACCAGAGGAGTCATCAAGACTAATTAGGAGCTGATGAATCACAAATCTTTATTTCCAGTCCACATTTTCTCTACTAAGATTCAGAACATACCTAATTGGTTAGCCAGAGGCCCCTCACATTCAACAGGTCCAAAACTGAATTCCCTACCTCTCTCACCCCTCCCTCATGCCCTAAACCTGTTTCCCACCTCCCAAGGTTCACTATCTCAATGAATGACACCACCATTACCCAGGTTCCCAAACTAGAAATCTGGAAGTAATCCAGACCATCTCTCTTTCTTTCTTTCCCCACAGTCAACCAATGACCAGGTCTTATTAATTTTATATCCTCTGTACTTCTCAAATCTCTACTTCTCACTAACTCCATAAGCCCACCAGGGTCCAGATCACTACTGTCTTTCAACTGGAATAGCCTCGGCTTCCCTACTTCAGGCCTTTTCTTCCCCAAGCCACTCTCTAGATTGTAGCCAGAGATACGAAATGGGACCGAGTCATTCCCCTGCCCCTTCAAAATAAGGACCTCCACGATCTAGCTCACCTCCTTCCTAACTATATCTCACACTTCTCAAGTCCCATACTTCTCCCAAACTAAATCAGAAGCAGCTCTCCCTGAATACCCTGGGCATTCTGCCACCTGTGAGCCTTTAAATCCATTGTTCTCTCTGCCCAACACACCCTTTCCAGTTCCCTTGTCCTAGTAAACTCCACCTGACACCAACCCCCCTTCAGGAAGCCTTCTCAGACCCCAAAAGGCTGCTGCTGCTTTGTGCTCACACAGCATCTGGTGATTAAGCATATTACAGCACTAGCACACTGTCTAGGCATTAAGAGTTTTCTTGTCCTCTCACACTGAACTGTTTGCTCTCTTTGTAAAGTCTCCCTGACTGGACCATAAGCTCCTTGAGGGCATGAACTTTATCTTCACTGCACCCCCACCACCTAGCATAGTGCATGGCAAGATAGTTGCTATCCAATAAATATTTGCTGTATGAAAGACTGGCTGTAAGTATGGTGAGCAAATCAGTGAATGAGTGAGTGACCTCAGGCCGCAGCTCTCTATTTACTAGCTGTGTGACCTTGAGAAAGACATGTAACTTGTGCCTCAGTATCCTCAGCTGTAAAAATTGGAAAAATGCTTGCCTTGTACACCTTATAAAGGTGTTAGGAAGACCGAAAACAAAGGAGCTGGTATATGCAAAGCTTCTGGTAAAGTACTTGAAAAAACATTGAAATGTTACCCAGTGCTGTGAATCTCCCATCCAGGCAACAGTAAAGAAAAGAAAAATGTTCTTAACAATGGGGTGATACAGAAACCACTAAACAAGATTGCTAAAATTTCTGGACTAAGTACAGAGGTAGAATTTAACTAATTGGTTTACTGAGGTTGATCCAGAATCCCCTCCCCTTCCTTCAATTACTGCAGTACTTTAAATAATAAAATAAGTAAAAGGGGATTGGGAGGAACATTGTTTCCCTTCTGGAAGCTCAACAGAGACCATGTCTTGTATATCTTATTATGGTCTATGATGGAGGTACTAACCTGAGATCTATAGCTTTCTGTAGGAGATCCTTTAGGAGATCCCTGAAGCCTCTGAAATTATATGTATGTATGTGAACTTTCTGGGAAAAAGAAACAGCTTTTCTCAGATTTTCAAAAGGGCCTGTGTCCCAAGAAACACAAGAAACCCCTGCCTAGCACTGTGCTTTCCACATAATAGGTGCTCCAAGAATGTTTAAGGGAAGGACACAAGTAGGGATGAAATCAGAGATGGCAACTACTCTCACTGGTTATGCCTTCTAACTTGCTGATCGGCAAGTCTTATACAAAGGACAAGCCAAGTTTAATTATTATGCTTCCTTACATTCATAACTGGATGGTTTCCTAAATCTCTTCCTTAGCATTCCTTTTAACAGACAACATAACTGGTCTAGTATTTCAATGTATAAGAAATATGCATGATGTTTTTTTCTACTAATGATAAAATTTTCATATTCTTCTTCTGTCAATACTGCACATACCCCATTATATGTAGCTCAGTCAGTATTTACAGCAATAATCAATAAGCTAACTATTTGCAGTCCATAGTTAATTTATTAGTTTTTTCAGTGAAGAACCCAACCATCTTATCTCTGTCAAAAGACTACAAATTCAATTACAAAACTACTCATATATGTCATCAGTTATACTTTCTTTCAATTATTTCTTATACTTTGCATTAATAGGCTTTTCCTCTGTGCTGACTTTTTATGAAGCACCCAACTGCCTCAGTATCAAAAACAGCAAATGGAGCCAATCTATTTTGAATGCCAAATTAACAGTTACATTTACTTACCTGGCTTCAGGTCCCCCCACTCTCTGATAACTCATTGCCCATGCCATGAGTTACACTACAGTGTGCACACGTTTTTCCTTCAATTATTCCAGACCAAAGGTCCATATGTGGTCATGGATTGAACAGATGAAGAGAAAGAAAATGAGAATGAAAAGTGTTCCACTGAAAAGGCCAACAGGGAACAATAACTCCAAAGCCTATTCATAGGCTAAGGATATCGGGTAAATGTACTTATCAAGTTAGCCAAGTTTAATGATAACACTATTTGTTTAGGACAGTAAAATCATTAGGGACTTCAGGGAGCTCTAGATGGTCTTAAAAGAGGTTTGGGCAGTCAATAGCAGAAGAAATTCAACTTGGCTGAGTTTAAAGTAATGTGCATTGGCAGAAGGAGTTTAAGCTTGTATTCAGCAATGGGTCCAAAACGTGTAGGATCCTCTCTGCTAAAACCTTCAGTGTCATCATCATGGTTAGCTTGGGGCAGTGCTTACTCTGACCTTTCACAGGCTGCAGCAATTCTGCTATACTTCTAAAGTAGAACTATAAATAGTAGCTTCAGGACCATAAGGTCATGCAGACAGCAAGCCAAATAGGGCATTCCGTTATAAACAGATTGCTTTATTTAGCCACTCCAAATAGTGCTTTGATAAAGACTCAGTCCACTCTTCAAATGCCATTTAAAAATAAATAAATAAAAAGGCAGTGGGAAATGAGTAAAGAACATAACAGAGAAATGACTTGTTTTGATATTTTCAATTATCCCAATTTATACCTTTTTGGAGACATTATAGTTCCTATGTTGATAATTTACTGAATTCCTCTCGTTTTACTGCAGTATAGCAAATTTACATCACCCTTCAGAAATATGTAGAAAATACCCCTCTTGTTTCTAGTAAGGCTGGCCCTGAAAGCAAAGCAGTTCAGTTCATCAGGGGCTGACACTAAGGGTCTAACATCTTGGTTTTGCCCCAGAGCAATCCTTCTGCTAGATGCTCAGGGTTTCCTCCCTGCCCACAGTCCTTTGAAGAGAAGCTCCATGCCACAGCCCTAAGGGGCTGACCAAGGAACCACATGGTTCTGCCCCCACAGGTTGTACTGAGCCTTCTGCCCAGATGGAACAGAACTGGACCGAGCCACATTATTGACAAAATATTCATGGTCCAAAGCTCCTGTTCTGCTAGTACCCTGATGCTAGGACCTGGCCACAGTCTGCTTATACTCATCTTTGCCTTTGCTTCCAGGAGCCACATAATTAACCCCTTGTTCTGATGCTAATTTGAACATGCTTCTGCTCCTTGCTACCAAACATGCCCCAAGATATTTCACAAAAGGCGCTGAATAAGGAGCATTCAAATATTCCAGAGAAAGGATTAAAATAATCTGCCTCTGAAAAGGTTTTATTCTCTGACTAGGATGAGAACACAAAACAAAACAAAATCTTTACAGCTTGGAACACATCATTATTTAAGTAAATAAATGGAATAATTAATTTCCTACACAATTTATTAATTTCCTTCTGTTTCCCTTTCTCATTCTTTTCACTGTTTCCCCCCTTGCCAGAAGATTATACTTGTATTACCAGTTTAAATGAATTACACTGAATTAGGGAACTCAACACTCACTGAGGGCCGAGCTGATTTTAACAAATGCAAAGTAAAGTCAAAATAGGACCTATTTAATATGGGGCATATTTTAAAGGACCAAGTGAAAAATGAACTTCCAAACTCTTTGCTCTTTAAAGAAAACTACCTAATAGCAAAGGCCCTGAGGCTGTTAAATGTTCAACTCCTAAATGAGCAAAAAATTCTGTGGCTAAACTCAGCCTGTAGGTAAAGACACAAAACTTTAAAACTTCAAAAGCCCACATAGTATTTTTCACACTTCCGTTCAAAATCAGATACACTAACAGTAAATAGCATCAATTTTTACTAGCAGGAAAACAACTTTATTTGCAAAGCCTCCTCAACAAGACTTCAATAGATGCCAAAAAACAAAAACAAAAACAAAAAACCAGTATCACTTAAAACCACTAGGAGTGAAGCCAATGGGAATCAAGAGACCTGGCTCTGTACCATGTGACCTCTGACTGAATCTGGTCTGATTGGGCCTCAATTTCCTTATCTGTAAAATATAAGAGTTGGATAAGATGAATTCTAAGGCTCCCCTCCAACTCTCCTTGACTAATTATGATTTTTAAATGCAATCTCCAAGTTATGCATAGTAGGGTAAAGCTAATCATATTCCAATTTACAAGGTGCTCCAAAGGTCAAAAACTATTTTCCCATATGGTACCCAATGTCTAACAAGGTACACTATGTCAAGTATACCAAAGGGAATACTTACACTCCTCTAAAACACAAGGTCTCTGCCATAATAGCCATTCCAGTGGAACTCATCCCATGCTCTTCTAGCAATGGGGGGAAACAGCATAAAGAGAAAAAGGGCAAAATGAAGAAAAGTATTCTTGATAACACTGTGTTCCACTCGTCCCTCAGTACTGAGAGAAGCAGATGCAAAAAATCCTTTACTAGACACAAGGATTTAGCAGAAACAAACACAAATCCATACATGAAAGCAAGATGTATAGCTAAACTTCTTAATGAAAAATCATCAGAAAGCAGATGACCAATTTACAAGGTGCTCCATGTAAGCCCTTTCTTAGAATTGGGCTTCAATGATAGATAAGGTTTATGATTAACAAATAAACAAGGACTAGTCTTGTTGGTTAATGCTGTAAGGGAATGAAGCCAGCACTACCAGACAACAAATAGAAAAAGATGGAAGGAGAAAAGCAGCACACTATTTTTAAGCTTTCTAGAAAATGAGAGGGCAGAAAAAAATGAAACAAAAAAAAATTTAAACCACATTAAAATAATATTTAACAGGGTCCTTTAAATAATTAGCAATAATCAGGTATTTAGTTTTCAGAATATGTAGGTTGTGTATTTTTTTTTCCAATAAAGCATTTCAAATTCTAATTAAAAAATACTTTATGGAGGAAATTAAAAAGATACAATAGTGTCAGAGGAAAAGCCATGATCCCAGAAGTGAAATATTCTAACAACATAACTCACAAGAAACTACGCTATAAAAGCAGATTGTTGATTAACACAAACTCATAACAATACGCAGAAAGCTATCACATTGGTGCTGTAATAACACTTGGCTGCTGAATTCTTTCAATACATTAAATATCTCCTTGGAGACCAAATTACTTTACATTTTCTTAAAAGACAATTTATTATAGCTTTGTTTTCTTCTCATTATCTCTTAAAAATATAACTAATGAAGAAAAGAATATAACTTCTAAATAACTTACATAAAGTGGTACTAATGTGAGTCAACAGACTTTGGTTATTATTTAACAGCACACAATAACCTATTGTCATGACAAATCCTTACCACAATACGATACTCCATGTGTCACATGTATCAAAAACCACTATATGCCATTATTATGGCACACATAAAATTAACAGCCTAAGGCTGCTAGTGATTTAAATAATTGATAAGTTTTCAATTAAAAAGGCAACACTGTCAGGTCGAGTACAAAAACATATTTAAATTACTATAAAAACTTACACTTGTGCTGGTCCAAAGCCAGAAAATGCTTGCATTCAAGGAGGGGGAAAAAAGGCAATTCTACAAGTTTCAACTCAGAAAATGAATACAAAAAAATTTTTATTCCTATGCAGAGATCTAGGCTGTTTATTCACTTTACCTCTGTAATCAATGCAAAACAATGATTAAAGCATTTACAGTGAGAATGCCTCTAGTTGTTAATTCCCCCATATTGCTTTTAAAGAAATACAAAGGTGACCACAAAATTATTGAAATCTACATGAAAAACTAAGCTGCTTTTTAAAAACAGTAAATATGTGGTCCTCTGTAGGTATCTTCCCTATGCCACCACACCAAATCCTGGGACCAAAGTTTTCCAGAGCCAAACTGAATCTAAAATACAAAGACCAATGCAAGTTTTTAATAATAAGCTGGTAATTATGAGGACTATCAATCAAAATCTATTATGATATTAGATCCAAATGGTTCTCTTTTTTACAAAATTGAAACTCAATCACAAATTCCAACAATAAGAAGGAACAGACAGATCAAAATGACAGTCAACCAAATGGTTGTGCTTTTAGAGAAAGAAACTACATCTTTATTTTTTAAATGTTTATTCAGAGACTGACTCTACATAAACAAAAGGTTTATGATGGTAGGGACTACTGCAAGAGAGAGGAAGCAAAGGAAATACCATCAAACTTTTTTTAAATTTTTATATTTTTATTAATTTTTTAGGAGATATCAGGGATTGAGATTGAACCCAGGACCTCATACATGGGAAGCAGGCACTCAACCACTGAGCTATATCTGCTCCCAAAAGAGAGGTGGTTTTTTTTCATTTGTTTGCTTGTTTTGTTTTTAGGAGGTACCGAGAATCGAACCTGAGACCTTACACATGGGAAGCAGGCTTTCAACCACTTGAGCTACCTATCAAGTTCCACCTATCAAACCTTTAAATGATTTAACTTATCTCCTTCAGAGATATTTTCATTTTAAGATATTTTACTCAAACACTCAGAATCAGAAGAGTGAAGATAGACCTTAAGGAGGTTAAAATTCTTTAGGGACCTCAGTTTCCCATCTATATTTGTAGAATTAATTAAATGAAAAGAACTGGACCTGATCAGTCACAAACCATGGACCAGTAACAAATTTTAAAAAGTTCTTACCTTAATTAAGGAAAATAAGAATAATGTAGTAAGGTTTACACAAAACTAAATTTATTCACTTTAAAGAAATGGCCTTTTTTCTTTTGAGATTATATCCTGCCCACTGTTTTTTTTTTTTTTTTTTGAATGAATTGTATGCTTTATTAATATGTATCAATAAAATTGATTTGTTTAAAAAAAAAAGAAAGAAATGCTAAAAGGATATTTTCAGGCTGAAGTGGAAATGATACTAGAATGAAACATGGATCTTCAGGAATGAAGAAAACAGAAACACTCTCTTGACCAAAATATTTCCTGGGTCATGGAAGGGAGGGAAAAAAAAAAAAAAAAAAAGCTTCCCTGAAAAATAGATCACTGAAATACACTTCCTGAAACCAAAATGAATGAAAAATCAAGATGGGGAGGTGGGGGCAAAAGAATAGCATAGAAATATATATGCACAGACCTGGAAGGCTAGCCTTAGGCACAAGGTGTGAGGTGTGTAGAGCAAGTGGAGTTTTGCTAGGAAGGCAGTAAGAACAAAATATATTTACTAATAAGTATCACCTGCCCACTGTTTTAATCTTTAAATGACTCCCACTATTTTTTATTTTTTAATGAAATGTGACAGCACATAATTTTTATTAGTTTATTATTAACTTTAATAATGTTTTTATTTGGCAAATTAAAAGTTGCCATGCATTGCTGTGTCTGTTCCTTAATCTAAAAATAAACAGTGGATTGGTTTGTGAAATCCAAATATCTGAGGATAAATGAGCTACATCAGGGGTTCTTAAGAAGGGGTCCATGAGCTTGAATTGAAGTTCAAAAAACCATTATTCTTGTGGGGACGTGTTGGTGTGGGTGTAATATATTTATTAAATAATACACAGTAGAGTGTGGACTTAGTAAGGGGTCCGTGGTTTTCACCTGACTGACAGAGGGGTCTGTGGAACAAAAAAGGTTAAGAACCCTTCAGCTAGATGATCTCTCTTCAAACTAAAAGGTGGCTCCCAAAAAACCTTGGAAACTTTTAAGTGTAAGTGTAATATTAGAGTCCTTATATGACTAATATTTTCCTATAACACAAAATAATTAAAAACTAAATTTGGGAAAATAAGCATAATCAAAAGGAAAATATACTACAGGTATTAAACTAAGGTATTAAATAAATATATACTACAGATATCTAAACTAAGGTATTAAATAAATACAAACCATTCAGAATTTAATAATACTGATAACACTGATAACAGAGCAAGATCCTGATCATAATCTGCAAAGAGGTGGAAGGGGCTGAGAGACAGTGTAAAGCAGTGAATGAGCATGGGCTTTGGCATAAGGAGGAGCTGAACTTAAATTCCATATTCACATTCATACTAGCTCTAAGACGATGGGCAAGTCGCTTAACCATAGCTCCCTCATCTAAAAAAAAAAAATGGAGGTGATAATATTTACCACACAGACCAGTTATTAAAAATAAGAAAACGAAATATCTCAAGCATTTAGTACATAGCAGGCACTTAAAAATTGAAATGATTATGACTATGATCACACACAGTAATGTTTCTCAAAAAGCACAAATGCCTGGGGAAGCGGCTGTGGCTCAATCGGTGGGGCTCCCGTTTGCCATGTGGGAGGCCCCGGGTTCGGTTCCCGGGGCCTCCTGGTGAAGGCAAGCCCGCCCACACGGCGTGGTTAGCTGACCCAGCGAGCACAAGCAGCAAGGGGGGGATAAATGAATAAATAAATAAAATTTAAAAAAAAAAAAAAAAAAAGCACAAATGCCGGATTTTTCCAAAAGTACATTACTGAAAACACACCTTTGTGTGTGGTTATGTCAGATACTTAATGAAAATACACTGATGTCAATCTCTGAAAGGACATATCTGAGAAAACCAGAACAAATCTATGTGTGCGGATGTTGTGTGTCTTCCAAAAATAAGCATGTCACATTCTCCCGAGAGTTAGCCAATCTATCAATACTAGTGCTAGACCTTTCAGCAGATGTTCCTACTCTGCCTTTCAAGGCGCTGATGAGCCCAGCTTTAAATTCTCAATACACAAAGACTCCCACATAAGTTAATGGGAAGTCAATGGGAAATTGACTTTTCTTACTCTGTGCTAGTTGGAATGAAACGCTCTGCTAATCATGCCATCCTTCTTGTTCTGTCCTCCTACCCTAAATTAAAACTATTGGTGGAAACCCATACAGATATTTTACAGTTTTCATTACAATGAAACAATATCCTGGTTTAAGTTGAAGTCAATCAAAAACCTACAATCTAACTGTTGGCTAGGATTAGAGCCTCAATGACAAGCATGGGTCCTAATTCCATCATTTCCACCATAATGCCACTTCGCATTTGTATAGAACTTTTAACTTTTCAAAGGGCTTTCACATCTATTATCCCATTTGATCATTTCAATGACCCTGTGCAGTAGAAAGGACAAGTATTATTATCCACAATTGACAGATGAGGCAACTGCAACACAGAAAGGTTAAGTGATTTGCCTAAGGCCAGGAAGCCAGAGAAGAGCCATGGTCTCCTGACTTCCAGTCCAATGATCTTTCCACCAGACCACTAGAGACGGTTTTGCAAGCAGATTATAAGCAGAGTACAAACTCAGGTAACATAAAATAAAATAAAAGACAGGGAAGCTCAAATCAGGGCTCAGGGAAGCTGTTTCTTCTTCATAATTAAATTTTTCAAACTTATTATTAAAGCTTTAGAAATATAGCCTTTTCTCTTGTTTATTTACTTCAGTCCCAAACAAATACTAATGCACATTTTCAGTGAAACTTGAAACACAAAAGAAAATCTGTTTTAGGTTATATTCACATTACTTTGATTCAGTAAGTAACCCTTTATTTCATGGGGGGGGGGTAACATAAAATAATTGACAGCACATCTTTAAATCGTGTATCCATATTAAGCCTGCAACTACATTATAACTATAGTATGTTTGGAAGGGTGAAAGAGATCTCCAGTTGACAGTAGATTTTGAAAAATATTTTAGAGCCCAGGGGTTCATTTTTAATGAGCCGTTACTTTAAGTACTGCATAAAAAATACAGAAAATTGATAGTCCATTTAGTCTGCACCATACCTAATGCGAAAGTCATTAAGATGCATTATTCTTAATGTTCATGATATGATCAGTAAGTGTACAAGTCCTTTGAAAAGAATGCCCTCAACTTTTACGTAAGGAAATCTTTGAAAGCCTTACATATTTTATAGAAAAAAGTTATGGCAACTATGATTTAGCTTTCAGATCTTCACTACAGCATCCTCAAATATGTTAACATTTTAAAAAACAGTCCTCATGTGTGGACTTACATATGACAGCATTGCCTTCATTTCTTCATCACTTCTCACTGTAATTCGATCACCATCTTCATCTTCATCTGTTTAAAAAACAACATATTGCAAATGGTAAGATGTGCATTTTTTTTTTTTTTAAATATACAAAACTATGCCAGGTGGGAACATAATACAATTGGTTTTTATAACTTGATATCCAAACCTTCAACACCATATTTTGGGGGGATGTTGGGGTTATTGGTTTGTATGTCTTGTTTTGCTTTTGTTCTGAATATGATCAGAATCTCAATAAAGGGCTAAAAGTTTATGTTAGGGACAGCTGAAAGTTAAATGTTTCTCATGTCATCCATGACATGTACCTGGGCAGCACACATATAACTGAGTAAAAGCAAGTTTGGTTTGGGGAACTTAAGTCTTGTTCTACTCTCAGTACTTTTTATTTCCCAAACAGCACCATACCCTTCCATTTCTCCATTCTTTTCTCACAGGCAATTCCCAAATGTCATGATAGCATGATAAAAAATAAAATTAAATTTAAAAAGGCTAATATTTATTGAACTCTATACAAGGCACCATGATTTGTGCTTCGTATGCACATATTAAAAACTTCACAATAGTACTATGATGTAGACATTATTATTATCAGATGGAGAAACTGGGGCCTAGGTTAAGGTTAACTTACAAAGCAATTCCAACACTGGTCTCCCCATATCCCAGTCTATCTATAGCTCCCTCTTTCTCTTTCTGAACAATTTCATTTATATGGGTACCATAGTAAGTGTGAAATGGCAATTTATGCTATTTTAAAATAAGTTAATAGTCTTAAGACTAGAGAATAACAAGACCTGACAAAATACACAACCAAAATGTATACATATGAACAACTATCATCAAAGCAGTCACATCAAGAAACAAGTACTTATTTCAATGATGCTTCTCTTACTCAAAATATTTTTTAAATAACTTTTCAAAAACTGCTTTCAGAATCTGAGGACAGACCACATGAGACTATCAGATCTCATTTTTAACCTAAAAAGAATTGTCAGCCTGATCACACACCCACAACAACTTCAGGCAGGACTCAAAATGACTTTTGGTATTCTAAATACTTTGTTAGCTACTTTCACCTTTCTAAAGATAAAGATTTGTCACCAGAGCAAACAGTCCATTGTGATAGACTCTAAATGCACGGATGAGAGAAGAGGATGTGGCTTGGGGTCCCATCTACAATAAACGAGGTCCAGAGTTCAATCCCTAGGGCCTCCTGGTAAAGGCAAGCTGGCCTGCGTGGAGTGCTGGCCTGCACGGAGTGCTGACCTGTGTGGAGGGCTGGCAGAGCAAGATGACGCAACAAAAAGAGACACAGAGGAGAGACAATAAGAGACGCAGCAGACCAGGGAGTTGAGGTGGCACAAGAGATTGAGCACCTCTCTCCCACTCCAGAAGGTCCCAGGATTGGTTCCTGCTGCCGCCTAAAGAGAAGACAAGCAGACACAGAAGAACACACAGCGAACGGACACAGAGAGCAGACAACAGGGTGGGGGTGGGGGAGAAATAAATAAATCTTTTTTAAAAATATAAAAAAATTAATGCACGGTTGAAAGAGAAATACCAAAACATTTTGAGCAATGGTAAGATTGGTGAAAGAAGTACATAGTCTCCCAAAGTGACAACTGGAAGGGGTAGGCTCTCATTTGGATGCCTTGGCTCTAGTGCGCTATTAAACAATCTTTTTTCTTATTGGGGGAGATCACTCTGAGCATGTAATTACTGACTTGATGAGATGGAATGCCTCTGATTACGGGTTTGGATAACAAGACAAAACTCTCCTCATGGAGAGAATAAGCTTGTATGATATGCTCTGGGCACTCTTACTGAAAATACAAAGGGAGTTCTGCACAGCACACAGATCTTGCCCCACCATACCTCAGCAGGCCCTCTCTCCCTTCCAGGTGCAGTTCTGAAGTTATCCTCCTGCTCCATGACCAGGCCAGGAGAACTCAAGAGGAAACTTGTGCTCTCTCCCAAGTAGTCTATTTCAGAGTAAAGTGCTACTTCCTTTTTCTACCTCGGCTGTCAGAGCAATCTGACAGCATGACACAGATAAGCACTTGGGCCAGCCTCACTCAGAGGCCAACTTAACAGCTCTCACCCAGGTTCTGTTTCCAAAATATTTGTTCCTGGATCCTAGTTCACTCCAGCAGAGCTCTCCAACTCTGTGTCAAGTCACATTGTGGAGAAAGCTAGCAGCTATCAAGTCATTACTAGTATTAAGCTACCAAGGGTTCCCTATTTTAAGCATAAAAGCCACACGTGGGTCAATTTCAGTAACAAAGAAGGCAAGTTCCTGAGAGATGTTGTATACATAAAGGACTATATGAGTCTAGAGCTTTCTTTCTTTTTTGTTTTGTTTCTTAAGGAATAGACTCTATAGAGCCAAACTGGGGGAGGAAGGGATGTTATTCTAGTTTTGGAAACAGAAGAAAGGCATTTCTACATAGGTTCTAGAAACTTTAACATTTTCAAGACTAAATAAAAGTTTTGTTAAAAATGCAGGAGACAGAAGGGAAATATATATACACAGTTTAAGGAGATATACTACTATGTAATGCCAAACAGGAAAACATTTTACATTTCTGTTTAAAAAACAGGTCAAATTCTCTGTTTAAATGTGGGCTAAAATGATTTGTTCTTGTTGAAGACCTGAACTTGGAAAAAAAACAATTTTCACCTGGCATGAAAGTTTTTTGTAAATCTCATTTCTGCACCAGAACTAGGAATTGCTTATAGTCACATTTTAGGGGAGCAGATGTAGCTCAGTGGTTGAGCGCCTGCTTCTCATGTACGAAAAAGGTCCTGGGTACAATCTCTGGTAACTCCTTAAAAATAAAAATTCAATACTCAAAACTTCTAAAAGGTATTGTTCATATGGGATAGACAATGCTTGAAGTTTAGTAAAGCAAGGAAAAACCTTTTCACAATTTGCAAAGAAAGGGCACAGATTCCAGAAAGATCTTTTAAATCATAGTCTCTCTAAATCTGGAACCAAGAAAAAGAACGTTCTCAAAGTTCTAAAAGCCAGGGTTGTCATCTAGTTAAAATCAAAGACTCTGAAATTCTAGAATTTTATGAAATCTCTAAGAGATTATTTCAGGAAAAAACTGTGAAGCCAGTTTCCAAAATATTTTCTTACACAGCAGTATCATAAAAACACTACAAGGCCTTGTGGTTTAAACAGGCAGAAAATTGAGGTTTTTGATGCCTACCTAGTGGTAAAGTATTGGAGCTGTTCCATCTGACTCCAAGAAAAAGATTTCAAATAAGTTGAAAGAGGAATTCTAATAAAGCCTGGGGATAAAATCAGGTTTGCGTGACACAGTGATTAGTAGATCTTATGGACTAGTAAGAAACCTAATTTTACATAGGTATTTGTTTTCTTTACAAATTGCTCTTTGGGGGACTGTTTGGCTCACTCAAATATTTGTGCTTAGCCATTTTAATAAAGACTCTTTTTTCCTGTCAAAGAGGAAAATGAATTGGAATTCATTTGAAAATGAATTGGAATAGCACACCTATGAGTAGAAGACTGGTGGTACTGGTCAAAAGGCCAGCTATCTCTGTTCCCCTGATGGCAGCCCAACAGAGAACAATTAGTCTTAACCTTTAAAGACAATTTTTCTAAAGACAATGAATGACAGGTGTGAGAAGTTAGTGAAGGGTAAAGAAGTAGAAAAGTATATCAAACAATTTAGTATGACAAAAACCTAACCTGCTTCTCTGAACAAAAAGTTAGACAAAGCGCATATAGCAAGGGCTCTGGCTAGTTGCCTATCAAATTGGACTAGCTATAAAAATTACACTCCTTGGAATTATAACCATAAAAATTTACTAAAGTGGCATAAAGAATCTCAAAGAGTAAATATATTAGCAAAGAACAGAAAGTAGTGGGACTAAGCAGAAAGAAGAAGGGAAAAATACTTGGAACTCTTTTTGTCATATACAGGGAGGTTCTTTGCCATCTGATCAAAAAAGCATTACTGGATATGACCACAAAGAAGGGGGAGAATAGATCTGATAACACTGGTTCACAATGAGAATTCCAGGCTTCTCTAGTTGCCTGGAGCATAGTAATATGATTTTCCAGCACATTAGGGAAGCAAAAGTAGAACCAGAAAGTCTATGTACTGGCTGGATTTTGTTAATGTCACTTAAAATGGAGGAAAAAAATCCTAGCAAGATACCAAATAGAGTGCAGCAGATGGTAAACAAATATTATGAAGCAATCTTCACAAAATCTGCAGTGTGTCACAAATATACAAAATGGCAGAGTTTGGAAAAAGAGAATCATCACAGGCCATATGTTGTTGGTGATTTTATTTGAAGCAACATGCAATCCAAAAGAGAAACCAAGAGGAAGAATATAAAGGCCCAAGAGAGAAGAGGCAGCCCCAGGTAAGGGGCGGTCAGAATGACAAGCACAGTGCCTAAGGAGTAAACAGACTCAAGGCCGGTGCTGGGAGCCCTCAGCCACACAGCACCCACTGCAGTGACAGGGGCTCAAGTGGGCTTTTAAGAGAAACAATTTAGCTTCTACAAAGAACAACAGAAAGTTAAGGCAATCTATTACATGTCATTTGTCACATTCCTTCAGTGCCAGGTGGGAGTCAATTAGAACCATAGCAAAGGCATTTTTCCAAGGCAAGAGGAAAGAAATGAAAACATAATTGTAGGTATTAGAAAGACATCAACAGGAAATTACCAGAAAAGTTGTCAAGCTTAGAATCCTTCTAGGTGTAGAATCTAATAATCTGCACAGGATATAGGCCTATGCAGAGAGTTCCTATGGGCACATTTTTATACCATTAATTTTAATCTACTCCTCACCTCCCACCTCCTGATTCCTTCTTTACTTATTTGTTTCTTTCCTCCCTCCAACAAATATTTAAGTGTCCAGTGTATGCCAGGTACTATTCTGGACATTGGAGATAGTAACTGTTAAAAAATAAAAAGTCTCTGCTCTCATGAAGCTTAGGTTGTAGTGAAGAGAGACTAAAGGAGGTAAGGGACTAGGCCAGGCAGATATCTGGGGAGGTGTTCCTGTCAGAGAAAACAGCAAATGCAAAGATCCTGAGTCAGAAGAATGCCTACCATGTTCAAGAGAAGGAAAAGAAGCCAGAGAGGCTGGTAGAGAAAGAGAGAGGGGGAGAGATGAATGAGCTTAGAAAAGGAATGGAGGGGCAGAGTGGGGGACAAATGGGAAATAAAGGGCCTTGTATGGCATTTTAAGGGCTTGGCTTTTAGTCCTGAGTGAGATGGGAACCACCAAAGGTTTTGAGTGGCATGATCTGACATAACTGGCTGCAGTGTGGAGAAGAGGCTAAGTGGAGGCAGTAGTAGAAATAGGGACGCCAGTTAGGAGACCACTGTCCTACTCCAGGTGAGAGATGACAGTGACCTGAACCAAGCTCTGGTTCTGAGAAGTCATCATGCTGGATATGTTTTTTGAAAACAGAACCAGTAGGATTTACTGATGGATGGGATATGGAGGTTTTTCCTTATTACTTCATTTCTTCAACCATCCATGCATTCCAGAAACACATATTGAGCATCTACTATGAGCCAGGTAGTATGCTAGGCTTTCTAGGATTAAAAAATGAGCAGCATTGTCCGCTGCCCTCATGGAGCAACTAGCTTGATGAGAAGATAATAGTCTAGTATTTGGGTCAAGGACTTATGCTTCTTAGTTCCCATATAAATTAACAAGGCTACTCAGAAGAAACAACTAGTCTCATAATACTAAAAAGATTTGGATTTGCATCCTTGGTATTTTGAACTAAATTTCGATAAAGGTCTCTTCAAATTGTCTCAAATTCTAGGATATATAATTCTTTTTTTTTTTAAGAAGGTACCAGGGATTGAATCTAGAACCTTGTACAAGGAAAGCAGGTGCTCAACCATTGAGCTACATCTGCTCCCCACTGAGAATGAAGTTTGTCTGTTTGTTTGTTTGTTTAGGAGGTACCTGAGGTTGAACTGGGGACCTTGTACGTGGGAAGCAGGTGCTCAACCACTTGAGCTACATCCATTCCCTATATTTAACTCTTAAATAGTAAATAATTTTTAGACTCAATCTAGGTCTATTGTAAATTACAATTTTTCATTAACCTACCTAGCTTTACTTACAAGTAACTGCTTAGGTTTATATCTACTATAGTTTAAGAAAATGAAACATCATTTTCCCCAATTATCTTATGATTTAGACATTTCACTGAAGGAAAAAGGGGTTGCCGTCCAACTATTCTTGATGAGAATGTCTTTGTTATTTGGGCACGAAGGTTATCTCCTACAGGTGTCACTCCAAGGATCAGCTATAACTATTTTTCTATACTTTGAGAACTCATACCTTATGTAATGGCAATTTTGCTTTAAACAATTATACTATGACAAATTTAAAATGAGATATCATGTGTTGGTTTAAGGGTTTCCACCCAAAATACAAAATAATTTTCCAGAACATAAAACAATTGAAAAGGATTCTATTCAATGAGAAGTAAGGGGGGAAAAAGGTCATAGCTGAAGAAAGACTTTAAAAAATACTTATCTTATAATCATATTTTCTGAAACAAAACTCAGACACATGGTTTGACAAGTGTGGAGCTACTTATATGGGTTATAGACCGGAATAGATGAAGTCAGAATATCATGGAAAAATTAAGCCATGTGGTATTTGTAACTAAAAGTCAGCATTTTTCTAAAGAGACTTAAAATGCATTTTTCAAGTCATCAGTAAGATGTGACTGTCCAGCAATACCAGCCTAGCAACCATTTTATAGCAGTTACTTGTTTATAGAAAATCTAGATAGAGGGATACATGTAACAGATATGTACGATAAACTCATTAGTGGGCATGGCTAATTTTTATTACCTCATGTGCTGGTATACTGATTAATCTAATGAAACTGTAATAATCAGCAGGGGCCTCTGGGCCTGCAAGAATGTCAAGCTCCTACAGCATACATAGGGCCCACTCATATAAACACACAGGATTTTTTAAGGTTATGGAATTTAGCTTCATCTCAGAAGTGTTCTCACATCTGGGAAGAGATGAATTATTCAATAACTGGTGTGAAGTCAACTACATGTTTGAAAAATAAAGTTGGATCCCCACCTGAATACTTTCACGAAAATAAACTGAAGATGGTACACACACACACATGCACTAACACACATGCACACATATGTGTGTATGTATATTTATATACATATCTAATATGTGTTTATGCATGTGTTTATGTGTGCTTATTCCCATTAAAGTATAAATAAAACAAGAAAAGAAAATAGATGAAATGTGTTTTCAATATCCTGCAACATGAAAGAATTTTCTAAGTATGACATAAATCCAGACATAAAAGAAAATGTAATAAATGTGACCATGTAAAAACTGTAAATTTCTCAATGAAGGAAAAAAAAAAAAGACTAAACTGGAAAAAAAAGCAAAAAACTGAGCAAAAATATTTGGTAACATATAAGACAAAGGGTCAATTTTCTTAATATTAAAAAGCTCTTAAGCTAGAAAAAAAGACAAATACCCTAATAGAAAAATGAGCAAAGGTAACAAAGAGTTCAGAGAAATTAAATGTAAGTGAACAAAATACAAATGAAAAGACACCCAACTTCATTTATAATTAAAGAAATATAATCTAAAACAATAATATAATCTTTTTAATCTATCAAATTGACAATTATTAAAAAGTTGGCTAATACCCAGAGTTGGGGAGGATGTAGGGAAATGGGCATTCTCACACAGTGTTCATAGGAATGTAAATTGGTTCTACCTTTTTGAAGAGCTACATGGTAATAGCTATTAAAATTTAAACTATGGGTATTCTTTGTAGTTCCAACTCGTAGGAATTTACCCTACAGATATATTTCCACAATATAAGACAATGGTGTTCGCAGCAACATTTTTTCTAACACTGAAAAACCGGAAGCTGGTAATAACTCAAATGTCTATCAATAGGTTAAATAAATTTTATATAGCCAAAAAATTAACTATCAGGGGAGTAGATGGGGCTCAAGCAGTTGAGCAACTGCTTCCCACATGGGAGGTTCTAAGTTCAGTCCCTGGTGCCTTATAAAAAAAAAAACAAGAACTGAGTGGGAGAGAGTGTGGTCTACAGTGTGAACTGTGGTCTATGGTTGGTGGCAAGGCTCCAGGATGTGTAAGTTCATTGAGGGTGGTGGGCCACACTGTGGGAGATGTTCGTGTGGGATGTGGTGGGAGGTGTGGGAGGTGGGGAACATGGGAATCCCAGTGGGTTCCATGTAATATTTTGGGTAATCTAAGCACCTCTTAAAATATATGTGTATATATATATATATAAATAACATTTTTGTAAGCAAATACACATATATGTATATATATTTATATATCATTTTGCAAATGTTTGTATGTATTGTGAGAATTTTGATTTTTACCCATAATAAAAAAAAAAAAAAAAAAAACAAGCAAACAAAAGAAAAAGCCAACTCAGAGGAACCGATGTGGCTCAGTGGTTGAGCATCAGCTTCCCACATACACGGTCCCAGGTTCAATTCCCAGGCCCCGGTACCTCAAAAAAAAAAAATTTTTTTTTAAGTATCATGGAGTCATCCAAAAGAATGAAGCTGATCTATTCACACTGATAATGGAAAGAGGTCCAATATTATACTGTTAAATGGGAGAAGGGGGAAACTAGTTGCAGAACACTATATATTATGTACAGAGAACATTTCTGGAAGGATACAGAAGAAATTGTTAACAATGATACTGGAGGGTTTGGGGAAATGAGGAACTTCTGCTTTTTGCTTTATTTCTAAGCTGTCTGAATTTTTATAAAGATCATGTATACTTTCAAAATTTTAAAAAAAATCAAACAAACAAACAAACAAAACCACTGTACTTTAATTTGTAATCTAGTTGTAGGGAAAAAAAGGACCTAAAAGAGGTAAGGAGAAAAAAAAAAACGTTTAGGGCTAACAGTCTAAGAGGTGACTTCAGTGTAAATGTGGTCTCCCATTCCCAGCCCTAACTCCCCCCAGAAATACCACCTTGAGGGGAAAGAATCAAAAAGAATGTAGCCACTGCAGATTCTCTGTCCCCTCTGGACATGGGGCCCAGCCAACTGTGAGAATCTGGGACTTGAATTGTTAACCACAATCAATTAATCCAGTGCCTGAGTAACAGCACAAATAATCCAAAAAAAAACACAACTCACTCAGTTGGCTTTAGATGACATACATTTTATAATTCTCATTTCAATATGGACATACACAATGTTCCAGTTTATTCAACAAGCATGTTCATATAGGGCACTAAGCTAGGTGCTAAGTAGAGCATTAAGAGGGAAAGAGAAATGTGAATATTCTCGCTGTACTGATTTTGTGATAATCAGGGTAGGCTAAACATTCACTATATTAGAAACCATGCATGTGTCCCCAGACCTAGTTTTTCTCCCTAGGTCTGGTTTTAAGAATGCTGGTGATAAACTAAGCCTGATTTATTGTATGGGAAAGGCTGTAACTTTGGGTATCTTTGGTCAACCTTAAGAGATATAGCAGGGGGACGGATGTAGTTCGGGTGGTTGGGTATCCATCTCCCATATGGAGGGTCCTGGGTTCGACCCCCAGGACCTCCCGGTAAAAATTTAAAAAAGAAAAATATAGAAGGCGTGTGGGCCCACAGGCCCTGCAAGCCAGTAAGCTGTCAGGCCCCATCCACAGGTAAGCCACCAGGCCCCGCAAGCCACACAGCAAGATGACGATGTAACAGGAGAGTGACACAAGGGAGAGCCAAGACGAGATGCACGGAAAAACCAGGAACTATGGTGGCGCAGGCAGTAGTAGGACGCCTCTCTCCCACATTGGAGGTTCCGAGAATGGAAGACAGGAGGAGAAGGATGAGAAGAGAGGGCAGGAAATGGACACAGAGAATTGCCCAGCAAATGGACACAGAAACAGCAAAAATGGGGGCGGGGGGTAAAAATGGATAAAAGTAAATAAATCCTTAGAAAAAATGTATAGGGGAGAAAGATTCAGACTATAGTTAGTGGTAATACTTTGACGATGCTCTTTCATTATTTGTTAACAAAAGTTTCACAACAATACAGGATGTTTGCGGGGTGGCAGGGGATGTGTGGGAGCCCTGTATGATGTTATGCATGTTTGTTTTGTAAGATCATGATGTTTACTGAACACTTATAGTTTATGTATGTTCATGTATGAATGATATACTACTTCAATAAATTGCTTAAAAAATTTTTTTTAAATTAAGGGATATAAGGACAATATTGTAACTGTGTTAAAATAGATCAATACTGTTGAGAAATGTGTTCAGAGGCTGTAAAAGGATTTTATCTATTTTTGTCTTTATATTAAATCACCACGTATTACTACATAAAAAATTAAAATCAAAAAAAAAAAAAAAGAGTGAAAGAGAACATGGTCCCGATCACCAAGTGAGACAGAATCTAGTGAGGGTAAGAAACACACACAATCAACCAGAAGGCAAGACTGAATGGGTTCCCCCTTCTAGTAAAGGTGTATAGCCAAGGCACACAGAGAAAGTAAACCCATCATGGGGCAGAAGTTTCATAGAAGAGATGGCATTTCTCAGAACAAGAGAATCTGTAAGATTACTTGAACTTTGTCTTTTCCACTTACATAACTGTGTTTGTTTGGCATTATGTACCACAGGAAAACATGTTCTTAAATCTAATCCGTTCCTGTGGGTGTGAACGCATTGTAAGTAGGACCTTTTGATGAGGTTACTTCAGTTAAGGTGTGGCCCAACTCCATCAGGATGGGTCTTAACCCTATTACTGGAGTCCTTATAAGCAGAAAGAAATTCAGACAAATGGAAAGCCACAGAGGGAGCAGCCAGAAGCTAAAAGTCAGCAGAACCTGGAAGAGAAGGGAGAGGCCAGGAGAGGCCACCATGTGTATTACCATGTTCAGGGGAGCCTAGGAGTAAGGATCACTGGCAGCCAGCCCCAGAAAGCCAGTCTTCGGGAAGAAAGACTTCTCCTAGCCTCAAAACCGCGAGCCAAAAAATTCCCATTGTTTAAGCCACCCTTCTGCATGGTATTTGCTTTATCAACAAAGAAACAAAAACACCAACTCTCTCTTTTTCTCTACATTTACGTAAAACAGGTAAATTTGATGGTTGCCCTTTCTCTTGCAGCTTAATACATTCATTAAATATAACACCATCTCTTTTTGTATGAGAAATCAAAAATAGTATTAGATATACTTTCCAGCATTAAATATATTATTGTAAATATGTGTTTGATTTAAAGCTTTATTTACTTAAGGGCTGTTCTATAATAACCACAAACCACTAAAATATACCAAAAATTCCAGCAAATTAGCTTACAAACTATATCTTCTCAATTATTTCTCCCATCCAAGTACTAACCAGGCCCGACCCTGCTTATTTTCCGAGATCAGACAAGATCGGGCGCGTTCAGGGTGGTATGACCGTGGACTCAATTATTTCTTATATCTAGATTCCATTTACTGGTTCAGATTTTTGGTTCAGAAAACAAGGTCACTCTAGAACAATCATGAAAAAAGTCAGCATAGGATTTTAAGTCTATTAATGGGAAGTACATGAAAATCTTAGTACAAAATACTAAGGACTGTCATTATTTTGTCTCTGTGTTGTTTTTCATCTAAAATCGTTCCCGATGCTTATGAGCATAGAGCCAAGCCGTTGCCCTTGTTATAGAAAAGGAAAAGAACGATCTCTAAGAACATAAACCTATAGATTTAAACGCTCTTCTATACTTAACACACTTCACAGTCTTTCAACACACTTGGATGATAAAGAGTGCAAGTTTTAGAGTCTAAGACACCTGCTTTTGAATCTGGGCTCTATCACTTCCTACTGGTCACTTTCAGCAGTCATTTAACGTCTCTGAGCTTCAGTCTTCTCACAGGTATAATTTCCCTACCTCACAGAGTCATTGTGAAGATTAGTGAGAATCTAGGTAAGGTTTCTAGTACATTGCCTGGCACAAAGCATGCCATCAATGAATGATAGCATATTAATATTATGAACTCTGGAAGCTAGTGGGGCAGGCAGAGGTACATCAAGCAACTTATACCTATATTACTCTGAGGGTCCCAAGAATCAAGAAGTAGAAAAGTATAAATTAACCTTCTCTTTGCCATTTTTAAGAATAATCAGAATACACAATTTCAAAAATGATGACAACTTTCAGAACAAGTCCAGCAGAGTGATTAAGAATATATTTTCTGGAGTCTATCCCCAAAATTCCACTTTACTATTTACTAGCTGTGAGACTTTGAGCAAGCTGCTTAGATGAGATGTCCTTTCTGCAACAGTAAAATGGAGCTAATAACAGTCCTTCAAAGTGCAGGCATAACTTGAGGATACTGCAGGTTCAATTCCAGACCACCAGAGTTAAGCAAATATCACAATAAAGTGAGTCACACGAATTCTTTGGTTTCCCAGTGCATATAAAAGTTATGTTTACACTATTCTGCAGTCTATTAAGTGGGCAGTAATACTATGTCTAAAAAAATAATGTACACACCTTAATTAAAAAATACCTGATAGGGGAGCAGATGTAGCTCAGTGGTTGAGTGCCTGCCCCCCATGTACGAGGCCCCAAGTTCAATTCCGATACCTTCTTATAAAAAAAAACAAAAGACACAAAAACACCTTATTTCTAAGAAATGATAACCATTATCTGAGCATTCAGCAAGTCATAATCTTTTTGCTGGTTGAGGGTCTTGCCTCCATGCTGATGGCTGCTGACTGATCAGGGTGGTGGTTGCTGAAGGTTGGGACGCCTGTGGCAATTTCTCAAAATAAGGCAGCAATGCCTTTGCCACATCAATTGACTCTTCCTTTCACGAAAGATTTCTCTACAGCATGTGATGCTGTTTGATAACATTTTACCCACAGTAGTTCTTTCAAAATTGGAGTCAGTCCTCTCAAACCCTGCTACTGCTTTATCAATTAAGTTTATGTAGTATTCTAAATTCATTGTTGTCATTTCAACAATGTTCACAGCATCTTCACCAGGATAGATTCCATGTCAAGAAAGCACTTTCTTTGCTCATCCATAAGAAGCAATTCCTCATTCGTTAAAGTTTTATCAAGAGAGTGCAGCAATTCCATCACATCTTCAGGCTTCACTTTTTTTTTTTTTTTAATCCCCCCTTTCTGCTTGTGCTCGCTGTGTCCATTTGCTGTTCGTTTTTCTGTGTCTGCTTGTCTCCCTTTGTTGTGTCATCTTGCTGTGCCAGCTCACCGTACCATGCGGGCCGTCAGCTCACTGCACCATGCACCACAGGCTGCTTGCCTTCACCAGGAGGCCTCAGGAATCGAACCCGGGGCCTCCCATATGGTAAACAGGAGCCCAACCACATGAGGCTCCACTTCCAATGCTAGTTCTCTTGCTATTTCCACCACATCAGCAGTTACTTCCTCCACTGAAGTCTTGAACTCCTCAAAGTCATCCATAAGCATTGGAATCAACTTCTTCCAAACTCCTGCTAATGCTGATATTTTGACCTCCTCCCATGAATCACAAATGTTCTTAATAGCATCTGCAAAGGTGACTCTTTTCCAGAAGATTTTCAATTTACTTTGCCCAGATCTATCAGAGGAATTACTATCTATGGCAGCTATGGACTTACAAAATGTATTTCTTAGATGATAAGATGTAAAAGTTGAAATGACTCCTTGATCCATGGGCTGCAGAATAGATGTTATGTTAGCAGGCATGAAAACAACATTCACCTTGTTGTACCTCTCCATCAGAGCTCTGGGGTAATCAGGTGCATTGTCAATGAGCAGTCATATTTTAAAAGGAATGTTTTATCCTGAGCAGTAGTTCTCAACAGTGGGCATAAAATATTCAGTAAACCATGTTGTAAACAGATGGGCTGTCATACAGGCTTTGTTGTCCCATTTATAGAGCACAGGTAGAGTAGACTTAGCATAATTCTTAAGGACCCTAGGATTTCTGGAATGGTGACTTCCAGTGGCTTTGACTTCAAGTCACCAGTTGAATTAGCCCCTAACATGAGGGTCAGCCTATCCTTTGAAGCTTTGAAGCAAAGCACTGACTTCTCTCCAGCTATGAAAGCCCTAGATGGCTTGTTCTGGCAATAAAAGGCTGTGTCGTCTACACTGAAAATTTATTGTTTAGTGTAGCTACCTTCATCAATTATCTTAGCTAGATCCTCTGGATCCAGCTTCTACATCAGCACTTGCTGCTTCACCTTGCACTTTTGTGTTACAGAGATAGATTCCTTCCTTAATCCTCATGAACCAACCTCTGCTAGCTTCAAATTTTTCTTCTTCAGCTTCCTTACCTCTCTCAGCCTTCACAGAATTGAAGAGAGTTAGGCCTTGCAGTGAATTAGGCTTTGGCTTAAGGGAATGTTTTGTCTGGTTTGATCTATCCAGACAACTAAAACTTTAAAATTATGAGCAATAAGACTGTTTCAGTTTCCTATCATTTGTACACTCCCTGGAATAGCACTTTCAACTTCCTTCAAGAACTTTGCTTTGCATTTATAACTTGGTTAACTGCTTGGCACAAGAGACCTAACTTTTGGCCTATCTCGGCTTTCAATATGCCTTCCTCACTAAGCTTTTGATTTAAAGTGAAAGATATGTGACTCTTCCTTTCACTTGAACACTGAGAGGCCATTGTAGGGTTATTAACTGACCTAATTTCAATATTGTTGTGTCTCAGGTAACAGGGAGGCCCAAGGAGAGGGAGAGAGATGGGGAAATTGCCAGTCAGTGAAGCAGTCAGAACACACACAGCATTTATTAAGTTCACCATCTTATATGGACGCAGTTTGTGGCACCCCAAAACAATTACAATAGTTACAGCAAAGATCATTGATCAATGATCACCATAACAGATATAATAACAATGAAAAAGTTTGAAATATTGCAAGAAATATCCAAAATGTGACACAGAGGCACAAAGCAAGCACGTGCTGTTAGAAAAATGGTGCTGATACACTTGCTCGTCATAGCTTTGCCATAAACCTTTAATTTTAAAAAAACACACTATCTGCAAAGTGCAAGACTTGTACTAAGCTACAGTAATCAAAACAGTATGGTACTGGTATAAGGTAGATATGTAGACTAATGGAATAGAATTAAGAGTTCAGAGATAAACCCTTACATTTAGAACCAAGTGACTTTCAACAAAGGTGCCAGGTCCACTCAATGGAGAAAGAACAATCTCTTCAACAAATGGTGCTGGGAAAACTGGATATCCACATGCAAAAAAATGAAACTAGACCCCTACCTCATATCATACACAAAAATTAACTTAAAATGGATCAATAACCTATATATGAGTTAAAACCACAAAACTCTTAGAAGAAAACATGGGGGAAGATCATCAGAACCTCAAATTTGGCAATAGATTCTTAATATGACTGCAAAAGCATGAGAAATAAAAGAAAAAAAGAAATTGAACTTCATAAAAATTAAAAACTTTTGTGCATCAAAGGATATTATCAATAAAGTAAAAGGACAACCTACAGAATTGGGGCAAATAGTTGCAAATCATATATCTGATAAGGGTTAAATATCCAAAATATATAAAGAACTATTACAACTTAACAACAAAGTGACAAACAACCCAATTTAAAAAACAAGCAAAGGACTTGAATACATATTTCTCCAAAGAAGATATACAAATGACCAATAAGCACATGAAAAGATGCTCAACATCATTAGCCATTAGGGAAATGCAAATCAAAACCACAATGAGATACCCCTTCACACCCACCGGAATTGCTACTGTTACAAAAGCAGAAAATAAGCATTGGCAAGGATGTGGAGAAATTGGAACTCTCATGTATTGCTGGTGGGAATGTAAAATGGTGCAATTGCTGTGAAAAACTGTTGGGTAGTTCCTCAAAAAGTTAAACACAGCATTACCACATGACCCAGAATTCCACTTCTATGGATATACCCAAAATAATTGAAAGCAAGAACTCAAACAGATACTTGTACACCAATATTTATAGCAGCATTATTCACAATAGCCAAAAAGTGTAAACAACCAAGTGTCTATTGACAAATGGATGGAAAACAAAACGTGGTATATCCATATGTTTTACATTCCTAAGCTGCTCAAGTGAATACCATTAAACAGGTTAAACAATGGGAATTTATTCGCTCACAATTCAAGGCTGGGAAAAAGTCCGAATCAAAGCATCATGAAGGTGAAGCTTTCTTCCTGAAGACTGGTGTCTTAGTTTGCCAAAGGGCTACCAATGCAGGGTAACAGATATGTATTAGCTTTTATAATGGGAAATTTATTAGGGTAAAAGCTTACAGTTCCAAGGCTGGGAAATATCCAGATCAAGGCACCATTAGAGTTGCTTTCTTACCAAAGTCAGCTATTGGTAATCCTGGTGTCCTGACACGTGGCAAAGCAAGAAGGTGGCCAATCTCTGCTGAGGTCCCTGCCTTCAGCTCCAGGCTCACCGTCTCTGCAGTCTTGAGCTGCTCCATGGGCCCACCCTTTTGGTGGCTTCATGCTTCATCTTTGGCTGGTAGCAATCCTCAAGTTCTCTCTCTCACATGGCCAAGTCAAAATGGCAGACCTCCCTTTTCTATATCTTTCTCTCTATGTTTCCATTTATAAAAAGCTCCAGTAAGAGGGCAGAGACCCAAACTGAGTCATGTCTCACTGGTGTAGTCTAATCAACAGGGCCCCATACCTACAAGAATGGATTAGTTCAAAAACATAATCTTTTTCCTTTTGAGATTCATAAAAGAACTTCAAACTGTCACAAATAGCTTTCTGGGGCTGCCTGCCAGTGATCCTTGGTCCTTAGCTTATTAAGTGGGAAGGCACATGGCAGCATCTCCTGGTTTCTCCATTCTCTTCCAGATTCCATTGATTTCACTTTCTGGCTGCTCCCTCTGTCTGCCTGAATTTCACTCTACTTATAAAGGACTGTAATAATGAAATTAAGACCCATCCTCATTGAGCTACATCTTAACTGAAATAACCTCATCAAAAGGTCCTACTTACAATGGGTTCACACCCACAAGAATGGATTAGATTTAAGAACCTGTTTTTCTGAAGTATACAGTTTCAAACTACCACGTCATACAATGGAATATTATTGAGCCATAAAAAGTAAAGAAGCGCTAATATATGCTCCAACACAGATGAACCTTGAAAACAGTACATTGAGTAAAATGAGCCAGACACAAAAGTACATGTATTGTATGATTTACTTATCTAGAATAAATAAATTCATAGACAGAAAGTAGATTATAGGTTACCATGGGCTTGGAGGAAGGGGAACAGAGTTATTGCTTAATGGGTAGAGTTTCTGTTTGGGGTAATGAAAAAGTATTAGTAATATAAGGTGATAATGGTAGCACAACACTGCAAATGTATTTAACGCTATTGAATCTTACATTTAAAAGGCAAATTTTACGTTATATATATTTACCACTATGAAAAAAAAACCTGCAATGAACATCTTGTTTGAATGGCATACAACACGTGTGGGCATTTCTTTTGGTCAACTTCCTATAAGTAGATCTGCTGAGTCAAAGGTTTTACACATTCTACAGTATTTTGATAAGCACTGTCAAATGGTCTTCTAAAAGAAGATGTACCAATTCTACTCTGTCACTATGTATATTAGTCAGCCAAAGGGGTGCTGATGGAAAATACCAGAAATCTGTTGGCATTTATAAAAGGGTATTTATTTGGGGTAGACGCTTACAGTTACCAGGCTATAAAGCATAAGTTACTTCCCTCTTCTTGCTCCCTTGTTGGAGCAAGATGGCTGCCAACGTCTGCCAGGGTTCAGGCTTCAGGCTTCCTGGGTTCCTCTCTTCCCAGGGCTTGCCTCTCTCTGGGCTCAGCTGCTCTGCTAGCTCCACAAGGCCAGCTGTAGACTATAAGGCGAATGGCTCATGTCTTCCCGGGGACTTCTCTCCTTCCTCATGACCAAGCTCCTCTGTGTGCTTACTTCCCTGGGCTCCAGCATTAAAACTCCAAACTCCTTTCTCTGTGGTATGGTTTCTCTGTGAGTCCCCCCCCACCAAGACAGGGATGCAATGTCCTACTGAAGTGGCCCAATCAAAGCCTTAATCATTATTTAATCAAGTAAAAGTAAAACCTCTGAATCCAATACACTTTAATATGCCAGAGGAAAAGACCAGTTTACAAACATAATACAATATAACTTTTGGGAATTCATCAATATATCAAACTGTTACATTATGCATTTTCTTAATAAACAGGAACAAAAAGTATATGATCATGTGGAAAAACCTCAAATTTTTCTACCCTGAAAATTAGTCTTCATTTTAAAAATAAAAGATGTTATCCTTCTCAGCAGCTAAGACCTTGTGCTACTGACTAAACTCTCATTATAACATTACTTAGACACAGACCTCCCCTATAATGAATGACCTAGTTAGTGTCAAAACGTTTTCTAGTACATTCTGCCCCTGCTTCCAAGACAATGGGGGAGGGACTTAAGACCTGAAGTGTAGCTGTTATTGTCGAGCAGTCCTGCTGAGGCTCACTGAAACAGAATTATCCCAAGCAATGTTTGCTTAAAAGCTCTACTTTGTTGCAATGTTTAAAGCAGGAATGGATTAAAATCTCTTAATCAATAATCATTGGCCTACAGGTAGTTTACACGTTTCATTTTGTCTTAGCAATATTATTACAGTGAGGAGCAAGAGCAGATAAAGGTCATGTTGGTAATTAAAGCTATATTGTAGAAATATGCATACCCAAGATATGATTAAATAAGAAAATATTACTCAGTTCAGTATCATCATTAAACTTGCATTAATTTATAAATATTTAAATGTACCATATGATGATCATAAATAATGTTTTTGTCAGTTTCTAAAGTAATGCAACCCATAAGCCCTTTGAAAAATTACTGCAGAAAGAAATGAGTCAAGAAAGAAAGTATACAAGCCAGACTTACATTCAAAGGCTGTGGTTGTTGCTTCAGGCAGAACCTGGCCTATCACATCCTAAACAAAGAAAGAATAAAGCAACACAATTAGCCATCTTCTTTATTGCTAACATGTGGCAAATCCTAGAGGAAATATGAGAACCTGGAAAAGATTTTTGAAATTCTGGCATAAACTACAAAAACATTAGCTCATAATCACACTTAGCCCAGCAATGTAAGCCTAGAGTTTAAATCTCCTTTCCGGGGAGGGGGTGAGGGGGTACAGAGGGGTGGAAATCTTTACTAAACCTTTTCTACTCTGTATTAATAGCATAATCTTTCACTCTTGATTCAACTGTGTATATAAATACACTGTTGGGTATTTACAAAAAATTGGTTTCTTCTATGGGAAGAAAGTGGCCTAAGTTTGATTCCCAGCTCTATACTAGAGTGTGACTTGGAACAAATTACTTAACTTCGCTGAGCCTCAATTTGATTATCCTCCAAAATGGGTCTAGTAATACTTACAGTAGGTAATGTGAAGATTAAATAATATAATAAACATAAACTTAGAGCCTAGGACATTATAGAGATTCAACAAATGTAGTTCCCAATATGTAACTAGCAAGACCTTGTCTTGCACCCAGTGTTCAAAACACAAGTTTCCATGATAATGATACAAACCTGTAATGCTAGATTTGATGCAAACAATTCATATCTACCTTTACTCTTAAGAAACCGAAAACATATATTTAATGAGATCAAAACAAATTTAATCGAGCCTACAAAAGAAATCTAAAAAATGTATATAATCTGATATCAATGTTTAACTGCACCTATAAAGTTGCAAACATTTTAAAATTAGTTTAAGAAGACAGCTTAATTAAAAAGACACAGAACACCTATGAGAAATGGTTAGTTCTGGGAAGAGACAATCCCTCTACCCCCATTATATACAACCCAATCCAAATGGCCTGCAAACCTCTTTTTTTCTTGAGGGAGCTCTGCCACAATATCCCTCCTGGGCTGAGCCAGAAGTGGCACCAGTCAGCCAGCTGACAAAGCCTCTTGCTGCATTTCTCAGCAGGGAGTCCACAGCCCTTCCAAGCAGGGCACTTAGCAGAGTGGCGGCTGCAACTTCCTTCTAAAGACCGTTCTTTAGAAGCTTTTGCTGCAGTGGCAATTTGCATAATAGCCTTGCCTCTACAGCACTTTTTTTTTTTCCAGAAATAAATCTGCGCATATAAAATTGATCAAAGAGAACTATCATAGGCAGCCCTCGCTCATTAGAGCCAAAAGAGATTATTTTTTTCTTTTGACTTTATCTGAGCAAATGAAAGATCAACTTTTTGAGGAAGTATTTATAAAACATTTAGTGTTAAAAAAAAAAAATTCTTCCTACACATTCCTAGTAAAAAGTTTTTGACAGGCAAATGGAAATTGTAGTACAAGTATGACTAAAATATACATGCAGGCAGAACGTAGTACAGTGTAAAGCAGGGGTTCTTAACCTTTTTTGTTCCACACTTGCCAGTCAGGTAAAATGAATACTACTGCAGTTTATTTATTGCATATATTCATAAGTGAAGGAAATGCTAGATTTCAGTTAGAGACCAGAGAAAATAAAGATAATGAGTTGATTTTTTTCAATTCAAGCTCATGGACCCCCTGAAATCAGGCGTCTGTGGACCCCTGGTTAAGAACCCCTGGTGTAAAGGATAAGAGCAGCACTCTGGAGCCAAACTGTTAGGGTGGGGTCTTGGCTATGCCACTCACTAGCTGAGTGACTGGGTCTCTGTGTCCTCAGTTTCCTGTTGTGTAGAATGGGATCATAACTGTATCAACCTCATAGGACTGAGTTAATATTTTTACAACGCTTAGAAGAGTGTCCAGCACATGGTAATTGCCATATACATGTATGTTAAATAAATAAAACAAATCACTGACCACTGGAACATTACAAAGCTTATCTCATAACGAAATCTTAAATTCCAGCACCCGATAGTCAATGGTGTGTCAGTGGAGGATGGTCATTCATTCACATACTTCATCCTTTCACAGCATTTATTGAGGACCCTTTCTAGCCAGGATAAATGAAAAATGAAAAACAAAGAAACAAAACCCTCTCCATCGCCAATCCTTCCTCCAAGTCTAAGTTATCATTGATACTTGGAGGGAAATCCTATCACTCAGAAAACCAATCTTCAGAAGTGAACTCTACCTCTACAGTAGTAGTGAACAAATTTCGAATCCTTCCTACTACTTCTAAATAGCAGCCCCAATCAAAGAGCAAATTTCTATAACCAGCTCTAAACTCCACTGGGCAACAATGGAATCCTTTGCCCATCAACATAAACAAGGTGCCACATATTTTACCTTTGAGTTGGAGAAAAGGAAAAAGAAAAAGAGCAAACTTGCTTGAGATAATCCTGTGAATACAATCAACCACCTTGTTTCTTCAAAGCAAATAAAGTGGGGTTATCAATGACAAAGGGGTAAAAAGCTTGAAAATTTATCAATATCCATTAATTATTTCTAATCAGGATACATTTAATGATTTTATGTGTATTTGCCAGTTAATATTGCTCTTATATTTTAAATTATTAATTTCAAAGTGGCACTCTCCCACCATCAACAACATAACGTTTTAACTAATCTAAAGAAGGTTTCAAAAGAAAACCTAAGTTTACATATCTGGATGGTAGTCATTTCTTGATTCTTCTCCATCCTTTCAATGAATCATATATCTAACAGACCAAAAATATAATTGGGCATCTACAACATGCCAGGAACATAAGGATCACAAAGCTGTAGGCTGTAGAAACATAAAACTTGGTCCTCGACCTGAGGAAGATTATTGTCTGGTCACAGAGTTAAATACATACTTTAAAGATAAGTAACTATACAAAAAGCATTTATAGTATGCTAAGAGCCAGACAAAAGACATAAATGGTATTTGGTAACTTGAGAGGAAGAAAAAAATCACAGGCTCAGTTTAGAAATTTTACAGATCAAGAGGAATATGAGGGGGCGGATGTGACTCAAATGGTTGGGCATCCGTCTGCCATATGGAGGGACCTGGGTTCAATCCCCAGGACCTCCCGGTAAAATAAAAAATATATATAAATATAGAAGGTGCATGGGCTGCCGGGTTCTGTGTGCCGGTAAGCCGCCAGGCCCCGGGAGCCATGCAGCAAGATGATGACGTAACAGGAGAGAGACGCAGGGGAGAGACCAGATGAGATGTTCTGAAAACCAGGAATCGAGGTGGCGCAGGTGGCAGAACACCTCTCTCCTACATCGGTGGTCTCCCGGATCGAATCCTGGTGAAGACTGGAGGAAAAGGAGGAGAAGAGATGGCAGAAAACAGACACAGAGAATTGCCCAGCGAATGGACACAAAACAGCAAATGGGGGGAAGCGGCTGTGGCTCAATCAGTAGGGCTCCCGTTTACCATATGGGAGGCCCCGGGTTCGGTTCCCGGGGCCTCCTGGTGAAGGCAAGCCCGCCCGCATGGCGTGGTTGGCTGACCCAGCGAGTGCAAGCAGCAAGGGGGGGATAAATGAATAAATAAATAAAATCTTTAA